>JAGWCC010000562.1:0-640919 GCA_022651775.1 Drusus annulatus
CCAGAAGAATTTATGACGCGAAACGGAATGGTAGAAGAAGTTATGGACGCCTTTGGTACATTGGTTAATCAAATACTTGAATCGGGTCATGTCAAGAGTAAAAATAAGATAAGCGTTTGTATGAGATGACGCATGAATGTGAATGAAACAAGGTGTGTGTGGCAATCTATCCTCTCTGCCCACCATCATAAAAATGGAGTAATAGTTAGTTAGTTAGTGTTAAAAAAAACACATGTATTCATTAAAAACAAGAATACTAAGACTTTGCTTGTCTGATATTTATTCATCGTACTTGTACGAACTTGCCCTCACTAGGTATATTCTAAGATAATATACACACCTGTGGGCAAATACAAATACGTAACTCTTTTAATGGCAGTTCAAAAAGATCACTTGACGCTCTTCTAGTGACGCTGTTCGCGTGTATAAATAAGAGTGCTGCATTTTTAAACTCATGGCATAGTAATTGAATTAAAATCTGTAGAACGTACGAAGCACTTATTCGCAGCATCCTGGGATACAACTCCCATTGTATGGACCCCTTCAGAACGGGACCATATCCTCGAAATAGAAATATTGCAAAAGAGGTTTATGCGTTACTTGTACATAATGGAGTATACATATTACTCATTTTATTTCCTTCGTTAATTTTATGCTGAATGACAGATTTTTACACCCTACAAGCCCGCCGGAAAATGTTTTTGGGTAAACATTTAAATAACTTGATTTCTGGAGGTATTTATAACCATATATACTCGTACTTAAGTAGATTAACTTGTTTGCCCCAATTAAGTACATTCGTGCGAGTCACGTGACGTTTACACACACTAAAAAGTCAGAACTTCCATACAAAAAATACGCCAATATATAAAGTGATGGAACTATTCAATGAAGCTGCATCTACCTTAGGTATATTAAGATGCACATATATAAAGTTCTGTCACTAACCAAGAGTGACCATTAGGTTCATAACAACCCACATATTTAAAAAAAATTATACACAAATTTTTACAATAGCTTGGTTCAATATTTATTTAAAAAAATACCTGTAATTTTATTGTATTTTTTCGTTCATTGTGCTTTTTTTATTTACATTAAAATCATGTTTTACTTTTGCCCTCTTTAGATATTGGTGAATAACTCTATAAGGAGTGATTGAAATAAATAAACAAACAAAATTATAAAGGTTATAAAGGTGGGCCATCAAAGCTTTTTGCATGCGTCGTAAGCTTGACTATGGATACGTCGAGGTTCTCAAAAATAGCGTACTCGAATACTGTAAAAAATATCCATACTAGTATTGGCCCTTTGCCAGAGAAACTTATCAAATCATCATACTTTTATATTTAGGACAGCAAAAAAATCCTTCGTTCTTTGCAGTTCTTTATGCGAGCATTACCATCAATACTGCTATCCATATTAGGGAATATTGACTGCTTGAATACGGAAGGCAATTAATACGAGCCTCTCATGATATGTCGTTTTGTACGTATTCTGCAATCGAGACATTTCTCTCTTCCGGTTTTTATTTTTAGTCAATACCACACAAGAGTCCGACTGCCTAGAGCCAGTATGTATATGACACTCCTAATTTGGAGAAAAATACACGGAAAATGGTTACAGAAGGGGAAGAAGTCGGAAAAGATGAACGTTAGTTAGTATTTTTAGCAACCCGCTGTGTTATTAGTAATACTTGAATAGTTATCAAATTCCCGTTGAACTGTTTTACTTTTTTTACATTACACGTGGAAGATATTCGCCAATCTAAGTCGACAAATATTCTTTTTCGCCCTGTCGAAGTCGATATGACCATCTCGTAAAATAATAAGATAATAAAATGAGACTAGAGCAAGTAATAATTACGGAAAAGTCATAAATTGGTATATTTACGACAATCGTAAAATTATATCGAATTCTGTTAAATAAATCCAACTACCACTATAATCCAACAACAAATAAAACTTCGAAAAACTGAAAAAAACACTCTCTAAAATGATGAATTTATCAATGTTTATCTGACGAGAAATGCGATGCCATTTTTTGTGGCTCAATAAATAATAAAAAAGCCAAGATCAAAATATCCGTACAGACAGGGCACAAACTAAAAAAAAGTTTTTAGAATCGAACATTGCTTACACTAGCCAGATACTCCCCAACCATTCTCCTCCCCATCTCTTTCCCCTCCCCATTACCTTCAGACTTACAACATGCTATGTAAAGGTAGAGAGGAGGTTCATATAATCTAACCACAATCCGTTTGGAGATCGCGTTTTCAAGTATCGGGGCCTAATGTTTGGAGTAAACTCCCTCTGGAACTAAAAAACATAGCGAACCCAACGGACTTTTGCTCTAAACTAAAATCTTACCTTTTCAAACTTAAATATCACTAAACGCCGTTTTTTGTTTTGTTTGAATTTTCTAATTACACTTTCTCTTTGCCCCCTTTCCTTAGATAGCTAATATTATTAAAAAAGATTTTTACGCGTCGGCTTATACCGGACGAAGGCCATTGAATTAGACGCATAAGCCGCAGTTGTATGGCAAGTTTTTCACTATTCCGACCTTTTAACACGCGTAATATTTACGTCTTGTTTATAAGTAAGGGGGTAAAAGTCTTGAGTATAGTATCGAGTAAAATGTTATTTTACTAAGCTGTCTACCGACCTATCCTTGATGGGTAATGTCAGAGGGTTTTTTTAAATCATAATCTGTTTCGTACTGTGAGTACAAAACGGTACGAATCATCTGTAAGTGGATATAATATTCTCTGCTGTTATGTAAATTCGAAATTTTTTTATAAAATGCTTGTTTTCCCGTCGTAACATTGAACAATAAAAAACCTAAATAATTAAATAAATGCTATCTTTTCTTTAGTCGTTAACTTTCTGATAAATGTTTCTACTTAACAATATCGATAACAATAAAGGATGAAATTACATATGCAATAACATGCAATGTGCAGTCTTCATGTTTTAATAATATGTCCTTTGCGTGCAAAATTCTAACTTTTCCAAAATGAAATTTACTAATGAAATGAAAAAATAAGATATTATTTTAAGTTTTATGACCTTCGCTTAGCCTAAGCATTATCAGGATACAAAATTAAACTAAACAGAAAATACAAAGTGTGCGATTATAAATACGTACAGAGGGAGAACACAATATAAAATAAAATAAGAGAACAGTGAGAAAATAAAAGAATAACATTTAAATTATAAAAAAGGAACAGAGAGAAAGAGATGTGATAATAAATAAATTAAAATTTGTGGTCTTATACAAAATTATTTTTTCACTTCATTAAATATGTCAAACCATAAAGTAATTGCTTCCTACGAAAATACGAAATTTACTAATAAAACTCTGTTTATTTCTGAAGTGACATGCCTGGTAACGTGGTAAGTATGTTTCTATATATCATCTGTCTGTTTATAACATAAGTAAATAACATTCACATTTTAACGTAGCGTCACGTTTATTCGTCAAATACGTTACACATGCACTCTCGTACTATCTTTTGATGAGTTGATGGATGCAATCTGTTAGCCATAAAGTATACATAGTTGGTAAAAAGATAGACCCTTAGACTTTATATTTGTACAGTGCACAATATTTATTTCTATGTCAGGTTGTACTTTCATTTCTACACAACCGTGTAATGTGAAAAATAGTTTTTTTTCAAATTAATGGAATTATAATAACACTTATAAGTCAAGTCGAAGGCCATAGATGTACAAGTGGGAGAATGATAATCGTCTATTAAAGTTTGTTCAATGTTTCTGTATTTTGGATGTTTGAAGAAACAATCGGCTTGACGCTTGTTGCGGGGTTTTACCGAAAACTCTTTGATGGTTCTGGTGTATTTACTTATCTTATGAGAAAACACGTCAAAATTAAAAGTGTTGAATTTTAAATGGATACACTTTTATAATAATCAAATCATTAATAAAAAAAATATTCTCATCTGCATCTTTCAAGTATTACGGTACTCGAAAATTATACTTTGTAAAATTTTACAATATTAACTCCGTTGATTACTCAAATTATTCCTAAAAAATATATCTACATCATTTTTAAATTAAAAGTTATAAATTTTCTTACGAAAATAATTTTACAAAAATCCTAGATCTACCATACTTACATAATATATACATTTCAAAATGAAGGTCGCATGGTAAAAATAAAAAAACACACAATACACAATATAATAGAATAAATAAAAAATCTATTGCAAATGGCAATCTTCAAGTGCAGTACCAATTGATATATACCACACAAGACCGTGGATTCCCGAAACACGTTTCAGTTAGATTTTTTTTTTAAAGTTCAGAAAGTGTTTTTTTTGTTTTTGAAAAATTCCCTTGAGATATTAACATATTTGCTATAAGAGATCGAAAAAAATCCCTGGTGAGAAATCACACTTCAGAATCGCTTAAGTGCTTGAGAAAGATCTGACGGTTACTTCTGAAACGCTGCCTAACCTTACTCTTAGCCTTCTCCTTCCGGTCCCCATTTCCTCCAGCCTCACAATATTTTCCCAATTACGAAAACAGTAGTCCCAGTGGAGCGCTTATGTACTCTTGTCCAAAGAACTACATAATTTTACTTCCCAAGTGTACGAAAACGTTCAGTACTTTTGCATAAATAAAACGCCATTTTGTACAGCGTAACCGATTTTTATAATATAATCAAACAAGCTGCTGGAATTCGATGAGATTAACGATTTTTTCTATTATCTATTAATCCACCTAGCTATCATTTTTCAAGGCCATAAATAACAAATGGTGTCAACTATGCCCCGAGCCAGAGTTAAATGTATCCAAAGGGATTCAGGGAGAGTAAATTAAAGGTTTCCTTCATTCCTGTTAACTTTGAAACAAAACATTTGACAAATATGTTCTAGCGGTGTCAGGAAAATCACTAGGGAAATAAAGAACGCGCTTCATGTGAATAAAGAAATATGTTGTCATTTATATCTTACAATATTATTTTTTTTTTAGACTTAAACTCATTTTGGCTTCATTTTTATTATGATATCATTTCATGTACAAAGTTTAGCTCAGTCGTCGTTCATCGTTGTAAAAAATTACAAGAAAAGTACCGTTTCCATAGGATAGTTATTTTTTCAAATTGCATTTTTCTTACATCTTGTAATATTATAACGAGATGTAAAAAGAAAACTCTTGATGGCATGAAATTAAACACCAATTAGGCCAAAGTTTGTAACTTAATGAAAAGGCAAATTTAAAACATGTAATGAAAACTTTTTTAAAGAACCCAATTTATTAATATTTTAGACGCTGGCCAAGTTAATCTTGTACCTAGGCTTTATCAGGGCCAGTGACGTGTACAGATTTTTTTGATCAGGGTAGGCTGTAGGAAAAACAGCGGATTAATTGATAATAGAGATAGTTATCTACAAATATCACTGATTACTATTGAATTTGTCCTCTAAAAGCACTGCTTTAGATATAAACAAAGATACTAACACAAACGAGCCACTCTAACGCGCAACAGCTCACAGCATACATATGTTGTGAAGTCTAGTGAACCTAGAATAATCTAATCTGACGTTGGCGGCGTTTGAGCATATGTAGTTACTACTTTTGACACGAAATAATAGGAAGGTCGGTGGGGCCCTTGCGGCGGTCAAGTGCAGTGTAGATTTATTTTTTACAATAATTTTATATTATTTAATTCAATATCATATATATTTTTTTATGCCAGTACGGTAGGGTAGGCAGTGTTTATGTGCTTTTATGAAGTGCACGCCTTTGTTCAGGGCTGCATAAAAAGTTTAACTTTTATAAGTAAAAATTATACTCTTCTGATTCTTGGATACAAGCGAAATCTAAGAATGATGGTGCTAAAAAAAGTTAATAACTTATTTTTTTTTTATTTCGTCTCACTAGTTCTTTTAATTTATAGTTTAAGCAAAATAAGAGTTTATTATTACTTCAACTTGCCTGTTTAAAACACGAATATTCATCAATTCTTGATAATGTACATAATTGATAATGTCATTAATTATTTGACGCACTCTGTTACCCAATTAGTTCCGTAACTAACCACCCATAATTTGGTGTGCATAATAGTATGATGCGTATGTGCATTTTGTTTCTCACTAATTGAATACAGCTCAATTTTTTCCTCGTATTTTGTTTTTAGAATGTAGCGTTATAATGTTTGAATAACAATGACTGGAAGAACTAGGTTTTTATTAAAATTAAAATAATAGCTGGGAACCTTAAAACATTTGACAATGAAAATTGTGATCTCCAATGATTTATATATCATTCAACTTAATTAAGGCTAAGTTTTTATTTTTAATCTAACTTACACACTTGCCTATGAAATTATAAAAATCAAATAAAAAATGAGATAATAGTGGGCTCCATTTGTAGGGTCGTATTTGAGAATCGGAGCAATTTATAAATTATTAGTAGCGGATCTAATATAAAAAATATATATTGAATTCATCGTGCTTTAATTCAATTTATTTAATTATTTATTTACGCCAGTTATAGACACAAATGGTAACATTTTTATTAAAAAAAAAACAATGACCTCATTAGTGCAAAAAATATTGTAAAATAAAATGTAAAAAAAGAATATTGAATAGCAGATACAAAAGTATTGAAGATCAAAATAACTAATAATATTTAATAAATAACAGGTTCAAAAATATTGTAAAAGAAAAGAAAAAAAATTATATTAAATAACAGGTCCAACTATTAGTTTAGCTCTATCAGATGACAACAACTGTACTAAATTAGACTTATAGTTTGATATTGACGTGTTAAATATATCAGCGAAATCGGAGTATGTGTTTCCCAGATGTTGCATTCGTCGCATAGGTGTGTTAAATTGTGAGGTTGAAGCAGAATAGCTACAATAATACGGTAGGTACTGCCTTGTAACCGTCTTGCTAGGAACATGAAATGAAATCAATTTTAATATTTCAGGGCTGTCAATCATTGATTATAATTTTTTATAAGAAAATCAAGTCAAAATAAAGTTAATAAAGCTTCGGGGAGATTGAAAATCTAATTACAAATATTTTATGAATGTAATATACTTCTGGAATGCAAGATCGCAAAAAGGAAAAAACAGTTAACGTAAATAAACAAGAAGTAATTATTTTTAACTGGAAAATATCATACCATCGTTTACTCATTTTAAAGCGCTTTTCCGTAGAAAAAAACAAGCATCGTAATTTTCTCACGTTTCTTCATAATTATATTCGTGTAAATAAACCATTTAAAGTAATATTATAACAAGAACAAATTATATTTTTCGTCACGTTCAGCAAAAATTATGTTAGAGTAAGCATTTAAAAAAATAAATATGTGAATACTGCTCAAATGTCTTAACTGCTCCAAACCGTTGGGAGCCAGCAAGGGACTATGGCATCTCCAATGGTTAAGGGTTTATTTTGAGGTTGAAGGGTGTAGGAAGAGGAAAACAGATGGGGAAGATGTTAAAAAATATTTGTCTATTCAAATCTGATCACTAAACATGGTTTTTGCTATTTCAAGCAACGTTTCGATTCTATATGGTGGTCTTTCACCAGGTCGATACTAAGAGTATCTAACACTCTGGTTCTTCGGTAAGTTGATGATCCGGAGATTCAGAAACCCAAAAATTGAGGAAATATCAAATAAGGTACCTTATATCTTAGAAAAAAAAACGAAGCCTTATATCTTAGAAAGAAAATGGAAGCAAAAAGACTAAGAGAAAATAAACAAATAGGAAACACGGAAAAAAATACGAACGACAGAAAGTGTAAGGAGGTGAAATGGAAGTAAGAAAAAGAAAAAAACGATAAACGCATAAAATGTAGAATATCTTTTCAATGCTAAATTGATACTCCCTTTTCCCGGTTGATGGGATCATTCCTAAACAGAACCTTGGCTGCTGTTTTTACCTTCTTTATCTTATAGTGAATACCACACAAGAGTCCCAGCTGCTCTCAGCCGTCTGGAGCCAGCGAGACTATGACATCCCCAATTCGAGTATATTTTGAGGCTGAAAGTAGTGAAGAGAAGAAGTATATGGGGAAGGAGAAGGTTGAAAAGTATCTGGCTATTCAGATCTGGTCACCAAACATGGATTCAACCATTTCAAGTAACATTTCTTTTGTGAATAGTGATCGTTCACCAGGGTGATACATATAGTATATACTAGCGTTGGGAAAAACTTCAATGTTTTGTGAATGCTTCACGAATTGTTAGTTCTTTTAAAATGAACCCTTCGAAGTGAACCCTTCAATTGAAGTCGAACTCGCGAACAAGGAGATTAGGATTTATCCGCTTGTTTGTTCAGTTCTTTAGACATTTCAGAATGAAAGGAACTGGAACTGGTTCCTTCATTTTGAAATGTCAATGCCTTCACAATGGTACTACTTCAGATTGATGTACTTCTTTCAATGGAATGAAGTTAATCAAATGAATGAAGGCTAAAATAAACTAACAACTTCAATTGAAGTGTTGGTTCAGTAAAATGAAGTTATTGAAATGAAGTTAATGAAATGAATAAACGCTAAAATGAACTACCACCTTCAATTGAAATATTTGTTGAATGAAATGAAGTTATAAAAATGAATGAACGCTATTATGAACTACCGACTTCAATTGAAGTATTTGTTCAATGAACAATGAATGAAGTACGAACTGTTGCCAAAAGAAGTAGTTCTTTGAAGCAGTTCTTTCAAAGCGGTCACAAAGCTAGTATATACCACTCTGGAACGTGCCGCAAATATATTATATATTATTTTATATTGATTAAATGTGAAATAAACTATATTAAATAATTGTACATATTTCCAAGTCCGTTAAATCGTCATACCTTCTGAATATATCCTTCGTTTCTTCAGAGCAGCTGCTCCAAATATCCAACATAGAGTGCCCCCTGGTGCACCGGGACAGAAGTTCTCTTGCCTAGGGTGGGACAATCATATCACGCCGAAGTTTGTGGAACAATCGTATCGAAACCAAAAAAGAGCATTGGACACGTGATTGAGAGTAATAATAATTGTAAGTAATATGAAGATTTTCAAGATTTTTTGGTTTTGGAGGTGCAAAAAAAAAATATTTCTGCTACGACAACATCAATAATGACGTATTTTTTTAAATTTTACCACTCTCAAACATCCTAAAAAGTCACGAGCCGCTACTGGTGGGAGCACGTAACCTTTTTTAAATTTTCGATTTCTTAAATAGTTGAGGTGGAAGAAGACTTTAATTAGAAATTAAGTTTGAATTCATTATTTTAGTCTAATGCACAAAATATTACTACCAGTATCCACTAGATTAGTACTGTTTTAACAACTATTTTCTCAGGAGGTGTCAATCACACTTGAGAGTACTTAACTTAACGCAAACAGTGTCGTTGTGTAGCAACCGACTTTCAAAGATAATTTATAAAATATAACATTTTAGCGGTAAATAAAAAACGTGAAAATCAATAAATGGACCAGTGAGTTGAATGAACTTCTTTTGCATTTTTTCCGTTATTTGCTGTCAGTTTTCTTAACATAAAAACCTTAAATGGCTAAAAGTAATTGATGTGTGAATTTAATATAATGATAATTAAGACACCTACTAATGTAGAATGTGTTCATGAATCATATTATATAAACGAATCGTTCATTTTTATATAAATCTTTTGAATACTCCTAGAAAAAAATTCGGTGCATTTCAGTTAAAAAAATTAACATCAATCGATTGACCTAGAGCGTTTTATGCATTCAGAGATTAAACCGTCTTAAAATGTTTATATTTTAAATAGTTTTAGAACACGTGCTATGAATTGGTAAATAACTCATATTTTTAAATTGATTTTCTTGCTTATTAAAAATAACTAATTTGTTGACCTCACCATTACGATCGCATATAATATTATATCGTCCTTCCGACAACCACAATTGTTAGCTTCCGATAATCTTTTTAAAAACTTCCGCACGAAAAAGAACCAAAATACAACGTTTACCCCAACGCAAACCAATAAAAATTACACTCAAGCCAAAATGTTTAATATTCACATGCATACTGATGGTTCAGATGGTTCATAAAATACTTGTCATAAAAACATCTCAATAAAAACGAATGATTCGCTTGCCCTTGTGCAAAATAATAAAAATTAAAAACAACACCGTTTTTACAGATTTTAATTAAAAAAATAGAATACTGTCGCACACGACGAAACATCAAATTGAAAAATTAGGAAGTCTAAGAATGAGAACTAAATATTAATTGGAACAACATCAATGACGTTACAAATATAAATAAATTATTAAAAACATAAGTAGTAATGCAGTTTTAAAAAATTTAGGAAAAAATTATAAAAATATTTTTTACCAAAAAATTATTGATGAGCAGAAACATGATTTATGCTTGTGCATTTAAGCATAAATATTTATGATTGATATGATAAGAATTATTTTTCAACAAATGTTAAAAATATATGCTCAAAGTTCAATATTAATTACGATAGTTGAATAGGTAATTAAAATAATATGTTCACGCGAATGTGGAATCAAATTAAAAAAAGCAACAATTTACCTTTTTTTTAAAATATACAGGGTCCGCCAAATAACTTTTTTTTTTTTTTCAACTAGTGCTTATCAGAAACATAGCTCATGTCTGATTTGACAGATAATTAGTTTTATCCTTCCGCTGAGCGAATATGGTTGTGTATACGCTTGAACAACGCTGGGGAAATATTGCGATTACTTTGAAAATCATGGTAATGTTGCAGAATGTGTGCGAAAATTGCGTACGGTTTTTGGAAGAAGAGAAATACCGTCAGCTCCGGTATGTTCGTTATCTTGTGAAAAAAAAGTGAGCATCCTCATCGATAAACCAAAGCGTGAAAAGCCAAAACAGTGCGTACAATTCGAGAATATCGATGCTGTGGCAGAAAGTGTGCGTGAAGCGCCATCAACATCAATTCACCGTCGTTCTCAACAATTGAACATTTCGGAGACATCATTGAGACGAATTTTGCATAAAGATCTTGCCATACAAAATAGGTTGAAGCCAACTGACCATCCAATGCGTTTTCGCTTCGCTGAGTGGGCCTGCGATACAGAAGATATTTTATTCATTTTGATCGCGAATGCAAAATTGTCGTATTTGGGGCACAGAAAACCCGCACGCATACATTGAAAAAGCCGGTACACCCAAAACGAGCTTTAAAAAAAAAAAGCCATTTTTCTTTGAAAATGAGAGCAAGGAGTGGCCGTTACAGTCAATGGCGATCGTTATCGGGCCATGTTGAACGAATTTTTGTTCACAAAAAATTGAAGAGGAGGATATTGGCAACATTTGGTTTCAACAGGATAATGCCACACAGTCGATGTAACCACTGATGTCGAACAGAGCTGCGATTTTGACACCGTTGACTAGGGGGTGCCTCAAAGATAAATGTTACGCCGACAAGCCAGAGACAATTGACGCTTTAAAGGACAATATTCGTGAAGCCATTGGTGAAATACAGCTGCACACAATCGATCGCTTTTGTGTAGGGTTACTGCATGGCCAGCCGAGGCAGCCATTTGAAATTATTTTCCATTATTAACCGGAAGGATTGTACTTATAAATAAAAAAAGAAATTTGAGAAAATATTCAGTAGTTTTTTTTTTATAGCATTTTCAAAAAAAAAAGTTATTTGGCGGACCCTTTAGTTAAACTGCCGAGACCACTGAACAGATATTTCCCAGATGTGTGCTCTGTACCAATTTGAAAGAAAATTATCATAAGACCTTTCGACTTTTTTGGTTTATCTCTTCAGTGACATATTTGATTACAAAGAACAATACTTTTTTTAGATCAAACACATTTCTTTTGTTATCTGAATATACAAAGAGTCGTGAGAAAATTTAAGCTATTACAGTACCATTGATGTTGTCCATTTCATATTATTTTTAATGGCTTCACGATCCGGATTTATTTTCAATCTTTGTTTCACATTGAACACTTGATGAGAATGAAACAAAAAAATGTTTAAAACAATATTTCAATATGTCACGTCGTCAGTTGAAAATAGATGCGTTGGCCTAGTAATACTAGGCAGCAAAAATGCAAATTTCATAACGTTAGAGTTATAACTAAACAAAGGCGTAATTGCTATGGAAATTGTGTGAACTCTCAATCAAAAAAATCAATTCGAAAATACCCTCAGAAAGCTAAACCGCTGTTTTTATTAATAAATATTGTTACTACAATAAAGGTCTATTATGATGGGAAAGAGGTTTTTTTTTAAATGTGAAGGTGCAAAAAACAAATTTTTTTATTTTTTTAAACCTGGCCGAAAAAATTGTTTAGTGCAGATTTCGGCAGAATGTGTTCCAGTCGTTCCTCTGGCTAGATCTACTTTAAAACAGCACGGACCTGGCTCGGGCTATCGGTATTCGTATTCCATCCTTCTTTTGTTCCAGGCCTATTGAAGATCCACATGAAACAATCCGTCCCTGTAACCCCTTATTTACCCTCATATCCTTTTCCTAGTTAGGTTGGAAACGATTCGTTTCTACGAAGCTTCTCCTAATGCCTCTATCTCCAGTAGGCTGCGCTCAACAAAGTTATTTTCTGCTTGCACAGCCTCTGTATTTATTTTTAGTTTCATGTCTGGGGAAAATAAATGTTCTCGGTTGTACCATTAAAATGCGTCCACGTCACTCTTGAATAAACGGATTAAAACATGGTCATTTGTTTACGAAACAATCAATGTAATTATTAAGGATATTACAACCTTTGAACATTTTCGTAATTTCACGGTCTGTTAACTAACATAAAATTGTTGTTTGTTTTATTATTTTTCATATTGTATTAGCTTACTTTCTTGTCAGATATAAACACAAATATATTATATTCGTAAAAAGCATTTACTTTGTGGCTTGCAATATTTATAAATAAAACAGATAAACCACTTTTATTATTCAAAATTATGTTGACCGGTTTTGGAAAGCACCCTTCCATCATCAGGACAATATTAAAATTGTAAAATTGGTGAACTGGGACTCAGGTTCACAGAGTATTTCATTTAATGTTATTTAGGTTATTGCAATACATGCCATGCTCGTCATGATGTGTTTAAAAAGTGATAAATTATTAATTTTCAAATATATCTAAATAAATTTTCAACAAAATACAATGCTCATGGCGGGTCTCTAATTTTTTGCAATAGATAAGTGGTTAGAACAGTCGTTTGGCTAGCGGAAAATCCAGGTAAAAACTCGTTTTTCCAACAGGTGTGATAAGATAAATAACATTGTTTCAATATTTACGTAAAATTTTAAAGTTTGTTTCTATGCAAACAGTTTATTTTGTTTACTCGGTATATTTTGAGCTATCATCAAAAACACGTTGGTTTATAACACCGATTTATAATCTCATAATACAAACATGTTTATAATAATAAAAAAATACATTTAATTAAAAATGTATGGAACGTCTTATATCAGGAAATTTTATAATATTTACATAATGAGACGTTTCCGTTATTTTTTTTTGTCTACTTTACGACGTTAAGCTATGATGCTGCAGCATACATACGAAAATATTTAATAGATACTGTTACGAACAAAAAAACTTTTTGCTTAATTGATTGAAATATATGAAAAAACATTGAGCTTTGTTTTGTCTTTAAGATTTTCTTCTAGACCTAGACCATTCTAGTACTAAATTAATTATATGAAAGAATTTCTAAGATACTTTATTTACTTAATGACTGTTTTCTGACGTTAGTCTAACAAAACATACACAGGTTTTAGGTCAATACGTCTTTGATTATTACACCAAAGATCGTCATCACTATTGCTTACGTTTTGCAACTCTGTGTTTAGCTTCAAATAATACAAGAATACGACGAACGTTGACTGATTTCATAGTTATAAAGTTACTAATACGATTATTCTTATTGTTTGCAGCGGGATAATGAATACGTTTTTACTTTCAAAGTCATTATTTCATTGGAAATAAATTTACTAGCAACTACGTGAAATTTAACTCCGATTGAAGAAAAAACCAACGAGAAAAGCTATTTTACATGATGATGTCCATCCGCATACCTATCCTGCTAATATTGCAAGGTGGCTAATTCAAAACGGCTCCAATTTACTGCCCAATGGTTTCAGCCAGGTACCACACAGCGTTCGATGCATGAGCTAGACTAAGTGCCAACAAGTGTCATGCAATAAATTAATATTAATGGAAAGGTCACATGGCCTATCCCCTTATTTTTAAAATGAGTTTTAAAAAAAAAATCGTAATTTGAAAATGAAGTTAATTTATTTCTATTATTTATATATTTACTGACGCCCGTCAAAGGTGCTTTACACAAATATTTTAAAAATAATAATATACTCATAAGGACTGCAATCATATTATACAAGAAAAAACAAATTGTACATAGGAGGTACATCCAGAGTTAAATGGTTTCATCAAATAAATTAGCTCTACTGGGCATAACAAAATCAAGATTATGACGTTGATGCGGGTGAAGTTGAATAAAATCACATCTACTCAATATTCTCTCTCTTAGTTTTTCACTTATATAATATGCAAACATAACTTATATAACCGTTGCTATGCTAAAAACAACTTCCTATGCAGTTCAATTTTCCATTAAAAAAATCTTATGTCCTTTGATAACCTCACAAAAATACTTACAGTTTTTTTGTTTTATTATTTTTAACATCTAAAAAGAAAGAGAAACAAATAATCTGAGAGCAATTTTTTTTTTCTAGAGACCTAACAAAATGAAAATTATAATGCAAAATATCCAATACTACAAAAGTGAAAAAGGCAGTTTAAAAAATTGACAATCAACTTCAATTTCAGAGTGTTGGTAGTCGAGCGAAGCCGGGTAGTAACGACTAGCTATTTTTATAATAACTAAGGATTTGCATTTGATGGTGCAACTCAAGCAATTTTTTACTTAAGTTACGCGTGATACAATGTAATTATTAATATTTTATTGGTTCTGTAGTAATTGTGATTACGTCGGCCTTAAGTTGCCCTCTTATTGAAAAACTTCGATTATCTGTTCTACAACGTTGCCTTTTAAAACGTGTTCCGGCTTTGTTGACCTGCAGCGCCAGCGAATACAGTGATAATTATGTGATTTGGTTGACCATCCGTGTTTTACGTGATTTTTACCAATTGCATGTTGGGAAATTAATATGATAAATACATACATTTCAATAAAATTTTCACAATTAAATCCGTAGATACCTTTTTCGTGATTTTTTTAAAGTGAACTATTTTATCTATGCTACATGCATCAACAGACTGGTGCATAAAATAATAAATGCAACTATCAGTAAAATTACTGGAAATAACTATACTTACATTTGACAACTAAGATCGAAATGTCTAATAAAAAAATATGAAAAAAGGGATCACCAACCCATGAAATTAGTTTTACAACAATAATTTCACAGAATTTTATCTTTTCAGTGGCAAAAATTAACAAAAGGAGAATAATTTTCTAATATTTTTTTAAATATGCTAATAAAATTGTAGAGAATAAATGTACCTACCTTACAAAAAAACTCTTCACTTTTCCAAAACATTAGAAAAAATAAATAATTAACTGTAAGTCGAACATTGGAAATGAGTTATTATACAGCTTCAAATTAATTAAGTGGATTGTAAAACCATAATTTACTACGCAAATTCGAGTTATAGTTCGAGTATAGTCTTAAGTTACTTATTGTGGATTGTTTCATTGAATCGGCTAAGGATCATCATTTTGGCAACCAACTCCAAGCCTCATTTCATTTCGTTAATTGTAGCTTGAGAAAACGGTAATATAAATATTTGAACCCGTTTACTTACGTTCTTCCCACAAAGTGGTATTTGTTTGACAAATGTTACTTTTGAACGATTTTCTCATTTAATCGTCTACAGTTCATTATTATAAAAATAATTCCAAAGATTTATTTCATTCGATCTCCCATATGACGTGAGAAAACGGTATATAATTTCAAACCCCAAGGCTCGCATTTTGTCCATAAAATTGATGATTTTTATACAAGTCTTACTAGTGGTAGATTTTTTCCATGAATCTGCTGTAGTTCGTCATTATGAGCACAAAACAAAGCTTAATTTCATTTGGTTCAATTGAAGACTGAAAAAACGGAACTTTGATTTCAAACTGGAGGCTCGCTTTCTTCCCGCAAAGTAGTATTTTTTTTAACAAATGTTACTTTTGGAGGATTTTCTGATTTGATCGTGTTAAGTTCATCATTTCTAACAGAATTCCAAAGATTTATATCATTCAATTCCATATAACGGAAGAAAACAGCAAATAATTTCCGACCCCAAGGCTCGCATTATGTCAATTAAATTGATGATTTTTTCACAAATTGTACTAAGTGTTGATTTTCCCATCGATTCAGTTGAAGTTCGAGATTTTGAGCAAAAATGCAAAGCTTTATTTCATTTGGTTCAATTGGAGACAGAGAAAACGGAACTCTATTGAATTGCATCAGATACTCGTCTAGTAATTTTTTTTAACAAATGTTACTTTTAGAAAGATTTTTTCATTTATTCGTCTTAAGTTCTTAATTTATAACTGAATTCCAAAGATTTATTTCATTCAATTCCATATAACAAAAGAAAACGGCATATTATTTCCGACCCCAAGGCTCGCATTTTGTCCATAAAATTAATGATTTTTTCACGAATTGTACTAATTGTTGATTTTTTCATTGAATCTGCTGTAGTTCGGAATTTTGAGTACAAATCCAAAGTTTTATTTCATTTAGTTTAATTGAAAGACTAAGAAAACGGAACTTTATTTTCGAACTGGAGGATCGCGTTCTTCGCGCAAAGCGGTAATTGTTTTTACAAATGTTACATTTGCAGGGTTTTTTGATTAAATCAAAATCGTCTAAAGTTCATAATTTCTAACAAAATTCCAAAGATTAAAACATTCAATCCCATATAACGTATAAAAACGGCATATAATTTCCGACCCCAAGGCTCGCATTTTGGTTCATAAAATTGATGATTTTTTCACAAATTTAAAAAATGGTGAATATTTTCATTGAATCTGCTGCAGTTCATCATTTTGAGCACAAACCCAAGGCTTTGTTTCATTTGGTTCAATTGTTTTATTTATTTTATCCGTTTTTTTATTTTCCGTTTTTCCCGCAAAGTTGTATTTTTTTTTACAAATGTTATTATTGGAAGAGTTTTTGATTCAATCGTTTGAAATTTATCATTTTTAACATAGTTTTTAAACTTTAACATAGTTTTTAAATCGGTTCCATATAATGTAAGAAAACGGCATATAATTTCTAACCCAAGGCTTGCATTATGTCCATTAAATTAATGATTTTGTTCAAAAATTGTACAATTTGTTAATTTTTCCATTGAAGCTGTGGATTTAAGCACAAACTCAAAGCTTTGTTTAATTAGGTTCAGATGGAGACTGAGAAAACGAAACTTCAATTTCGAAACTTGAGGCTTGCGCTCTTCCTGCAAAGTGGTAATTTTTTAAACAAACGTTACTTTTGGAAGTTTCTCAATTATAACGTCTTATGTTCATCATTTCTAACAAAATTCCAAAGATTTAAACATTAAATCCCAAATAACGTACGAAAACGGCACATGATTTGCGACCCAAAGGCTTGCATTTTGTCCATAAAATTAATGATTTATTTACAAATTTAACTAATGGTGGATTTTTCATTGAATCTGCTGTAGTGAAAATGGTACACTATTTCAAAACTGGAGGCTTGCGGTCTTCCCGCAAAGTAATATTTTTTTTTTAAATGTTACTTTTGGAAGATTTTCTGATTAAATCGTCTTAAGTTTATCATTTTTACCATAATTTTCAGACTGGTTTTCATTCGATTCCATAAAATATAAGAAATCGGCAAATAATTTCCGACCCCAAGGCTCGCATTATTTCCATAAAATTGATTATTTTTTCACAAAATGTTGATTTTTTCATTTAATCTGCTATAGTTTGTGATTTTGAGCACAAACCCCAAGATATATTTAAATTGGTTCAATTGAAGACTGATAAAACGGAATTTTTTCCCGTATTAGAGACTCGCCTACTGGTATTTTTTTAACAAATGTTACTTTTGGAGGATTTTCTCATTTATCCGTCTTAAATTCTTAATTTCTAAGTCGATTCCAAAGGTTTATTTTATTAAATCCCATATAACATAAGAAAACGGCATATAATTTCCGACCCCAAGTCTTGCATTTTGTCCATAAAATTGATGATTTTTTCACAAATTGTTGATTTTTTCATTTAATCTGCTTTAGTTTGTGATTTTCACCATAATTTTCCGACTGGCAAATAATTTCCGACCCCAAGACATTATTTCCATAAAATTGATGATTTTTTCACAAAATGTACTAAGTGTTGATTTTCCCATCGATTCTGCTGAAGTTCGTGATTTTAGAGCACAAACGCATAGCTTTATTTTATTTGGATCAATTAAAGAGTGAGAAAACAGAACATTATTTCCAAACTGGAGGTTCGCAATCTTCCCGCAAATTGATAATTTTTTGTAACAAATGTTACTTTTGGAGAATTTATTGATTTAATCGTCTAAGGTTCATCATTTCCAACAGAAATTCAAAGATTGAATCATTCATCCCGATATAACGTAAGAAAATGGCATATAATATACGACCCCAAGGCTCGCATTTTATCCATAAAATTGATGATCTTTTCACAAAATTTACTAATGGTTGATTTTTTCTTCGAATTTCTTGCAGTTTGGCGTTTTGAGCACAAATCTTAAGCTTTGTTTTATTTGGTTCAATTGGAAACTGAGAAAACGGAACTTTTTTCCGAACTGGAGGCCCGGGTTCTTCCCGCAAAGTGGTAATTTTTTTCTCAAATGTTACTTTTGGAAAATTTTCTGATTTTAATCGTCTTTAGTTTATTATTTTTAACCATATTTTCATACTGGCTTTCATTCGATTTAAACGGCATATAATTTCCGACCCCAAGGCTCGCATTATGTCCATAAACTTGATGTTTTATTACAAATTGTATTTATTGTGGATTTTTTCATTGAATCTGCTGTAGTTTGTGATTTTGAGCACAAACCCAGTAGAACATAACCAAACGTATATAAGTTCTGACCTCGAGGCTTGCATTCTGTCCATAAAATTGATGCTTTTTTCCCAAAATTTACTAATGGTTTATTTTTTCGTTGAATCTTCTGTGGTTTAAAATTTTCAGCACAAACCAAAAGTTTTGTTTTATTTGGCACCATTGGAGCCTGAGACAACAGCACTTTATTTTCGATCCAGTGGCTTATCGTCTTGAAAACAGAAAAATTAAAATAAGAAAACATTTTCAAAACATTACGATGTTTTTTTACAGTGTGGATGCACGAAAATTTGAATTTTATTTTTAAAGCCACAAAAAATATTATTTATCATACTGACAAGTTGAGATTTATACATTGCAATAGAAAAGTCTAGCTATTTGGAAATCATTTTAAAATTTGTGACGCACTTTGTCATTTTAAATTATTTTGTTATTTTCTTTAATAATACCCGAATCATTCTGTTGCTCTGCTTATTTGGCAAAAAAAACAATTACATTTTTTATCTGTTATATATTATATGCTGATATATTCTGGTTTACCTGGCAAAATACAAGTGGTTTACAGTGCTGACATTTCTATAAAAGTGATGCATTTTGTTATAATACTTACGAGTCCACTTAAAAAGAACGAAGATAATACCCTAATTATACAATCAGTTATTTTATGAGACGTATATTTTTAATTTTTTTAAATGTCGGCGTTTAAATTTAGGTTTCGACAAAGGGCGCCAACATGTTTACTACGAGGTGCTGTTTGGCTCAGGGCCAGGCTTGACCACAAACACTTCTATCGAATCATATTAATTCAATGTCTTCGGGGCACGATCATAACGATTTGTTATTTACGATGATACGAAGCGATCACCGCACTGAATCAAGTAATTATCTTTAATGTGCACTAAAACAACTGCACTCGATTTTTACGATGGTTAAGGAGGTAGGAACTTTAAATAAAAGACATCTAGGTATGAACTTAACATTACATCATTTCGAAATCCAACATGGAGTGTTATCGTGTATTTAAGCACGTTAAAGATAATCATACGTCAGAGAGACGTACGATATTAAAATCTCATTATTTAGTGTCTGTGGTAAATTTAAATATTCTTATGTAACTAACACACAAGACCTTAATATTTATTTATTAACTGAAAACATTTTTGTTTTATACTTACGTATGTTTTTAAGTTTTCGTAAAAATTACAAAAATAATTAAGGTCTTCTTTAGTTCGAAGTTACATTTTCTTTGACAAGAAAACAAAATAATATTTTTTGCTTTTGTATTTCTAAATTATAGCCCAATTTGCCAAAAAAATGTAATTTAAAAAATGAATACTAAAAATATTCTGATGACATTTTTATATGTATTCTTACACTTTATTGCTCACTATCTTTGACATTCTTCGTTTTCTTTTTGAAGGGTAATAGAAATAGTAATGTGTGAAATTTGATCATTCTTGTATACCTATGCCATGTTTTTTACTTTTTTATGCATTTTGTTTTATCCTTAGGTTGTAATTGTATATTAAGTGTATTTATTCTGAAATTTCAAATCCATACGAATTTTTTTTTCTTGAATGAAAAACACTGAAATAAAATAAAAAATAAAGTACATTTAAATAAAAATACGTACGTTATAAAACTTGTTCGGTAACTTCAACTTGTGAATCACTTTCTAGCCAATAATGCTAATTCGAGGAATTTCATAAATACGGTGTACTAAACATCTCAGATTTTAGCAGGAATTGTCATTATTGTCACCAGGTTGACAAACTATGTACATTTCGAGTCATGATTTATTAAGATATATTGTTGAGCGTTCGTGGTATTTTTATTGCTGTCGTAATAATATGAATGACATCTTGGTTCGTAAGAACTTTTTTACAAAAAAAAGAAAGTATTCTACTATACCTCACAATTTTCCTAAGGTTTCGATGTTAATATAAACAATCTTTGTGATTTATCGGTTTTATTAAATATTTTTGAAATATTTATTTTATTTTATTGATTAGTTCCAATTATAAAAGTTCACACTTGTGTGTATGTACGAACGAACTCACAAAAAAAAACAAATAGTTTATATTGTTAAATATTATACCAATATAAATGAGCAATACAAACATGTAGTTTTATGTAAATAATATGTATGCGTGTTCACATTTTTTCAAATATTTGTAGTCATTCATATTTTTTAAATATTTCTTGGATCATAGATTTCACAATATATTAACAAGACTTTGGTCGCTAGTGTAGTGGGACATTAAGTTGACTTAGATATTGCACGTAAATTTAATATTAAGTAGCACCTTAGATGAGTTAAGTAATGTAGAAACGTTACTGAGACAACGCGCGTGGATGCAATAAACTGAGTCCGTGCGACATACCTGAGATTTATTGCGTTTAGGATCACACAAACATTCGTTCGACAGACAAGCTGTCACCAGTTGTCCACAAGCGCGTCGCTGTAGGCTCCTTTCTGACAAAAATGCCTTGAGAGGTGTAAAAATCATTCGGGAGCGAAAAACATAACCCATGGTTCTATTCATTCATAAGTACTCACAATTCACTTATTGATTTTTTTTTAATAAAACAAATTTGTAACTTTATTCCACTTTTATTATTTTGACTGGACCGGTTTCTATGACGCCATCTTCAGACTATCAAATGTTTGTTAACCTACATGCCTTATACTATTTTTGGGGATGTTAGGGGTAGTAAACAGACACTTTTAATTATATTCATCAGTATTGTTGCATGATTTTAATAGTTACAGGGTAAAAGTTACTTTTTAATTTATTGGTATTACTATTTTATATCTGACAAATTTTATTTGATATTTAAGATGGGTTACAAATCATTCTATAAGCAAATTGACAAGTATGTTTCTTTAATATATAAATACATTGTCAATTCATATTTATAGATTTCAATAAATGCAATTATTCAGAAGGTTTTTAGCTACTACACGAAAACAAAATAATGTGAGATAGCGAATGTATTTCTACATAAGTGTGTGGAAGACAACCGTATTCGTCCGTCGTACTCTACTTGGCTGTTCGCTCAGTATGTTCGAAAAACTTTCCATAGGCGGTTGAAACATAAAACAAAAGGGTGCTACATTTTTCGTAAGATTTGTATGAATATGACGTGTTTTCTATTTAATGTCTATGGGTAGCACAGAAAGGAAGACGATATTTTTTACCTTCCTCTGGAATGAAATATTATGCTTTATAAAACACTACGTAAAGGTAGTACTTCAAGGTAGCATATATTTTTGAATATAATGCATTCTTACAAAAAACAGTTATTCACCAAATAATTTAAGATTTGAATTTTCATTGCTAAACTAATCCCCAGCATACCCACGCAATGACTTTGCTTAGGTGAGATTTTTTTTATGTATTTACATTATGCATAAGTGCATGTTTAAAAATGAATGTTTGGCTATAAATATTTAATATAATTTTATTATTTCTTTCTTCTCTATAACATTCTCATTTTTTCTTTTCACTTTCTTTATATAAAAAGACTTATTTTATAATCTTTGTTTTTCATAAAACGGATGTAATAAAAAAAACAAATGAAAATGAAATTAAAAAAAACGTGTAGGTACATCCATCCAAATTGTTCACTTTCGACTATTTGACAAGTGAATCAAGATCATTCTGCAGAAGAATGGAATCGGAATTCCGATAAACTCTGAAAAGTTTGACATCATCACCGACAAGGAGGTAATTAGAACAGCAAATGGTCTCGCCAAGAGCATTTAGTGGTCTCCTATGCATTGCTAGTGACGAAAACAACTTGTAAAATGTAATTAATTTTTGATTAGCCTCTTATAAATATAAGTATATGAGTCCGAAGTGTATTCCGACCATGTAGAATCATATAAGGTGATATATGATTGTTTAATTAATTCGCAATATGTTCTTAACGATATTCATTACATGCGCGATCGTTAATCTTGCAATGATGTATTTTTTAATGAAAATGAAATAAATAATTTGTATAAGACCACAGATTTATTTTTATTTTTTATGACCGACCGGTTTCGCTAAGCCTAAGCATCATTGGTGTACAACATTAAACTAAACAAAAACAAGACCGGTCGGTAACTGAGTGGACAAACGCGTCGGATTCCTAGCCGGGCGGTGTGCGTTCAATTCCTCTGCTGGCTAAGTCCTCCATCATTGCACAAGCAATATCTTCCGCTTCTTATGATGGCAGTAGGAGTTTTTCAAATATTCTCGGGTTATTCGTAACCCAGGAATGTTTGTCTTTCTTTAAAAAAAAAAAAGAATACAAAGTGTGCGGTTATATATACAGAGGGGGAACAAATTATAAAATAAAATAACCCAAAGATAAAAAAAAATATTATAACATTTAAATTATAACAAAGTAATAGACGGAAGAGACGAAGAAGACGAAGAGAGGAAGAAATAGATAATATGAATTGAAAGAGACAAAACGACAACTGAGAAAGAATAACGATATGTTTTATGAGTTTACAGGAAATATACCGAAAAATTACAAAAAAAAAATATATATATAAATATATTATTTTTATTGAATTTACTATACTAAATAAACACTTTCAACTAATGCTTACAGTAGGTTATATTTAAATACATTGAATATATTATGTCATCCTTATAATTTCCAGTTTGCCATTCTCTCAAACTTGTCGTGCCTAGAGAGGGAGTACTATCATGTGATATCCAAATATTAATCGTCATAGTCTATAAAAAGTCGTAATAATGGAAGTACTTAGACGTATGTTTATAAATTGCAGTTTTTTTTATAAATCTTGACATAGAACACTTATTATATGTTACTTTATAAACACTCATTCATCACTACGTGGATGATTGATGTTGTTAGGAAAAGCTGGGAAAATGTACTCTAATCCTAAAACAACAGCATTTCGACTTGAAAACAGTGCAAACACGCACTTCGAATAATAGATTTGTACTCTTCAAATTTAAGTTTCATGCTATTTAAAATAATATAATGTATACTTGCAGCACGTTCCAGAGTAGTAGATAAGTATCAACCTGGAGAAAGACCACTATTCAAAATCGAAATGTTGCTTGAAAAATGGCTTTAACCGTGTTTGGTGACCAGATCTGAATAGCCAGGTACTTTCCAATCTTCCTCTACCTCTACCTCTTCCCATCTTCATCCCCTCTCCACTGCCTTTTAAGTCTCACAATATGCCCCAATTGGGGATGCCATAGTCTCACTGACTCTAGACGGTTGGGAGCAGTTGGGACTCTTGTGCGTTTGACGGCCTCCATGGTCGAGTGGTAAGACGCTCGACTACGAATCCAAAGGTCGCGGGTTCAAACCCGGCGTGCGCCAATAACTTTTATTTAATTAATATGTGTGATAACATATTTAATTCATATGAAAATAATAAAAGTATATTTGCAGCACGTTCCAGAGTGGTAGATACTCTAAGTATCGCCCTGGTGAAAGACCACCATTCAGAATCAAAAAGTTGCTTGAAATGGCTTTGGTCGTGTTTGGTGACCAGATCTGAATAGCCAGGTACATCCCAACCTTCCTCTTCCCAATCTCCTTCCCCTCCCCACTACTTTTAGCCTCACAACATACCCTATTTGGAGATGCCATAGTCTCACTGGCTCTAAAAGGTTGGTAGCAGTTGAGACTCTTGTGCGGTATTCATATATATAAAAAAAAAATACATATTTTTTTACCCACGTATTGAATCATTTAAAATCCATTTGTATTATCCGTGAATCAATTTGCATTCCACAGTTTGTTCATTATTTTACAGTGTGAATGCAAATAATGTATGAGTGTTGGCTTATTTTCAGGTAGAAATTTCTTCCAAGAAACGTAAAACAAGATTCTTATGTACGTATAAGCAGTTTTCATGGTTCCTAACTTTAGTGAATGTCCTTAAGGCTCAGCACCCAAAAATGGCGCTAAGCAAAACTGTGTAGCGTTCTAATACAAGCAATACTACACATGATCACTGTAAGTTTTACATGGGCATAACATGAAAATGTCTAAGGTTTTCAGTGAATAAAAATTTTGAGCTGTTATCTTTTAAATTCTATAAAATGTGTCATTAAAAGACACAATTTAAAAACCAGCGAAGGATTTTTTTAACGTTTTACCTAAAGTTCCAGTATGCATTTTATATACAATAAAAAAAAAAAATTCACTGGAAACCTTGGATAAATCATTTGTAGTAGAAATCCAAAAAGTGTGTATTTTTAGGTTTTGACCCTAAAGAAAGGGCATTGTCATGGATATTTTAAAAAAGAGATCAAAACCTTTAACTTGTTGAGGTCGATAACCATCAAAATACATTAAAAAACGAAGAAACTTTCTATTTCCGACGGATAGCGCCTTTGAGGAAATTTCTACGAATTTTGATGATAAAAGATAATTAATTTTAATTAGGCATATTAAGCCTTGAGCCCAAACCAATTTGTGTATGAAAAGCTTCGTGTGTATTCCTTATAATCAATCACCTACAGTATTGATAAATGTCAGCATACATTTTCCCATAGTAACAAAGAAACCTGTTTTTATAGATTGCATAAAAAAATATATTTTTCAATAAATAATAGTTATTGGTTAATAATCAATTATAACATTAAATGTTGCAAAGCAACGCTTTATTGTCATGAAAAATGCAGTTTCATTAGATAGCTACCATTTGAAGGGTACAGGGCAAAACCAGGCTAATTCATTTTTTCATTTTTCGAGATTTAAATGGCAATTTTTTCAACATTTTTTTCATTCTTAAGAATGGTCTCATTAAAACAAGCAAAATCAATTTCATTGCTTCATTAATATAAGGGAGAAGAAGGTTTAGTGAAGGTAAATCAGCTCTTAGTGTATAAAATTGTGAAAAAACGGGCTCACTGCATTATAAACTAACCACAGACAAGTTGATTACAAATTTATCGCTATTTTGTTAAAACTTAGACATGGCAATAAACATTGAAGATACAATATTGAAACTGTCAGTTATATTTCTTTCGTGTTTATACTTTACGTGTTTTGCTTGCTCAGAATAGTCGAGGCTCTCAATATTGGAGTGCACCAGTTTCGTATTTAATTGATTTGTAATTGACGTAAAATTATAAAAGATTGTAAAAGTAAAAAGTGATCAAGGAAAAAAATTGTTGTCTCCGAGTCCCATTTGGGAAGCATTGCATACCTCTGGGTAATATTATTCACTATTAAAAAAAAGATAAAACCGGAATGATTACAGCAATTAGCTCGTTTTTACACGTTCAAGAACGGAGTTAAGCTTTTTTTTTCTTTCACTTTCATTATTTTTCTAGATGACAGAGAAACTAATATGTAAATTCTTTTGCTTACTATTAAACTCATTTTCAACGAAAAGATTTCATTCTTGTTTTTGTTCTCCTGCATTTTTTTTTGTTTTGTCAATGAGCCTGTTTTTGTCATGTACCCTTCAATTTGCTAAGTCTTATAAAGTGAGTTGATAATTGCGAATAGTATTTAATTTGTTTGCCAATTACCGTGTCTTGCGTCCGGTAACAATAAAAATGAATTCATTTGGCTGTATTCGCTGAGGTTAGAAGAAATGACAAGAGTGCCAACTGCCTGAAATAAGTAAGATTATGACATCCTAGATTTTGCGTATGATTTTGAAGCCAAAGGGAACATTCGATGTGCAAAAGTTAGAGAATGGAAAGTTGGAAGTACCTGGCTATTTATACGTGGTCGTCGAATACAGCTAAAAGCCATTTCAAGCAAGGCTAAACTGGATTGTAAAATCTTACCAGGGTGACTCCAACAGTTTCTTCCACTCTGATCCGAGATACGATACCATATTTATCCTTCTATCAATTTCCCCTGACTATCTTTTTGCAACATAAAACTAAAACGAATATGTATAATACATACCAAAAAATAACAATATTCTCATACAGAACTTTATTCGTTCTTGGGGTCAGAGAAGAAACCAAATATAAAGGTACAAAAGTACAAATTGTACAAAATGAAAAAATCTCATTCCTTATTAGCTAGTAATGTAATGTGGATAGCTGATCATCATTACTAACTGGCTTGTTTATTGTATTAACAATCGATATTTATTGGATAATTATTGCGTAATTATAAACAGTATTAAGAAATGGTTAATGATTTCTAACACCAATTAATTTATTGCTATAAGAATCATGGTACTCTTTTAAAACCCACGTGTCAAACTAACGAAAAGCATTAATTATTTCTCGTATATCAAGCTCTGTCAAGTGGCTAATATTTTACGTAACGCAAGGCACAAGGGTTACAATATTTGCCCTGATGATAGACAGTGCAAGGCTGTCCGAAACGTTGACTGCAACGGACGGAAGAGAGCAATGCGGTTTAAAACCTCGAAAATCAACCAACGTGAAATCTTATATGCATTTTATTATTATTGATATTGAGATTGCCCGCATACATCCCGTAAGCACTTCAACTATAGACCCATTACGTCGTACTCACATCGTTTTAAGTAAGGGGATAGGTGTACATGACATCACAGTCTAAATGATAAACGATAATAATCACAGTTTAAATGATTTTTCTCATTCTTTACGACTCTACCAAAATTTTGACTGGACCATGGCTTAAATGTTCTCTCTTTAGTTTATTTTGTTCTTTTTTTGTCATTGCTTCTTTATTATTATGTATGTGCTATTCCTTCTCTGTTGCTCTTTTTTCCATTTCGTGTTTTATATGTCTTTTTTGTGATTGGACTTTAGTCCGTTAATTTATAAATAAATAAATATGACAACCTGCGTGGTCGAGTAGAAAGACGCCCGACTACGAATTCAAAGGTCGTGGGTTCAAGCCCGGCGGGCGCAAAATATAAATGACGCAAAATATTTATCATAACACATTTAATTCAAATAAAATAATGAATTGTATATTCGTGGCACGTTAGTTGTTCCTAGGCTCAACCTGGAGATGTAAGTTTGAATGCATAACACAATGATTTTACATATTGTTCTTTCACTGCTCACAGGCCTCGACGAGGTTTCACAGGATTAAATTTCGCCAAGAAATGACGAGGTAAGACTTAAAACTTCCTGTTTTGTAGTCAACCACTTTGACCACGGAATTGATTTGCATAGACATACAAATTAACAGATGCTTTCGAGCAATATGCAATCAATAAGGATATCAATAATATCAATCTCAGATGGTTCATTCCGTTTATACCCACCATAAAACGATTTACGATCTTAAATAATCTATTTAATAATCATATTCGTAAAAAGCATTTAATGTGGCTTGCCATATTTATAAATAAAACACATAAACTTTGTTACAACCACATTATTATTTAATATTACGTCTACCGGTTTTGGAAGTACCCTTCCATCATCAGGACAATATTAAAATTCAATTTTAATATTGTCCTGATGATGGAAGGGTACTAAGGGAAACCAGTAGACGTACATTAAATAATAAAGTGGTTATAAACAAAGTTTATGTGTTTATTTATATTTAACAATCATTTTATTTCCAATTGTTGGTATGTAAGCAGTCAATTACCCGTTTCTCTTTGAATTTTTTTGTTTGACTGATTAATTAAATCAATAAAATAATATTGATATTATTAAAGTAATTAATTTACGTCACCGTGATATGAACACCGGAACCTTTTGTCAATTGGAGGCTTGATTTAAGCCAATGATTCTGACAACCTCTATTGCCGAGCAGATAAGATTCTCGGTCACTAATCCAGAGGTCGTGAGTTCAAATCCCGCGCGTGCACAAATAAATTTTATTTAATTGGTATGTGTTATTTCACGTTAAAATAGTACGTGCCAGGTACTTCCACACTATCTTTTTCTTCATCTCCTCCCCACTCCTTTTAACCTCACAACATTCCTCCAAAGTGGTAGATACTCTAAGTATCGCCCTGGTGAAAAACCACCAATCAGAATTGAAACGTTGTTTGAAGTGGTTTTGGCCAGATCTGACTAGCTAGGTACTTACCAACCTTCGTCTTCTCCATCTTCTTTTCCTCTTCACTACCTGCAACCTCACAACATACACCAATTGAAAAACAAATAATCTACGAGAGTACCATATAGACCTACACGTTTTCGTTTACCATTACAAATAACTACTTTTTTTTGCAATTTTACACATGACCAGCCAACACGTCATTTCTCAGCTAGAGAAGGTTTATAATAATATATACTAAAATAATATTTATACTCTTATATTATTCTGACTAAAGCATGAATTTATTCAACTAAATTTGATCTTCATATAAGTTACACGGTTGTATAAAAATATGCGGCTCAAGTATTTCATTTCTATTGCATTGAACTACGTAAGTACTTTGTTTGTCAGTTATTTACCCTACTTCAATAGGTCAGCTAGCTCCGCTTCCTTTGAGAATATTTTTA
This sequence comes from Drusus annulatus, assembly GCA_022651775.1. Taxonomy (NCBI): domain Eukaryota; kingdom Metazoa; phylum Arthropoda; class Insecta; order Trichoptera; family Limnephilidae; genus Drusus; species Drusus annulatus. Next base: position 29,514 of record JAGWCC010000562.1, read on the forward strand.
AGCCGTTCGATTTATATTGGAAAGATAAAATTTACATTTGCTAAAAGTATTTTTGAGATATGCCCCTTTTAAAGCAGGCTTCACTTTAGAGCAGTTTGCTTTTTATTTTGATAAGAATTATTGATATTATTTCAAAATATCCTTATATTCATTACAATAATTATTCTAAATAAAAAAAAAAAATTAATGTAGTTACGCAAAAATTTCAAAAAAGTAAAATTCAATTTAAAAAAACGGCAAAATAAACAACATTTGGGAGACAAAGTAACAATTATTAACGATCACAACATATTATGCAGTCGATTTTAGCATCTATATAGAAGAAAGAATTGTTTTTTCAAAAGTAAAAAATCGAAGAACACACGAAAACGTGACTAACCTTTCCAGTTGTCAAAAACAAACCACTAATCCAAAATGGCTGAAAATGCTAACATATGATAAACATATGTGTACCAACATAACAAAAAAAAAATCGATAATCGAATGTACGCAGCCCGCGAAAATTCAAAATTCACCTTTACTTTTGAACAGGCTATGTATATACTCGTATATTTACTAATAAAGGTGACAATACTGACAATGTATTTTAACTTAATCGGTGCTGAAGGGCTTATTGAACGAAAAACCAAAATAAATCTAAGACAATAAAATTATGTACCCACTCATAATTTACCGAAAATATGAGTTGAAGAATTTATTATTACTTTAGTTTGTTAAAAGAAAGTTTTTCTGAAATTTAATATACGAGATAGAGAAGTTCATAATCTTATTTAAGGAAATTTGTTTGCATGAATCTCGATATTATTTGCCTGAAAATTCTTGTCGCAAAGAGTAGTCAAAGTTTTTACGTTCTCAAACTTCTTCATAAAATACTTAAAAGCAAGTTCTAAAAGGACTAGGGAGTTTTAAAAACCTAGACAAATCATTCAAACAACTAAGAAAATGTTTTTTTGGACATTATCATCACAAAATATGTCAAAGGTATAGAACGACAAAAAAGAGCCAGAATTCTCTCGTGGCGTTTGTTATTGCCGCAAAGATGTCAGAACAATCTACAAGCAAAATATTCAACTTATAAGGTTCTGCAGTGCTTTTATAAGGTTTACCGAGCATCTTACCACTCGACCACGAATCCAGAGGTTGCGGGTTCAAACCTGGCGTGCACAAATACATTTAATTTGAAATATATGTGTCATAACACATTTAATTCATATAAAATAATAATGGCATGTTCCAGAGTGGTAGATATCGAAGTATCGCCCTGGTGATAATCCAACATTCAGAAATGAGTCTTTGTGTTTGGTGACCAGATCTGAATAGCCAGGTGCTTCCCAACCTTCCTATTTCCTTTCTCCTTTCCCTCCCCAATACCTTCAGTCTCACAAAATACCCCCATTTGGGTATCTTATAGTCTCACTGGCTCTGGACGGTTGGGAGCTGTTAAGACGCTTGTACGGTATTCAATATATAAAAAAAATTACCGAAAAGAGGGTGCCCTCATTTCCCTTCTTACTTCACAACCGACCGGCCAGTTTCAGAGGCAGGACAAGAATCTCAATCGGCGTTCATTTTTGTTACAGCATCTAAAAGTTTCATGCAATTCCCTAAGCATTGGAGGCAGATGCTGCGGCGACCACCCAAATCACGATCCGTTCATTTACATGCAATCTTATTCTATTTATTTGTTATTTTGTTCAATTAATTATTATTGTTTTTATGATTGCGTGAATTGTGATTTGAATGATTGGGTATTGCAAAATCCACTCAGTCCGGCTGGAATACAAACACAAAAACTACATACACTCGTACATGAACAATGTAAAGTATGATACATTTATTTGTCACTGTTCCTCGTGGCAGTTTCGGGTTTGTAGGTTATATCAAAACTAAATTAACAATACTACACCCAGACATTACAGCGCCTATTCAAACCAAAGGTTGTGTATTTTACAAGTTGCTAAAGTCAAATGCGTACACTTATGCAAATGTAATGTTAAAACATTGTTCAATTTATTATTTTCGACCGGTCATATAAAGTTTTAATGTTTTTAAGCAATCATAATGGGCTAAGGAATTATCATAGGAAATGAAAAATGATTAAAATTATTATTATTAAGTGAATACCGTAGAAGAGTCCCAACTGCTCACAACCGTCTGGAGCCAGTGGGATTATAGCACCCCTGATTGGGGTATGTTATAAGGCTGAATGTAGTGGGGAGTAGTAAGATATAGAGAAGGTGGCAAGAACCTGGCTATTCAGATCTGCTCACCAAAGCCATTTTGAATGGAAATTTTTCACAACGGTGATACTAAAAAATCGAGACTTGAAGAAAAACTCATTCATCATATGAATCGGTGCATTAAGGGTATTTCCAAGTAAAATATTAACACGACTAAGCAAAAATATTTTTTCGCTTTTTTGTTTTTTCCACGTTTTCGTGGTACATAAATGTCGGTCAGACGTAACATGACTTTACAGAAGTCAAAGTTTAACAAAATAAATAAAAGCAATGGTGAATTCCAAAGTTCCAGGGTTATCTGAAAATTTAATAATAGCGCCCTATGCCTCAGTTGTTTAGAATGGTCAACCGCTCAAATGTGGTTGTGTAGATTAAATTTCCCTGGCAGTAACGAATTTTTCGTGGCTGGATTTTCTAACGAAAATAGTTGAGGTGTTGGTACATCACCAACAATTTAAGGAAACTCGGATTTGATATTGGATTGAAAAGATCATTTATAATCTAGGAGCAACTTGCGTTCTTAACAAATCCGTGGAAACAAAAGAGGTCGTTTTAATATGAACCAATTAGAACGCAGAATTGGAACTTAAAAAGATGGCGGGACGGTTTCAAACGATTTTTTTTAATGCGTATTATGTGATACTTCGTAAAAGACATGATCTTTCCGTGTCTGATGTACATAAGCGTTTTTAAACAACAAGAAAAAACCGTCAATAAATGCGGTCAACTCGTTTTCACGATGTTTAGCGTCTAACTTAAGGACAGTACATATTTTAGTAGTAGAATACGTTTTAAAAATATTCTTATTTTTTTCTTCAAAACGAGTTGATGTTGTACCGCCATGCGATTTTGCAGCATATGACGTCACTATAGATCTTCCCATGAAGAAATCTCGATCGAATTCAGCTACACTGTTTACTTTACGAACTTCAAAACCTTTTCTCCTCTCATTTCTATTCCCATCCCCTTCAGTTTAATATCTCAATTAGGGATGTCATAGTCCCACTGGACCTGGACAGTTCAGTATTCACATAAAAAAACACATAGTACGTGAATTTGACAAAGTAAATAGTAAATATATCTACGTGGTAAAGGTACAAGGCATACACTAACTAGGCAATCAGTCCATCTTTCCACTAATGTAGGAAGTACTTTATGTAGTTTATTTCTAGTAAAGAATTTTTCTAGTTCCAATATGCTTGGCATACCAATTTCAGCTCTTGTGAAGCAACATACTTTCTATGTTTTCCGTTTGAGACTAGAGCGAAGGAGTTTCCATTGCAAATTTAATAATAAAAGTTGTTTCCGTGTTTGAGAATGTCATGAGAACTTGGTATAGAACATCGTCGCTAAAAAGGCAAAAGGGCTGAAGCGCCATTTTGGGAAGTTTACACCAAAGCACTTTAAAGTTTTTTTGTTTTACCATAAAATTCATGGGTCTTCAATACCTGGTTGGATTTATAAAAAAAAGATAACTCACGTAACTCAATTCTCTCACTGAGTTACCCGAAGCGACAGAAAGCTAAAAAAAAACTCCCAATAATTACTACATGACACTGAAATTTATGTTGATTTTTCCATTTTTTAAATAAAAATATTCTTAAATTAACTTTGAAGCGAATGCTAATGGCTTTCCCGATTAACTAAAAATATAAAGGGACGTTTGAAAATTAAATTTTATATCCGCTGTAAATTTGAGTTTGTAAAATGAGATTGTCGGCGGTCATATAGATTGTCTTGGATTTCAAGAGCTGAATGAATTTCTTTGTTAAATCCGACGTAATATTTTTTCTATGAACAAGTAGGGAGCATCCTCAAAAAAGGTTTTCCCTTTACAATTTACAATTGCAAATGACAGCTTTTCCAATCCGTATATTTCAGTATTTACAAAAGACTACGTTTGAGTTTTTCATCAAAGTACCTTAACAATTTCCTTCCACCTTTGTTTACAGAAATCATTTATATTTTAAAAAAGTTTAATTAACTTTTAAGCGAGACTCATCGTTCAACGTTTTGCTGCCTCACATACGTTGTTATATCAGTTTTGGTTCACAGTTGTTTACGTAATTCGTCAAATGTACTCGTATGATTTCTTAAACTAATCGCTTGCACAATTTAACGAAAATCCTTAAAAACGCATGAACTGGTGCGCTCATTCCGAAAATGTTCGTAATTTGATTTTATTATGACATAAATTAATAACATAATTTTAAAAAAAGTTCATGTATTAAGGTCTCAGCTTAAGTAAGTGCGTTATTATTTTTTATTTTAAGACGAGGAGAAGCTGGTCATGCAATTTGTCATTCAACGAGTTTTCACCTGACCAGAAATAAGATTAAATAATGTTATATTCGTAATTTCATATAAATATAACATTTATTTCTCTTTACCCTTCAACATATCATCGCTGGAAAGGCAAAAAAGCTTGAGCGACACTTTGGTCAACAATGAGTTTAAATATTCAATTTTTATCAGTTTTTTGTTCTGCATCGAATGCTCTGAATCTTGTTTGATTCTTAAGAAATTTGTGGCCCTTCAGTCATCCTAAATATATTTACCATTTGGGAGAAGGTTTGACTCAAACGACATAAGTTTGGGACTCTTTTAATCTTTTTTGTTGCTTCAGTAAACTCAGTGAGAGCATTGAATTACCTGAATCAACTTTTTTTTTAAGTCGATCCAAAAACCAAAGACTCAATTTTATTGTAAAACAAAAAACAATTAATGTGCTTTGTTTTTACTCTATGGTGTAAACAAAATGGCCCTTCAGCCCATTTGCCTTTCTGCTTACAATATGATGTATGAGTATGATTGGCTCTTTCAGGAAACTATCAAAATAATGTTTTAACGTCAAACATAAATGTAAAAAGTTTTTAATATTTTGAATATACGGGAAATGGCTAAAAGTTATATACCTTTATTCAAATATTAATTTTCGGACATAAACCGTACACAAATATCACCAAGTTCGACCGCTCACCGACCACTTTCAAATCCCAAGTGACTAATCTCTTTTATAAAAAAAACCCCTGATACAAAACTATTTGATTCATAACCTTTTGATTCATAACCTTTTGATTCAAAACACTACCCTTCAAATTCTCTCGAGCCATCGAGAGAAGAACGAATCGTTATCAAAGGTGTATTAGTACAAATATAAAATAATCGCTCGCACTTGAATGTCAACAGTTCACACACTACTGGCTAGAGAAAGACCGAGTAAATAAATTCCAAATAACAATTTTTCATGGACCGTATTAAATTTTGTAAAATACGTATTATTAGAATGAGATGAACGAGTCAATGAAATCCAAAAATCAAATCATAAAAGAGCTGGAAAAAACAGTTTCAGAAATAATCTTGCAGGTATATGATTTAAGAGCACATAACATTTAAGTGCGTATTTATCATTATCGTATTGACTGTTCAAAAATGTTTTTTCTTCAAACGTAAGATTTTTGTTTTTCGACTGTCCTCGGATCATTATTATTTGACCTTTCCAACAATTGAGGTTTCTTTTTCTTCTTTTGATTGCCAGGAAACATAATATTCTTACGTTTATTTTAGGTTCGTTATTTGATAGACGTATACATTTTATTCTCAAAACTCCCCTTCTATTAAGAACATTATTGTCCGGTGGAACAAAAAATGGAAAACGGTAAACAGACAAAAACTGATAAGAAATTTAATAGTCACATTTAACTTTACCCTTTAAATTTTTCTCTTTCGTTAGACATTGCAGGTAGCACACTAATGATCATTATCTGCATTGATTGTATGATTTTTATCATTCAACTTAAAATAATCCATAAAAACAAAACAAAAAATCTGCAACCTGAGACTATGGCATCCTTGATTGGAGTATGCTGTTAGGCTGAAAGTAGTGAAGAGGGGTAAGAGATGGGAAAGAGAAAGATTGACAAGTACATGGCTATTCAGATCTGGTCACCAAACACGCCTAAAATCATTTCAAGCAAGGTTTCAATTCTGAATGGTGGACTTTCACCAGGACGATACTTACAGAATATGTACCACTCTGGAACGTGCCGCAAATAAACTACATATTAATTTATATAAATTAAATGTCTTATGACACATATTTGTGAAATAAAATTTATATGCGCATGGCTTGCACCCGTGACGCATCGAACGTCTAACCACTCGGTCACGGAGGCCGTCAAATATTATAATAAATTTGCATTGAAACCTTTTTCAAATTCTTTTTGATTTTAAGTTATGGAGATTCATGACGCGCTCTCCCTGTGAATCAAAGTAACGCATTTTTAGTGGTTAGTGATAACTTAATTAAAGTATTTTTGTCACAAACTCAGAAGTAGTTCAATGGTAATACTTAGGTCCCAAAATATCTATATTTTTCCAAATGAATTTAATTGATGAATAATTTCATAAACAGTTGCAAACCATCAATGCGTTGGCATAAGCGTGTATGTTGAGGATAATAAATAAGATATGTATCGTGCTTCACGTTTGTATGAAATTTCAAAAGGAAAAAGTCAAAAAAAAAATAAAAAATCTAACAGAACAAAACAATTTTCTTATAAATTTACTGTTTCAATTCAGGTTTTTACCTTAATGTTTTTTTATCCATTCCCTATCTTATTCAACCATTTCGATATATTTAATTTCAGTATTCAACAACACTGTGTTCAAAACAAATGACAATAAAACAGAAGAGTTTTTATGTGAAAAAACGTGTTGCTCGTTAGTTTTTCACTTGTTCGTTGGTTTCGTTGTTGTTCTCAAAATAATGAAATAAATGTGGTTTTGTGAAATCAAAAAGATAAAAATCAGTCAATTCGTGTTTGTCAAAAATACAATTGTTAAAGAAGATTGGAAGAACTTATAATTTCAACTTTATTGGTGAGTGAATGGTTTTCCATTTTTCCTTTCATTCCATAATCTTTCCCCATTAATAGTTAGATACTTCCATCAAATAGTATAGTTTATCGTTTTACAGTCCACTATTTTCCTAATTCATCTGAAGCTAAACACATTTGGTGTTTTATCGCAGCTTAGGATCTAAAAGTGTATAAAATCATTTGTGTCTATGATAAAATATTTTGATTTTTTTATTATTCATAACTCTTTCAGAAACTCGCTTGTACCTAAATTGTATATTGTTGGTAATATATACGCAGATGTGGCATATGTATTTAACTGAATGGAATGTAGATACAAGAAGGCTATACTATCATATATCATTTAGCTTCCATTAGTATAAATTTAATGCAAACAAATACTATTCTTTCCTATTTTACAACTATGCTTTTTCATTTTGAGAAAACAATTTTCATTTTTTCACTGTTTAATATATCTAACTTTATATGTAAAAGCCTACTCGGGCGTACATAATAAAAAAAATGGTTAATTGTTTAATAGTTACTATTCCTTGACAGTTATTCACACTTGTCTAGCTCATTCGACACAGTTGTCTGGACGAAGCTACTTGTAAACGAATACACATATGACTACTTGGCAACACACGCACACATACGTATTGAAAAATTCTGTTTGTCCGATTTTTGGCATTTAAAAATAAATTTTAATACATTGTAATTATTTTATCCAATACATAAATGTATTACGGAGAAATACACAAAATATGAACTCGGTTTTGTATATTTAAATAATTTGGGTCGATTTCGACTCAGTTAAAAGCACCGCAAAGAAAAGGCTGTTTAATGTTGAGATTCACTATACTTAAAAAACTAATTTCGCTTTATTAAATAAGGATAAAAACAAATAATATCAATCATCATAATATTGTACGCATTAGAAAAAACAAACGAGAAAAAAGGTTATTGCCTCAGCCGGAAATTGAAGGCCGGAAGGAACTTCTTTAACTACTATGCTATCACATCACCCTCCAGATCGATAAAGTTCCTCCATTAGATGTAAATTTTAACAACGTTACATGTTTTGTCCGCTAGGCCCTAAACCTTTTTATGTGAATATAAACGCCGGTTTTCTTTTTGAATTTCACTCGACCAAGGAAGCTGTGTAAATGTGACGGCCTCCATGGTCGAGTGGTAAGACGCTCGACTACGAATCCAAAGGTCGCGGGTTCAAACCCGGCGTGCGCCAATTACTTTTATTTAATTAATATGTGTCATAACACATTTAATTCATGTAAAAATAATAAAAAGTATATTTGCGGCACGTTCCAGAGTGGTAGATACTCTAAGTATCGCCCTGGTGAAAGACCACCATTCAGAATCGAAACGTTGCTTGAAATGGCTTTAGCCGTGTTTGGTGACCAGATCTGAATAGCCAGGTACTTCCCAACCTTCCCATTCCCAATCTCCTTCCCCTCCCCACTACCTTCAGCCTCACAACATATCCTGTTTGGGAATGCCATAGTCTCACTGGCTCTAGACGGTTGGGAGCAGTTGAGACTCTTGTGCGGTATTCACGTAAAAAAAAAAAAAACTAATCGAGAGCGAGAAGACATATACGTCAGTCCACTATCATTAAGGCCTACCTAAATGTTTATACAGAGGCGTATACTCCATAAAAGCACATAAACACTGCTATACTCGCATAAAAAAATATGCATAGTATTGGATTAAATAATTTGAAATTATTACAAAAAATAAATCTACACTTATGAAAATACGCTTGCTAATCCCACCGTCGCGAGCGCCCCACCGACCTTCCTACTATAATGTGTCAAAGGCAGTAACTATAAATGCTCGGTACCAATTTCAGAGTAGATTATTCTATGTTAACTAGACTAGACTAGAGAAAATATATATGCATGTATTCTGTGGGCTGTTGCGCGTTCAAGTGGCTCGTTTGTGTTTACGACCTTTGAAATGTCAAAGGCAGTTCTTTTACACAACAAATCCAATAGCAATCAGTGGCATTTGTAGGTTCCTATCTTTATTTGTCACTTAATATGTTATTTTTCCTACTGCCTACTCTGATCAAGAACTCAGTGCACTCCACTGTGTTCATGGTTATTACGAGTATTTTTTAACTTTAGAAACTTAACGTAACGTTGGTTAGTTACTTGCAATGTATCTTAGTGTAAATATTGAAATTTAATTTAATGTAATATAATGTCAATTGATTCAATGTAATTTGATGCAATGTAATATCATTAATTTTTATTGCATACGTATCAGGTTATTGAATATCTTTGTAAGATTTTTCACGCTAGCCACGTTAGGGATATCCCTATGTCATGGTGGACGAAATGTTTTGTCAAATTATGTAATGTATTGTGATTGAATCGTACATGTGGCGTTTTCCACTCAATCATTTTCATCACAGAATGATTTAAATTCATCAATGTTTATGTTCGTTGAAAAGGTATTGAGTTATGACTATTAAAAAAGGTCAGTCAGTTTGATCGGTGTCAATTGATTCGCCTCCCGGCAATGGCGGGCAATTGGCACGGTCAAGATTGATCTAGGACATCTTTTAATAATGTGGCTAACCGAAATGATGTCTTCAATTTATTAATCGTGATGGAAATAAATTTGTAAGAAATGCCGACTATTGAATCATCTTTATAACACTGTCATTTTTTCTATTCCAGCAGGATTGGACGGATGGTGCAGTACCCAATTTAATCCAATCCAAATTTAACCTAAGATTACATAACTGAAAATATTTATTTTATTTTTGATCGTGATGGAACATGTGGAATGCATCACTCGTGAACTCTTGAATCATCTTAAACTTAAATTTATGCAGGGTTGGGTGGATGCAATACGCCATCTCCCATACTCGAGGAAACTTTTTTACAAACCATTTTTATTAATAATCAGCCTTAGTATATCAACCTCCACCTTTCCACAATTTTAGAAACTCACTAGGGAAAGCTCAATACAAAATTTAGGGAGTAAAATAGATACACAAAAATATTGACCGGGGGCTCTAGCACAAAACGTCGATATGCGAGTAGGTTTTATCGACAGTCATGCTAATTTGGAACCGTTTTCGTGCCCGACTGCAGATGGTCAACGAAAAAACGACAGTTTACATGTACTAAATTAAGCATATTTGGTCGACGTAAGTGGTCTTTTGTTCGTTGGCGATCTGCAGTCAGGCTCGAAGACGATTCCAATTTACCGACACTGTAGATAAAATCTTTGTCGATGTTTCATGCTAGAGCCCCAGTAGCGGTACCGACATTGCTTCTAAAGGTTTTTGAAAAAATAATTTGAGAAAGTTTAAAAAAAATAAATAAAATCGTTTCTTGAGGGAAATTAACTGTTTTTTTCCAAATAAGTTTACCGTATCACACCTTTTAGAATTCTTGCAAAGAGTTGCAAGAGGGTTGAATGTGTTAAAACAAACTGATGTCATCTACATGGTTTCTGCGAAGGTACTTGATCGAGTTAATCCCGATTTACTGCTAAAAAAGGTTCATTGAATCGGTTTTGACAAACCTCTTCTTGTATCCTATTTAGAGAACAGATAACAGTACGTTTGCATCGACGGTTGTAAGCTCTATGGAATTCTTTGAATTCTCATTTTCAGGGGTCAAATCTAGGGCCTGATTAATGACTAACAATAATGCATCTAGCATGCGAGGTTTTTGCTGACAATTTAAAATTGCTCATAAAGATTATATGATATAACAACTCGATTTTAATACAATAAGTGCGGGGGTTGAACGGTGCAGTGAAATATACATCAACATTTAAAAAAAAAAAAGTGTACTTAATACTTGTACACGCACTATAAATCCCATTGAATTAATTATAAAATAAGGGAAGATACATTGCGAACTGTACAATCTATCAAGGAACTAGAGTAGTCTTTGATCCTAAGCTTCCTTTTTCTGAACATGTAGTGCAGTTGTCTACATCGTGCTAAAACTATTGGGGTTGGTTATAAGAATTAACTTGAGGTGAAATATCACAAAACTGCGCTATATAAGTTAACCGTTATTTTTATTATAAGATCAACATTTAGAGTACGCTTCTGCTGTACAGGACCTATACCAAGGAAAACAAAAATACACGGACTTTTTAAATAAAAAAATTTCAAAAATCTCCAGTATCTTTACATGAGAATACACGACAAGTATCCACGATTCATGCATCATAAAGATTTTTTCTCTAATACACGATACCAAAATCTCCAGTCAAGAATGAGAGGGGCTGTTTACAGCTCAATAATGACAATTGATTACCTTCTTAAAAACAAATTTGGATACTTGAAAATGTTCGATTAGTTCCACAAGAAGTAAAATATGGGTTTAATTCACCGTTAATCCGAAAATTATGAAACTATTTTCCAACCAGCAAAATGATAATGTATATAAATATTATTATGTACTGCTACTGGATATTGTTCATAATGTAATAACTGTGTTCTAAGCGTGGAACACCTAATTGAACGTGTTCAGGCAAACGGTTGAGTACGCTTGAAGGTCACACATAGTACGCATTATAATTGAATTTCAATTCCTTCCAACTATGAAACACAGATGTCACTATGCTTTGAAATAAAAAATCTTTTTAATAATTATTACATTATCAACCCGTGATATTTCACGAGTAATAACTAAATATGAGTGGTTACCTATGGTTAATTTTAAAATCTTACTCCAAGCATACATTAGTACCACTTTTAAAAAATGACCTGCAGAGGTAAACCATATGGACGCACATTTCAAACATAGACTAAAAATAATCGTCCGGTAAATAATAATAATAAAGTTTTATTCCAGAAGGTATGCAGGAGTAGTGCAATGCAATACCTTCCATAATTGATAATAATTCATAGTAATAGTAATAGTAATAATAAAATAAAAGTAGTCATACACAAAATAATAATAATAAAGAAAAATAAACATAAATTCATTAGAAAAAAAAATAAATAAATGTAATTGAAATATTAATGGAGGATATTAGGTCTCATTTCGGCAAAACGCCATCAAGAGGGAGTCCATCCTGGCAGCGTTAAGATTGATGGGGCCAATATCTTACTTTCCACGTGCTAAAAAGGGTACGGATCCCGCTATGGGATTCAAACTCGATCCATCCAAACTCCAAACGCTAGCTGAATAAGTTGTTCAATAAAATTGTAAAATAAATTATCATACGTAGGTACTTGATCGTTTGTCTAAATTTGTGAAGATTCTTTTGATTAACAACACAATTCCCTTGTGCATACGTTAATAAAAAAAATGTGTTTACGTTAGTAAAATTATAAAAATAATCCCTTCAAATCCATATAAGCGATAACTTATCTACCTCCAATATGTTTTACCCGGCAATTATTTTGATTCTACATTAAATTTGAAATGTGTATCCATTTGGCTTACTTTTACAGCACATTAAACAAAAACAACAACAACAAAAAGATCATTTTTTGAAATCCAAATATTTTACTATTAACAACAATTTTTATTTGCTTGAGCAGAAAGTTTTTTTCATTTTTTATCTCGGCAAGTTAAGTTTCATCTTGTGTAATCCCATGTAGTAATTCAATAATTATTTTCTCTCCATACGTACGCGTAAGAAAATTATATTGTTCATTTTTTACAATAACTCCACACAGGAGGCCTTGAGGAAAACAATTTCCCTCAGGGCCTATGTCATCTTTGGGGATGCTGTGTGGAGGGTTTTTTTGAGGAAAGGAAGGAGTGAACTTGGGTCTTGAAGAGGCCCATGTTGAAGGAGGGAGTTCATTAACAATTTTAGAGCATGATTTATCAAAAATCATTACAATTTAAATTTAAAATACACCACCTTTACAACCCGACTACGGCCAAAATTTCCAATAAAAAATAATGAAATAATATTTACATTCTTGTATTATATTATTTTTACAGTTATATAAATATTTCAAAGCTTCATTCTCGTAGTGGAAATTTGATTGCGAATTAAACATAGTTACTTTGGCGTAAGAAGAATAGTATACAAATATGATTGACTATATGCTAGGAACTATATAATGCCTTTAAATCATAATTTATACTATCTACATTTGACAGTATGTTTATTCACAGCTCGAAAATTAAATGTGAAGGTCCAATAATATTTCACCACTTTATCAAAATGGCTTAAATTCTTATTATTTTCCCCCGAAAAATCCTCAACTCTTTCTGAATTAATGTATTTTCAACTCGGTCTCATATTTTTGCGTCAATGATAAACGACAACCCGTAAAACTCAAACTAATGTAAAAGCACTGCCATCTGTCATCAACTGCTATAAGCTTACGACACTCGTAATCAACAATTGAATAAATTGCATGAACCTTCAAGATAAATAATATTTCATCATCTGTTGAATTTTCTCTCATTGTGTTCTGCCGTGCACAAAATCAAATTAGAAATGCCTGCTGATTTAGGATTTTCAATAAGGTTACTGTTACTAATAAAAGGTTACTGAATATTGCATATTTCATTTTTTAGGTCATGTGAAGAGTCAGAATAACAGAAGAGTATGTATGAGACGATGTATGAATGTAAATGAAGCAAGAAGTGCACAAGTAAGTTTTGCACACAATTTTTTTTGATTGCCTTGATAAAAACGAGAAAAAAAATTAGACCACATTTTTATTACAAATTTGAATGAAAGTTGCTGAGAAATTTACAGGGGTTCCTTTTTTCAAATGCTCCTATCGAAAGTTGGTTATCATCAGGTAGAACTTCACCCTGCTGAATCCAACCTAATAACCCAACAGAACTGCACAAGTCACAAGACAAACATAGTTAGTAGATATGATTGAGTGATAAGATTTTAAATTCTGTAGCACACATCAACTTGTATGTTAATAGTAATCAGGGCTTAATGAAAAATTGTAGGTATATTTCCTGTAAACTCGTATAATATATCATTATTCTCTAATCACCTTCTCAGTTGACGTTTTGCCTCTTTCAATTAATATTATCTGTCTCTTTCTCTCTGTTTCTTTGTTATAATTTAAAGGCTATTTTATTGTTTTATCATTGTTTTGTTATTTTATTTTATATTTTGTTTTCCCTTTGTATGTATTTATAACCGCAAACTTTTTGTATGTATTTATAACTGCATTTTTTGTTTAGTTTGATTTTGCACCCTGATGATGCTTAGGCTAAGCGAAACCCGTCGGTCATAAAAATTAAAATAATATCCTTGGTTTCATACAAAGTTCTCTTACAAAGTTATTTTTTCATTTCTTGAAGTGTGTCAAACCACTAAGTGATTGCTTTCTACGAAAATATATTTTACATTTTGTTTTACTATTGAGTTTAGTTAGTATCCAGGTTTCCATACCATTTATAGTAATACAGAAAGCATAACAGCGAACAATTAAAAGTATGCATTTAGTTTAGGTCATGGCCACAGAAGAGTGCTCAATCCACCTCGCTTAATGTTTTTTCGTTAATTCGGTATTGACATTTTTATGCGTTTTCACGTTTCACCGCCTCCGTCGTACACTGGAGGCTGATTTTAATGCTAGATAAAATCACTGTAGTAACTAACGTCCATGAAATTTTATTATTGCTGGACGCGATAGAAAATACCTATAGATTCTTAAACCGTCAACATCGACCGAAGTTGGTAGATATTTAAAAAACACTATTTGTACTGATTTTACATTGGAAAGGTTTTCAAATATTGTTTACATGGGAATATAAAAAATCGAAAAAAAAACAAACTATACTAAGAGGACACACCAGCCTAGATATATAGCGATGGGGGTTCCAAAAAAGGGAAAATACTTCGAAATAGATCAAAATTAACTTGCATTCGTTCATTTTCTATGGTAAAATAAAAAATTAAATAAAATCGAAGTGAGGTCAAAATGTAAAATAAGATTTCACAAATTATTCGCTAAAACCAATATAATATATACGCTGACGATAGACACAGATTCGATCTCTCTATCCACCCACTCTCTAGCGGTGGGTCAGTCAAAAACGGCCTAAGGCAAAAAGTACGGGTTTGAAAAACGAATGTTTGCCTAAAGGTGTGTAGAAGAGGCATACGGTAGAGTTTGCTGTAGCAGGGTTTTCTGGCCGATGTGTTCGTTTTAATTAATTCTGATTAATATATAGGGTCCGCCAAATACCTTTTTTTTTTTCAACTAGTGCTTATTTCGTGAATGGTAACACTTAGCTCATGTCTGATTTGACAGATAATTAGTTTTATCCTTCCGCTGAGCGAATATGGTTGTGTATACGCTTGAACAACGCTGGGAAATATTGCGACATTACTTTGAAAATCATGGTAATGTTGCAGAATGTGTGCGAAAATTGCGTACGGTTTTTGGAAGAAGAGAAGCACCGTCAGCTCCGTATGTTCGTTATCTTGTGAAAAAAGTGAAAGAAACTGGCATCCTCATCGATAAACCAAAGCGTGAAAAGCCAAAAACAGTGCGTACACCCGAGAATATCGATGCTGTGGCAGAAAGTGTGCGTGAAGCGCCATCAACATCAATTCACCGTCGTTCTCAACAATTGAACATTTCGGAGACATCATTGAGACGAATTTTGCATAAAGACCTTGGTATGACGCCATACAAAGTCCAATTGGTTCAGGAGTTGAAGCCAACTGACCATCCAATGCGTTTTCGCTTCGCTGAGTGGGCCTGCGATCGACTTACAGAAGATGCCGATTTTGCCAAAAAAAATCATCTTTTCGGATGAAGCTCATTTTGATCTTGGCGGGTATGTAAACAAGCAAAATTGTCGTATTTGGGGCACAGAAAACCCGCACGCATACATTGAAAAGCCGGTACACCCAAAACGAGTCACTGTTTGGTGCGGATTTTGGTCCAGAGGCATAATTGGGCCATTTTTCTTTGAAAATGAGCAAGGAGTGGCCGTTACAGTTAATGGCGATCGTTGGCCATGTTGAACGAATTTTGTTCACAAAAATTGAAGAGGAGGATATTGGCAACATTTGGTTTCAACAGGACGGCGCTACGTGCCACACAGCCGAAGCTACACTCGATGTTTTGCGCCCTTTTTTCAAAAAAAAAAAGTTATTTGGCGGACCCTATACTACTGTAATTTAAAACGTTTTTGGGATAATATTTGATCGCATAAAACATTTTATTATTTATTCACATTTAAATCCTGATAAATTTCTTCTGCAGTTTGTCAGTAGATAATGTTTGACAACATTTGTAATTGGATACATTTTAGTATATTTAACAAAATATATGTAATGATAAAATATTATACCAAGATGATTAGTAATAAATCCGAAAAATCTCCTTCTTTTACATTGATGTGTGATATCTGTGTAAAATTTTGTATATTTGCGATATCTGGAAGATCAGAAATATTTCTTCAAAAAAATCTTCGCGGAATACTGAAAAACGTGAGATTCAGATGATTGATAATGTTTGACAAGCCGAAAGCGTCAATAGCTCATCCCGTGTGTCACCGAGTTGGGAGGTTAGAAAGCTACCTGAGGCATTCCTGCCATTAGCTATTAGCCATTAGCATAACCACTTTCACAGTGTCAACGTACAGCGTACAGGTACACGTACAACGTACAGGTACACGTATATCCGAGTGCAAAACATACACAAGTTGATTATTGTCGGCAGAGTCCATTTGTATTAAACTGGGAAATTTATTTGCACATCAAATTACATAGTTTTTATTTCTTAACAACAAACTTAATATAAATACTTTTGGAAGGATCTTTTACACACTTTGTTAACGAATTAAGGTTTCAAGTGTTAAGACTTTATTAAAGGAAATAATTATTTAAACATTCCGTCAACAACTTAAATGTGGAAATTTCACAAGCTATAAAATATTTTTTTTAACAAATATTTACTAAAAATCCGTAGATTATTGTATAAACGTAATTTAGGAACGTAATTTTTTTAATAAATCGTAGTACATAATATTTTTGGAAAATATTTTATCGCCTACGCCATAGTGAGAAGATAAACAAAAAGGTGTTCTAATGTCATGTTATAAAGTGTAAGTGTAAATATAAGTGACTTTCTTGTTATGTTTGATTTTCAAATAATATGCGATTATAAAATAAAACCTGTATTTAATGTGAAAACATTTTATTTTTTTCAGAATATTTAGCATTTCAGAAGAATTTGGAGGAGGCACTTTTATTTATGAAAGTAGTTCTAGGTATTTTGGCGTAACCCCGAATAAAAACCTATCGTATGGCTCTAACCTGTAAACCTTCGTAAGAAGACCAACAGGAAAGTCTGCTTCAGTTCTGACACTTTCCCGAAGAGTGGTGGCAAACTCAGTGACAGACCTCGGACGTGAAAAATTTGCTGTGAACCCGACTATCAACTGCCAGTGTTCTCTCTTCCTCGGAAGGTGTGGGCCTCACTAAGCCACAGTCAGTGCATTCACAGCTGTTGTGAGTTTGTAATGTGTAATGGGCCTCAGATACTCATATAAACATTGTGTAAATGTTGAAAAGTATAAACAACAAAACACACTGTAGAAGAATTTCTCCTTCGCAAGTTTCTTGAAGGCACATCTGTGCTGAATTAAGTGACTCCCGATTCTATAGACTGGCTAAACAACTTTAGTTTCCTACCATAACTTCCAACAACTCTACCCTACCACACGGAAAATATGAAAAAGAGAAGAAGAAATAAAGATAATATAAAGACAATAAAAGTACATTCATTTACCACCCAAAAATGTCTCTTTCACGTACTTACACAATAAACGACTTTTAGCACGAAAGGGAAGAAGTCACAAGAGAAAAGCCTAACGAATTCAGGACATCAGTAGATTCTTTCATTTTTCTGTATAGGCTTATGGGGCTTTTAAATTACTTAAGTTTTATTTCAATTTAACGTACAAAGAACAGTAGGAAAAAATACAACCCAAGGAAAAAACAACAAATAATGCAAATTTTAAAAAATAATGTTCATGTACTCACACAAAAATAAGGTGAGCAACAGTTAAAAAATATAAGTTAAAAGTAACAGACATTTATTATAGAATAAAGGCATAACTACGTTTTTGTCAAAATTAAACCGTCATATTATGTTACATTACGACGTGACAAATACGGTGCATTGAAAATAAAACATAAAATAAATACAAAACTGGTGAAGTAGGTACAAACAATAAATTCAAAACAGATGTATTTTTTAATGTTTCTCAAAAATGGTCTAATACTAAGTGATATACGTAAAATATACTATACTATTCTGTAACCTCGGAACAGAGTATTCGTTAATTATAACGTGGAGGGCCGTGTAAATGCATGTTATGGCATAAAATGCGTAAATACATTATATTTACACCGTAACTCAAATACATGTAAGCCAGCACAAGTTGACAGTAGTAAACATTGTATGTTAAATGGTTGAGAATGCAGCTTTTGTCAGAACGTAAAAAAAATATGCATTGTAAAATGATAATTTATCATGGCCATGATTATTTTATCTTTGTCAGGATAGTTGGTGGAAATTAGCGTTGTGACCACTTTGAAAGAACTACTTCATAGAACTACTTCTTTTAGCAACAGTTCCTACTTCATTCATTGTTCATTGAACAAATACTTCAATTGAAGTCAGTAGTTCATTTTAGCGTTCATTCATTTCAATAACTTCATTTCATTGAACAAATATTTCAATTGAAGGTGGTAGTTCATTTTAACCTTCATTTGTTTCATTAACTTCATTTCATTGAAAAAATACTTCAATTGAAGTCGGTAGTTCATTTCAGCGTTCATTTCATAGAAAGAACCACTTCAATTTACAGCAGTACAGTTTTGACGAGGAACCGGTTCCAGTTCTTTTCGTTTTCAAATCTCTACCGACTAGTACATTTTATTTTGGCAAGGAACCGGTTCCAGTTCTCTTTGTTTCCAAATCTCTACCGACTAGTACGTGTTTTTTTGTCGAGGAACCGGTTCCAAAAAGAACTGAACAAATAACCAGATAAATTCAAATCTCTTTTTTGCGAGTTCGACTTCAATTGAAGTGTGCACTTCGAAGGGTTCATTTTAAAGAACTAACAATTCGTGAAGCATTCACAAAACATTGAAGTTTTTCCCAACGCCAGTGGAAATATTGTTTTGGTGTCGTACCGGCACATACTAATGGCATTCACAAAACAGAATAATACATTCACTTGATTACACAATAAACAATTACATTGAGACTGAAATATAATAAATAATTATCTCTCTAATCAGACAACGTCAGCGACGTCAATTATTTTGTGTAATTACAAATTATTCCAAGCGTAATTAAGTCATGGCAATCTATTTGCGGGCAAGAATGATGGGCGAGTGAATCCGCGGTCGGAAATGAAAATTTCCGTTAGGCTCTGCAGATTGATTTCAATTTTTAATTACAAATTCGAACAATTTGTGACCATCACTTCCGGTTGAATTGAATTGGGCGGCTTTGTGGCGAGATCTACAGTCTGGACTAAAGTATCGATCACATACAAATTATTTCAGTAGGTTACGAGGTAGATAGGTAGGTACCTAACCTATGCAATGACTTGCATAGGCATACTCGTATGTAAACAGCTTAAACTTTTTTGGACATTTAATTCATATTTAGCAAGAGGTTTCTGGCTCACATTTTTAAATAGTTGACCCATTGTTGGCACCACAAGTAAATGTTTAACTCGAAAGGAAGCAATCAGCTTATATGCTTTATAAAAAAACTCTCAAAAAGCTTTCTGTTGTGTCATTAAATATTCATATTTGTTTTATTATGTGGAATCGTCAAAACGACTGTTTTCACCCTGCAATTTCATTTCCATTATTTAGTCTACTCTTTTTTTAATATTTTAAGACAAAAAAAAAACAATACCATTTTGTGAATTTCAAAAAAAAAATTTGTAAATAGCTGATGAAAAATGCTTGGATATAAAAGTAATTAACAATCTGCTTAAAGCGGTTCGGATAAAAAAATCTATGGTTTAAAAAAAATGATCATTAGTTCCTTCTTTGAGCAACTGCAAAGTAAACCGTATAAAGCTGAACATACTAGGTTTATAATTATAAATTATTTGAACTAACTTTGAGAAAACTGATGAAAAGTGTTTCCTCTAGCATCCCGGGGTCCAACTATAAAAATTGGTTCTCCATAATCGATTACAATTTTTAGGATGCACATACAGATCTTAATTTTAAAGCTTTATCTAATCTTATGTTTTGATATCTATATAATATGAAGGTCGTATTTTACTACATCTGAATCAACAATCAATTATCGCTATTCGTCGAGTATTGTACATTACCTTTGCACCACCGCTGAGTAAAGCTACCAGTCATGTAAATGTTTTTTTTAACATCCATGTAAATTCTATTTATCTTTTAGTTACTAAACGAGTAATTAGGTGCTCAACAGTTCAGAGGGGAGAAATACGAGTACACCCATACAATCAAATTATATTTTGAACTCAGAGTAAGCAAACATCCCTTATTCATAAGGATCTCTCTAAAGATAATTAGTTTAAACTGTAAAAGATTAAATTTTGTTGAAATATTTATTTGGATTTTGTATTTCTTATATTTACCCTGAAGATGTAAAGAACCTAGGTAAAAACAAACAATAATGAAATGAACAAACTAAATGAAATAAATTTATTCATTAATGAAAAATAATTTTTAATTCCAAATCTCAAATCTAAAAAATGACACTGTTTATATTATAAAAATATATCGATTGATATAGCTTTTTATTTAAATAGCCATAGCCTGTAATTTTACACACTCGTCAAAACTGTCAACAGTCTGAATCAGAGAGGAGTGAGTGAACTTATTATTTACAATTATACTATTATGTAAAAAAAAGTAAATAATAAACAACGTAATATCACTTAAAACACAATACTTATAACACAACAACAAATAAGTAAAAATGAGAAGGTTTGTCATCTATCATTACTTTATTACTAATAGCATTATGTGATGTTTCTTTTTTACGGATTATCATCAACTGGGTTCATTCACTAGACATTCAATTATATTTATTGGTTTTTGAAAGGGCAAACTGATATCTATGTCACATACTCGAATAATCACATAAAACTGGTAAACGAAAGAACAAACAAATTGCGCCGATTCTGACAGAACAGTAACAGGTGTGAACATTCCAATGGTGGATGAGAGTTGTCAACTGTGTTTTCCTTTACATTAAAAAAAGAGAAGAGCTATTTCACTTTATTGAATAGTTCTTTCAGCTCTTATTTCTGTATTGCTGGGTAAAATTTTTTTATTTAAACAAATTGTTTTTTGTTGTTACCGCACAAGAGTCTTACATGCCCGGAGCCAGTGGAACTCTTCGGGGTACACTACGGCTCAAAACGAGGGGGCAGGGGTAAGGAGATTATAGAAAGAGAAATTTGGGAAATACGCGTCTATTCAGATCAGTCACTAAACACGGCTCATACAATTTAAAGCTACGTTTTGATTCTGAATGAAGGTCTTTATTCAGGGTGATACTGAGAGGATCTACTACGCTGGTCATATTCTTAATAATCAGTTAAATTTGTCCAGTAGTAAAAAAAAAATCGTGGTAGTCATGTCGCTGTTCTAATTAAAACGTTTTTTTATTTATTTTTATTTAAGTAATTGTACAAAAATAAACATTTTTACTTAATACTAACAGTAGGTATAATATTAATTCAGTTTATATACAATGTCTAGTTTCTAGTTAATGATAAATACCTCCCCAATTGAAAACTTTCTTGTGCTTAGGGAGGGAGTACTTGGAAGAAGGCTTGACTCAAGCGACACAAGTTTGTGACTTTTTTTTAAACCTTTTGTCGCTTCTTTTCGTCGTGTTAACTTTTTTTTTCAAAATCCAAGGCTTGCAAGTGATTTTGGCATTCCAGCGACGATATGTTATATATACTGTGGAACTTAACCGCTCTGCCACGGATGTCGTCGAACCGGCGCCTAGTAAATGGTTTTTAATATTGTTAGAAGGTTCCGTAAAATCTATATTATCGATTAAATTTTTGTTTAGATGTCCATAATTTTAGGGGGGTGGCGCCAGTTTGGGATCGACCTTGTTCCCAAGCAATGAAGTCCGATGCAACCGGGAAAACGCAACAAAGATAACAAAGGAACCGGAACAACGACAATGCGAACAATAAAGCAACAAGTTTTGCTTTAAAAATAGCCCGTTGTTTACTAATATCTAGCTTGTTTCCGATGTAATGTTTTTTCGTGTAATACAATTTCTCGTGCATGCAGTATGACGATTTAATAAAAATGATATTATTATGTGAACGAATATTTATACAGATTTAAATCAATGCGTCTGTTTCCGCTGAGTTGGAATATTTTATATATTTCCCAGCAAGTTGACACAGCTCTTTGCGCGTCCGGTCTATCTTGTTCAATGTTCATGGACTAGATTGAAAATAAAACACAAATATTTATAACACCGAAGAGGTGAACCGAAATACGTGTGCTGTAGGCGTGTCTTGTATGCTCAAAGCCTGTCAAAACCAACGGTCTGTAGGCGCTATGTCCGATAAAATAGTTGGTCAAAGGAAATAACAAATTATTCTTCATATTAAACCTAGTACGGCCGATCAGAACTAAGCGTGTAAAAGACGATGCCGTGTCCAGGGAGAAAGATATTTCGCTATCGGCAAAGATTTCACACATTTTACAATTCTGTACCTTTCACCCGATACAAATACATAAGCACATTGATCATGTAATTTGTATCAATTATGACTTCATTTATTTATCTTATGTGATATTCTGTGTTTTCATTTACCGTTACTCTGTGTAAAGGGCATTAGTTTGCCCTAAATTAAGATGTCTCAAATAAAGTGAGTTTTTAGAATTTCAGAGTGTTCGCCCGTTTGAATTTGCGGCGCGAATACAATTTACATCGAATTTAATTTTTGAGATTTTGGTAACAAAATGGCGTATTTTTCAATACAGAGATTAGAGCGACAAAGAGGCGATTATTCATATGATGAAATTGAACAATTATTGAAAATGTCTTCATTACAAAAGCGCAGGAAAGACTTTGACTTAATTTTAATTTACAAAATCATTGATTGTTTTATTGACTCACCTTCTCTGTTGCAACTTATCCAGCTCAAAATTCCTTGCCGTAGACTCAGAAACAATGAATTGCTGTTCCTCAATCATCACAATACTAATTATGGATATAATTCTCCAATGTCCAGAATGTCAAGACTTGTTAACTCAAGCCATGGTCTTGAAATTTTTGGAGGCAGTCTAAATGATTTTTGTCATTCTTTACGACTCTACCAAAACTTTGACAAGACCATGGTTTGAAAGTTATCTCTTACGTTTATGTTGCCTTATTTTTGTCATCGCTTCATTTATTTTTTCGTGTTTTATATGTATTTTTTGTAATTGGACTTTAGTCCGTTAATTTAAAAATAAATAAATAATAATACGATCGAGTATGTGTGAACAATGGCATCCTGGAATCACTGCCATCATGTTTTGTCAGAGTTTTTTTTTTTTTCCTTAACTACGAAGGCATCGTGCGTGTTTATAGTACCACTGATAAAACCTAACCGTGTACAGGAAACATAAGCTTTTACGTCCGCATCACTATTGGTCAAACCTACTAGTCTGTAGCAGCTTTAAACTATTTTTTCTCTTGTAAACTTAATAATAAAACATATTCCAATATCGAAATTACTCTTTCTTTAATAGATAATCAATCTAATTGGTCTTTCTGGGACCCAGGAGTTGACATGAATTTTTTGAAAATTGGCGGCGTCAGTTTATTTTCAAATCGGTATGTATCACACTTCTAGGGATTATCTGTTCAGTGATTCATACGCTTTAATGCTTTAAAATGGTAGTCGCTGCAGGAAATTATACGTTTGAAAACAAAGTCGATGCTTCATAAAAACTATGACAGTTTCTATACAAGCAAATATTCTTAATAAATAATATTAAATTTGCTTTCGCGGTGATAGCACCTAATTATAATGTTTTTTTACGCAATCAGCATCTTTAAATAAAAAATAATGTAAAATAAAATAAAAATATTATTTATTCGTAAAAGCATTTACTTTGTGGCTTGCCATATTTATAAATAAAACACACAAGCTTTGTTTATAACCACTTTATTATTTAATATTACGTCTACCGGTTTTGGAAGTACCCTTCCATAATCAGGACAATATTGATTATGTCCTTTAATTTTAATATTGGCCTGATGATGGAAGGGTACTTCCGAAACCGGTAGACGTAATTTTAAACAATAAAGTGGTTATAAACAAAGTTTATGTGTTTTATTTATAAAGATACTATTCATGGGCGGTAATCAAACCGGTGATTTGCCGGCCTGACGGTGCGGATTTTTGATCTGTGCCTCTCGTTAATAACTTGATACGGGATAGTACCTATCTTCCATACTATTAAAATAGACACAATTATGCAGAAAGAGCATAAGTAAAAATTAAAGATAAATTGGCGTATTTTGTTTTTCTTTAATTAACAGTTTTAAAAAATATTATATATTCATCTAATGTTTCAAATCCAATTATAAAGAACACGAGTTTGAATAAAAAAGACGTCATTTCATTGGGAAAACGCCAAATACAACGCCACAGCGCGTAAGCGTGATCCCGAGAAATCGGCTTAAATTGTTCGACCCCATAGCTCGCATTTTGCCTGCAAAGTGGTATTTTTTAAATAAATGCTACTTTTGGAAGATATTTTCATTAAATCGTCTAAAGTCTATCAATTTTAACAGAAATCAAAAGGTTCAATTCATTCAGTACAATAGAGCCTGAGGAAACGACATCTAATTTCCGATCCCAATACTTTTACCGACAAATTGGTATTGTTTTCAATAAAAGGTACTTTTGTTGGATTTTTCATTAAATCGTCTTCAATTTATTATTTTTAACATAATTCAAAGTGCTTACTTAATTCGGTCCATAAAGCCTGAGAAAACGGCATCTAATTTCTAACCCCAAGGCTAGCATTTTGCCTACGAAGACGTATTTTTTGCAACAAATGTTACTTTTGTTGGATTTTTTATTAAATCTTCTTCAATCTATCATTGTTAACATAATCCAAAAGGTTCCCTTCATTTAGTCCCATAGAACCTGAGAAAACTGCATATTATTTCCAATCCCACGGCTCACAATTTGCCCATGAAGACGTATTTTTTTCGACAAATGTTACTTTGTTGGATTTTTTCATTTTATCGTCTCGAGTCTATCATTCTTCACAAAACTCTAAAGGTTTTATTGATCCCATAGAGCCAGAGAAAACAGCATCCAATGTTCAACCGCCAGGCTTGCATTTACGTTTTTTTTTATTTATTCATCTTTAGTTCATTATTCTTAACAGAATTAAAAAAATATACTTCATTTGGCCTGAGAAAACTGCATCTAATTTCCTGCCCAAAGGCTTGCATTTTGCCCACAAAATAGTACTGTTTTCAAAAAATATTAATTTTGTTGGATCAATTTATTAAATTGTCTTGAGTCCATCTTTCAAAACGGAATTCAAAAGGTTCACTTGATTCAGTCTCATAGAGCAAAAAAAAACGGCATCTTATTTTCGACCCCAAGACATACATTTTGCTCAGAAAGTGGTAATTTTTTTAAAAAGATTAACTCTTTTAGGTTTTTTTTTTTATTAAATCGTCATAAGCCTATAATTATTAACATACTTAAGGTTCACTTAATTTGGTCCCATAGAACCTGAGAACACAGCATAGAATTTCTGATTAAAAGGCATTTGCCTCGCATTTTGCATTTTGTCCACACAGTGGTATGTTTTTCAAGAAATGTTACTTTTGTAGGAATTCTTCATTTAATCGTCTTAAGTCCATCATTTTTAACAGAATTCAAACGTTCACTCCATTCCCGGTTTGCAACCACTAACTAGTGGTATAAAGTTAAATACACATTATGCACCAAGACTTAGCCTTTCTGTCAATTTTGCTTTAAAACTTCAAAACAAGTTATGATGAAAATTCTGGCTTAATATTTGCATTTTAGATTAGAAAGGGCTGAAGTTTGTTTACAAGTCTGTTTACTGCTCAACATCATCATTTATAATGCTTAATTCCTTTGTTTATTTAGTTATCTAGGGATATCTCACTAATTATGTTTGAAAGCGAGGTAATAATATACAAAATTCTGGATTAAAATTTCCTTAGTTTCCTTAAGAAGTGAAGAAAAAATTTCCTTTGGTACAGAAATAGTTTGACAATTGTTTTATTTATAAATTATTACCAATAATGAAATCAAAATCTCAATTATCTCTAAACAAACAAAAAAATAAACTTTAAGCGATATGTATTTTATAGTGAATACCGCCCAAGAATCCTAACTTCTACCAACCTTCTGAAACCAGTAGGACTATGGCACCCCCAATTGGGGTATGTTGTGAAGATGAAGGTAGTGAGGAGGAGAAGGAGATGGGAAAAAGGAAGATTGGCAAATATTTGGCTATTCAGATCTAGTCGCCAAACACGGCTTAAGCCATTTCAAGCAACGTTTCGATTCTAAATAGTATTTATTAGTGATAGTATTTCACTAGGGCAATACTTTAAAGTCTCTTCCAGTCTGGAACGTGCCGCAAATATTCTATATATTATTTTATATGATTAAAATATGTTATGATTTATTTGCGCACGCCGAGGTTGAGCCTGCGACCTCTGGATTCGTAGACGAGCGTCTTACCACTCGACCATGGAGGCCGTCAATTGCATTTGACGGCCTCCTACAACTGACGTACATTTGCAAATCAAAGATTAAACAAAATGGCACTACCGAGATTTGCACTCGTAAGTTACATTTTCTGTCTTTATCAATTGACAATAAAATCCCCTTTCAAACCTGTGATATTTATGCATTTCCGAAAATTGTTAATATTGTTTTACTTTTTTCGTGTGATTTAGAATTATTTTTATTAAAATGATAATAGCACGTTGTACATTTTTTAAATATTCCTAAAGAGCTTATAAAAAACTCATTCTGGGATGGACAAAATTATATTTGAAAAAGGAATATTTTTTACCA
The DNA here is from genome assembly GCA_022651775.1 of Drusus annulatus. NCBI lineage: Eukaryota > Metazoa > Arthropoda > Insecta > Trichoptera > Limnephilidae > Drusus > Drusus annulatus. Next base: position 56,697 of record JAGWCC010000562.1, read on the forward strand.
AGACTGCAAAAGAAAAGGGAACCATCTAGTAAATATATTAACACAAGGGTCATAAGATTAAAAAAAATTAAACATCATAAATACAATATTTTAAGGTTTTATAGAAAGTTTGTTTCTATATCACAATGACGTATTGAGTTTAATGGATTTATAATTTTATAAAAAAAAATTAAAAGTTGAAACTCGTTGATCTTATGTTTAATCCCGAATGAAAGTAAAGTAAAATAACAAACATTCTATCTATCCGAGATATGGAGTTTTGAAATATCAATTTATCTGTAAATATAGCATAACGCTGAAAAAGCGGGTCACTATATAGATAAAATTGTGATTTACGGTTTATTATTTTAAGTTTCCTCTTGACTAAAAAAAAACTGTTCAAATTGTGTTAAGAAATTTTCGAGGGGTGTTATAAAAACATAATGACTCAATATTTTGTGTGATAAGTATTTTCAAATAATATTAGTATGGTGATTCATACAGTGATTCATAACCGGGGCGCCAGCGCCCCTTTGTGGGCGTTTTGGAGGTCTGGCGGGGCGTTTGAAAAAATTGCATTTAGGGGGCGCTGCAAATGTTTGAATGGGTATTGTGTCAATATAGAAAAATTAGGTATGCTCATTTGCTCAATTGTTGCGTAAACTGCACACATAATCATTGTAAATAGTTATTTACACGATTTCAAATACACTTCTTTACAACACTTTAAAGAATATACGCTCATGAATTCTGATTTGGAAACATATTGTAGCCACATTGACGCCCTTATCGCAGAAACCTGTGATACCAGCTAGGTTAATTAATCCATTGACATCAGACGTAGATAGTGGCATTTCAAATTCAAAATAGCAGTTTATAGAGCTACAAAGTGAGTGTGAAGCCAATGTAATATTCAATCAATGTAATAATAATGCTTTTTTGGTTTGTTTTCGCCGTTAATACCTTCTTCTGTGGAAAAAAGTCAAATCACCCAGCATAGCATTTTCTTCTTCCTATTTAGTAGAAGAGGGTTTCAGAGCAGTAATGCATATATTGAAAAAATCACGGAATCGATTACAAATAAGTCAAAGAGGAGAATTGAGATTATATTTGACTTAACTTGAACCTAATTTTACGAAATTGGCAATTAAACAGTTTATTAAAATTTATAACGTTTTTTTAAAGTGTTTTATTTCTAAATAGAACATATATACTTTGTTTTTAACCACTTTTTTATTTAATATTTTGTCTAAAAGAAATATTAATTAAAATTATTTAGACAAAATATTAAATAAAAAAAAAGTGGTTAAAACAAAGTATATATGTTCTATTTATAAATATGGCAAGCCACAAAGTTAATGCTTTTTACGAATATATGTTTTATTTCTATTTATCACGATTTAAAAAAAAAATTATAGTAGGAAATTCATTGCATAAAATACATACCTACATAGAGAAAAGCGTAAATTTTAAATTTCCTTTTTTGTTGAGGCACGCTGAATAATTTTATTATGGTAAAAGGAGCGATTCTTTCAATACGGTTAATAAACCCTAAAGTAGGGACTGTTTACTTCCCAGAATACAATCAAGGTTTCTGAATCGTCATTAGTCGACTATTAAGTAAAGCAGGTACTTGTCATGTCTAGTGGTAAACATGACAATTAAGTAAAGTACTTGTCATGTCTAGTGGTACTCGTAGACTAGTGAAAACATCAGATTGTAATAATTATTATTTGGTAAACTATTTTCATCATTATCTATTGAGGCTCCTTTATCCTTCACATTTTAAAATCTTAACCAACAACACTGAAACTATCCATAAAAATATCTAAACTATAAAAAACGTGGGATTTCTTTAGATTTCATTATTATAAATGGATGTTAATCGTTTTTAGAAAACTGCGATCTTATTAAAAAAGGAAAATAAAGTTTAGTGTTAGGTTTTGTTAAAAGGAAACTTCAAAGCTCCATAGCTGACGATTTGAATTATAAAAATAGTAACGTTGACCTAAAATATAAAGACAGAAACTAATATGGAAATTTAATGACACCAGAACGTACCGTCCGAGAGTTTTATTTTTGTATTAATACCTTTTAGTCCTCCCATCATAGAATTATTATTATAAAAACACAAGCCATTGCCAAAAATTGTTTTTATCTACGAAATTTGAGTATTTGGATATTGGATATTATATCCAATGAAAATCATCTTGCGATTTGGCAACTTTAAATTAGGCTGTTTAATGTTGTTATCATATACTCGTTTTTTTCCCATGACATAATTAGGGGTTTACACAAATTGACAACGTTACATTTCTTGCGCTCAAAATCAGTCTTTTTTTATTTATTTTTTCAACCGTCTAGAGCCAGTGAGACCTTAGCATCCCCAAATAGGGTATGTTGTGAGACTTAAGGTACTGGGGAGGGGAGGGGAAGAAGATTGGGAGGAAAAAGGTTGGGAAGTACCTGGCTATTCAGATCTGGTCACCAAATACGGCTTAAGCCATTACAAGCAACGTTTTGATTCTGAATGGTGGGCTTTCACCAGGACGATACTTCGAGTATCTACCACTTTGAAACGTGCCGTAAAAATACTTTTTTAAAATTATTTTCGTAAGAATTAAACGTGTTATGACACATATTGATTAAAAAAAAGGTTTTTTTTCGTAGGTAGCAAAAACTTGGGGGTGTGACATTGTACATTAAATAAAACAATAAACTTTATAAAACACCACTTTATTTGAGTTGACTGCCAACCAGGTTTCGCTTTTCTCAAGCTTCGTCAGGGCTTTTACATCAACTAAATAACATTACATACAGACAGGATATATTTAGGACAGTGATGAAAGAGAGAGATAAAAGATTTAGTAGAGAGAGACACAATTACGTATAGAGAGATACATGTAAGACAGTAATGAATGGCAGAGAGAGATACAAGATAAAGATAGTATGGTAATAAAAGTTATTGGCGCACGCCACGTTTGAACCCGCAACCTTTGGATGTCTTTTGGTGGCCGTCATTAAAAAGAAAAAACGTAAACACGAAATTTTAAACCCGTAGAAGCTTAACTTCAACAGCCTTTATGCGAAGCTACTAATTTAATGCAGACATCCGACCCTGTGACAAACGGCACCTGGCGCATGTAAAATTTTTGACCCCCTTGTCAAAAAAAAAATAATATCAAAAATAAAAAAAAACCTTTTTTTACGTCTCAAAAACTAACGTATTGTGAAAATATAATTCGTATCCTTGCTATTTTCCACGTGGACCCATGAGCATTTCACACAAAAAGCATTACTTTTATAAAAATGTCACCACTTTTTTGACAGGTTCTGAAAATGTCTTAATATTTAAGAGATCCAAAAAATTATACCCTCAAAATGAAAATGTTTCATCATTTTGAATTAGCAGGGCAAAATAATGATTCATGTATTGTGTAAAAAAATGATTTAATTAAATTCGCTTTTTAACGCGCAGTATCAAGTATGAGACAAAGTTTTTATGATGTGGGTTTTTATTCCGTGCCATTCGATTGCCATCCGTGTATGGTTTTTTATTTATTTTTATTTATAGTTTTTGTGTTGATAATATTATGGGCGCTAGTTAAGTATTCCTGCGCTATGGTGGATAAAAAAAAATCAATGGGACATTTGAGTTCAACAGAGTCCTTTTTTTTGATTGGTCATCATGAATAATGTTATTGTTGTACGCGTTCATTCGGTAAATAAAGCTTGGTGTGTAGATTTCAGCGCGTCATTTAATCGATTATAAAGTATGCTGAAAACAATATTTTTAAAGATAATGGTCTAGAATTTCAGATGATTTTATTTTTTGATGATGTTCATTCGTTGTAGATGTTAAAATCAAAGTTAACAGAGTTTTGTTGTGTTCAGACAAAATAATGAATTGTCACCCCCTGAAATTTCGCAATTTGACTTAAATGTTCTCTCAGATGTATAATTTTGTCCTATTTTTATCATTGCTTCATAAGAATATTATGTTTGTGCTGTTCTTTCTCTGTTGTTCTTTTTTTCCCATTTCGTGTTTAGTATTTTTTTGTAATTGAACAATGGTTTATTAGTTTATAAATAAATCAATTAAAAATCAAATATGCGAAGAAAAAAAAACTCTCCAAACCAAATGTAAGAGTCAGAGGAGGTCAGTATTTTTTTTTCTTCCGGCGGTATGAATCGTAATTGCTATAAATATAAATAGTAAAAATCATCGAAAAACATTGAATAAAATATCAAATTTTCTGGGCTAAGGGTTTGTTATGTAACACGATAAATTCGATCAACTGCGATTTTGAATTTTCACGCTACTTAAAATCTATTTATTATGATAGACGATGCGAAATAGAGTGAATATTAGAGTCAACACAGTGTTTGCCGCCTATGGTGAAATTGTAAATTCAATTCAATATTACGATGGATAATCGGGTGCCGGGAGTAAAACAAGAGACGCTACAATCTGCGCAGAAGAGCAAATCAGCTCGATTGCTCGGCTGGTACCCTGTAAGACTGGACTCAAGGACTCCGAACCCCCAGTTTCCACGAGTTTTCCAGTATCGGTGATAAATAAACAATTTTGTATTAATAATTTGCCTCTACGAGTATTCAATTTTAATGTTCTCCACTAACTTAATCAAGCTTTTCCTGGACGTAGAATCACTATTCTCAAATAGAATCCAAGAGAGCTTTTGCGAGTGTATTATTTTAAAAATTACAAAAACTCTTCCCAGTATGGGTCTCTTTTGTAACTCCCAACTTTAACAAAGAAGAAGAAGGTCTTCTCTCAATCAATCTATCCGCTAGAGCTTCCGGGATTAGGGCATTAGGGCATTTTAAAGTAGATCCTTTGAGAACCACGAAGTTTCTCAAATATTATATTGTGTGACTGCGTAAAAGCAGGCTCCCAAATCCGCCACGTAACAGGTTAATTTAAGGCGCTCGCAGAATCTGAAAAATGTTGGTTACTGAGGCAATACAAATTTATGGACAAATGCAATCTTAATCATGGTTAGGTCAACTTATAGCAGTCACGGGTAATAGTTATAACTCTGGCGCTATGAGTTCGAATCTGAAAAGAAATCCATTATTCTTAGAACAGAAATATATTTTTTTCGAACTTACGAAGCTGGAGGAATAATCTTACCTTCCCCAGCTTTGTGTTTTTTTTGGTGCATTTAATGAAAGGTTTGAGTTATATTTTATCTTTTTTTTTTTTAACTAAAAAAAGGGTAAAATCTTTATCAGATCTATTGAATAACCAAACCATAAAGAGCGCACCCTACACATCTTACATTTATTTAAATTTTATTCAAAATGCCTGATTTGCACTATTTATTCTCTCTTCTTATTCTTTCACAAATCAGTTCAAGGTTTCATTTTCTTATTTAAAATATTATATTGTATTTAATATTGACCGAAGGTGAGTTTAACGATAATTTTCTACACCGTGATGGCATATATGCACGTGCATATTGCCAGAGCAAAAAATATTTGTGATTTCTTACGTAAATATGCAGAGTTACTATTAATGAGCGTACTTAACTGTGCAATAACATCGTTGGAAATAAACTCAAATATCTGCAGCAAATAATTATTTTTCGTTCTGACATACCAAAACGAATAGAAGGAACTGCCAATTATTTTTTTCTATACCCCAGACAAATTTGATTTTAATTCTAAAACCATTTTTTTTAAATTCCACGAACAATTCTAATTAAGAAGGGATTTTTCTTTAAGAAAACCCTTGAATAGTGTTAAATAAAATAAAAATCTCGCTTTAGGAATTTTTCTGGAACCTATACATTTAGAAAAATGATTATAAATTAATTAAATTTCTACAATATCTAGAGAATTCAAATTTTCCGAAAAATACCTAATTTAAACATCAAAATAGAATTAATTACACTGAAATATTATCCGGAGAAATATTTTAACACGATTTTTTTTCAGGGTTGTTCAACGTTTATAATTGCCGTGTCATATTTTAATGAGTAACAGTTTTGTACTAATCTTCCAATTAAAAATAGTATAAAAAAAAAAAAAAATTAAGTTAAATTCTTCATCGAATGACCAAACATTGTGAAACTGATTTACAAAAAAATATAAAATAACTTAAATATGTTGGCCATATCACGAGGAACGACTAATATAAGATTACCCAACTGATAATCCAGGGGAAGATTTATGGAAGACGTAACAGATGAAGACCGCACTTTGGGGCTTCGAAATCTACATGACTGGTGCGAGTTCAGTTCTGCAGAATTGTTCCAGGCTGCAGTCTACTGGGTGAAGATAACTCTGATGATATTCATCCTCCGATGGAAGAAGGCACAAGAAGAAGACAAAGAAGTGTGTGTTATGAAGAGATACGCTGAAAATTTAGTTTAAAGGTTTCCATAACATTTTCTGCACCATTTTTTGCTCAATACATATCGTCACTGATAGAAGGAGTGATAATGAAAATTGGACGTAGTTATGCAGAAAGCGTCTAACCCACAAATTGTCAAAATCGAGTTTTACATGTTTTTCTATAGATAAATACGAGGTTTCTTATCTGCTGAAAACATTCAAGCTCCAAATGCAATAGATTTGAGATAATTAATTTATTTACTAACCCACATTACAAATATTTGAAGTAAGTTTTAAAACATTAAAATGCAGGATAACATAGGAAATTCAAGTATTTTTAAGTAAATACATTGATAAATTATAAGTGACTATGGTGGCGTCGCGACAGTAAAACACGTATTCCGCGAACTAAAACAAAATAAATTAATAATAATACGAAAAATTACCGAGGATGTCTTGTACCAGAAACTGCCCGTGCGGGATTATCATCAACGAGATTCTTGCTTTTATCCAACAAAAGATCGACGTGATGGACGAACAAACGATGTAGATCATTTGCGAAAAAATGTTCAACGATGAGGACATCGAATCTGCAAGAAATGTTTTGTGCAAATTACGTTCCAGAAAATACTTTTGCCAGGAGAGTTGGTGAAGGTAAGACAAAACGTATTATCACTGATATTATAAAGATTCTGAAAGATACTGACCCCAACAATATTCCTAAATTTGCGGTTTTAAATATTAACAAACTACCGCCGGTCACATTTGATTACATCGACGCAACTGCATTTTTGAGAGATCTTATTATTATTAAGAGTGACATCCAAAAACTCAAGGATGAATCCGACCATAATAAGAACTTGGCGTTTAAAGAAAAAATCGATTTGCCAACTTCCGAGATAAAAAGTCTCAAATGTACTGTCAATTATATAACAAAAACAAACAATATCCTAAATCTTGATAGTGCAGTACCATCTATGAACGCTCATCCGAAACCGCATATCAAGGCCACTCCTATGTTAAAGGTAGATATTATAACGGCATCCATGGAGATTAGTCCAAAACTAGATCGACCACTTCCGGCCGAAAAACAAACTGATTGCGCAATATCCTTTGCAAATGTCGTTAGTAATCAATAATAATAATGAAAAACATAATGAACCAGGGTGGATTTTTATAAAGAAAAAGAAAACCAAAAAATCACAAGCTGCACCCAAAAAAATTGCAACTATCTTGGGCAGTAACGAAACTCCTGAAATAAAAGGTATGCAGAGAACGAAATACGCTCTTGTCACAAGACTGGAGAAAACTACAACTTGTGAAGATGTGCTTTTCTTTCTTAAGCGAAATCGCATTGATTCAGCTGTTGCATGCGAGTTATATACTAAATCTGGCGAGTATAGAGCGTTTAAAATAGGAATCCCCGAGTCAGGATACGATAAACTAATGTATGCAAGTATTTGGCCGAAATTCTCGGTTGTGAGAAAATACATTTACCGACCGCCGACAACGCTGAAAATGCAAACAACGCCGACTATGCCAACAACGCTGACAACGCTGAAAACGCTGACAAACGATTCAAAATAATTTCTTTTTTTAATGGATCATAAACCACTAAAAATAGTTTCATTGATTGTAGGTCGATTCGTCGAACGGAGCACTTCATAAATGAATTATGTGATGGCATTCTAGATCCCTATTCCTCAAAAGCGTAGTCAGGCAAGGAGGAAATATGTCGCCTACTTTATTTAATATATACATAAACGACCTTCTACAACAACTCAAAGACACAAGGATTGGTTACCATATTTGTGGACAAGGAAGTAATAATATCAACTACGCGGATGATATGGTGCTGCTGGCACCCTCCCTTAATGCGATGAGACGACTTGTGCAAATATGCGAAGTATACGCAAACTCGCATAACTTGTTGTATAATCCAAAAAGTCCGTAATCATCGTAGTCAAACACAATAAGGAACCACAAAATATTCCGCCAATTTCTCTAGAAGGTAACAAACTGCTTATGGCTTCACAGGTTAAATGCCTGGGACATATCCTTACAGAATATTTGAGCGATATTGAAGATATGGAACGACAAAAAAGAGCTATAAATATACGGGCCGGAATGCTCTCAAGGCGGTTCTACCACTGTTGTGACGATGTCAGGAAACTGCTTTTTAAGACGTACTGCACTGCTCTATATACATCTGAGCTGTGGATACAGTATCCAACAGCGCAATGGAACAAGTTGAGGGTTTGCTACAACAATGCATATAGGCAACTTCTGCAACTTCCAAGATTCTGCAATGCCTCTACAATGTTCATCGAAGGGAGGGTGCACTCTTTCCCCGCTTTACTTCGCCACCGACTAGCCAGGTTCTGGGGGAGGACACGGAATTCTACCAACATCATTGTCGTGGCTGCATCTGAGTGGCTCAGCTCCCCTTTCAACGAGCGATGAATGCAGGTGATACAAAAACCATCCTGAAGCACGCTCGATTAAAACGATATTCACTATTTCATTTATTTTTTCTTACAAAATATGTTTTTATTTTAATGTATTTTTTATTATTATTATTGTGTGTATCATAACTTGTATTTTATTATTATTGAAACTATTTACTATCATCAATTATGGAAAGTATTGCATTGCACTACTCCTGCATACATTCTGGAATAAAATTTTATTATTACTATTATTATTATAATTATTCTCACAAATAAAAAAAATGATATTTACTTTACAAATACCGAAATTTGCTTTTGTATCGTCATATTTTCAAACGCCTTTTTCTCAGTTTCATCTGTTTGGTGTTGGATGATGCTTTCTGCATAACTACGTCCAACTGATATTATTCGGGAATTGCGATCAAAACGGTAATGACGGCCTCCAAATCAATGCACATTAAGATTAGATGAATTCTTGTGCAATGATGTAATCAACCGGTAATTTACATACGTGTAAGCCTTAATTTAACCTTCTTTCGTTCGTCGAACTTCATACGAGCGTCTTGTATACACACCTGCAAAGTTAATTGGTGGCTTTCTGATGCAAGTTACCTGTCTAGATCAGAACCCTGACATTAGGTTTCTCGCCAAGTTTACCTGGACATAAAAAGAGTCACCCACTACATCACACAATTTAGTTAATTCTTGCATATATTTAAAAAAAAATTCTACCAAAGAAGTACCTACTGCCACCTGGCAGAAATATTGGTTACAAATTGCAAAGCACTGAGCCGATTGCCAAACGTTACTGCAATTTTTCTTTTTCTCGTTAACTTTTATTGGAGAAAGAGCTTGTCCAGAAAACCCATTTACGATTAACTCATTGAAATGCAAATTTCATTAGTTCAGGTGAATTTTCGGGCGAATAATTTGGTTTTTACTTTTTGCTAAGGTGGTTGTAATTTAACATGGTTGTCAATTTGAGAACTTGATGAATGCAGCTATAGTATGCGGTCAAGTTTGGTCAGTACTCGCATTTCTAAGCCACAGAACAAACTTTCTTTATTTCACCGTACAAATTTCTCCAAGTCGTTAGTACGATAACTTATCATTTATAAATTATGTACTCCTTCACAAAATAACAGTTATATTGGTTTGTTTTTTTTTTATCAAACATCAATGAGCATTGTTAATGAAATTGACCATTGTTAAATAGTTTGTTGATTATTCCATTGCTTCATTGTTACATTCAAAAGAAAAATGTTATCGCGATAACGAATGTTTATTTGTCTTTAATGTTAGTAAACAAGTCAATTGAGTTATCAAAAATACTTAAACAATATTTATGAATATAAACAAAAAAATAAATAATCTATAATGAAATTACGCGTACTGGAGTGCAATTCAATATATATTGCAAACGTAGGACGACACGCTTTCACACATAAAATAAATTTAAAAAAAACATAACCTTTTTACCAAAAAAATAAGTTAACGATTAAAAAAAAGATTAACCGTCAATTAATAGAAATAAAAATATTTAAATTCCTTGGTTCCATTTATTGTAAATTACTTTTAAAAAAAGTTTCTTTATAAATTTGTTACTATTTGTTTGTTTTTAGAATTACATACGAGTATTTATCTTTATAGCGGCAGCTTCCATGATTCAAGTTGAACGATGATGTATTTCAGGTCCAAGCTATTCAATTCTAGTCGTTCTCAATAAAAATCTCACCATGATTGCCAGGCGATAATAGCTCCAAAGCCACATCACTATAGATATGTATTTCCTTTAAAAGTGAGAGGGCCAGTTTTTGAGGAGTGCCTTCAGGTGTCCCGTTCTAAGGCCAGTGAGTGAGTGAGAAGTTTTTTTACAGAAGGTTTGTCGATAAAATATTTCGCTTTAAAATTACGAAACTTCATAAAAAGATTCGAAGTAAGTCTAAGCATATAACTGATCCAGTGATAACATTGGTAATTATTTGTGATTACGTGCTATACGGATGGAATGTTTTACTCGCGCAGGTCGACCACAGGCTTCTTGGTACAGGCCAAACCTCAAACAGGTAAAATAATAAAAATATGAAGTCATTTAGTAAAAAAAATGTCGAATTACAATGAAAGTTCGGTTAGTTCGCTTTATGTGAAACGCGCTTTTGACAAGGTGTGTTTGTTTTCATTGCCCGTTACAACTGAACTTGTTGGATTCAATTTGAGCCTCTTTCAACCAGTCGAGTCAAGCAGCCGTTCACTGCGCATGTGCGGCCGTTACTTCCGGGATACTTTTGTCTGATTTTGGAAATACGTATTTAGAATCCGACATAGAATATCTCTACGAAGTTCGAGACACTTTACTCGCAAATATGTGCAGTGAAAATGGTTGACGTCGTCTTCGGTAGAAGAAAAACGAAAATTCGCGAGATTTTCCAACGATTTTCAATAACAAATTATTCCGTAGGAGTTACGTGTACATAACCTCACTCGCGCGAAACGTAAGTTACCAACACGAATATGGATTATCCAGTGCATTTTGTATGTAATTTGATTAAATAACATCACAAATACTTTTGGTTTGGTCTCAAGTCCGTAAATGTTGTAAAAAACCAGATTCACACGATTCATTTGACACTACACATCATAAGATATCAACGCACGAACAAGAAACCCGTCATCCGTCATCACAACCAATTAAAGTTTTTCATCATTTTAAACCTTTCATAAGATGATAGGACGTTTCCATGATTACATAATAATCACCCAACGGAAAATGTAAACGATCGATTGATCATTGTGAGTTTTACAGCAGTATTGTAATAAACAAAATGTTATCGTAACTAGTGAAAAGGAATTTGCATGAGTGACCCTATTTCTGTGGGTATTGTTGGTGCTTTGATTCGTTTTTTTCATTGTGTAATAATAATTGGTGTAATCAGTGAGTTCTGGTGATAGACTGGTGAATCAGTCATGTTTTTGGTGATCCGTGAGTGTGGGTTTTGAAGGAATATTCTCGCGATCGCCAACATGAGGCAAACTGTCATGGATATAAACAAAAGGACAGCGCTTCATCTATTAGCAATATGGACTTGCTTAGTTTCACAAGGTAATTACAGAATATAATTCTATTATTTTTCTTCTTAACTTAATAAGAGTAGGCACATCTATATGTCATTTTACTTTAGACTCAAGAAAAATAGAGCTCTGTGTAAGACTATTGAGTTTTTGGTATACATGTAGGTATATATTTATGGTGTGGTTTGCAGAGATGGTCAAGAATATTTTCACATGTTTTAATAGTAGCTTTGTTTTTAAAAAACATTAGATTTTTGACGTGAGACCCATATGGTCCTTAAAAAATAGAGGGTAACCTCGGCTGGACTTAATAAGTAAATAAAAAAACGTTTATTAAGGAAGGGGACGTCAAGACACTGTGTAATTTTGTTATGAAGATTAAATCTTTTGAGTAAAGTATGTAGGTAAGTACTTGATAAGTATGTTTTCAAGAGACGGAATTTTATGTTCTTTTTATTAGAATGCTAAAAGAAGGAATTTTAGTTAATAGTGAGACTATCAGTTCACAACTGGCCAATTGACGATTAAAGTAGAATGATTGTTGAAGTAATAAGATTCCTGAAGGGTTTATTACTGTATAACTTGTAGCCAAGTAAAACCGATATGCAAACCAGGAGAACTTGGGCTAATGTAAGCATAATGAACAATAATATGAATATGACCCTTGGATGATTTTAGCAATTAAGCCCACAAACAACATATTATTAAATTAAAACTTGAGCAAATAATATGGCGTAAGTTCAAATCAAATAAACGACGATATTATGAATCATGAAGTCCAGCTCTTTAATAAACAAATTCCTAGAAAATGATTGCCTGCAGCACAACGTTTCTTAATATATACTTTCGTAGAAAGCTTCTTCTTTCGTAGAAAGCAATCACTCTTTGGTTTGAAATATTTAATGAGAATGAAATGATAACTTTGTATAATACCAAAGATTTTATTTTGGTTTTTATGACCGACCGGTTTCGTTCAGCCTAAGCATGATCAGGGTACAAAAACAAACTAAACAAAATATACAAAGTGTGCGGTTTTATATACATACAGAGGGTACTGCCAAAGTTATTATTTCGTTTTCATTAATTATATATTTGATTCTCATGAATTCGTTTTTAATCTTCTATAATTCTGTGGCATTTAGGTAAAGAGATATATGTCACAAAATATCCAAAAATGAGTGAAGTATGCAATTCTAACTTAAAAGGTCTCAGGAAGGTCGGACAAAGCCATATAGCTCATGCATTAAATTTTGTGCATTTATAATGTTTACATAAAAAAGTATGCAAAGTCTTATTATAAGAAATAAGGGTGGTGAAAAATTGACTTTGCCTCTCCTGAACAATTACAGAATAATAACCCTTCACCTAAATGCCACAGCATTGTTCTTAATTTGAATGCAAGTTCCGAAAAAAATATCAACCTTCAAATAACAATAGAAGGAGACACGGTTTTTGATAACCTATATTCTTGTCACCTGCTGTAGCACGGTTTTATTAAAAAAATCTAAATAAATAAATTATCGAAAACCTTCTAACTTAATTGTTTGGAGAAAATTGATAGACACCAACCATAATACATGTCATATTCGAACATGACACGTAGCTACCGCAGCAAACGTTATTTTTTTTTTAAATAACAATAATCATTCATTTTCGAGTAGGTATAATAACTACTAAAAACCAATAGTTCATTATTTTTACGGCCCAAACGTAATTTTTAACGACAATGCATTTTGTTATAGCTCAACAACTAACAATAACATGTAATGCGCTGTTGACAATAGGTTATTTCGCTGTGCATCGCCGGACGAGCAAACTGCACGCAATGCACCCGTGCCCCAAAGGCTAGTGTGGGCAAGACTATGCCGTGTGCATTTAAACTCGTTGCAAAACTTGCGACTATGCGTATTACGCGTTTGTGATAACCAATAGTTGACCTTTCGTGCTTTGATATCTTTATTTTATTAAACAAAATAAAACTAGTACTAAGTTCAATATGCAAAGCGCTCGTATGCTTATTCCCACAAGAAGGCAAACATAATATAGTAATTACGAACATCAATTAAATTTAAAAAAAATAATTATGTGTTAAAGCAGGTATAAACAGAACTCAGGTCAAGTATTTTATTTGTATGTATTAATCGTAAGTTAGAACGCAAAATTGTGTGTTATTATATAAAAGATTAAGTTTATGTACAGACACGATTATTTTAAACATATTTTTCTAATAACATTTTATAAATTTAAAAATATTGGGTTACAAAAAAAAAACATAATATATACCAACATTAATGGTAAAACAAATTTTCATTTTTTTTTTTTTTTTAATTGACGAATATTGTCTATTATAGTGATTTCTGGTGGCATTTTATTAAATAGTTGGACAGCTCGGTACACAAGAGATTTCTGTGTTTGATTTTTTTCTTGTTGGTAATGTAATTAATTTTACAGTTTTTATTCCATTTCCGTTTTTCTCATAATTTATATTGTATCATCCCTATAATAATTTCATGTATGAAAATATAAATATTCAAATATATGAGAACACAGATATTGTTTTCATTTTTTTGACCGAGCGGTTTCACTTAGCCTAAGAATCATCAGGGTACAAAATTAAACTAAACAAGAAGTACAACGTGTGTGGTTATATGTACATAAAGAGGGAGAATAAATTAAAGAACAAAAGAATTATAATATTTCAATTTCTTTAAATATGTCAAACCACAAAGTGATTGCTTTATATGAAAATATTTTTACAAAAATATATATAGTTTATTTGACCGTCATAAAATTAACCTCTTTTAACATATCTCTAATCCGTGTGTATATGTTCTCATTGCTATACCATATATGTATGTATGTATTGCAAGTATGCGTAGTCCTAAAATTATTTGTGTGTGTTTCGAGTATATAGACGTTGAATCACCAAATACAATAATAATAATAATAAAATATTCCAGAAGGTATGCAGGAGTAGTGCAATGCAATACCTTCCATAATTGCTAATAATAAATAGTTACAAAACTAATAAAATACAAGTTGTGATACACACAATAATAATAATAAAAAATATATGTAAGAACAAAAAAAAACATAAATTCGTAAGAAAAAAAAAAAAGTGAATTTCGTTTTAATCGAGCATGCTTCAAGGTGGTCTCCGCATCATCTGCATCCATCACTCGTTGAAAGAAGAGCTCAGCCATTCAGATGCAGCCATGAGAATGATGTTGTTTGAATTCCGTGTCCTCCCCCAGAAGCTGGCTAGTCGGTGGCGAAGTAAGGCGGGGAGTGAGTGAACTTGCGCTGTTGGATACTGTATCCACAGCTCAGATGTATATAGGGCAATGCAATACGTCTTGAAAAACAGTTTCCTGACATCGTCACTACATTATTACATTACAATACATGACTAAATAGAAATTATGTAATTACAAGGTAGCGCAATGTAATTTCTTTCATTCTTTCAAAAGGAATAAGTTGTACTATCCAGCTTCACCTGGGATTACAATTGTAAACTTATGAAAACTGACATCTCAAAAATAGTATATAAGCCATAGGATAATAACAACCTGTACTAGTCTGAATATGGGCGTTATAGGCTGAAATAGGTCTAGTATAAAATAGATAGGTCCATTCAAAAAATTAAATAAGTGGAATAAAGTTATAAATTTGTTTTATTAAATCATTATGGAATAAACAATACGGCAATCTGTCTTATTTTTTTACGATTAAATGTATATTTCTAAGTTCTTTACATCTTGCTGAAAATGACTTTGTAATGAAAATAGATTGGTTATCTTAAATTTTTAGGCCGAAAAGTTATGCATCAATTGCATAATGCCAAACACCCACCGTTTGAAAGATTTCGCTACCTCAGAGAACATATCGTCACTGGAAAGGCAAAAAAGCTGAAGCAACACTTTGGTAAAAATTAGTTAAATATGCAGTTTTGATCAGTTTTTTTTCTGCATCAAACAAACTTCCAAAAAGAGTTTTTCGGTCCTTTTGCTCTTTGGCGACGAAGATATATCTCCTATAAATATAATATTAATATTCACACCGTGTCCTAATTAAGAACAACAATGGCCAATGTATTATATATCCCGTTTAAACAAAAATATTTAATCAAATACTTTTCAAGGTAGATATATTTTCAAATATCTTTTAAATTTCAAAACTGCTCGTCAGATACATTATTTACTATATTAAACGGTTGGTAATACCAAATGTTGTTTGTTCCGCGATACAGGCTAAATTTCACCTTGGGTGGGTTGGTAGTGATATGAATGCAGTGTACGAGTGTGGTTAATTGTATTATTTTATATGTATGAGTACGGCATCCGTGAACCTTCGCTAATGATATCCGCCAGTACCATTATTTACTCTAGACAAGATATTTGATTAATTAGCATTAAAACATGGTTAAATCATCCGAGTAATACCAAACAGTATCCTGTCGAAATGTCGGCTTTTTATACCACGTGACGAATGCGTTCAGAGTTTTTGTATTTCAATCAAGCATATATTCGTATTTATAAGCCTGGAAAAAAGTGAGGTTTCAGGCCTGTAAAAATACTTAAAACGACGTGTAAAGTTTTATACTAGTGAACTTTTTTTTTTGGTTTAGCTTTTTACTGTTTCATGTGGCAATTAGGGGATTTTTAGACTCTGACCGGAAAACATTTTGATATTTGTGCCTAGCATAGCAAAAAAAGTTTTTTGGCGATGCCATCGGAGTTAAGTGGCAACTTCAACCTCATCGCCACCAGCATAAGGTATGCGTGATTTCTTTCGAGTTGATTGATTCGGATTGGATAGCTAAAAATTAATTTGTTTGAATTCTATTATTTTACTTTTAGGTTTCAGTATTTCTTACATAAAAAATTAAATTAACACATTAATTCAGTTGAAATAAATGCAATATCAAAAGTAGGTAAATTAATAATTTTAAGAAACAATATTAAAACTAATAATATTATTTTTAAAAGATTTTTTAAATGACTACATACAAATTAGAATTTTTATTGTAACACCTAATAAATAATATGACTATGAAATGAGTACATATACTCGTATTCATTATCTTTTCTGAAAAAAAATACACTGAAAGCTGTACTTTCGACGTTGCTCTTTGCTACTAATACGTCAGTTATAAAATATGTTTCCACCACGAAATGCGTTCTTTTTAGTATAATTCATATAAATCAACATGAAATATAAAAAGACACAAAAAATATTAGTTTGTGACCAAGACTCAAACTCGAGACCTCTACCAAAGTATCCGAAAGTAATATTCTACCAACTGAACTTCCTCAACCAATTCACCTATTGTCATTTTCACTAATATCATAATTCTTGGGAATGATTCATATTCTTTTTTAGCTGGCATTTTTCTAATATTACCTTCATCTTTAAAATCGCAATATTTGCTATCAAAGTTCTACCTAAAAACAATAACAAAAATAAATCGATTAGGTTTAACGAGTTGTTTTATTCTGCAACCTGCTAATTAAATTGAAATTAAATTATGATTGAATTACATTAAAATTAAAACTGAAATGAAATTGTATTGATAATAGCTAACCTCCGATTGAAAAAGGCACCATGAGAAGACGACGTTCTGTTTTATGATTGATTAGGTGTCGATATTTCCAAGTAGTGATGGTAGAATCACATGAATCCGGTTTTAATTTGTAATATATATAGATGAAGAAATTCAATCACAGGAAATATTTTCAACCTTGTGCGAGCAGAAGTTGTTACTAGGAAGCAATGGTGAGTAGTTTCTGTTGCACAACTTTGATTGTTTGGAGATAGAGGTAAGATATCTAGTACTCATAGAATATCTAATGCCATAGTTCAGTAGAATATGGCAGGCTATAATTAGGTGAATGCGGTTGAAGGAAATTAAATAAGACATCACGATCACGATCACGGAAGAACGGAGATGGCCGCTTCGAGAAGATTCTGTGGTGAGAACTAGGGAAATAACGAATCGATTTCAAAAATAGTAAACATTATTTAGATGATAGACCAAGTAAACGTGACTAGGCTTACTAAAAATAATTTTTTGAAGAGAAAAAATAGAGTTTTTTTCTTTCAAAGGTTGGTGATGAAGGCACATTCAAAAAGTTGAAATTTATTATGACGTCATAATTATGGTACTTCCACTGAGAGCTTCGTTATAACCTATTTTTCTTTTATATGCTGAATATATGACAAAGAAGGAGATGCTTCAACGGACCTCTCAGCGGTAGGGACATGGTTGGGCTTGTGTTGTCTGTTATATTCGTTCCCTCACTTCATGCATCCTGAGTTCATGATAAACAGAGATATTTTACGATGACATAATGATCAGTGATATGCACATGACTTGCTTTCGTGAATATGCAAAAAAGTTGTCAGAGCACTGCAAAAAACAAATATTTATTTGTGAAGGCATTTATTTACGTGTGTAAATACGTCATACAATAAACCTACACAACCTTTCTGAGATGTTTTGTGAACACGATGGTGAATTCTTACACAAGTTGTTGAATCAACCAGAAATATTGAATCCGAATCAATATATTTACAAAAAGGGACGTGACACAACATTTCAAAGAGAACAAGAAATCCCACGTGTCAGACAAATAATATGATCGATTCAATGTTTGTGATGTTTTTTGCGTTCAACCGGATTTCTACTTTATACTTGTTAAGTTGTTGACTTTTTAACAACTCGTAAGTATTAGAAAAGGTAGCCATATATCTAGTGGGGAAATACAAAGCACTGAAAATACTTGATATCCGTCTTTGATACAATCAGGTTTGATACATTTGACTCCGTGCCGCATGCTTGCTAGATGCTGGACCGAAATTCTTATGAAATACACATACAGCATCCTTGACGTCATCTGAAGGCGGATGAGTATCTCTATTAACTGTAGAGTCAATAGTTGGCGGAATAACAATACAAAGTGTTTTCATAGTGTTATAATATTACTCCTACTTAAAGCACTAATACAAAGAAGTTTTTTTTTCGCTAAAATACGAAGAAATATTATATTTTTGATATACGAGTAAGTAGGTATGGATTTTTTTTTTAATCACCGCACAAATGTTTCAACTGTCGGAAGTCACTAGGGTTTTTTTTCATCTTCATAACATAAGTTATTGGGGTTATCGCAGATCTTTTATTGGTCTTGGGGTAGTAATTAAAATGCAAAATGAACAGCAAATATATTTTCCACAATAATAAGTTTTTAACTTGACAAAAACAATGTGATGTAAGTATTACAACATCCGGTGAGCCACATGTAACATTAAATAAAAAGGTATCATGTGACACTCATAATGTTTTAGTTTTGATTTGTAAAAAAATAACTTATCCAATGAAAAAAATAATCAAATCTAAGTAAGATTTTGATATTTGGTTTTGATATTATCATCAAATATTTAAAAAAAAACAAATTTACCGATTTTTTATAGATATTTTAAATCACGGGTAAAGGTTCTCTCTTTAAAAATGTTTTTAGATAAAAATTTAATTTGTATGAGTTGTCATAAAAGTTGCTCATTTTGAAACGTGTTAGTTATTCGAATATTAAAGTTTTGCAAATTAACAATATTAGTTTAATTTTTGTCACTTTCGAAAAATGCCACTCTGTAGCTTCTTAAGGTTCTTTAAAAAATCAACACAATCATTGGGTTGGGATAAACCAGTTTTCACTGACGTGTTACTGAGTGATTTTTTACAATGACGGAAAATTAGAAAAACTCATTTAATAATATACGTAGGTACATTAAAAAATAATAATCTCGATCATCTGTAACCATTTCTCATCGATTCGTTAAGGTTATAACGACCCAGATTTCATCACAATATAAGGTGCCGAGTAAATTCTTTCAATACCTAACGAAAAATTACAATTTTAGCACCCAAAGCACGACAGACTAATTTAGATTTGATCAAACTGTTACTTAGTGACTACTGTATCATCCGAACATATTATTTGCATAGTTAACCGTAAGATTAGCCGAAGGATTCAGTACCTGCCCGAATTTTTTTTTACCTTCTTTTAGCTGTAGGAAGCACGAGCTTTGCTTTGGCGTAGAGAATAAAGAAGTCAATATTGGTTCGCAATACGGCCTTATTTCCCATTGAAATTTCCATAAGATGTTTTCTCTGGCTTAAAATTTGAATAAAAGCAAAGGATGTTATATTCAGATTCAGTTGTTGAGTAGGTTCGAATACATGTCTCGATGTTTGAAGCAGAGGTGACGCCGCCGTTTTGATGAAGTTTGTCTTCGGTTCGTTGCTTGGATGTTCACATAGATGGACGCGTAGAATGAATGGATGCGAAAACAATGGCAAGAAGAATACAAAAAGTGAATGGAAGAATTTGAGGGTATCCCGGGAAACATAACACTATAAGCGAATGAACAACATTACTTTAGAAGAGTCACACTAAGTTTCGTGGAAAGTTTTTCGCTCCAAAACTCGTTCAGTTGCACTGTGACCCTAGGAAAAATACATCTTATTCACTTTACCGGGTATCTCACCTTTAACTTTTGCATACAACAATATTATTTGTGAAATGTGAAAACATTTGAACAAATAATATGTGTATTTACATTATAACATGGCATTTTTTTAAAGGAAATCACCCCGTCTATCTATTTTACGGTCACATACCGTTAGTAATTATAAAAACCATCATATAATAAATAAATACTGAGTGTTATAATTTTTACAGGTAAGCACATCTATTAAATAAGGGTAATAATAATAACAGTGAACTTATTTAGCGCAGTTTTGTGATATTTCACCTCAAGTGCGCTTCGTACTAATAAGATTAACTAACAAGGAGAAAATAATACATAATATGTATGCAAATTAAAACTATCTAAAATCATGATCGTTATCATAAATCACGAGAGAAAAGGTTCAAATATAGGTATAACAGTGTATGTGTACATCAACAGATAAAAAAAACAATTTACCAGAAGCTAACGGTATAAAAATTCACAAGAAACATATGAATTCATATTAACACATTTGTAAAATCAAAGAAAAGGAAATATGATTAAGGACAGTTAATATGTTGGCACTTAAAACATTAATATTCAAGTATTATAAGTAAACGATTCTAAAAATGCAAACAGTGTAAATATAACAAGTAACAAAAGAAAATAAATATTTAATGACAATGAGCATATGGTTTTCAGTAGATAGTGAGGACATTGAGTTGTAATGACAGAAGTAAGGAGAAAACCGAAACAAAGCAAATTAGGGACGTTTTCAAAGAAATTAAATTTTAATAAGTTACGTTTTGTATGTGGGATTTTTAAACAATTTAATTTTTAAGACTCGTTTGAACTCTGCTAGGTTCTGTATGTTGGCAAGTTTTGTGGAAAGCTTATTCCAGATGACTGGACCAGATACACCAAAAGCGCGATCATAGTAAACAGGTTTATTTGATCGAGATGGTTCAATTAATCGAACAGCAGTATCTACATCTGCTGACCTCAAAGTAAGTTGTCTACTATTTAAGGCTTGTTGGACACACAGTTCCGATATATAGGCTGGTGCCATTCCCTGCAGTGCTTAAAAGATCGTAAGGAAAATCTTAAACTCTATTCTTTCAGGGCATCGAAGCCAATGAAGGCGATTCAGAAGTGGAGTAATGTGACAATATTTGGACTCACTATATATCATTCTCGCCACTGCATTGAAGATGGACTGTATCCTGTTGAGTTGTTTCTGAGGGAGGCCAGCATATACACTATTACAATAGTCCATACGTGAGACGATAAAGGAATTTACAAGTGATTTAGCCG
The DNA here is from genome assembly GCA_022651775.1 of Drusus annulatus. Classification (NCBI taxonomy): domain Eukaryota; kingdom Metazoa; phylum Arthropoda; class Insecta; order Trichoptera; family Limnephilidae; genus Drusus; species Drusus annulatus. The sequence goes on from JAGWCC010000562.1 coordinate 78,377, forward strand.
CATCAGAAGGAAGGCATCTTCTGATTGATTTAATCTGCCTTAGATGGAAAAATCCAGAACTCACAGCCTTTGAGATTTGCAACTCAAGAGATAGACAATTGTCAATAATGAAACCGAGAAATTTTATATATTTGGAAGGAATGATATCGGTACCCTGTATTTGTATCGGACTAGAGTCAAGAAGGGCCTGCCTTCCGGGAGAAACTATCCATATAAATTCTGTTTTGGTCGGGTTAAATTTGAGTTTATTTACAGACATCCAACTTGAAACTGTATTAATAAAGTCAACTACCTCATTTTTCAGAATGTCTTTTTCATCCGGAGAAGGGTAAAGACAATATATGATCTTGACACATCACTAATTATTTCCCTTGTAAAGTAATTTGATGAGCGAATAACATATGTTGGTTTTTCCCTTAAAATAATAAAATACGGGAAAATATTTTTTCATTCTAAACCCACATAATTTTGCTTGCACAAAAACATATGTCTATATGTATCATTCGGTTTGGAATTCACAGAATTTATTGAGAAAACGATCGTTAAGTTTTAACTATAATTTACAATATGTTTATTGTTTAAAAGGTTAATTTATTTATCAAATATAATAGTAGATAATACAAAAAAGAGATACACATTATATTGTGTGATACTAATACATAATTTTATTACCAAAATTTTCACTATAAAGATGTACCCTCATTTATTTGAATCAATTATACATAGGTGGGTACGTAGAAAGAGAGCACTTTTTCGTGTTTTTGTCATCATCGTGATATGTTCAATTATTGCTGAGTAATTTCTTCCACCAGTTCGTATACATTTATAAATTTACTAAATAACACACCGTGGCTCATGTATATATAAAATATTATAGATAAAATATGTTCCTGACATGATTTAGGCGTAAAATGGCGTCACAAATGAACAAAAAATTAAAACAGCAAGCAATTACCTAACCGAACCTAACAAATCTCATATGCCCATAATATTATAAAAAATATTGAAATCCAATGAATCATTTGTGACATTAGTTAGATTGTTCAGAACAAAAAGTTTTATTTTTTATTTTAATCCCCAATATTGATATAACAAATAGTTTGCTGGTTGTTTGTCCGCTACCATAATATTTTATTAAGTTCAATCAGAGTAGAGAAGAAAAATAAATTAAAAAAAATCTCCGTTTACTTTGAAATTCGTAATTTTTTCCTTGTGTTATTTTTTATAAAATACACCCATACTAGTTTTTACTTAACATCAATATGCATACAAATGTTTTGTACATCAAATAATATTTTTTTTTTATCACTTTCATACAAGGAAATAACACAAAATTTATATTTTTCCAAAGTGACATCTAGCGAATTTCTCTAAAAGTTCGGATGTCACTAGAACAATGTACGGTAGATGCTAGCGGCTATGGAGATAACGTGGTACGTACCTTTCGCCATACGAGACAGAATATTTTTCTAATAAAATATTCCATAGGAATGGTTTGTTTATACGTGCGTTTTGGATTCCGCTTTTATGGACCATTTTCATAAGGGTGGAATTTTTACAAAGCATTTTTTTTTATTTCTATAGTGAATACCAAACAAGAGTCCCAACTGCTCCCAACCGTCTAGAGCCAGTGAGACTATGGCATCCCCAATCGGGGTATGTAGTGAGGTTGAAGGTAGTAGGGAGAAGAAGGAGATGGGGAAGATGAAGGTTTGAAAATACCTGGCTATTTAAATCTGGTCACCGAACACGGCTCAAGAAATTTCAAGTAACATTTCAATTCTGAATGGTGGTCTTTCACCAGGGCGATACTAAGAGTATCTACTACTACCACTATTCAATGTGTAGTAATATTATGATCCACGTTTGTCTTGTTCATCGTTGCTACTGTTTAGGTGCAGGCCCGACCCTGAGTCAAACGGCGCCTAGCGCAGGTAGTTTTTTGTTTGAACGGAAGATTGGTACCAACTCGTATCAAGTATAAGACGAGAGGCGCGGGTTTTTATTCCGCGCCATAGGGCCGGGAATTTACCGGTTCAATTACCGTCCATGAATGGTATGGTTTTTTTTCATCTAATAGTATTAATACGCTAAGCCGTCTTCTGTACACGATTCGTAAGATCGCTAATGTCTGTAAAAACAATACTGATAATTTTCGCTCACACGTAAAAAAGGTTTTAAATTTATCGATTATTATTCTATTTCGCGATTTACTTACCATGTCTCTTTTGACGTGTGTATCAATACTAGTTTTATATAATATGTATAAAGCACTGTGATTAGGTACTATCGGCGCCTTGGCTGTTTGACCCCCGGAGCGGACTGCTCCAATTGCGCTTGCACTAGACCGGCTCTGTTTAGGTGTTCACTTCACAATACTTCACATACACTCCTTAAAAAAGACCGCCATTGCATTGAAGAAGGAAGTGACGGAGAGAAAGGAGGCGCGTATTGAAAACATTACACTCTTCTCAATGAAACATTTAACACAGATAGAATATTATCGCTGTACGTTATCTTCGTCTCGTGAACTGGAGTACTTGTTGCATCACTTGTGTAAAAAATCGTTCGTATTGTATGGGAAAATCTTGATTTATTTTCTATTGTACTGTTATTTAATCTCAGTAGCTAATCTTTATGTTTTTGTTAACTGTAATAGCTGTGAAACTAGATCGGTACGTAAATTCCAATATTTTGAAAGCAATACGCATTGTGTACAATGCCCGCAGGGGAAGGCGGAGTGTGGAATGTAACACCTAACAACCCAGATATTATAATTTATTAGATTGTAACATTATTACTTTTCTAACAATGGGTGCTTTGTACCTTTTTAGTTTTTTTATGTAATGGCCGCTCGGGAGATCCAATTACGTTAAGTAATTATTGTGGCTTTGATTCTCCCAATATTGGAAAAGATGTGGAGAGAAACGATTTATGGTATTATTGCAGAATGGCTCGTAGAACGTGTTTTTTACATCAGGTCACTAAACATTGTTAAGGGCTCGATATTTTCAGCTCGCGATGTCATTTTCATTATGAGTTTTGGGGTTTTCATCTAAAATCCATTTCATTTTCTAAATAGGTATACGTCACTTCGTAGCATTTTAATACAAGCAATACTGCACGTGATTTTTTTGTAAATTTTAGATGGGCAGTTAGGAAAATGTCTAAGGTTTCCAGTGAATGAAAATTGAGCTGTTATCTTTTAAATTCTATGAAAAACATACTGAAATGACCGTAAAAAGGAGCAATTTAAAAACCAGCGAAGGCATTTTTTAACATTTTACCTAAAGTTTCAATATGAATTTAATATATAGTTAAAAATAATAAAGTAAAATAATTTAATTTACTGAAAAACCTTGGACATTTGCCTAACTACCCGTATAGAATTTACAAATAAAATCATTTGTAGTATTGCTTGTAGTAGAAAGCTAAAAACTGTGTATTTTTGTGTGCTGACCCTGAATGCCACTTTGTAACATCCGTATTTTTCAATATGTAACAAAAAGGACTGAAATATATTGTTAACATCATGAAATAATAACATTGTTTTTTCGTCACTATTTAGCGGAAAAAATGATTTAGTTTTCACAGAAATTAGAAAGAATCAAAACTACAATGATTCATGTACCTAGATGTGTTATTATAATCTCAGTACAATAACATACTAGGAGAGATAGCTTTGCAAAACAGTGTAGTCAGGATTGTTGATTTTTTTCCTGACTCGGGCATGGCTAGGGTTTTCATGGAGACAGCTTTTTACATACATTCATAGCACAAGTCGACAAAATGTTTTGTTTATTTCTATAATCACTTTTTCACAGTATAGTTATCAACAAAAATATTTGATATAACCTCAACAATCGTTGAGTTATGTCGCATCACAAAACGTAGTCGCCGGAGACGCGGGAGACGGAAAACATGCTTACATACTTGAAATTGGTGCGATATTATATGATTACTTGTCTTGTCTCTTTTTTATCACGGTTTACGACGTAAAAAGCCCGGAGAAAGTGATTTATGGTAAATTTATTTATGTTGTCTCCATATATATTCTAACTCCAAAGTTATGATTGTCAGTTAGCAATTAAAAAAAATTTCTGCGAATGTTACATTTTCAATATCCATCTTACGTATATTGTAAATAACTGACACCATGTTTTTCTTTTTTTGTAATAATAATTTTTTTCTCGCAACTTTGTTAAATTTCTTCTCAAGTACGCCTTACCCTAATAATTTGGCATTTTATGTGGCAACCTTTTCTATTAACGCTTTGGCGTTAGAACTGCCCCCTTTTAAAATGGTTAGCATATAAGCCAGGATGTCGTCTTATCTGGTGGTTTCCACAAAGCAAAACGTGTTGATGTCAGCTCCCTCCCAGGAACTATGTAAAGTAGCAAGAAGAATCACTATCATTATAGGTTAACACAAAACTTGTTTGAAGTAAAAACAAAAAAAAAAACAACTTTGTGAGCAAGTATACTAAATAACTTTGCCCTATGTTAAAACATGTGTTTTTTTCCTTTTTACAAGAAAAATATAGTAAAAACGAAATGACATTAACATTAACGGCCTCAGTGGTCGAGTGGTAAGATGCTCGACTGCGAATCCAGAGGTCTCGGGTTCACACCCGGCCTACGCAGATACATTTATTTAATTAATATGTGTCATTAACATGTCTTATAACGATAAAATGATAGTCAGTGACTTAGACTTTGACAGCCTGCATTGTCGAGTGGTGAAGACGCTTGACTACTAATTTAAAGGTCACGGGTTCAATTTCCAGGGTTCGCAAATAAATTTTAGTTGTATTAAATGTGTTATTTAAAATATAATTTACATAAAATAATAAAAAGTATATTTTGCGATATATTCCAGAGTAGTAGATACTGCCCTGGTGAAATACCACTATTCAGAATTGAAACGTTGCTTGAAATGGCTTTAGCCGTGTTTGGTGACCAGATCTTAATAGCCTGGTACTTTCCAATCTTCCCTTTCCCCATATTCTTTCCCTCCTTACTACCTTCAACCTCACACCCTCACGTTTCACTGGCTCTAGAGGATTGGGAGCAGTTGGGACTCTTGTGCGGTATTTACTTTAAAAAATAAATAAAAATGGCTTATTTTTTAGACAATGAAATTGATTTTTAAAGGTCTATAGTTCATGATGGTAATAACGATATGAGCTGTAAAAATATGCGTTGGCTTTGAGATAAAAAAATGGGTACAAATTTACGATTTTTTGTGCTTCAGATATTTATCAGACAAACAAATAAGCTGATTTATCATTTTTAGTACCACCGATACTATAGCTATATTATAAGTGAAAAGCTAAAACAAGTATTGTTAAAGGTCGCTTAGCGTGAATTTAAAAGATATTCTATCTATCCATATTATTATTATAAGTTCCTTCTTAATGCTCTGCACGTACGAATAAATTCGTAATTTCGTGAAAACAAGTATTTTCATATGACACGAGGGAAGCGTGTAAGATATTCACCAGCATGACATACGAGTACATAGCTCATCGGATATATTATTACTAAGACGTGCCAACATAATTACAGTCATTCGTTTTCATATTTATTAATAAGTCTGTACGTACTGTGATAGCAATTGAGAATACCAATTAATAATTTTAAAATAGCCTGTAACAACCATTTTAAATACATTAGTAATATTAATCAGTATATAAGTTAAACTATAATTTTTAAGTCAAAAAGATAGGAAATAATTAGATGCTTTGTAAACTTTTATGTACAAGTAAATAATACCTACACACAGTCAATCTTTGTAAGCATCTCATAATTCGAAAAATGTTCTTTTTGGGAACTGTTAGTTCTTCGAAGTAAAGAAAATATGTACTTACATCCTTAAACCTGGTTTACAGAGTAGTACATAATTTCAGTATCTCCCTGGCGAGAGATCAGAATAGTTCAGAATCGGATGTATCGAAATGTATTTTGTGGTAAAAGTGTATATCTGTGTGCGGAAGAAAGAAAGGAATTGGTAAAAAAATAAAGGTTTTTATGTAGATTTATGCAGAATTTTTCCTTTGATACATAACTTGTGAGGAAAAATGAGATGAGTCAGAAAATAAAATAATGTGTGATTATTTTTTGAAAAAGGACACATTTTTCATATGAATACCACACTAGAGTCTCAACTGATCCCAACCGTCTAGAGCCAGTGCGACTATGGCATCCCCAATTTGGGTATTTTATGAGGCTGAAAGTAGTGGAGAGGGGAAGAGGAAGGCTGGGAAGTTCCTGGCTATTCAGATCTGGTTACCAAACACGGCTTAAGCCATTTCAAGCAACCTTTCGATTCTGAATGGTGGTCTTTCACCAGGGCGATAGTTACATTATCTACCACTCTGTAATAATCATGTCGTGTGTCCTTTTACATACATGAAAAAGAACAAAATTCCTAAATATTGTTTTGGCACTCCTGAAAACCTGCGTTTTTTACTCATTCCGTTTTTCCTTTCGCACACAAATATTATTAGATCTTTTTTATCGATAAAACATTAATATATTTAGAAATCAATGAACGGTTGTTGCTGATTTCGTTAAAAATACTCGTACCTTAGGCTTAGCCTAATTAGGTTGAAATTGATTTTTTTGATTATCTGTACAATTTATAAAACCAATTATGTACCATCTCAATACAGAATTATACTTTTCTAGAATCAACTAAGACCTTCGTTTTATATAGAAGATTCACTTCATTGGCTGGACTATATTTGGAATCGAAATCTCACTCGATTGAATATGATATTTTTAGTACCAATCTAAAATGTATTGGTTGACTAGGTTATAATAGAGAGACGATGCGTCTACCATCATCCGAGTGGAAAGAGAGGAGTGGGGAGATAGGCATGTACCTACTCGGTGACCACATGTGAAACCCATATCACCTAAAATACATGACCTAACTCATTAAACTGTACGTACTTACACCATGAACACCCCGGTACCTGGGTACCATGCCGCATTTATTTTGTAGTATTCGTAACCTTTGCCTTGGCGATTCGCCGCCTGAAGTGGACAGCTCCAATTACGCCTGCGTAGGACCGGCCCTGATCGCTGGTGACGCAGCTGGTCTGGTTATGCCATACGAAAACAAACTCTAAATACAGCAACTTTATAAGTCATTCTCGTATGAATTCATGAAATGGGATCAACTTCGGGGATTCGTTTTTTTATTTATTTATAAACTGTTTAAAATACTTTACCGCTGTGTGGTTTTAGGTGTTAGTATCTTAATATTCATTTGTGTTAGTTTCAGTTTCAGTTTGTCTAGCGACCGTCGCTAAAGCAAAGTAGGTTTTGAAATTCTTTTGACTTTGATTTCAATTATCTCAAGTGTTGATCAGCTAGGTACAATAAATCCTCCTAAAATAAAAAAATTAACTTTCTGGCTCGCAGAATTTGAAAAGCTCAAAGAACTAAATCATATTAAAAAAACTCGTGTCATTGGAACATTTTTCAATCCAATTCCTCCGATAGTAAATAGTGTTCCCAGCACATCTAAATAAATATGTTTAGCTCACAGTCTAATTAAATTAAAAAAAACCATCGTTTGAATTGGAAGATAAAAATAATAGTGACGATAATTTAATACGGTAAAGAGAGCTTACATTGGAAGAAGTTGGCTTAAGTTATGTAAAAATACAATCGGTTTTTTAGTTTACGAAGGTCTCAAACACTTAAAAGATGATATTTTCATGTTACCAACTAACGAAAATTTATTCCGATGTATTATAATAGAACACTGCTAAATGGAGAAGAAATACATTGGTTCTGGCTTATTTATTCTAAGAATCTAGATAGGGTAGTTTGTTTTTGCTGTAAATTATGTTCTATATCTACGAATAGTGCTTTGGCTAGTTCAGAATTGTATGATTCGAATCATTCGAATCATGGTCGAGTGGTAAGACGCTCGACTACGAATCCAAAGGTCGCGGGTTCAAACCCGGCGTGCGCCAATAACTTTTATTTAATTAATATGTGTCATAACACATTTAATTAATATGAAAATAATACAGGTATATTTGCGGCACGTTCCAGAGTGGTAGATACTCTAAGTATCGCCCTGGTGAAAGACCACCATTCAGAATCGAAAAGTTGCTTGAAATGGCTTTGGCCGTGTTTGGTGACCAGATCTGAATAGCCAGGTACATCCCAACCTTCCTCTTCCCAATCTCCTTCCCCTCCCCACTTCCTTCAGCCTCACAACATACCCTATTTAGGGATGCCATAGTCTCACTGGCTCTAGACGGTTGGGAGCAGTTGAGACTCTTGTGCGGTATTCATATAAAAAAAATATATATATATTTGTTACAAAACTTAAATTCGCAGTTCGCAATTGCAAAGCAATTTTAGAACATTTGATTATTTCTGTCAAATAAAAGAAATAGGGTAGAGTAGATGGTGAGGGGGGGGGGGGTACTTACTGCACAAGGCGCGAGATGTCGTGGAACCGGCCCTGCAAACCATTGATATCATAACTAAACCAAAACATGTATTTCGGGCTTGTTTGATTTCCCATTTCACTGAAAAACATCTTCGTCTCGCCGGCGTTCAACAGCAGAAGGGATTTGCACATTGAGCAAAACAATACGTGAGGGATTGCCATATTCATACAAAATTCGCTAATATTTTAAGCAGGTACCTTAATACTCCCATACAATCCCAGCAGAGCCTCGACGAGGATCTTCCACATAAGTTCACTAGTTCTATTCGAATGTTCCTCCGATTTCTATATGCCTACCTTTTCAAGCTATACGCAACACAATATAGCTCCCACACAGAAATCATTATTGTCGACTCTTTGACTGAGCTCGCTGTGTGTGAACCTTTTTAATGTTGGCGAATTCAATTTCCGTCGTGACGTCACAGTCGCTTGGTACAAGTTGCGTTTTGTATTATTCGGGCATTGCGAAAATGTCGTCGCCACAGTCAATGCAAATAAAAAGTGAAACGCAGACCTCCGACTGTTAAATTAATTACCGACCCACTCACGCCGACGGAATGCACGAGAATTTCCGACACGAGTTAAGAATTTAGACGCTTTGTTACTCTCGTATGCACAGTTTTGTTCCTCACCTGCATAGCATTTAAAAAAAAATGGTAGGCACGTGTTTTTAATGTGAATTGATTTGTTAATAATTCCACAAACATCCTAACCAACCATCCATCAGGCTGTTTCTCTGGAACGGTAGGCATTTACGCTGAAATTCTATTATATTATTACAGTGAAACATAACAAGCGGGCGATTTAGCATCTAAATCCAAATATGAACGAAGGACAAACAAACAAATTATTCATGCTATTGACCTTCAAGGCAGAGTAGTAGATAATCCTCCTTGGCTTTAATCTCAGAGGTCTCAGAGACCAAGCGTTACGTCACCTGTAAAAAATCATTAAAAACTACCTGTTTTAAAATATTTACACCTCATTCTGGAGTGGAACCTCAGACCAATAATATACCAGGAAGGATAGCTATGCGAAACAGTGTAGTCAGGATTGTGGATTTTTTCCTGACTCGGGCGTGGCTTTTCGTGGGTTTTCATGGACACACCTTTTTACATCCATTCATAGCACATATCGAAATCAAGTTTTGTTTATTTGTAGAACCACTTTTTCACAGTATTGTTTTTAACAAACATTTAGGATATAACCTCAAAAACCGTTTAATTATGTCGCATAGCAAAACGTAGTGGGCGGAGTCACGAGAGACGGAAAACATGCCCATGTACCTAAAAGTAGTGCGATATTATGTGACAACTTGTTATGCTCTTTCTCTCTCATGGTTTACGACTTAAAAACCTGGAGAAAGTGATTTATCTTAAATTTGTAAAGGTTGGGTAAAAATATTTAGCTCTTTCTCCTTATATATCCTTACTTCAAGATTGGAACTTATTATAAGTATCGCTCGGGTAGTGACCACCATTCAGAAACAATACATTGTTTGAATTTGCCTTGGATTTGTTTAGTTTCTTCTTCCTGTTCTCCTTTCTTTAATCATTTCTTTTAACCTCACAACATTACACATACGGTGCTGCCGTAGTTATACTGGTTCCGGACAGTTGGAACTCCTGCGCAATATTACAATTATTTGTTAGTATTCTTGACAATAAATGTATTAAAGCCTTTAAGAAACTGATTATGCGATTGAAAACGTGAACCCATATCCAATTCATTTTGATTCAATCCAACAAATTCACAACATGGTTGCCACAAAAACAGCTGAAAGCATTTCTGTCCGAACAAAGAACTGTTGAAGATTTGTTATTCACGGCGGTCTATACTGATGCGAACACTTCACAATCGAATCGTCCGTAACAAGATTATGCTCCAAAAGTGTTCCTCGACCATTGTTTATTGTGAAAGCGAGCATCAAAAGAGAAGTGTGCTGATCCATGATTGGCTGACCGCTACAAGGTCACCTACTTTGCTCGTCTCGCATTGGCCGGCGGCGGGAGAAAGTCAGACATTGGCGGGCATCTGCCGTTCAAATTGTCGGCGTTCGTCATTCGAATTGCGACGGCGGGAAACAGTTTGAAATATTTGAGATGATCTGTGGGCAGGTACTGAAGAAAACAATTTAAATTGAGAATAATTAATTTTAAATTTCGAATACATTACAAAGATAAATATTTACTATGTAATTTTACTAATTTCATCACGCGATGTGACATTACTTGCCAAAATGAAAACTGAGTGATTTTGTTTGGACATTATCAAAAAAATTTGAACGCACATTTCAAAATAGAATAAAAATAATCGTCTAGTTAAATATATTATACTCGTAGGTAGGTACTTTATTTTAAAAGGTTTTAAAATTTTTTTCTTAATACATAAATCAGTTCCCTTTTTTTAAATGTCACTCGCGTGTGTACGCATAAGTAAAAAAACATTGTTTAATTGCCCACTTACGTATTAATGAAGCTAAGCAGGCAGCGGATAAGGATCAATGAGGTGAGATTTATATTAAACATCAATCACTCCTCTTTAATATTTTAAGGCTTTCTTTCATTTCACTTCTATCATTAGTACATAGTAAAAATTATTTGATTATTTATTCTAGAATGTAAAAGCCTTAGTGTAATTCCACACATACCATAAAATGTACTATTTTCATAATATTATGTACATTGAGCTTATAACTGTGTGAACTTGTGAAAGAAAAGGGAAAAAAAAAAATTAAAGTAAGACAATCATTCCCGGGTTACGAATAACCTGACAATATTTGAAAAACTCCTACTGCCATCACAAAAAGCGGAAGATGTTGCTTGTGCAATGATGGAGGACTTAGCCAGCAGAGGAATTGAACGCACGACGCCCTTGTGGGAATCCGACGCGTTCTCCACTCAGCTACCGACCGGTCAATATTATTATAGGTATCTAGATATTTCGTCTACGTTAGTGATATTGTTGTTTTCTGTGGCATTTTTTTGGGGTCCCAACTGCCCGGAGCCAGTGAGACTATGGAATTCCCGATTGGGGTGGGTTGTCAAGCTGATGGAAGTGGGGGGGGGGGGGGGGAAGAATATGAGAAGAGGATAGTTGGGAAGGATTTTTCGGGAGGATTTCGCTTTTTAGGAATCTCTTGATTTCAAAATATTTAAGCAAAAGTTTTCGTATAAACTATTAATAATTTACCTTGTGAATACTTACATACGACCATACCTAAAAGTATGAACTTTCAAATTCGGAATCGATGTTCATTATAATTATGAAATTTTAAAAATAATCTTTTAAAATCCCTACCCACCTAAAAAAGTACCAACCCACCTTTAAGGTATTTTAGGAGACATTATTTTATATTTGAAATAAAACTAGCATTTTTAAGACAAGTTTCATTCCGTGATTTTTCACGGTTAACAGCTATGATAAACATGAAAACCAATTTTTTTTTTTATTTTTACAAAATGTATAACAAAAGACATGGCTCACTTACTGGGTGCTAGATATTGTATCTGCTAATAATATTTATATATGCATACAAACCTTAACTGGAGTTTGGGAATATCACAGCCATCAGGCAAGAACAAAAGTGGTGTGATAACTTCAAATGCCTGAAAAATGTAAAATAAATAAATAAATAATCAATGAGAGGTATTCTAATACAAAAATCAAAGCACTAGAATATGTTAACTGCGTATAAGTTTTACATGGATTGAATACAGCGAAGTTGCAGCAATTAAAAACAATATTTGCAATGAAACCGATCAAAGACGTTCATCTGATAAGGCGTCCTCACAGCGTTCCGCTCGGCAGAGCGTAAAATACGACATTGTACTAGAGTTCCTTTGCAATGGGCGGCTTACCTTTTATTTCCAGTCAGGTTAACCGATTTCTTTCTGTTGTTGAAAACCGGATATATTTATTCAATTTTTCTTTTCCATTTCCGAGATTTTCAGCAACGAAAGCCCGACCGCGACGTTGGCATTTTTACGCCTGGAAAGAGGTTAAAAAAAGGTTTTCGAGAATGAAAATAAACGTCTTGTTGGGAGCGGTATGCAGCGAGCAATTCGTTTTTTCTTACTAAAAGATGGAATTGATAAATTTTGAAATTAACAGCAGATACCTAATGGGCAAAGGCCGCACAATCAGAGTTGATGCGAACAACACTTACTTAGGATAAATTTTTTAATAGTTAAACCGCATATTTATCGTATTGTGGAAATTTTTAACAGTGCCTGGGAATATTTCTCCCTCTTAGGGCTTTTTTGTGTATAAGTTTATATGCAAGTACTTTGAGTGAAATTTTGTAGACTGTGTTTTGTGTGCTTATAGCAATATTTTATTTAAGCTCATTCATTAAGGTTAGGGAGAGAATAAAATTGATTTCAAACAAAGACAAAGGGGGTCCGTACTGGGGTCTATCGGTCAAGGTTGAAAATGGAAGAATTCGGGTTTAAATCTAATTTGGACAATTTTTTTTTGGCTAAATCTATTATTATATGGCATCCCCAATTGGGATATGTCATGAGGCTGAACATAGTGGAAAATATAAGGAGATGAGGAAGAGGAAGGTTGGGAAGTACCTGGTTATTCAGATCGGGTCACCAAACACGGCTAAAGCAATTTAAGCAACGTAGTAGTATTTACCACTCTGGTAGACTATCAACAACTCTGGAACGTGTCGCAATATATTATTTTATGTTTATTATTTTTTTAATACCACATATTTAATACACATACAGTTAACTTGCGCATGCCGGAATTTAAACCCGCGACCTTTGGATTCGTAGTTGAGCGTCTTAACCACTCGACCACGAATACCGTCTGTATTAGAGTATATCTATATATATATATATATATATATATATATATATATATATATATATATAAATACACAATTCAAACGACGTTCTTGCGAAACGTTACTAAGAAACAGCCTTGTTCTTTTTTAGACCTACTTATTGTTATTATGAAAAAAGGACAACGAGTCACAATGATTAAAAAGAGAAATAACAGAAAGTTTATTATTTTTTTTTTTAAACATTTTTAAAATTATTTTAGGGTAATTTTATTTTCTGACGAGAAACAAGTTGGAAAAGTGCTGTATGCAAGAAATGCATCCGTTTGCGTACTGTCTTCGTCTCAAAATTCGCTGCGATATCTATACGCCGACCACTTATTATTATTTTCCAGAACACAATTATTAAAGAAAATAGTTATACCTATTTAACCTAATTTATTTTAATATTACCGATAATAATTCGATTTCACGGAATTAGTAACGTTCGTCCTAGCGAAGCGATATGAATTTCCCACAACACGAGTTTACTGTACATAGATATCGTTTACCTTCAATATACTTCATACTAAGAGCGTAAATTTACCTTTATTTTCATTGCCTCGAGGCGTTTCTGTTAAACTTGAAATCATTATTATCGTATTATAATAACAACGAAAATGCTGATATTTTATGTACGTAGGTTAAAATAAATTTATTGGTAAATATGATTATTTTTACTTTTAACAAAATCACGCACTATTTCTTGCGTTGCTGGCGATAAGATTTAAATTGCCTGTTTCGATTTATGCAAAAAACAACACCTTGTTTACGTAAACACGTACGAGTTTGAAATTTTCAAAATTGGAACTGACGTATGTGTTAGAGAAATAAAAATAATCTTTTCCAATCCAGAGAAGCGATAACGTATCTCCCAGTAATAATATTTTACCCGACAATCATTTTTCTTTCCATAAAAATGCATCATAAAATATGCATCCCAATAACTAACTTTTGTAGTCGATTCCATTATTTTTATTCTTTATTTGAAATACTCGTATTATTAAAACATCGATTTAATTTCCTTTTCTAAACCCAAATTACCAAATCGCCACTACGTCATTCATTCATATGACATACTATTGTGACGTATTTAAAATTGTATGCAGCACCTCTAACTGGAACCGCTTTGAAAAGGCTAAAATAAATCTATATCAAAAAACAAATCCATTTTTAAATCGTTCTTTAAAAAAAAACTGCTTTTGTTAGACGGCGAAGATTAGAAAAAAAAAGTTCTTCATTGTTATGGTCGTCATCATAATATCATATTCATTATATTATATGTTGATATAACACAATAGATTTTTTTGTATATTAATTATTAAATATTTATTATGTAGATACAACATGTGATGTCAAAATTACAATTTATTTCAATTTCAATTATTTATTGTTTTAAAAACATTTTTTTAACACAATTTTTTTTTAAGGCGTTTTTAAATATAGTGAGTAGGTGTATTAAATAGTTCAAAATACTCATAAATATAAAACAATCGAACAATTCTAAGAAAGTATAAATTACAATGAATCCAAAGTATAGACAGTACAAAATAAAAATAGAACAATTTAAATATAATATTTCATCAAAATGATGTATGAAAAATCAATGTTAAGTTAACTAACACTGAGATAAATATAAATATATTTTCAGGATTATTTAGATTTTTATATCAAAACTATTACATTTGGTTACGTATTTTGCCCTTGTTATGGTTTAGAAAATAAACTATTGATCAATGTGTATTCACATAGGATCTCAAATCCGATTTCTAAAGGATAATACTAAGAATGAAATAGTGAAAATTACAAAAACGATTTATTTTTTTCCTAAAAGATAAATAGACATAAGCATTATATATTAAAATAAATATAAATCCATAGCTCTTTTCCTAAATTCAGCCACAGCTTTTGATATCATCTCGTGTAAAACGTACAGACAATAAGTATTCAGGAAAAGCTATTTTAATGGATATGTAGCTATTTAGCTAACAGAAGCCAAAATTTAAATATGATCGATACTCTAAGCGATTCCACCCCTGTCGAATTTGATGTTCCCAAAGAAGTGTTAAGGACCTTTTTTGTTCAGTATTTATATCAATGATCTGCGTCACAGTATTTTTTTCAATCGCACTACAGCATTTGCAAATACGGTGTTTCTACTTGAAGGCAGAAAGTGGACCAGAGTACACTGCAAAGCAGAAGGTGGTATAAAAAAAAACTATGGTTAATATAATGTACTGACTCCTAACTCGGAATTAAAATGCAGATTTTAATTAATGTAAAAACCATTCAAATTATAAATGAATAGTTATTATTATGAGTAAAAATCCTCAGAATTATGTATAAATCGGGTAAAATTATGCCATAAAATATGAATAATCAATTAATAATCATAACGTATTATTGAATTATTAACATATATCAAAGAATTTTCAGTGTATCCCATATTTTATTCTAAAATAACGATGTTTCTCATAACCCCCACCAATGTATATATATTTATATATACTTGTTCACTTAGTACCTACTTCATATTTTGCCTAGAAAAATACACCGGTTCGTCGGAAGCCCGTTGTCTTCAAAATATTATTTTGTAAAGAAACTCACATTTGATTTTGTTTTTAATAATGTACAGCCACAAAGGTAGGTACTAATAATTTAAGAAACAACATATTCCAGTATGTTCCTCAATGATATCACTTCAAAGAAATTAAATTACGTTTTCATAGAAAGTGATTTCTATATCTTTGATATGAAAACCTTTTCAATATCATTGCTAAAATTAATATAAACACTCCAAGAAGCAAAATCATCTCGGTTGTCTGAACATTATGAGTTTTCTCTTTTATGCATAGCGATACGATGTTATTACGTTATTGGATACTTAAAATATTCTTGGAAAATTGTGTTCATTGTCATAAATTTTTCATTATAAATTTTCAATAATACATAATTGCCGGTGTTATGCTGGGTAAATCGATCAAAACCTAAATTAATTACTGGTGTCAAAAATATTATTCTAAATTACTAAATGCGTCTTTTTATTAAGATTTCCTTTACCCATTGCTAGGTATAGGTCTCTTGTCTTGCCAGTATGTCCTGTTTCGGGTCTGGGTCTGCCATTTTAGCCTTCTACGTTATTTTAAATCATTACTCCATGTTTGATGCGGTCTTCCTGGAGGCTTTTTTTCTTTCTGGTCTCTAGTTGAGCAAGGTATTCTACCAAAATAACATCTCTTCTTCTTGTATAGTAGTTTTCCCATCCATATCAGGGTTCTGCCAATATTTTAAGACACATACTCAAGCCTCCGACTCTATATTGGCAATGTTCCAGAAGTCTTAGCGTAAGGCCTCAGCGAGGGGGGAGCGTGCAGCGTGCACCAAAAACACATTTTCATACAAGTGTTCTGAGTGGGGAACGCTTGAGCGGTAGGCATAGCGTTATTGTTTGTGTTTAGCGGGGTGTGCGCGTCCAGCTTCAAACCAGTTTTTGTTTGAACAACGTTTGTAGTATGTAGTTTGTCTTCATGTAATCTTTAACATTCATATAACGTAGAAAATTCTCTATTTTTTTCTGTTTTACGAGTTCCTTCTGACCTTCCTTACGCAACAAATCAAATTTAAGAAATGAATTCTCTTCTATATGCACGTCGATAATACCTAGTTGTGCCATGGTGACAGTTTCAATGATGACTGTTTCATTTGAACTCTATTCACTGAGACCAAGCAGCGAACGCTCAATAGTCGCACGCTCCACCCCGCAGAACGCTCTACCACTCAGGCCATTCCTGTACTCCTGTACTTCGAGATGTCCTTGTCGGTTTAGCCGATCATTTTAGTTACCGATTTATCACGGATGTGTTATTTAAACATACATTCGATTATATTTACTTTATGATGTGTGTAAATTATACACTACACATTTTTTCTTAACTTACTTGATTAATTGATGATATTCCAATAATTTTCCTGCATCGTGTAATATCGGGTAAGTATTAAAAATTTGATCTGTGTCTAAGTCCATTCAAAACATGTTTTTTTTAAGTCTAGCGGTTAAACAACGTCTTTATTTGGTATGAGACTTGTTCAGACTTTGTGCTTACTGTTTATAACCTAGTATATTAAGTATAAGAGGTCAATGTTGACAGGAACGGAGTACAAAGATAAAAGGTATCTGCCAATCTCACTTATCAGTAGGACATGGTTTATAACTTAATCTTCTTCCATATATCCTTCCCCTGTCATCTATTCCTTCATGTCCCACATTCTCCAATCGTTATAGGACAACCGTAGTCCCACTAATTTTCGGTTGGGTTTTTAATAGTAATAGTCCTAGCTGCTCGGAGTCAGTGGATCTGTGGCATCCTCAATTTTAAAAGATTTTTGTGACGCTGAAAGAATTTGGGAAAAAAGAAGCGAAAGAGAAAAGTTGGTAATTAGGTTCCTGTATGTTCCCGTGCTTTTAGTAGGTAAATCGTGTCATTACAATATCACAAGCCATTTAAAATATTGTTTTGATTCGGAATGGTGATCTCTTACCAGAGCGATTCCTTTCTGGAACGAGATTAAATTATAACCCTTAGTAATGTATAATAATATATTTAATATTTGTGCTCACCGGGTCTTGAACCCGCCCCAGAACCACGGTATTTTTCACTCTGCTATAGAGGTTGTTAAGTCAACGCTGAAATGGGTAAATGTTTTTCATCCATCTTCGTTGTTTTGGGTGAAGTTTATAAAAATGGCTTAAAAAAAATCAGACTGGTCCTGTTTTAACACCCTTACTTTGACGTTCCAAATAAATAATTAATCAGCTGCTTCTACTTTTTGAGAGAAATTCAATAAACCACAATTCGATTCTGTCGTTATCTCACGGGGAAAGGGACAAAGTATGAATGTGAAAAGGTCTTTATGTGCGAGATGGAGAAAAACAACTGTTGATGTTGAGAGAGGAAGAACACACGCGTTTTGAAATTTAATATGCATTGGAAAACTTGACAATGTTATTTTCTAACCAGTCTAACCCTAGGATCTTTTCAGGGATTGTTTGATAAACGTAGGTGTCAAGCCATCTAACAAAATAAACACCCACAGACGCCCATGCTGTTTTCTCAAATACTGTTCACGCGAGATAAAAAGGCAAATACATTTTACGCTAAACTGAATACAGTACCACTTAGAATATATTATATCGAACCCGACACAGTGTCTTCATTTGATGGAAGTTTTGTATGAAAATTTATGATTGAGTTTGTACTGCCGGAGTCAGACGCATCTTTGAGGCAGCTTTGATGTGAAAACGCATGAGATGTGTGAATTGCGAACATCTTACGGATATTATTGTGTGTAGGTACATGCAAAATAACTGAATTTACTACACAGTCCTACTAACAATAGCACTGGTACAAATTATACGAAACTCGTGCTTAACGGCTCTCCTTACTATCGATGAAATTCATGTAAAAGTATTGTGCAATATTTGATTTAAAAGAATGATTAGTTAATAAATCACCATTAAATCTGAAATACAACTCTGCCAAATTAATAAAAATATTTTTTTCATTCGATTTTTATGTTTCAATTTATATTCGCTAAATGCCCTATATTAGCCGACTCCATTAGGTAAATATTAAGATGATCATTACAAGGTCTTCAGCGAATAAACATAAAAAATTAAAACAAAGAAATCGTTGAATAATTCACTTATGTTAAGGTGACAGGGTTGTTGTTTGGATTTTTGCCGATTTATGACTTAATTGTTTAACACATTTAAAAGATATTGCGCAATACTTGTAGGTACATTTCACGGCTAACCCACTAAAGTGTTTTGCTCTACAGAGGTGATAAAAGACACATTTTTTCGAGATAATAAAATATTTCTGCTAGAAGCCTGTTATTGCACTCCCTACGGGGCCATATCGTATTTTTGAATGGCAATGCCTTTGTTCACAAAATTCGTTTCATTGATTCCTGTTCGAACAGGGGTAAAGAATGAGAGAAAACATTGGAAGGTCAGTCTCTGTTTATCTGAAAGGTAAGTCTCTGTAGGTGTCTCTCAAGAATATCTCGCACTCTGAAATTACGCTCCAACTAGTAAAATGTAGAATGTTTCTAGAGATTAAAATTCTTAAACTGTAATCTTCTTTATGAAATGCACTTTTTAGTGAAATTTTAGTTTGTTTATCATGGAATAAAAAATATATAGCTCAAAATTATTAACTGAAAACAACTGTAAACCTTAATTTTTTTCATAATTATCAGTGTAAAATTTACAGATTCATCATGTATAGTATTGCTTGAATTAAAATGCTACATAGTGACGTTTAGTGCCATTTTTTAAGTAGAGATTTTTTAGTTATTTACTCGTAATAATACATATTAAATATAAAAAAATGTATTTACTATTGGTGGAAATTTCTCCCAATAATTCTGTTTATAGTGAGATAAAAATAAGGAATATTGAGTTTTAGCGTTTTCACGATAGCGTGAAAATAAATGTTTTGTGAAAATAATAAAAATAACTTTTTTTACTTAAAAATTAAGATAAATTGAATAATTTTACTTGCATCTATTGGTACAGTAATATTTGAAGAAATGGGAGTGATATTTCAAAACATTGTTGTATTTTATTCGATTTGACAAAATCTCTCGTTTACATGACTGCGGTCGATGTTCACCACCAGCAAGTAATTATTATTAAGTAAACAAATCACTATAAACATAGAACCATTTTCTTTGTTATTGTTTCAGTAAAGCGATAACATACATACGCAAATAAAAGCTTATAACACTGTGTGTAGAATGTGATTATTTGCTATTTGCGAAATACAGGCTTAGTATACAAAACCATGTGTGCCTTCTTGGGGCTATCACTGTGAAAATATACATTAGTTACCAAAGCATTCTTCAAAATTCAGAAGTGAAACGTAATTGAGTTCTTGCAATTGCTACCATTGCCTGAAGTTTATTACGGAAACTTGAATTATCTTCACTTTCTTTATACTTTTTGTGTTTAATTTGTAGAACTCTATTTATTTTTTTAGAATTTAATTTAATCAAATTGTATATTATTACAATAACGTACTGCCATTTATTAAAAAAAATAAAAACTCAATTGTTTTGACGTTCAAGGACATTCGTTTCTTTCCAACATAGTTCAATGGCATCACAGTTCAAATCAAAATATTTATAATAATCGTTCACCTATAACCAAAATGTCTTTAAGAGAAAACGACTTTGTTTGATAAGTTTGTTCCAAATGACTTTTAAAAGTTACACACTGATATCAATCGATTAAAGTGACATATTTATGTAGTATTTTAATTTGCACATATGTTTTTTTTTTCACAAATCTTCTATATTTGAGTAAGTGACATTAAAAATAACAAAACCTTACGCGTTTTTCAAATCTGACAGTGTCAAGATAAGATCAAGTACTTTCCCTTTTGATTAAATGTGAGTACCTGCCTACAATTTTTCCAAAAGATGTAAGTAAAGAAGAGTCAATTCTTTAAATCTCTCTCATCCATAGTTTATTATTTGCGAGTTATTCAGTTTTGGCTGAATAGCGACGATGTCATACAATTCTATGAATGCAGTCAGTAAAATATTTGTTTTTTTTTTGATTTAGCTTCAGAATTTTTCGTGTAATTCGATCAATGTTTCTGACGTATTTATAAACGAATGTTGACTGGAGATGGTCGGTATTTCTGTCCCCGTTACTTTGTTTCGGTGACATGGCGGTCACTGTCGATATTATTCTCTGTGGAACCGACTATTTTTGGAACCAGCTCCTATTTTTAGTAAACAAAAAAGCCGAAAACGATCACGTGTTGAGATTATTGACCGATGTTCAAAATGCAAACCCATCAAATCACAACATAAGGAGAGGAACCGGTACTTTTCAGTCAAGTATTTTTAGGCAAGCGGATCCTCGCCGGTCTCCGGTAACACTGGAACCGCAGTGACACCCCATTTCAATCATTCCTAATGTTGAGCACTATAATAAAAACCTAGAAATCTTTTCATAACGTTCGAAAAAAGTTGAATTGTAGAATGCTTTTATCCGGAATGAACGTTTAGAAGAACGTGTGCAGTGAGCGTTTACAAAAAGTACACACACCTGAATATCTTTAGAATGTGGAGCTTTTCTATGTTAGTAGGAGTGAATACGCCCGTGCGCCTACTCAGGCGGGACTCCCTCACAACACAAGGCAAGGCTCCCCGGAGCACAGCAAACACCACAGATGAAAGGTGTACCCGTCGCTACTATACTCGAACCACTAACAAACCTATACTTTTAGAAAACAAAATCAGCGTTGCTTGAAATTCTCAGCGTATTCCAACCAGTTTTGGTGTAGCAGAACTATTCACACACATCTTCATACGATTATTTTATCAGTGTGTGTGTCGTGTATTGTGAATCTTTGGGAACTAATACAACCTTTAGCATCATAGACTGTCGCACTCATGGAGGAGTATTGGTTGACCGGTTATACAATCTACAGTTAGCGCGGGAATGCTCTCTGTGCGCAGAGAAATGGAGTAACGAACTAACGAACACCTCCTCGCGGGTTCTGTGCGCCTGGTAGTTTTAGCCGAGGAGAAAACGTAAGGATTAAATGACGGTTGGGTAAAAAAATAATAATAGTGTTTGTTATTTCATCTAAGTTTGTTTTCATTTTGAAACAGGTTTTCTACCTGCTTCCAGGTATGTAAATTATATGTTTTGAATTATTTCACGATTTAGAATCGTATTCAGATAAGTGTAAACTACACTGAAGTTTCTTTTAGTCAATGACAGACAATCAAGCCCGCTTGAAAATTAGTTAGATAAAGCCGCCAGATTGTTTAATAACTGTGTAGCACGGATAGTAGAACACAAATTAAATTAAGATTTCAACTGAATTATTTCTAGATATATATATAAATAGTTTTTTTTTTATATATATATATATTCGTAGACAGCAATCATTTTGTGGTTTGATATGTAGAAATTAAAAAGTAACTTTGTACAAGACCACGGATTATATTTTAAATTTTGATGACCGACTGATTTCGCTTAACCTAAGAATCATCAGGATACAAAAATAAACTAAACAAAAAACGAAGTTTGCGGTTATATATACATACAGAAAGAGAACAAAATATATTTTGAAAATTGACAAAACAATAAGAAAATAATAAACATTACTGTTTTTGTTGCATAGATTTGACAAGCAAAAAGTGTTGTATTATCACTGTAAACAAAAACATATTTCTTACTACGGATACAATTTGTGAGTATAATTTTAAAATTACGAATGCAATGACCTTGTTATTTATCCTTGTAAACAAATAAGTCTTTGCTACACATTCTTTAGAATTACGCTCCAAGGTGAATAAATTGTAAAGTCAAATGAAGAAAAAAATATTGAAGCCATTGAACTATTTGAATGGCCAAACATGAGCATTAGTTTTTCTGAACCATATAATTTTTGGAAGTGATCGTTTTTATTGGTTTAATCTCCTTTTTTATAATCTAATTTCTATAAAAGATTTGGGGCTGTGATAAATTCATGTAATGTTTGATCCACATTTATCAAATGTTCAAAAAGAAAAAAAAAGATTTCAAAAACATAGCATTGAGACTCTCGCGAAACCGAGAAGCCACTACTAGTTGGTATACCTACTTAAAAAAAAGCTTCATTATATTTATTTATATGGTCATAGATGCGTGAAATTTTGAAAAATATGAAACAATCAACATGTAATTTTTAGGTTTTTTAATTTTATTCAAACAATAATTACTATTATTTTAAATTTAAAAAAACATTTTTTAGTTAAAAGCTCTGCGATGTAATTATTTTTACGCGTGACAGCTGTTTCGCCTTCTGAGGGCATTATCAAACTGTGGAGCCACATACAGACGGACTATTTACATCATGTTTAGTGTGATTATTATTTTTAACTACTAATGTCCCCATTAAGTTTGCCCCATAATGCCCTCAGAAGGCGAAACAGCTGTCACGCGTAAAAATAATTACATCGCAGAGCTTTTAACTAAAAATTGTTTTTTTTCTAATTAAAAATAATAATAATTATTGTTTAAATAAAATTAAAAAACCTTAAAATTAAAATGGAGTTCTACAAAATAAACTTTAAAGCCATAAACTAACATGTACACAAATACATTAACATAATATACCAATATGTGTGTATTTTAGAATGCGTATCTTATTCAATAGTTGGCTCACAATTTTTTTTTTTTAATTGATAGAAATGCAGGCTGCTTCTTTCAGCTTAGTACGCGTGCCTTTACGATATAACCTACTGTAAAAGTCCGATGTGAACGTTCCAGTCAACGTCAATAACTTCTGTCTGCTGGCTATATACGCTTTAAAATAAAATTATGGATAAAATTATCAATGAAATGGGATTTTCCGAAATAAAAACCGTTTTTCGAACAATGGTACAATATAAAAAAATCGTTATCACTCGTAATAATAGTAATCAATATCAAAACACAAAAACCAGTTTGTTATAACAACTTTGCTTCGTGCTGACTGTAATTATTGGTGTTTGAGTATTATCACTGATTATTAATGTAGATACGCTTATGATTCATAGGATATTCTATTATTATATTTAACATACCAATAGGTTTTTTTAATATCTTTAGTTGTTTTAATCATCATGTTAAATATGAAAGTTTATTTTTTTTATCGTATATTTTCTTAATAAGCAATCACTTTATGGTAAGAGATATGTAATGAAAATGAAGTAATAACTTTGTATAAGACCACAATTTAATTTTATTTTTATGACCGACCGGTTTCGCTTAGCCTAAGCATCATCAGAGTACAATATTAAACTAAACAAAAAATTCAAAGTTTGCGGTTATATATATGTACATATAAAAATAAAATAAGAGAGCAAACAATAGAATAACAATTAAAATTATAATGAAGGAACAGAGAGAAAGAGACAGGCAATATGAAATAAAAGAGGGAAAACGTCAATTGAGAAGGTGATTGAAGAATAATGAGAATTTTTTATGAGTTTACAAGAAATATATCTAATATTAGACTACTGGAAAAAAATAACTGTCTTAACCACTCGACCACGGATGCCGTCCGTGGTCGAGCTAATATTTTGAAGTTTCAATCCATAACTGTTTCCTAGAATAGAGAAAATAAACTTACATAATGGAAATGGCAAAATAACTTTGTATAAGACCACAGGTTTTACCGTTTTTTTGACCGACCGGTTTCGCTTAACCTAAGCATAATCAGGGTTCAAAATTAAACTAAAAAAACATATATTTTGTTTTCTGTTCTCCCTCTGCATGTATACATGTATATAACTGCACAATTTGAATTTTTAGTTTAGTTAATTTGTGTACCCTGATAATGCTCAGGAAAAGCAAAACCGATCGGTCGAAGAAATTTAAAAAAAAATGGTTTTATACAAAGTAATTATATCATTTTCTTTATTATTTATTTATTATATCTAACTTTATAGTTTTGTGACACCTAACCATGAAAATATGAATTAACTTGATTTATTGTCTTTTGAAATGTTTCAGCATCTTCGTTATATTATCGTCTTCTTTAACTGAAGAGTATTAATGGAAACTTTTTTATACTAGCTAGAAACGCTATTATTTATTCTACCAGGTATCTGGTTTTCTCAAATATATTTCAATAGCAGGTCTATCAAAGTCTTTCTGACATGTTCATTTTAACTCTGAATGGAGAATTTTTTCAAAGAGATTCCTGGAAATAAAAAAAAAAACTCAGTAGAAAAGATAATTTCTTAAGGATTATATTTTCAATCCGAATAAAATGCTTTTAAGATCAAGCGTTCTAGTACACTGCATCATCTCAAAGCAATCGAGAGTCGGTTGAGAAACATCTAGCCTTGACATTTGATGAAGTATTTAGTATGTTAACTTGTTCAAAACATCACGCGGAAGATGATCTAAGTCAGAGGTTCCCAAACTTTTTTGTCCCGTAAACCACTTGCCGATTTTTTCTGTTTTGTGTAGACCCCCTGCTTTCATAATATTGTTTTTTTTTAGCGTTGGGAAAAACTTCAAAGTTTTGAGAACGCTTCAGGAACTGCTAGTTCTTTGAAATAAACCCTTCGCGATGAACACTTCAATTGAAGTCAAACTCGCCAAAAAATAGTACTAGTCGGTAGAGATCTCAAATCGAAAAGTACTTGCAAATCGACAAAATAACCTCCCCAAAAAAGTGCTAGCAAATCATCAAAATTTACCCTCCGAAAAAAAGCACTAGTCGGTAGAGATTTGAAATCGTAAGTACTAGCAAATCGACAAAAAATTATTAAAATTAAAATAATTAAGGAATTAATGTCTATTATAAGAGAGTATTACGTAATTACCTGCATAGGTACTATCTCTGAGGTGGATTATTACATTTGCGGGAAGCCAACATTTTGGTGACGGCCTGCCTAAATGGAATCCACTCTCGTGGACCCCCGTTTACGTCTCATGCACCCCCCAATTTTTTTTTTTATTGACGTGGACCCCTTGCAGGTCGGAATCGACCCCAGGGGGTCGATATAGACCACTTTGGGAATCACTTATCTAAGTAAATACAGTATTTATCACTGCTTTGTTCTACCTTCACTATGAACCTCTGGAGCTCTGGAGGTCATCCGTAAAACCCAAAATATAAACGGATACGAGGATGGCTATCCGCGAGAGTAAAAGTATTTATCCAGAACAACTAGATTCATAAATCTTATCGTGCGAATATTGGAATAAAAAAATAGAGCCATTTGCGTACATATAAAATAGGATCAAAATGTTTTGACTGTGGTTGTTCAAAATGTTTTTACTTCTCATGTATAGAGATGCCGTGAAAAATTAGACAATTAATGGCTTATTTTATTAGGTGACATATTACGAGTGATATTCAGGGAGTTGATATTCGGGTTGCAGCCGGCAGGGAGAAGATGTTCCCAATAACAGCCAACCTTCGATAAGAAAGGACACCTGAAGGCGAGATAAATGAGTTTTAATCATCGACATTCCGTGACTCATGCCAACAATTGAATAGAATGTCATTTTTTTACGAAATAGTTACACCTCACCTTAGTATTAGATCCACAAAAGTTCCTTAAGTGTTTTAGATCGTTATTCGGACACTGGCGCAGCATCCATATTAGATCATAAGTATGTTCATACCCCAGCCGTCTTCTGACTATTAAGACGGTAGCGACCAAGAAAAAGTATTCTACGAACGAAAACACAAATATGGCATAAGAAAATGACTAATATACTTAACTCTTTGAGACCCGCATTATTGTTACCCCATTTATAAAATATTTTTTGGTTGATGACAACACATAAAAAAATAATTAGATTTTTTTTTTGTACCTATGCATTTTATTTAAATTGTTTAAAAGTTGAAATTTTTAACGGTAATTTTAATTAATATTGGACCGCAGAGTGTATTTTTTTATAAGTAAGGAAAAAAATAAACTGTAATATTTTACTTTTTAATAGGTTAAAAATATTAACGGATCTTATAACTTAGACCGAGCATGATCATCGATGTTGGAAATGTCGAAATATATGTTTTTTTGGGGGGGAAAAAGGATTGCAAACTAAATATTTAAAAAAGATTGCCAGTTATTAGAAAACAAAAAACTGACTTTTTAAAATTCTATTTATTTATATAAAAAATGCACGTTTCGTGCTAATTTAAATTAACACTGGGTGTAAAGGCTTATACAAAAAACAACACATTAAATTTATTTATTAATTAATTTCAGTTCCTTATAGCCTAGTTAACGTATTCTACATCAACTTATTATAGATACATTTTCATCTTTACTACGTAGAATGAAAATTACAATTAAAGTAAAACTCTGTTTATTTTTTGTTCTTCGATTGTGAAATTGAAATACGAGTAGCAAAGGTAAACATTTTTTGCACATATAATAGAAAACCACTCCATAACTTTGAGCGTTCAGCAAAATCTGTCAATATGTACAGAAAATTGTCATATAATTCTCAATGCCTCTTTTTATCTATGCAGTCAGAATTTATATGGTTATTCTTGTGTAGTGGAAATTTATTTTCTAGCTTTACAAAAGACCTTGAGGTGATTTTTCAAAAAAATAATGGCGCCATAAATATTTGTAATAAAATTATTATTACTCACCTGGCTTGTTTTTCCCAAGGTTCTGTGTATTAAACGTACTGTCGCAAATACCTGAAGATGTAAAGCTTTGTATAATAAATACAATGGTGATTATTTTAAATATCAAACGAAAAGTGGAAATTTTTCAAACACACATTTAACTTTGCAGTCGGTGACGTGACGGTGGCAAACCAACGTTACACTCGTAATAATATATAAGCGGAAAAATTAAAATAAATATATGGATTAGATATACCGCCCTTTTAAGTTTTAAAAGGTTTGGTGCCTGATAATTAGCCACAAATGACCATTATGAGCCAATACACAATGAAAACAACTATTAATCTATCTTAAACCTACCACTTGTGTATAACAACTTACAACTAATGATTTATAAATGAAAACTTGACAACTAATGACAATTGTACTTACTATCGCATCTTACATCTAATTTAACATGTCTTACAAATTGCGACTACTAGATAGACTAACCTGTACTGTATTATCATTGGTTCTAAGCTTTGAAAAATACTACAACAAAATATGAAATAAAAGATAATAAGGAAAAATGCATTTTTATAAGTAATACGTCCACTGAGTTATTTTGAATTTTTAATAAAATAGTGAATACCCACACAAGAGTCCCGAATGTTCCAATCCGTCTGAAGCCAATGGGACTATGGCATCCCAAATTTTGTGAGATTGAAGGTAGTGGGGAGGGGAAGGAGATGGGGAAGAGAAAAGTACCTAGAAATACCTGGTCACCAAACACGTCTAAAGTTATTTCAAGCAACGGTTTGATTCTGAATGGCGGTCTTTCACTAGGGCGATACTTGAAGTATCTATCATTCTGAAACGGGCTGCAAATATTATTTCATATTAACTAAATGTCAAATAGCACATATTAATCAAATAATATGTATTTGTGCACGCCGGGATTTGAGCCCGCGAACTTTAGATTCGTAGTCGAGCGTCTAAATTTCAATTCATAACTGTATCCTAGAATAGAAAACATGAACAAATATAATGAAAATGCAACAATAACATGGAATACGACCACAGATTTTATTAACATTTATAACCGACCGGTTTTGTATTTAAACTAAACAAAAAAATGTTTTGTGTTCTCCTTTTTTATTTTTTTTTATTTTTTTTTTTACATGAATACCGCACTAGAGTCTCAACTGCTCCCAACCGTCTAGAGCCAGTGAGACTATGGCATCCCAAATAGGATATGTTGTGAGGCTGAAGGTAGTGGGGGAGGGAAGGAGATCGGGAAGAGGAAGGTTGGGAAGTACCTGGCTATTCAGATCTGGTCACCAAACACGGCTTAAAGCCATTTCAAGCAACGTTTCGATTCTGAATGGTGGTCTCTCACCAGGGGGATACTTAGAGTATCTACCACTCTGGAACGTGCCGCAAATATACTTGTTATTATTTTTATATGAATTAAATGTGTTATGACACATATTAATTAAATAAAAGTTATTGGCACACGCCGGGTTTGAACCCGCGACCTTTGGATTCGTAGTCGAGCGTCTTACCACTCGACCATGGAGACCGTTTTATGTATATATAAATGCACACTTTGTATTATAAAATTGAAATAAAATCTGCGGTCTTATACAAAGTTTTTTTATTTTATTTTCATTTAACATGTTTAACCACAAAATGATTGCTTTCTACGAAAAACATTACTATTAACTATTTTTATCACATAACAAAAACATTTATTTAATCATTGAAAAACTCATCTACCTAATATCCTGGTGTTATACGTTACAAGATACTTCCGACACGCAAGGTTATGTGCCTGAGGCACTAGGAGAAATACCCGGATTGCATAACGCGAGACGTATGATGGTATGATCGACCACCACAAGGATCTGTCCCACTTGGAATTCAGAGACAGTCTCAGCTCTCTGCTCTCAGCTCTCTGCTCGCAGAACGAAGAAAGACCCGACACTTTCACTTTGGTTGAACCGGATCTACCGAGCCGCACGCCACCCGATCGCGTCCGTGATTCTCTGAACAGATTTCAAGTCAGCCAAGCAGTTTACAATCGAGATACGGAGGCATGACGTGCTGAGTTTCTAAAGAATTCGAACGTTTAATGAAAGGCAGGATTGATTATGCTTTTTCGTTCCTCCATCGTTCAGTTTGAAAGTGAGTTTATTCGCAACAGTTGAAATTAGAGGTGTAATGCATATTGTTCTTCCAAGCTTTCATATTAAATTCCACACAAACGATTAGGTACTAAAAATTAGTATTTTTTTATTCTATTTATTTTCTTAGAAACCAATCACTTTGTGGTTAATTTTATAAAGAAAGCCATTAAAATTAAAAGTCATATTTGTAATATTCAGTTAAATTTATCTAGTAGTCCAATATTAGATAAATTTCCCGTAAACTCCTAAAATTTCTCATTACTCTTTTGTCACCAGTTGACGTTTTGCCTTTTCATTCCATACTATCTCTTTCTTTATCTCTGTTACTTTATTATAATTTAAATGTTATTTTTTGGTTTATTCACTGTTCTTTTATTTTTTTTATATTGTGTTCTCCCTCTGTATTTTTCACACTATGCATTTTTTGTTTTAGTTTAATGTTGTGCCCTGATGATGCTTAGGCTTAGCAAAACCGGTCGGTCATAAAAATTGAAATAAAACCTGTGGCTTAAACAAAGTTATTATTTCATTTTCACTAATAATTAGTTTTGTTTCATTCACAAAGTCACAGAAATTAATTATAAAGAAAATGAGAGTAAGATATTTAGTAAACAATTAAGATGAATTTTCGCAAAGAAAAAAAATACTTCAAAACAGATTTATGAATTAGATTAATAATAAATGCATACTCTTTAAAAGCTTCACTTTTGTAAACAGTGAATAGTTCCGCCTTGTTATATTTTTAAACTGAAGGAGATGGAAAAGAGGTGGGTTGAAAAAGTATAAAAATCTACATGGTTTTTTGTCAATTATAGTTAGAATGTGGAGTAATAGGATGAGTGATAAAGTAATGATGAATGATGCAGTGCAAATGAAATCACTATAATTGCCCGAATCAAAAACACAAAAAACCACCACGAATTTTTTTCTTCAAGTTTTATTTATCTAAATATCATCTCACTTTAACAACTCAATTCCAAAACCGTACTTATTTACTCACAGCAACGAAACAATGGAATAACCAGCTACCAATTCACAAACACAACACAATCACTAGATATTTCTATAAAATCAAAGACACATTCAACAAGCAAAACAAACACTACAGTAGGACAGAGAAATCCCATTTGAAACGGCAAAAAACTACACAGTACATTACCGCTCTCCTACAAAAACTCGCAAACATCAATACTTTCAAATCGTTGATTTGAAACACAGGGAGACACAAAATTGACCAATTACTACAGCCAAACACAGACTAAAAAAATAAATTAATCGACATAATTTGAACACAATACACATTGAAACAGCAGCAATTAAAAAAAAAATGAATAACGTAGAAGAGTTTCAACTGTCTAGAGCCAGTGGATCTATGGCATCACTAATTGGTGTACGTTGTGAGGCTGAAGGGAGTGGGGATGGGGAGGAGATGGCAAAAATAATGTACATGGCCATTCAGGTCTGGTTATTAAACACGTCTATAGCTATTTTAAGCCACGTTTCGATTCTAAATAGCGGTCTTTCACCAAGATGATACTGATAGTATTTTCTACATTGGAACGTGTATTATTATTTTAGAATTAATTATTGTGAAACAATACAAATTAAATAATTCAAATTTATTTGCGCACGCCGGCATTTGAGCCCGCGACCTCTGGATTCGTAGTCAAGAATCTTGACCACTCGACCACGAAGGCCATCTTGTAACCTTATTATATAAATTGTATTATAAATGTATAATGTTAAATATATTCCCAAGCACGGGAAATCCCACTGGAAAAAACGTAAAAATATTTTTTTATGTGTTCTTTAAATCATAATTTAGAATAAATGTTTTTTTAATATTCATACGTGGGAGTATTAAAAAAAATCAAAACAATGTTTTGTTTTTATTTCGAATAGTAGCTACTCACCAGGGCGATACTGCAAGTAAGTACCTATTTCCGCTCTGAGAGGAGGTGCAAGTATAATTTATAATGTTTTTATTCAATAATGTATGAAAATACTCGGAGCCAAGGAATATACCGCTAATCCACGGATGCGCGAAAATTGAAAAATATTCTTCTTAGAATCACATGAGTCAAACAAAGCAATTCTGAAAAAGTCTGAATAATTCTTCTTTGGCTTGAGACAAACAACAAAGTTGTTACTTTTATTTCATAAAAATATAAATCTCAAATGGAATGGATTTGAATCGAGTTTACGTCCGATTTGAATCGCAGCTTTGAGCACAATGGACATTGAACAAAACGAAGAAAAATCATCCGTTTTCTTTATTTTCCAGGACGTCTTCTCGATAAATCACGACGTTTTCCAGCGACAAAGATAGACATCTCGAATAAGAAACTTACGTAGATACTTCCGTATCAAACAGAATACTTCAAACAAAGAGTATAAATCAAACCAATTTATTATTATATTTTAAGCTAGTAGAACGATGGCATTTCCAAATGGGAAAATTTGTGAAAATGAACAAATTGAAGAATAGAAAGACGAAGAGGAAAAGATAGATTAAGAGTACTCATAAATACAGATTGGAACGTGGTAAATACACACAGTTGAAGCCATTTCTAGTAATCGACGTCTCTAAATAGTGGTATTTCGTCATTTTTTTATCACAGTGGGATAGATTGATTTCTTTTTTTTTTTTTTTTTCTAAGATATTATAGTTATTTAATGTAAATATTATTTTTTTAACAATTAGATTCCTACATACATTACAGTAATTTTACAAAGATGGGCTGTAATGCCATTTTTTACGTTGTGTGCCAAATGTAATACCAACCGTCCTGCCAAATACAATGTTGGCTTCAAATTTAGCCAAGCCTCATATCTCAGACCAGACTCTGCGCCGATTCACACTAGGAACTTCATGCTAAGTAGTATAGTGAGGTAGGTACATGTACCTAGCATAATTTATTATGTTACATTGCATATTGCCTGATTGCCTCATTCTACCACAGTCGGAAAGGTTTTCCAATAGGGTGAAAGCTTAAAAAAGTTAAGCATTGTGAATGAGTTAGAGACCGTTTATGTTTAGTTACATTTTCAAAAAATAGCGCCAGCGAACCCGTGCTGCAACTTCACTTTGATGATGTAAAGGAACTAAACCAAAGCGGCCTCGATCGGAACCGGTGGTAGTGATCCGGTTAAGTGGGAAAGGAGAGGGTTATGGAAAATAAGTGAAAGGTAATGAGTAAAGATAGGATAAGATGGCACCATGAAGTTAGCGAGAGCGGAAAGTACCTAATAAGATTCGACTTAAATTCGCCACTTCTTCATAAAATCTCGATTAAAATCTTTATCATACTGAGTTCTTAATCAATTGATAAACACAGGATTCTGATTATAGAATGTTGCAAATTAACAAAACAATATCATACAATTCATCGTGTTCTCATGTTATGTATTTTTTTCTGATAAAATAATAAAATTAATTGATCACGACCACGTGTAAAATTTAAATACCACCTAACCAGCAACACACAACAACTTTAAATATATTTTTTAATTGAAAGTGAAAATTGCACTGCTTTTTACTCTGAAATATCTACTAATATCGTTCTGTATTTAGCTAGAATAGTAATTTTTTTCATGAGTTTAAGTTTTGATATGTCGAATTTACAAAAAAATGTTAAAACAATCTAAAAAATGAACTGTAAAGTTATTTACAATGAAACTAGCTATCTCTAAATCTGTGTTTTAATCGCAATTTTCAAAGACATAGATAATGTGCATACAATATGTGAGAAATAAAAGTAATAAAATTAAAACAAACATAACAATTACCCCCATCTTGCAGACATCAAATAAATAGTACTTTCGTGATTGAAGGTAATTGCTTCATCACAATAAAACTTTATGGAAATAACCATTTTCAAAAAATAATATTACATGCCAACCATAAGTGTACTAAAATAATACAATTTTCCATTTTTCTATTGAAACTGGGCGTTTATTTATCGTTATTTATTCGTTAAAATAAAATAAAATTCTACTCAAAGCATTAAAGTAAATATGCTTAGCCACTCTTAAAGTTTTAAGGAATTTATTATTTCACTACAAAACATCAAATAAAATATGTTTGAGAGTAATAACAACGAATTAGGCACTGCCAAAATAAATTCCTAGGTAGTAATATTTTACTTGGCATTACAATAAATAAAGGTTTTTAACTGTTACACACAAGCATATTTCTTTAACAACCTTTTATTAAATAACATTATTTTCTTTGTAAGTACGTTCGTAGGTACATACGTACGAGTTTGAATTTTTTTAAATATAGAACTGATGTTAATTGAAATTATCAAATTGTAAAAATAATCTTTTTATACCCCACCTACCTATGATTTATGTTAGCAAACACATTATTCTATAATAGAAAGGGAACTTATATTTTTTCGGGGCAAGTTGACTTATATTCCGTAATTTTTGAAATTGTAAAAATTAAGGCTCAGCACCCAAAATGGCGCCAAATCTCTCTTTGTAGTAATCTAATACAAGCAATACTGCACGTGATTTATCTGTAAATTCTACACGGGCAGTTAGAAAAACGTCTACGGTTTTCAGTTAGTAAGAAATAAATCGGTTATCTTTTAAATTCTATTATAAACATTCTAAATCGTCAGTGAAACGCACAGTTCGAAAACCAGCGCAGCCAATTTCGAAAGTTTTACCTAAAAGTCTAGTGTGCATTTTATGAATAATTTAAAAGATTACTGTTTGATAATTATAGTTACTGGAAACCTTAGAAATTTGCCTAACTACCCGTATGAAATTACCAGATAAATCATTTGTAATATTGCTTGTGTAAGTAAGCCAAAAAGTGTTTATTTTGGGTGCTGACCATTAAAGGTATTTATTTTTTTGTTTTTTTCAAATTTTTTTTATGAATAAAATCACATGAATACAATAACTCGTTATTGACAATTTGGTTTAGTAAACATTTTCGTAGAAAGCCATCACTTTGTGGTTTGACATATTTAATGAAAATGACATAATAACTTTGTATAAGACCACAGATTTAATATAGATTTTTATCACCGACCGGTTTCGTATTTTATGTGTATTTGTTTTTTTGGAATTTGAACCCTGACATCTATACCATCTTACAAATGCTATTTACATCCTACAAAAAAATCTAGAGGTTGTCTCAATTTTGAAAAACCATGAATAAGATTTTATTTGATTCAGAACATTTTTGGTATATTTCAGGTTGTGAAATTCGGAAAAACACGCGCAAATTAAAAACGATTTCATTATGAGTTCGAGGAAATTTGTAAAATTTGTTTAGTCTCGTCTTTCTGCCTCGGGCATATCGTAAACAGCGCTACTCAGAGAGATTTATCATTAAATATTACTTAAATATTTTTCGAGCAATCACCCAAACGCGTCATCAAAACCATTGAGAGTGAGTCGTTGTGTCATGACATCTGTGAAGGAGTTGGGATGAGTTATTTCAAAGAATTACCTTCTGAAAATATAAATTATTTTCAAATGTCTTACATGACATACCGAGAGGCTTAAAAATACACAATTTATGTGTATCCGAAGAACCTACACACATCTGAATAATAATAAAAAAAATCTTTGATAGGATTCTAAAAGCATTGTAGATGTAATGTGAAAACTAACTGATCTTCTTTTAAAATTATTATTACGTTTTTTAACCATTGACTGATTAACTCAGATTGAATGTTTCAGAAATACACGACATGAGCAATTGAATCAATTTTATTGTAATGTAATATTTCACTGTACTTTTCTGTTACCTACCTCAAAACAAGTTGCACCTGGCGAGGTAGGTAATGTAAAGCACACACCATTATACGAGTATAGTAAAATAATGTACAAAAAACTTGTATTATTTAAGTGTCTGTAAAGCTTCATTCTCAAAACGTATTTAAACACGTTGATAGTTTTGTATTACTATTTATCTTATATTTGAATTTAAAAAAATATATAAACATATTTACAACTAGATAAATTTTGACCGGTTAGTAGCCGAGTGGACTAACGCGTCGGATTCCCACTCAATCAATCCCTCCGCTATCTAGATCTGCTGTGTGTACTTTATTATTATTTGAAAAGCTTAAGGAATGAATACTATTTTTTTGTATTAAATTTGCAAACATGCTAATTAATTTTAAGTAAACTATCCCAAAACTTCTTTAATTTTGACGTAATCATTCTCTCCTAAAGTTGCACTTATAGTTGACATAACATATAGTCTATGCCATGGTGCCTGTTCTACATTTATTTTTACGTAAGTGAGGTGAGTTTCAAAAAAGAAATTCAGTTTTTTCTTAAAAGAATCTCTCCTCATTAAGCGTCAGGACCCAAAATGACGCTAAACGTCACTTTGTAGCGTTCTAATACAAGCAATACCACAAATGATTTATCTGTAAATTTTATATAGGTAGTTAGAAAAATGTCTAAGGTTTCCAGTGAATACAACTTTACAACTGTAATTCTTTGAATTCTGTGAAAAACATAAAGGTACATTTTTGAAACCAGAAAAGTCATATTTTAATATTTTACCTAAAATTTAAGTATGCTTTTCATAAAGAATTTAAAAGATTACTGTTTAATGATTTATTCACTGGAAACCTCAGTCATTTTTCTAACTACCCTTATAGAATTAACAGATGAATCATTTGTAGTATTGCTTGTACTAGAAAGCCAAAAAGTGTCTATTTTTGGGTGCTGACCCTTAATACGATTTCGAAACCTTGTGATTTCTTATAACTTTAGAATATGTCACATTTTATTAATCTAATAGTTAGAATCGTTATCTTTTTTGAAAATATTTTTTTGTTTTTGAATTAATACAATTATTATCACACAGTCCACTTGTCTTTTCCCAACCGGAAGTGTTCCTCTCGTTACGCTGGTATCGGTATCGGGCAGTTGTTGCTTGAATTAAGATTGGTCGTATATTAGCTACGCTTGCTGTCAGATTGTCGCCTTGCGACCTGCAAATGTCTTCGTCAAAGTCTATTTCTTATGGCGGGTTTAATCCTCTGACAGCTAAGTTCTCCATCATTACACAAGCAACGTTTTTCGGTTATGGTGATGGAAGTAAGAGCAATTAAAATATTTTCAGACTATTCTACGTTTTTCTTTTATTTATTTGAAATAATTATTTTATTATATATTCGTAAAAAGCATTAACTTTGTGGTTTGCCATATTTATAAATAGAACACATACACTTTGTTTTTAACCACTTTTTATCATTAAATTAAAAAAAGTGGTTAAAAACAAAGTGTATGTGTTCTACTTATAATTATTTTATTCATTCAACACAATTCCAGATAAGGTTACATACTGACGAGTACTACAATTGTTTGCGATATCACAAAAACCTTTTATATCGGACAGAGAAAATACTAAATTTCAATCATCATTAGTTTAATCACAAGAAGCTGAATATTATGGACTACAAAGTGCCCTCTACGATGAAAACAGTTAGTTTTAGAAAATTCTGTAATAATTTAATAGTTTAATGTACACTTTCACAGAGTTCAACGACTTGTGTGAGAAGCTAATTTTGTTCGTAGTTCGTGTAAGCGTGTAATTAATTGTCTTCTTCTTAGGTGGCTTAGACATGATACTCTGAAATGGAAGTTCAAAATAAGTACAAATTTTTACTTTCCTTGCCCGGGAGGTAGTTTATTAATGGACCCCCTGGTGGTTTTTTCCCAGGTTGATGAAAACTATCAATTTACTCACAGTATAAATGTCAGTTGTTTTTAATTAAATTAATCATTAATTTGGAGATGTGAGACCCATGGGCTTTAGGCAGTGAATTTATCTTGCCATGTTGCATACATATAAAAGCGTCGCATTGTTGAATGTTCACAATGTTGTTCTGTAATTCGACAGATTACTATGCTGACTATATAACCATTGCCGTTTACTCGAGAGCATACACCTCTATACAACTTTTCATACGTACATATACTACACCCCTTGCTTTATTCACCTTCATATATATTCTTGATCTTATTTAATTCCCTTGATCGATACATATCTTCGTCGTGGGTTCTCGATTTCTTCTACCATTTACTTTTACGTCATATCGTCACTGGAAAGGCAAAGGGGCTTAAGCGACACTTTGGTCAAAAATGAGTTAAATATGCAGTTTTTTTTGCATCGAATTCTCTGACTCTTAATTTGATTCTGAAGACTTTTGTGGCACTTCAGTCATCTAAAATATATTTACCATTTGGAAGAAGGCTCGACTCAAGCGACAATTTTTTTAAGCTTCTTTTCACTTCAGGTAACTCAATAAGAGCATTGAATTACCCGTTTTTTAAATTTTTTTTTTAAATCCAACAAACTTATGAATTTTATTGTAAATCAAAAAAAAAACTTTTTGATTTCTGGCGTAAACTTCTTAAAGTGGCGCTTCAGACCTTTTGTCTTTCCGGCGACTATATGTCTTCTTGACACTTCTTTGTCCACTCGTTCTTTATGCGCAATCTATTTGATCGTTCCTTTCTTAATCTTTTTAATTACGCTTAGATTCTATGTGGAACTTCACATTTGTATCACCGTCTTATGCGGTTTTACTAAACATACGCTCTAGTATTTCTTTTCTCCAATCTCTTTTCGAATAAGCCGAAATGTGATTTATTGTGTAAGCAAACTACCCACATCAATCATAAAAAACGTTTCAAATAATTTTGAATTAGAACTTAATCCTAGGAATAACATTTCATGTTTTAAAGCCCCGTACGTTTTGAAATCTCCCTTATTTTTTTTAAGAACCAAAATCACGTTTTTAATTTGCATCACGTTTCCCGACAGTCAGAATATCAAAACGGAGTATTTTTTACAGACCGAATATATTCAAACGCCTAAATAATATTATTTGGTGATTTAAAAAAAGCCCGTACGTGATGAATTAAATAAACACCCCTTTAAAATTACTAACCCAAAGCATTTGGTATTCACGAAGACTGACTGAAAAAAATATTTGAATGGGTAAATAAATTTATTTTAATGGTACATTAAAAAATGAAACAAAAACTTCTTTAAAAATAAAAATACATCAAATAAAAAATATAACCACTGGTTAATTCAAAATGCAGTATAAAAAAAAAAAGGTAACAATTTTACCTGTATTTCTGGTCCGTACGTGTAAGTTTATTTTGGCGAGAACATCAGGGCTGTCAATATCATAATTGTTAATTTTATTTAGTAGGACTAGGTCTGAAACAATCCGCCTATCGGACAGCGTAATTAAATGTTAAAATTAAAAATCTTAGGAATTTGTAACAATAATAATACAATATAAACTGTTTTTTTAACCCGACATATTTGCTGTATTTTGGGATTGTATTATTTGTTTACTTCTTCGTATTGTAAATTTAAGTTTAGGCAACAATTCTTAACTATTTTCTGCTCATATGCGCTAAATACGTAGACTGTTAGCAAAATAATGTTTTTTTCTGTAAAAGCTGAAAGGTCATAATAATGTGAGGTAGATAGTACACCAACACATTTTATTAGGAGATATAAAGCTAAAGCGACTGGCTGAAATTAGCACAAACTACGAAGAAGAAGACGGAGAGGATTGAACTGATGTAATCGAAGTGAACTGCTTGAGAAATAACTGATATTATTGATAAAACTTTTTCGATGTGTTCAGTGGCTCAGGTTAACCTTTTAAACAATAATGTAATTGATCGTTAAACGTGGAACTTTTGATAATAATTCAAAATATTTATGTGCTAATTCTTTTATCTTTGAAAATGATTTTGTTGTGACTACGATGTATTTATTCTCAAAATATCCGAAACCCACATGATTTTATTAGACTCACAACATGTTATTGATACAATTAGATGTCGAAAGCAAGTTTTATAGAAACGTAGTAGATGTAACAAATAGTTATTCCCCCGTTTTAGTGCCAGCTGCTTACAACTGTCCAGAGCCAGTGGGAGTATAACATTCCCAACTGGGATATGTTGTGAGACTGAACGAAGTGGGGAAAGGAAGAAAATAGTGAAGAGGAAGGTTTAGAAATACCTACCTAGCTATTCAGATATGATCACTGAATACGGTTAAAGCTGTTACGCTTGTTAACTGATCACACTTTGATAAAAAGTTGAAACGAGGACCGTTCCATTTTCAAAACAACAAAATGGAACTAATCGATGAATTGTGACGATGTCAAATATGACGGAAGTTTGAAATACTCCTACATCAGATCCCTGATCAATAAGTCTTATTATCATACTCATCATTTGACTTTGATACTAATACTTGAGAATATTCGAAAATTTCAATGTATTTAACAGTATAAGCTAAAATGAATATCCTTGAACGCCCAATAAAATATTGGTTATTAATGTAAAAAAACCTACGCGTTTTTTTTTTCGAAAGATGACACTTGTTTTCTTTCTTGTGTGTCAGAAGGCAATGTTATAATTATTTACTATAATGAGTAAACTAAATTATTTCTTACCACATTTCTACACAATAATGGCACACAAACAAGTTGACAACAAAAACCATTAATTGGGATGGCTTGAAATATGACACCTTTAGAAGTTAGTGTCAACATTTGCTCACCTTCATTATGTTCTCTGTGTAATTTCATATGAATTCTTTTTGAAATATATCTAAGCATGTAAGTAAGTTTCAAGTTTTACTAACCGGAATTAAGCAAATAATATTCTTCAATTGAAAATAATGTCTTTTTTTCTTATTAACTGAACAACTTTGATGATGTTTTACTTTGTTACAATTCAATGGATAATTAAAAGTACTCAAAAGCACCAAGTTCATTGTGAAAATGACGTTGAAACCTTAAAATGGTTACGTTAGTAAGATAAACATTTCAATATTACAAAGCGAACACAGATTTTATACTTTATTGTTTATATATATATATATATTTTTTTTTTTTTTTTGATTTTCGTAGAGAAGCAATCACTTTGTGGTTTGACACATTTAAAGAAATGAAAAAATAACTTTGTATAAGACCACGGATATTATTTTATTAGACCGGCTTTTTTCGCTTCGCCTAAGCATCAGCAGGGTACAAAATTAAAATAAACAAAATACATAGTGTGGTTATATATACATACCTGTACAGAGGGAAGATAAAATATAAAATAACAGAACAACGAGAAAACAAAAGAATAACATTTAAATTATAAAAAAATAACGGAGAGAAAGAGACAGATAATATGAATTGAAAGAGACAACACGTCAACTGAGAAGGTGATTAAAAAATAATGATAAATTTGACTAGTTTACAGGAAATATACCTAATATTTTTCATAGCCCTAAATGTATTAACTGACAAGTTGGTGTCTGCTGTAGAGTTCACATTCTTATCAATCTATCTTCTCTACCAACTATGTTTTTTTCTTCTGTTGAACTTTATAAAAAAACAATTTTGGATCGTCTTTACTACTTGACGCACGCTCTGAAACTTTTTATTTTATTTTTATGCGACCCTAGCGACTACCATATTTTCTTGAACTCCGCTATAGGCCAATGATACAAAATATTCTCAATAAACATTTCATCACACATTAAAAGTTTTTGACTAAAAATGATTTAAGTTTCTTTAAAACTCGTATAACCGAGGCTTTTAACGAATATTTCTCCCCGAGCGCTTTTTGTATTTTACCCCGCTCTTTTCTGCGCTCCGGATAACATTTGCTGACGGGAGCCCCAGTTTTCCGCAAAATCCAGTACAATTTTAACTCAATCATTAAAACGCCGAGTTGTGATTATGAGTGGAATAAAAAAATGTATCATATCGTTTTAACGGCAGATTTGTGAATAAAAATAAATCTCTCTCATTAAAATAAACGAAATTGAAGTATGCTAATGCCGAGGGTTATATTCTGTTTTTTTCCTTAATAACAATTAATTTAAGATGTAAAGTAATCTTTTCGATCTAGATTTTTCTAAAATATTAATTTAAGTAAAGAAATGAAAAAATTACTTTGTACCAAGGATATTATTTTAATTTTTCGACCGACCGGTTTCGCTTAGCCTAAGCATCATCAGGGTACAAAATTAAACTAAAGAAAAATACAAAGTGTGCGGTTATACATACGTATACTATACATATTATGTGTTATTCATTCAGAGCGAGAACAAATTATAAAATAAAATAACAAAACTAAGTGAAAGCGATAGAATAAGATTTAAATTATGAGAAAAAAAAAAACAGAGAAATAGACAAATAATATGAATTTAAATTCATATTTTTTAAATTTATTTAATTATGTCAGACCATAAAGTGATTGCTTTCCACGAAAACATTAATTTAAGTGTTGAAAAATTAGTAAGTGTGCCATTCCGCGTTTCTTCCATATTGTTAAATTGTTCAATAAGCCAAAATAACGATGCGCCTCGGGCAATGCTGGGTAATAAACTGCTTTTTTTTCACATATGTAACACATCAATCACATAATATGATTTTAACACACAACGTTATTATTTTACAACAACCAAACTAAGCATAATATGGTAATCGAATTATTACAAAAACCTTTTTATACGGAAAGAATTCTTCTACACACTCGTACAACTTCTGGCGTCCAGTTTCCGGTGAAAACTTTTGTCAAATTATGCTACAAGTTACAATACCAATTCAGGAATTCCACTACAAATGAACAGTTTCATAGTTTAAACAATTAACAATAACGCATACTTCTGCAAAACAGATGATTCTGATTTTACAGAAGATACTTTTATTTTTGAATGCGAATGTGCCACACGGTCTGTATGTTAATATGGAATAAGTAACTCTAGTATCATCAAACACGGAGAAGAGCTAGAAATGTTTGATCCATTTGAACCGCCGAATAATTATTCCCTTTGGGAAATTAGGAACACTTCTCGATTTCAGCTCCCGTTCCCTTTCTAATCCCTTCAGGAACGCAACAAGCAAGCTAATTGGGTGCTTCTGTGCCGATAGTGAAATGTAATGAAGACTTAGTCAAGCCAGACAATATGGAGCA
This sequence comes from Drusus annulatus, assembly GCA_022651775.1. Classification (NCBI taxonomy): domain Eukaryota; kingdom Metazoa; phylum Arthropoda; class Insecta; order Trichoptera; family Limnephilidae; genus Drusus; species Drusus annulatus. The sequence goes on from JAGWCC010000562.1 coordinate 121,009, forward strand.
TTTTCCGCGAGCCTGAGTCAGATTGTATTTTGGGAATATATTGAATTCATACGTTATACATGTGAAAAGTGAAGGAGAAAATATTAGATGGGTTCTCTATGTTGAATTTTCAACCAGGATAGTTGATGTTTTTTTTTATCTTTGACCATCTGCTTGACAGAATGGTAAGCTCCGTGGCTCTTTCGAGTTCAAATCCCGAAGTAGGCAATACAGGTTTTTTTTTTCAATGTTGATTATTTTACTTTCTTCTTCCTTGAAATAGCATTAGCTAGTCAGGTTATTCTCAAACCTCACAATCAATCGTAAGATTAAGGCTAAGATTGTTAAAAACTTTTGCAGTGATAACCCTCCTTCTGGAAATACTTATTAAAACGTTGGTATTTGGAAAACTACGTTAGATTTCTGAAAATCTTCGTATGAACATACATTTTTGTATTTTGCATTTTTCTATACAAGGCACGGGTACAGACATGTAAAAGTCAAATCAAAACCTGCCCAGAATGAAATTCTCTGCAAGTGTGATTGAAGCATAGCCAAATTACATGCCTGCCCGTTTCACCAACATCAATGACAAAACTTTGAGGTTATTTACCTCGCATTATATTAACTGTACATTTATTTACTTCACGTCTCGCCGCAAAATGACACAAGCCAGGAAACTAACAATAGAGTCACCCTGTCCAACAGGTGTTACTGCGGTCATTATTTCAAAACGAGACTCCTGTCTAGAAGGAACAACTCCAGAACTCCGTAAACTTAGCCATCGATCATTCCTTTGTACCCAATAATCTTCCAATTTCTGAATAATGTAATCAAAAATTGCTTAACGGATTTCTGATACTTCATGTTACAGTTATTTTCATAAATTATGTTTAATCAATCGATATATTTTCTTCGCTTGATATACCATAAACATAATTTTATTCCCTTCGCAAGATAAAACGGCGGACATTTAAAGTATTTTTTTTGTGTGATCATTTTTCTTAATACTGTCCATTATTTTCCTTCTAAATATTTTTTATGAGAGCAAACAATTTTCATTGATTTTAATTACACCAATCGTCTAAGTTGTACTTATTATATCATTCATGCAAGCTTAGATCATTGTTTTGCTTCCTCAACATAATCCTTATCATCTTTATCGCAAAATTCCAGCCATATTTTGGTGCCTCTTTACCTTTGTCGTTCCGTTATGACATTTTGCTTAGTTTATTTGTTATAAAATAGTAAACTGTTTTTTAATGATTCATTTTCGGCATCATACAAATGCTACAATATTTTGATAATTTTTTTCATTATTATGATAGGCTTGTATTTGTTTCCTTGTACCTACCCTACGTACTTGAACTACTGCCCACAGCACGTGTGTCCAAAAGTTGTTCTTGGCTAGATTTTTTAGAAAATCTAGGGGATGTACAAAGCATCAATATTCGTTTTCAAATTTTCAGGTAGTTAGGCTTACCTTTTATCACACAGCAATGAAAATATCTATTGAAAAGGCATCACATTGCAAACTTTTGCGGCCAGAGCCTTTGACTAACGTTAATGTGTAGATTGCAATACAAATCCAGAGTAGAAATGCATTCACTTGTCCCCTTTTTGTTAATAACAATAAGTAGGTGTAAGCAAGACACAACGCTGTTTCTCAGTGATTTTTCGCAAGGATATCGCTTTTGGAAGTGTGTATTTATGTATTTATTTAGTAAAGAAAAAATGTTAAAAATTAATATTTTGATTGTCCAACTACGAAGACTTTTTTCCGTTTTAAGACAGTCAAATTTTGTTCATGAACAAACTTACATATACAACAATACACACGGTCCGTGTTGTTTGGGTCAACTCTAATTTTGTGCAACATCACTTTCCGTGTATCAAGAAAATTAATCATAGATTGTTTTCAATGTCTGGAACCCAGTAAATATCAAGCTATTCATACAAACAAATATATATAAAATTAAAATGGTTGAAACATTTCAATTTTAATTTTTTTAAAGTCAATGCTTGAATTTTTTTTTCAATGAAAATCCGATTTAAGATAGCATGAACGAGTATTGACTGTGTGCAGTAAACCTTGTCGCTTTGTTTACGATTTCTCATCAGACATTATTGCACATAACGTTTATTAAAACAGAGCAGGATCTTTCCGTGACAAAATTATTTTTTCAATGTTGAATTGCAGTATATCAATCTAAAATAAATAAAACTGGTGCGATTGAAACTTGCTTAAGGCTTGATATGATAATTCCAAAAAGCCCATGAGTATAACATGATGATAATTGTAGAGCTACAAAAGTTCTTGATCTTTTGAGATATTTTGTTTTTCGTTCCCTTTACGTTTTAAAAATAGAATCAAATGCGTTGTTTATGATGCATTCCTAAAAGATTGTCTCCAAACACTTTTTATAACCACCCTCAAGTATGATGATCCAAAATACCTTACATTTCAAAGCCTTCTCCAGAATGGTCTTTGACACCAGCGACTAAATTATCATAAAAATGATCCGAAATTCAATCAAAGATCTAAGTTATTAATCGAAAAAAAACTGTTTATTTTACTTCGATTGCATCTTCTATTTTAGATTCACTAAATACACAAAAGTTAATATTTTTCATACCGGGTGTAGTCGGCTTGTATGAAGGGCCTTTAATTGGTAATGCTTGATTAAGGTTCGGTTCTGTTCACCTTGTCCCAGATTTGTCTCTTACTGCCTGCATTTAGACAAGAATCGTGCCATGTTGACATTCGTGCGATGACAATGAAGTCTATAATGAATATCACGTCGTTCTGCAAGTTTGCATTTCAAAGGACCTTTGCTCTCAAAAGCAGAACGCTAACAACAAAAGGCAACAGCTAAGACACGTGTTAATGGCGTTTTGTAGCAGCGTCTGAAATAATAGCCAACGAAGAAAACGAATATTTACGCTTATCAGAAAACTGAAACAATAAATACAAATCAACTGGAAAATTTCTATACAACCATGCTCTTACAGTCGCCTGATGGTATTGGTGAGTGCATTGAAAACAATGTCTTATTGCGATTCGCTTGTATAATGTCACGGATTCGGAAATATTATTTTTTATAATACAAATTAGTTAGTGTCATTTAGGATGCTACCTATAATATAATGTTTATGGCAGGACAGTTACAAGACAGTACGTACCACATTATTGTGACAATTCTATTTCAACCTCACAATATTAAACTCCTATGCGACGAATCTTGGAAACAAATTCTCCGATATTGTTGATATATTTAGTACGTCAATATCACACTCAAAGTATACCTTTGTACATTGTTTTAATCTAGTCAAGACTTTCCACTATCTGGACGTCTGCTGTAATCAGAATAATTCATATTCGACGTGTATCTAAAAAAATCCAACACTGTTTCGTGTTTCCTCTGATAGAGACATTCACTTGCATTTACTGAAAGTGAATGTTCCTGAAATGTTTGTTGGGGAATTTCTTCGTCGCAAATCAATCGACTTTCAATAGGGTAGGAAGTATGTCAGCAGTTGACCAATGCAACGCCTTACGTTTTTATAATAAATAAATAGTTTAATTTATTTTGAACTTCGTAGTTGACCGTTGACGGTAGTCATCAACAGAAGCGCTGTTTCGTAACAAGTATTTTTAATGTTATATAAAACCTCGTCTAAGAATGTTACCTTAACATTGATTTTGTCGTAAAATGTTTTGCTTGTTAAATATCAAAACCAGTCTTAGAGTCAATTTATCGTCTATTATAGGTACCGACGTACGTAAAATAGAAAGTAAACTACCTAGTATATAAACCAACTAGTTTCTGTCCCCAATACCACGTGACTAAATCGGGAAGCACACTGATCAAATTTAAAACTATACGATTTCTACTAGATTAGTATGATACCAAACATTACTAACGACAATGTACAATAGTCGAAAAGTTTCACCAGGAAGTAAGCGGACTCGCAACTTGCTCGCTATTGATTTAACATTTTGATGGGTGCGTACTTTCTGTAGCCGCCGTGTAAATCTAGCTGGATCCGCCTACGTTTGACGAACCAACATAGCCTGGAAGACGATACTTAACATACATATGTCCGTCTCACTCACTTTCCAGAAAGAATACGAAAGCGCGAGAGGCCGACAGGTGATTTGCGAGCCTTCCTAGAGAGGCGAGCGCGCGGTGGGAATGTGTGTGTCCCACATGTGTTGGTCTATGGACATAGAAAACAAGTTTTCGCGGCAAACGGCTTACCAGGCGCGAAGCGGGCGATGCCGGGCAGCTGACGTCGCATCCGATACCTCCTCGCCGTTCTGGGCTCCTGGTGATTTCTAACATCGTCTAATGCTCGCTGGGAGGGAATAGGACATTCCACACAGCACACACTGACGTTTTAACACACATTAGACGATGCTAATCGCACACGGTGCACACATTTCAAATCTATTGCAAGAAACTTATTTTTCCATACTTTGTATTGACTTGATCGCGAGCCAACGTACGAGTAACATATTCCATGAACCAACAGGTATATCGACGATATTTTTATACCTAACATTGAAATATGTGTAGATATTTACGTCTTATTTTACCTTTGTAGAGAGTTGTATGGAAGTTCATTCTATAGAAATGCGTATTTCTTTAGACTGCTGATATGTTGGTGTTTGGTGTAAACGTGTTTTCTCAGTGGCAGTGTGCACAACCTTGCAACCGCCGGAGGCTCTGTTGAGCTTGACTCGAGTCTCGGAGGCGAGCTTAGATGAAATAATATTGCTGAATGAACCCACTCTTAAGGTTTGAATGTTATGATTTGAACAATGGAATTATTATTTCGTTGTAAATGCTAGGTGTTCGTTAAAGATCAAAATGAAAATTATTTTCCCGTTATTTCTAATAAATTTGCTTTCTTATAATGGCGGTTGAAGCATCTTGAAAGTGATTAAAATAATTAATTTGCATTCTCGTTTCTCGTAGGGATGATTTTGTTTTTTTTTTTTTTTAAATACGTTTATGATTTCGGTTTAAACGATTTGTTGGTACATTCACATTAGGAAAAATAATACATTTAAAAAAATCGTAGATAATATTTTTTTACTATAAACGCACTTATGGGTTTTTTCATAACTGTGCAATAGAACATACAAAATAATAGTGACATAAAAAAAACACGGAGTAAATGATTAGCACACAAAAACAAAAATAAGTTACTAGAAATAATACAATGCAATAAATTAACATTATTATTTTTGGAAGAGATATGCTATTATAGCCTTCTTGTAACTAGATTCAGTGCCGTTGAATATATCTACTATTTCTGCGAAGGAATTACCCACTGCATGCAGTTTAGGTACTAGCAAAGCGAGTATCTAAATGACTCAGTCCTGATGTTGTTACATTTAAAAAGTATTTTGGATCGAGTAGTTCTGTTAGATACATGGAAGGTAATTAAGACAAGTAAATCAGTGCTGTCTATAATATCATAATATCATTAACAATTTTAAAAATAAAAGTCAAATCGGAATGATAATATTAAATGAGATGATAGCGATATAATGCCTGTTTGTTCGACAGTAATTAGATTCATTAACAAATAAAATATCATAAAGAGAGTGAGAACAATAATTACAAATAGTTTAAAGATGAACCCAATTTAACATTATATGATTGGCATTTTAAGCGAATCCCAAGACATTTCCCTCCAGATACCTTTGTTTTTATTTGAAGTATGCGATCGTTTCGAAAATACGAAAAACTGTCTGTATTAACAATAATAGAAATGATTTACTTTCACAAAGAAGTACATAAATATCTAAAGAATAAACCAAAATGTATATATCCTGTACTATTTGTAAAATTCAATCTTTACCTGCATAATAAAGCTTGAAAACTTAATTTACCATTTATTCTTATATAAACGTTAAAATAAATTCTGAAAAACATTTTCTCCTTTCAGCACTGATACGCACATCACTTATGTTAGAAGTCGGTTAATCTGCTCATAAACAAAAGCCCACATACACCTTCATAATGCGATTATTCACGACTGCGTGGGTTCTTTTATGAATAATTCTCCCTACCTTATACGCGTTAGATGTCATTACCGAATAAAAGAAACTCCCAGCATTAGAATCATTGTTCTCAAAGTAAATCCATTTAATTATTATTCAAGTATTGAAGGAAAAACAATATAAAAAAGAAATAAACATTTTTGACTTCGATACTTGTAAAAAACAATGTTAATCCAAAGCTCATAAAACATTTTAATGAGAGCTAAATTATATACCTATATAATATTTTTTCATATATTCTTAAAATAAATGTCTTAATTTTTTCGAAAAAGAATCTACTTCAGGTAAGATAATTTTATCGTTTTTTAACTTTCCTAGTTCTTTTTTTGAAAATTTTGACCCTCAACTTCCATACTATAAAGAAGAATAAAAAGCCTCTGGCGGTAAGCTTTTGCATCGTGAAATTTTCACAATTAAGAGGGTATGCTATATTATTTATTACATTTTTTTTTACTATTCAATCAAAAACTAAAATAAAAATGAAACTTAAAATTGAGCGAAACTGAGTAATAAGGCTAACCCTTACAAATATTAAAATTTCACTCCTTATTTTTTTTTTTGTCAATCCACAAATACATAGCGTTCCACAAACCATAATTTTACTTGTGAATTTCATTTTGAAAAAAATCAACGTGAGTATATATATAGAAAATTTGAATGATTTTTCCATGCTACAAATCATTTTCTTTCATTCAAAAATAGCCCATCTTAAATTGATGCTTGAATTTTTACTCGCCTCTTATGAACCGCAGAGCCCGAATGACCATATTAAAAATGTACATTTTAAAATCAGAGCTGAAGAGAATGTTCCGTAACAATAGCGGCTCGCGATAACAAATTCATGGCAAAAGCAGTCAACGGCGCATACAATTCGTAAGTAATGCATATTTCCATATGGAATGACTGCAAAATATCGCAAAGAGATCATTGCCTTAGATATTTTAATTGTATTTTCGTTTACCACAATAGAATAATAAAGTACTGTGATAATTCTCTTGGTCACCTTTAATTATTATTTTTTTTTTATAACAAAATAAAAGACCGTGTCGAGCCACCAAAGCTCGGTTTTCTTTTTTCCTTCTTACTCTTCCCGAATGGCCTAAACCGAACGGGGTAGGGTGAAAGGTTGTAAGGGAGGATAAAACTCCTCCCCTCTTCCCTGTTAATTGCGGGGAAAGAAAGCGCTCCTCGCGAGAGCCCCCTTCACCCCTTCATTTTTACTTCGGATTTCCATCAAGCCACGTTGTGTACTTTTTTGTTTCGGCTTATCGATAGTCATCCCTTTATATACGTGGTAACTCTATTGGTTCTAAAGAACTCAGGGTATCGCAGTCTGTTATCATCGAGCTAACATGGCAACATTGTGTCTAACTAATATCTGACTGGTTATCGTCCTTGCGCAACTACTATAAAATTTGTCCTAAAGTGTCCTAACGGCTTCAATAACTTCGCCTGCCTCAGACGACCTTCTTCAACCTGGCTTTTCACTCCAACATCTGAAATAAGATTTTGTAATAAATGAGAACATACCTTGTTGCAGCCCTTAAGGAAGCTCTCTTCTGTCATGTTTTGGAGCTGTCGAGTACTGCACTAATTTATTCACTATCAAGTGGGAATAATTTACAAAAGATATGTTTACAATTTGGTATTGCTACAGTTAGCTAGTCCTAGGTTTAGGTACATCTACGATTGTACGTTTGTTATTGTTTTTCATGCTAGTGTTTTGTTACTTGATAACGGTATTCTAGAGGTAGACGTAACTAATTATAAAGCGTGGTATTTTGTAATGTTCAATTTTCTTATATGTTTATTTCTTTTTGAATAGTTAATTGACTTAAATTGAATTGGACTGACTATAAGAGACAAAACATGTAATTTTGCTACGGTTGGACTCCTCCGATATGCCCAATGAGATAGCTGGGGATGCTTTGCTTAGTTAATTAATCAACCAAGTAGCATCCGGCAAATCCCATTCCAACCCCATCGCCTCCAGAGTTTAACGTGATTATATATTGAAGGAAATTCAAGTGATTTAGATCCGGTAGACATGTTTTGCCTCTTGTCAGAGAGTTGAATAAAGATTGACCAGTTTTTCAGGATGGTGGCCTGGTGGTGGTGATCCCATCTTGTAATATTGCGTACAAGGAAAGTGTGTTCCATTTCGGTAGGCATGGTTGGCCTGTTTTGAAGTTTGACCAGTTTTACATGGGATGGTGGCCTGGTGGTGATGTTGGTGATCCCATCTTGTAGTATTGCATACAAGGAAAATGTGTTCCATTTTGATAGGCATGGTTGGCCTGTTGGTGTAGAGTTAATCAGAGGTATACAGGTGGCGCGACGACAAAGTCACATCTCCTCCCGCTGGAAGTACAGCTGTGGTTTCGGCGTCTACTCTGGGGTAATAAAATGGGAAGTTTCCTGCGTCCAAGTTAAATACCGAGCCTTATTAGGATTCCTGCGTCTAAGGTCAGCTGAGAGTTGCCTGTGATGGTAATAGGCCGGCATCCAGGATCAATGGAGACATGTCAACGGTGGCTGCTGTAACCTCTCTGATAACTCCCACTTCGGCTCCTTTTCCATCGAAACGGCATTCAAAGAATATACATATGGTAACATATGTGAATTATTTCGTATAGCGTTCTTCCATCCACGTTCAATAGGTCATTGTTCAATCTGAGGGTAACCATCTCCAAATGGGTACAAGGTCGGCATCAGAAGCAAGTTTTGTGATGCTGTACCTCTGATCCAATCTCCCACCCCTTTTTCCACAATCGCCCCCGTATTCAACTCCAAAATTTGAATATAATTTTAATCTCCGAGTTACATTGGAAGTTTCAGAAAGTCAGAGATTTCGGTTGTGAGTCGAACACCTCTTTCCATCTTTCACACCCGCCGTATCGCTCAAAGTCAAATTAAATCCATGTGATGCTAATTGACCTAACACATACACTGTTAGGGGAAAACCCCTCCTAAAAGTATGATCCCGCGTGAATTCGACAAAGTCGGATCGCCGAATAAGCGTCGAATCAAATCGTTCCCTTCGTTTTACCGCCGAGAGGTCAATTGTCAAGACGTCGAAGAATAGCAAAGCCATTATTTAGATATCCGTACCTTCGCTGATCCCAGAAAAAGGATAGGAAAGCCCACGCCTTTGCCCGTCAACTTCGTTGGTATGCCAATACAATACCCAGCCTACTCCCCAACATCCAGGTCGCGCAGTAAAAGAGCCCCTGCGGTTACTAGTGGAGAGATACCTCGAATCCAGCTTCACCTGGTCCTCCTAGGGTTCCAGCGTCTAAGTCCGAACCAAGAGGGGGTTTTACCCATAGGGCCGTCCGGTAGTCAGGTTTTGGTTAGGCGTCCTAGACATAACAATAGATGAGCTCGAAGGCGCTTCGTCCCCTTCGTCCCCTTTCTAAAAGGAAACCAGTAGTGTAGCCAATCCAAACAAATCGTTCACTCCGTCCTCCTTCAGAATCCGTGATCCTTGTGATAGTATCTCACAGAAATGACTCTAAGGAAATTTAGAATCGTGTTAATCAATTTTGTATTCAAATTTAACGTATGCGTGTTGATATACCAATGTTAAAAATCTTTGAGATAAAACTCACAAAATTGCCGCTATATAAATTTGCCGAGTACTACTTATTTCAAACGATCAATTTTTATCTTTAAGCCTCTGGCTACGTCGTCCTCCCTGGAATTCATTTTGACTTAAGATCGACACTGTAAAAGTGTATGTGGGATAATGAATGGATGTGAATATAACAAGGTTTGCGACCCTTGAGATAATATCTCATAAAAATGACTCTAAGGAAATTTAGAATCATGTTATTCATTTTTGTATTCAAATTTAACGTATGCGTGTTGATATACCAAAGTTAAAGATCTTTGGGATAATATTTCACAAAATTGGCGCTATATAAATTTGCCGAGTATTACTTATTAGAATATAATTATATACTCCAAGTTACATAAGAAATTTCAGAAGGTCAGAGATTTCGGTTGTGAGTCGAACACCTCTTTCCCCCCCTCCCTAAAAACATGAGCCCGCGTGAAGTCGACAAAGTCGGATCGCCGAACAAGTGTCGAGTCAAATCGTTCCCTTCGTTTTACCGTCGAGAGGTCAATTGTCAAGGCGTCGAAGAATAGCAAGGCCATTATTTAGATCTCCGTACCTTCGCTGATCCCAGAAAAAGGATAGGAAAGCCCACGTCTTTGCCCGTCAACTTCGTTGGTATGCCAAGACATTGCCCAGCCTACTTCCCAACATCCAGGTCGCGCAGTAAAAGAGCCCCTGCGGTTACTAGTGGAGAGATACCTCGAATCCAGCTTCACCTGGTCCTCCTAGGGTTCCAGCGTCTAAGTCCGAACCAAGAGGGGGTTTTACCCATAGGGCCGTCCGGTAGTCAGGTTTTGGTCAAGCGTCCTAGACATAACAATAGATGAGCTCGAAGGCGCTTCGTCCCCTTCGCCCCCTTTCTATAAAGAATCCAGTAGTGTAGCCAATCCAATCAAATCGTTCACTTCGTCCTCCTTCGCACATTGGAAAGATATCCTCTCTCGTTAGAATAGAGAAGCATTAGACCGTGACTTATCCAAATTCGAGATCAGACCACATCGTACTCCCAGGAGTCCATTTTGACTTAAGGTCGATACTGTAGGGTGTGGGTGGTACGATGAATGAATGTCGATATAGCAAGATCCGAGATCTTTGCGGTAATATCTCATAGAAAGGACTCTATGGAAATTAGCATCGTGTTATTCGTCTACGTAATTAAGGACGATGTATACTTGTGAATAAAGCGAGGTTCGCGAACCTCTGAAATAATATTTCACCAAAACCGACGTTATGGAAATCAGAATCGTATTATTCATTTTCGTATTTAAAAATAACGTATGAGTATCAAGTTCGAAAGCCTTGAGATAATACTTAACAAAATCGGCGCTATATAAATTTGCCAAGTATTACTTATTTCACACGATTGATTTATTTTATCCTTAAATTTCTGACTACGTCGTCCTCCTATAAGGTTAGTTATTTATCATGCGCAATCTTAAAGTCTGCAACTAGTTATTTTACACATGCAAGGTATAAATGTGAAAAATACAATGTACAATTTAACTCAATAATGGAGATTTGAGTCTATTTTCAAGTTTTGAGCCTCTAGAAGTAACATATATTTAAGCTCTTCAGCTCATAATGGAACTCAGGAAAATTCCAAATAAAGCATTCCTCCAAACTGGGATAGGATTTATTATTATTTAGAGAAGCATATTTGAATTTACATTCAATCTGCGGTGATTTTATTATGAATTTCGTAATTATGTTTTACATATCGGTATTGTATTTATGAAAACAAATTGTGCTAAATAATTATTGCATTTTAAATTACACATTAGCAAATCACATTTTACCATATCAAATTTAGTAAATATAAATAAGGTTCGTAACTTACAAAAACAGCTATTTTTTTTAATGATAAAACTCAAAACAAAACCACTTCCACCAATTCACCAAATCACTGACACAACTCACAACTCCGCGGCTGGTGTGCTCCACTGCATTCCCTAACCGGCTTCGACCACGCACCCTCGTGACGCGACACGAGTATTCCTACCGACCCCTGATTCACCAACTCACTGACACGACTATGACTCAAGATCTGAAATACGAGCTTCCCCGCGGCTGGGGCTCCACTGCATTCCCTATCCGAGCTTTAACTGCCCTGCAATTCCGTTGATGACTAAAACAACAAACTCACTCGTGACCCGAAAGAAACTAGACTTATCCAAATTCGTCCTAACCGATTAATAGCTGACTTCACTCTCGACTCCTCGATTCTGTGGTTTCTTCCCCACTATCTCCCATCGAACTTCCTGGCCAACCTACTAATTCCGCGGTCCTGTTCCGACGATCTCCTCGAACCTCCTGACCGACCTTCTAATTCCGCGGTTCTCTCCCGACTATCACCTGATCGAAACTCTTCGACTAACCTCCTCGATCCGCGGTTCTGTCCCGACTATCACCTGATCGAAACCCTTGACTAACCTCCCGATTCCGCGCTCTTCTTCCGACTCTCCTGATCGAACCCCCTCAACTAACCTCCCGATTCCGCGGCCCTTTCCCGACTATCGACTTGATCGAACTCCTTGACTAACCTCCCGATTCCGCGCTCTTCTTCCGACTCTCCTGATCGAACCCCCTCAACTAACCTCCCGATTCCGCGGCCCTTTCCCGACTATCCTCTGATCCAAACTCCTGAGTCCTGGTTCCTCAATCTTTGACCTTTTTTCCTCCCCCTTCCTAAATGCGTCTTCATTAGCTGTTGCCAGGGCCGAATTGTAACACTTTCCTGTATTGAATTTTATCTCGTAACGTCGACCGCTACACCTTAGTAATTTATTTATTTATTTTATGATCAAGCTATTCTAGTCCCAAAGACAAGATGATCAAGCTATTCTAGTCTAAGACCGTGACCTTTTACAACTAATCGACCTCCTCTGCCAGATGCATCTACGTAAGGGTTTAGCCCTCTTCCCTAACCCTTTGAGATAATATTTCATACCCTTAGAGATTTATTGATAGCGGTTAATAAGTTGAATAAATATTGTTAAAATATCCGTCCTGGATAATTACACCATCAAGTGTAATTTATTCGCTCAATATTAAAAGCTCCCTTTTACTATACAAACGTAACTGCGCACATATAATGACGACCGATAAATCATCCTATGACATCTGATAATAGTCTGCCTTTGTTTGACCTCAGAATTACCTCCCTTTTTTTTCTAATTCATTACCGAGTACGTACCTGACTGATTTTTTTGCATCCTAACCTAGGGGTGTAAATTTTAGACTTAACGCCTTTATTTTTTTCCTCTTTCTATTTTATGTATTTTTTTGAGAAAAGATATAACTATTGTAACGCCATCAAAAGGGCTATAAATTCAAATTCACTTGAAATGTCACTTTGGCTGGTTTCAAATAAGTAATTTAATATGTCGTCACCAATCCTAGAGCCCAGTGTCGTACATATTTGCACTTTTGAAATTAGCCCAAAGTTTTTGATTTTTGATCCATTTAAATCAAATTGCTACCGTAATTCTCGTTGGCATGTCGGCATCATATAACAAAAATTAAATATCTTCCTTCTTTTTTTTCTTGTATCTACCTTCACGCGTAAATTAGCTAAGCGATTTTGCCCATTTTGGCGGCAGCGTGTATTTTATTCGAACTACCGTTATGATGATAATCGATATAGATAGATAGACAGATGTATCGCGACCCGTGTGTAACTATCTCGCTATTCATAAATATTTATTGCTCGCTTTCCGTGTTCTGGATTTTTTGTTCGATTTCAAAGTGTCTAAATAGGGTACGTCTCTTGTTTGTTTACTTATCATTTATGAATTCCAAACTAACGTTTGATGCATTTTGGTTTCCTTTTTTTCATTTCTTAGATCGTAAATTATATTAAAGTGATTTTTGTTTTTATTTTTAATTAGAACCCCTGTCATTTAAAAGATGTCTCTCCGTTATCCACTTTATGATTCCTTCGCGGAGGAATATTAACCAATCTTCGGTAGGTATATCCTAGATCATCACAGTACGATAACAATACAGAATTGTTGACTCGTTGTACTTTTATTCATTTCTAATTCACTGCTAATGCCTTTTGAACTAAAACGATATTTAGTATTTCACCATATAATTTACTATATATATATTTTTTCAAATTCTGTCTCATGTTTCTGTTATTTTATTTAATGTATTGTTTTTCCTCTGTATGTACATATAACCGCACACTTTGTATTTTTTGTTAAGTTCATTTTTTTTACCCTGATGGTGCTTAGGCCAAGCGAAACCAGTCGGTCATAAAAATTAAAACAATGTCCATGGTCTTGTACAAAGTTATTTTTTCATTTCTTTATATAATTTACTTGCTAATCCAGTTTATAGGAACAGTTTCGCAAAACAATAATAAAGGTTTGTATATTCCTCAAAAAAATATTATTATAACTTTTTTCAAACATTCTAAATCATAGCTATTTACGAACTAATTTTTTCGTTTTGTGTGTTTCAGGTATTACGAATATCATCATTATTCTACCATCGGAATGAATTCCTTACGTTTCTTGCATCAAATTGTGTAAGTTAAAAATATTTTTATCCGGAGACTACATCTTGATTATTTCGTTCTGCGGTCCAGAGAAACTGTGATATATCATTAACTTGGTGATATTTATATTCCCTTTATTATTGATACGGAGACAGTCTGCACATGTGTAGTTCCTGTAAGCATTCAAGCCATAGGTGCTACTTTCCATATTTTACCTTATTACATTGACTTGTTTTTTACCAAAATGTCGCTTCAGCCCTTTTACCTATCCAGCAGCGGTATATTATATAAGCCTTCAAAATTTGTTGTTTTTTACTATAAATAACAATTTATAAAAATTTGGTTTTGTTTGTAGAAGGAATGAGCCACGGGTCAATTGATATAATGATTTAACCAAACATTATTTAACTTTGTTATGAAGGGTTAGGTATATACTCGTAGTTAAATACACATGTTTTTTTTCTAATACAGTTTAATACAACAGCAATATAATACACTTAAAAAACACAGTTAATACAATAATACAAGTTCTGAATCTGTTATTTGATTTCAATGTGATGTTTATCGTTAAGGGTACGTACACATTGAAAAGTTCTAATAAGGTTTTTCTACCCACCAGACATTAAAATATTATGGGTTGAATTCATATAAAATGTTTTGTATTTAATGGTTATCTGAGAAACAGTTTCACGATTTAATGAAGATTGTTTCTTGATGAAATAATGATGCATACTTAATACGTACTTTACTTTCATATTCTTTGTTCATATCGACAAATTCAAGTCTTTTATCACATATACACCACTAGAATTTGAACAAGCAGCAAGAACGGTAAGCCTATTAACTATAAGGCTTACATTATATTCATATCGTAGGACACGTATTCTTGGTTTGCTTAAGTCGATTTATATTTTTGAAACATATCTAAAACAGACGTGGAAATTGACACCTGACTTACTTAAGCTAATATTTCACTCAATTACACAAAGAGGCTGAGTCTGATTTTCGCTCAGCGGTAACACTTGTGTTTATGATATATTTATTTTTGAATTTACTTCTGATGCGCTTTGAATTGTCAAAATCATAAATGTATTCAATATGTGTGATGATGTTTTGTGATCGAGTATTTCAAATAAAACGTACATAGCACAAACATGTTTTAATAAAAGTCCGACTTACAATATATTTTTGTGGTCTATTGCAATTGCGCGAATTTTTTTAAAGCTAATGATGGGAAAATGTTTAAGAGTAATCCTTTGCTTACTCTTCTACTATGGGTAACCTTTAGTAGAAGAGTAAGCAAAGTCAGTCGAGTCACTTGTCTCCTTTTACAAGTACACGTATTTCGAGCGAAAGCACTTGCGATGTAAACGTTTTCTGAACCACTCCCAAATTCGTTTATTAATTCCTCTTTACTAATAGCGAAACCTGTATTCCACATTTGCAAATTTTACGTATATGCGGTGATCGCTCTAATTGTCAAAAGTATGTAACATAGTAAATTATGTTAAGGGGAAGTACTTACCGAACTATACGTTTGTACGCACATCACTATTGTTTATTTATTTATTGACGTCCCGATGGGCTATTACCAATTAAAATTAACAGAAGTATTACATGTGATATACTAGTGAGAAGCGGCGAAGAATCTGCTCAGTGCGCAGGAAACCTAAAACTGGATTTAGACCAACGTCCGGATCCGCTCAGTGACGATATTGTTCCGCATGAGAGCTTATTGATATGGTATGAATATCAATCAAGGAGTATGTGCCAAGACAAAGTTGTGTGGCAGTATATCCTTCTGCCCACCCTTGTAATATTTGACTACTTAGTTAGTTAAATAATTAATTTGATGTGTAAAAATACTTAAATCGCAGATTTTTTTTTATTAAAAATCATTTTTTTATCATTAAATAATATTTTTATTAATAATTAATTATTAAAAATATTATTTAGTGATAAAAAAATCGTTTTAAAAAAAAATATCTGCGATGTAAGTATTTTTACACTTAAAATAATTATTTAACTAAGTAGTTAAATATCACAAAGGTGGGCAGAAGGATATACTGCCACACAACTTTGTCTTAGAACATACTCCTTGATTGATATTCATACCATATCAATAAGCTCTCTTGCGGAACAATATCGTCACTGAGCGAATCCGGACGTTGGTGTGAATCCAGCTTAAAACACCTGACAACGGCCTTGGGAGGATTTTTTCACGGAGGTGAAAAATATAGTGATTGACGATACTAACGAGTTCGATCCAGTAGATCAGAACCTCGAAATTTCCTAGGGGAAGTGTGTTCTCTCGTAAAAACAAACAGCTGAGAAATTAAAACAACGCCAAGATGCTCAAACTGACCGGCAATACCGTCAGGGTAATAAGACGACCGGGATTACTCTCTGCCCTATGCAACATGTCATCCTACATGCAAGGCGCTGTTTTACAAGCTGCTTTATTGCAGCTGGCTATCGTCAGGGAGGTATTTTGCCTAATATCTCAGTCATTTTTCAGAAAATATAAAGGACGTTTTCACAAAAAATACACCTTCATTATTTATGAATTAGTGTTTTCAACCTCTTATATAAAAAAAAACTCATACCTTAATGTTGGTAAATAGTTTCCCTCCAATATGATCGATGTGACATCTCACATTCCGAGATAGAGAGGCTAGGCTACATTTGTCGCCAACGTTTTATTTGGAATCACACTCTACATTTGCAGTAAATTTGGCATTACGCTAAGCGCACAATGCTACATTGGCATTACAAGTACTTCTAGAGAAGGCATTTGAATGCTTAGACCGACTTTCGAAAAAAAAATCCCCCCAAGATAAATTGACAATTCCATATCCCCAAAGCATTATCAATTATTTTCCAATAAGCGCGATATTATTTTGTGATATCGTTTAATATGTTGGTTTTTCAATATTTGGGAGAGAAATAAAATGTTGTGCAGGGTTACAAGCTCTGGCTCATTTTGTTTTTAGAGGGATTAATACTTAAAATAAATATTCAACCAACACTTTGTTATTACAATTCTTCATTGGTTATATGAAGAAGAGAAAATTGTTCTTGAAATATGTAAATATAATAAAAAATATGGTGAAAACAAAGTATTTTTAATCATTCATAATTACACTGAACCAGAAAACATATCGTCGATGGAAAGGCAAAAGGACTTAGGCGACAATTTGGTCAAAAATGAGTTAAATATGCAGTTTTGATCAGTTTTTTTTCTGCACCGAATGCTGACTCTCGTTTGATTCTGAAGACTTTTGTGGCCCTTCAGCCATCTCAAATGTATTTACCATTTGAGAGAAGGCTCGATTTAAGGGACTTTTTTTTATTTTTGTCGCTTCAGTAAGCTCAGTGAGAACATTAAATTACCTGAGTTTTATTTTTCAAAATCCCAACAGGTACTGAAGACTTATAAATTTTATAATAAAACAAAAAAAAACGTTAAAGTGCTCCGGTGTTAGCTTCCCAAAATTGCGCTTCAGCCATTTTACTTTTCCGGCATATGTTTAATCACGTAAACGGTATAACGTGGGTCAAATTAGAGTTTGCCATATAATGTAGAGTATACATTTTGTTTGACAACTTTTTAAGTGATTTTTTTCGTATTTTTATTAGTTGTCTTATAATGAATAAAAGGAAGTATGAAAATAATTTGCTTATTATGCAGTTTACATAATAAAATACTGATGTTTGATGAAGAATATTTTTTTTTGTTGAAAAAAACATTGACTTAGAAATGATTATTTTTTTGCAATAAAACTTTTAAAATTCAAGAACAATCCTTTGTCAAGTTAATATTAAAGCTTTCGGAAATATTAAATTTATTATTTTTCATTACATTTTCGTTTCGACTTTCGCAAAACCTAATCCTCCTTCACTTTCAATATGCCACAGTTAGTTCTAACAATTAACAATACATTATTACACAATTGTATGCAGTATACATAGAGATATTATATATAAGAATATTTTCAAATATAGCTGATGATTCAAATAATAAATGTAGTCATGAAAAGTTTGATGGTTAAAACCTAAATCACCTATTTTTTTGGCCGAGTATTAAAAAGCCAATGAATCCGATAATCCTAACAAAATACATATCTAGAAATACGATAAAAAGAGGAAAAGACTCAAAGCTAGTAAGAAATAGTACCTACTCAAGTTACTGGAAACATAGAAAGGTCTTATTATTTCTATTTGTGATCGTAATTTCAACAGGAATTTTGATTAGGAATCGTAGTGTAGGTATTTTTAACTAGAAATAAGTAAACTGAGATATTTGGATGATAAATCGACTTGAATTTACTTTCATTAGATAAAATTGCTTTGATAAAATATGAAACCATGTCTTATATTATCCCTTATTTATTGTTAATCAAAAATAACTAAAGGGCGGCCTAGCAAGGGCTACTTCTCAAAACGGTTCAAATAATAATTTAAGTACTCATTTTGGTTTTGGTATTGTCGGATTAATTTTATTGTTTCCATGGTGAAATCAGATATTTTCAGTTTTACCGACATATGTCAAGTTAATTTTTGTGAGATTTTGTATTTCAAGAAGCAGGGTTTGGTTTTACTAGGTAGTTTAAACAGTTTTATTTGTTTTCATTTATTTCAGGAAGAAAATATTATGATGTATTGAATCCGAAATTGTTATTATCTTTTATATTTGAATAAGAAACCAATTACATTACATCAAACAATATGTTTCTTGAAAAAATTAAAAAAAGATCACGGATAATTAAAAAAAATCATTTGAAGGACTTACGACATTACGGGTATACATTTATATGTACATATTATTTTAGTTGTTTGTTAACCGGAAAAAACGCAGAATGTACGAGTAGCTTGACCTACCAAGAAAAAATATTAGCTCCATTTCAAATGTAGAATAATGTCTGCAAAAATAAATAATTTTAAATTAGGTACTTTATTAGGCATGTAGAGATTAGAAAAGATTATTTTTAAATTTTAATAATTTCGATTAACATCGGTTACAAATTTGGAAATTTCACACTCGTACGTACGTCCTGACAGAGGAAATTATTTAGCAATTAGAAGAGTGTGAAAAACACGAACAAGAAATCATATAATAAAATACTGATTCATACTGGCGGCAAAATTATATGAGGATCTCGAAGCTCTGTAATCATTTCCCAATTAAATCTATTTTCATCGAAAATTATAATCACTAAGCCTAGGTTATTTTCTAATAATAGCGTTTGTACACGAACGCTATCAATAAAATTCAAACATTCGATAATTAACTCCCTACGAAACCTGCCGATGGTTATTAAAACAAAGTTTATATTTTGTTTACTTTAGAAGTTTCAAATGAGAAAACTTGGTAAGATGAAATGAAAACAAACTTCAAGTACGCTTTTCTCGAAGGCTTAATTTGAACTGCCATCAAATTAATTATTTCACAATTTTATTAATTATTAATACAAGATTTTTAAATCTTTTGTTAGTGTGTCACCATGTAACTGTCGGAAAGACAAAAGGGCCAAAGCGCCATTTTGGGAAGTTTACACTTTAAAGTTTTTTTTTTTTTTAAATTCATTAGTCTTCAGTACCTGGTTGGATTTTGAAAAAAAAACTTATTTCAGGTAACCCAATGCTCTCACTGAGAAGCTAAAAAAAACTTGTGTTGTTTGAGTTAATCCTTCTCCTAAACGGTAAATATATTGTAGATGGCTGAAGGGCCACAAAAGTTTTCAGAATAAAACGAGAGTCAAAACATTCGATGCAGAAAAAAAAAACTGATCAAAACTGCATTTTTAACTCATTTTTGACCAAAGTGTCGCTTAAGCCCTTTTGCATTTCCAGCGACGATAAATAGACTCAAAATATACCCCAGTTGGAGATTTCATAGTTGGGACTAGTGTGCGGTATTTATATTTTAAAAAATCTTCCATTTCTAAGAACAATTTCTTTTAGTGAACGGGGAGTATAAATAAACTCGTGAAAAGGCTATTACTAGAGTAGATCACTTTTACAGAATTCAAATAGCTATCCCAGAAATATGTGACCAAAAACTACTTATTTAAAAAGATAAATGATATGAGTTGAATAACGTTCTGTATCTTCTTACCTTATGCAATTCACTTAGGTATTCCCCGGATTCAAATCGCAATTTTTTTGCAATTTTATTTATTTATTTTTAATGCGCGCCCCTGTCTGTACGGTGTATATATAGACCGGGGAACTATTTCAACACCCGGCTGGGAAACGTTGTGATGCGGGTCAAGAAAGAGGCTATGGGAAGGAATATGTTAATGCGGGCTTTAAAGACGACCTGATCAAATAAGGGAGACATAACAGGTGCTGGTGGCTCGTGCCGTCTTACACAAAAATGAGTCGGAGAAACGACCCGTTCTCACAAATTCGACATTAACTCTACACGGATGATGAGTCTGTCGAGTTTTGCGCACGTACATTGGTGCGCTTGGATCAATACTGCTAGCTCCTCCAAGTAGGCCCCATTTAAATACCTGTAAAACAGACTCAACATACCCACGTTGCGTCTGTGCATTAGATTTGGCAATCGGTCTGTCAACAGCAGATTTTAAATAATACGAATCGCTGCCTTTTGGTCAGAATCAAGTAGGTTTATCAAGTATTTGGGAACTCCAGTCCAGAGGTGGCTCCCAAACTCAACTGTTTGAATGTACATGAAATCTATATAGGGTTAGGAGCTGGTCACTATTGAAGAATCTGCTAGCCCTATACAAGACGCCCAGTTTCTCGGAAGTCAGAATTACTCGGGCTTCTATGGAGCCCCGATACTTCTAGTCGGTCTGAGATACTTATAATACTTCAAGCATTTCAATAAAGTTTTTGCTGGGGAGGGTGCTCCTATCAAATTCCACCAGACAGTCATTGACCCTCCTTTTTCCCGAGATCAGACACGCTCGGGTTTTGGAGACGATGAAGCTGACCAGGTCAGCCCTATCCCAGGTAAGAACCTTCTCGAGGTGGCGGTCAACTTTTTCCTTCTAAACTTCCCGAGATGTTTACGTCAGAAGTGGGAAAAGGTTTGTAAAAATAAGAAACCGTTGCTTACGAAACATTAAACTTTTTTTTTCAAATTTACTTCCCAGTATCAAAGTAAATACTTTGCTTCTTTCAAAATTATTTGTTATTATGTTTTTCATTAAATATTTCAAATTAGTGTGAATTTACTTTGATACCTTAAAATGTGAATTAGACTATCGTACTTGAATTGATGACAAAAATATTTTCAAAGGGTAAAAGCCAGAAACGAAACAATCTTCTGTCTTGGATGTATTGTCATTGGCAAATAATACCCAGTGGTCCAAAAAATTATACACCAAATGGAAGAAGGATCCTATTTCAAATATTCGATTGAATTAAACACGATAACTAGTTAGCTCCAGGTAATATATTAATTTTCTTGTGGAATAATCAATTTGAATGAATATACAAGAACTTCCCTAAAAATAAATGTTATCTAACTAAATAAGTGTAATCGATACGTTGTGACCTTTTCAGATGAATCAAATCGACTGCAGCTAATTGAATAATTTAGAATTGGTTTTTGTTCATTTCAGTTGCGCTCTGTGCTGAGTACTATTAAAGCAACCTTTTGACGAAAATTTATATTTAAATAGCAGACTGTAATAAGAACATGTTTTTATAAATTATTATTATTTTTTAAATGTAAAAAAATATGGAGTTCTGCAAACTAACCGCAAAACCTTTAAAAACATAAAATAAAATAAAATAAATGTTAAAATTATTATAATTATATGATGGCAAATATTTTTAACGGAAAACGATTGTTGTAGAAAAAACAGGTTATCATTCTCAAGCAAATCTCCATAATTTTCTCCTTTTAAAGCAATGGCGTACACGTACGACATGGAAATATACACTTAAGTGAAGAACTTAGGAATCATAATGGACATTCAAATGGTATTCCAAACGCACTTAAATTCCATTCGTGATAATGTCTGCTATGTTCTAGGATTCATGCTACGATTAACTCAACCATTCAGATAAAAACGTAATTATGATATGAATAATAAATTTCTTAAATATTATTTCATCTTTCATATTATAAAATCCAGTGATTATGTTGAACGTCTTTAAAAATGCAAGAATCCACAAAATACCAGACAGCTTACAGACAGGCTCCAAGCAAATATATTTTCCATAATTAAAGATAGAACATAAGCCAAATAGAATTATTTCACATTCGAGTGCCAACTTCTCATCGCATTAACTTTGCCGTAAAACATGTACTAAATACAACGACATATTTTCACACACCAATGTTTATCACCGCACATAAAATAAAGTAATTTAATCTTCAGAAAAAACTGATCTAACAACCAATTAAACCAAGTAATTTTTGGTATATGATCACTGATCATGTTTCATAAAAAATAAAATTTTACATACTTTATCATATTTTCTTATTTTCTTATTTTCATTTTCATTTATCTTACGTTTTGTAAAAAAAGTTTTAAATTAACAAAAATATTTGCATTGAGTATATGTTGTGTTTCTTGTTTTAGAAAAAAACTTAATTTAATGTTTTTATAGAGAAACCTATTCTATACATTTTTTAAAATGAATTATTTTACATAAAATTTTGAAATATTTGCTATTTACTTTCTACGTATAATGTTAAAATTTATCAGCACATTCACAAGTGTTCAAACAAAAGCGTAATGTCAATTTTTTTTCCAATTAACTGTATTACAGGTACTTTCAAAGAAGATACAAATAGTAAAGGATTGAAAAAAAACAATGTATCACACCTGTCTAGCAAAGGACGCCATTGTTTTGATCTACCATTGTCAGACCTGTGAATATTTTTTCACCAGAAAAATTTATTGCTTAAGCCTCTAAAATAGACACTGAAGTAAAATCTCCATAATAATCAACTGTATTTTGTTAAGAAGGCAAACAAATACATTTTTAAATCTCACTAGGCAATGATCTCCATAAATTTCGATTGGAATGTGATACAGTGTTTACTGTTTGATGATGTTTTCACAAGAAAGGGTTTTATCACAATTTTTTTGTATCTTCCTCTTTCGATGTACTCGTATAACCGAAATAAGCAAGAAAGTTACCGATCAATAATTGTAAAACCCATAAAACGTGAATTTTTTGTTGCAATTAGCAATATTTTGACCCAGAGAATTATAATAACGCAAGGTCAAACTATTAATTTTAATAACATGCTTTTCACTTAGGCCAACTAAAACCAAACTTGAGAAATATTCATATTCGAAGAAATTAACACATTGAAGGAGTTCTGGGAAAACCACCGAAGAATGGGCATTTTGTAATACAGTTGTTCCTAGTTCTGTGGTAGAAACCTACTAAATATATTTTACAGGAAGTTCATATATAGTAACAGGTACATGCACGTATAAGTTAAACGGCCTATATTATGTATTATTTTAATAGACGTTTATTGGGTCATACATTTAAATTAGATGAATGTACATCTTATTGAAAATCTGTGACTTAATATTTTTTTTATTGCCAACAAGGGTGGCTTCCCAATTTCGTTCAAATATACCTTCGGGTAGTTTTATTAGCTTCTGGGAGACGGGTTAAATAGTGATGAGTTATATGCATCTGTGGTTTTTTTTAAATGTAATAACATGTAGTGTTGTCTTTATTTTTAACAGTTGACTATTTTTCATGTTATTCTTTAATTTTCCCGTCTCAGTTGCCTGATGTATTTTATAGTAGGTATATGTACATTTTTTTATATGAATACCGCACAAGAGTCTCAACTGCTCCCAACAGTTTGAATCCAGTGAGACTATGGCATCCCCAAATAGGGTATGTTCTGAGGCTGAAGGTAGTGGGGAGAGGAAGAATATTGGGAATAGGAAGGTAGGGAAGTACCTGGCTATTCAGATCTAGTCACTAAACCCGTGTATTAGGTGTACAGCTTTGCTTCCGCCGTATTTTCTGAAATTCAAAGCTTTATTGCAAAAACCTGGTCATACATTTATGATTCAAAATATTGTCCATTACTGGAAACTTCTTTTTCACATCTTTCGAGCAACATGCAAATCCCGCGTTGAAAAAACTTGTCATCTTTTGAAGCGATGCACGAATCAATCCAATTTATTTCTTCTTCATAAGAATGGATGGTCAACCAGGTTGTGTGCCATAGATCGAAACAAGTGATAAGAGGGAACAACGTCAGTAAAATACAACGAGTAGAGTACAACTTCCTATTTCAACGTATCCAAGTATGTCTTGACCACTTTCGCAACATGGAGTCGAGCATTGTCAATAAAAATTTCCCGTAAATGACGAGAATTTGGCTTTTAAACTGACATTTTCTATCGAGAATAACTTTATGATGTAGACATAAATCGACTAATGTTTCTATGGGATTATGTTGAAAATGCCGATGTTTATTGCGCAATGTCTATAATCTGCTTATTTCAACCAATACTTACCGCTGAAGCCATCTATAGGAAAACGGTGGAAATAAAGTTGTACACTAACATGAATGCAATGCAAAAATACGGTTGAAACCTTAGAGTAACCTAGAGACCTAACCTTGCAAAATATTGTAGCAAGTTTATGACCAAGCTTGACCACAGGAGGTATGTCGTATAAGCTTCCAGCCAATAGGATGCGAAGAAAACCATAAAGATAAACATTATTCCGTCTTTATCTGTTCGCGAACAATTTTGCGTTGCTACTATGAGGAAGAAAGAGACATAGATACGTTCAGATGTTGGACTAATCAGAGAATTCCCATTCTTACAAATTTACGTGAGAATACCGTATATCTCTCTAAGTAAAACATTGAAAATGCATTAAAACTCATTTTAAACGGAAGTTTATAATGTCGAAACAAATAATGCAAAGATCGACTAAATATTGGTGTAGGTAACTGGTTGTTTTGTAGGTTAGCATTTTAAATATTTGAGGTCAAACTAAAAAATACGAATTCTTGGATAAATACCTGTGAAAACTGATTTTTTGGTCCTTTGTTACTTCAGTCAAAGCAACCAACAACTGCACATATAGCCATATCATTTTTTTTCAATATTGCACTGAATTCACTTAAGTAATTATGTATTTTAAGCTTTTTGTCTGTCAATTCGACTTGCAGAAGTAAACTAGTGTGAAGTTAGTAAAATATTGAAAAATGGCTACACGGCTTTTAGCACGCCCCAAATCATATGTTCTTAATAAAAATTGTTTGTCTCTTTTTCTTATATGTCTATGGAACTGAGCATAAAAAGAGCTATATTATGCGAGTATGAACGATTTGACTCATCATTAGGACGGTCTCTCTATATTGTTTCTCTAAGGTTGAAACCTATTTTTTTTTAATAAGTTAGTTTCCAACCAAAGTTTCTAAGCCACTGCCATGAAGTTCACATTCCAAAGTTAAAACTTGCAATGATAGTTTTATCTACATGTTGATCATGAAATACTTTGTTTCCATGGAAACGTGGGTTCTAAGACACTTGTCATGTAAACGGTACTTCCTTAGAAATCTTCAAGCCCTTCAGTGTTTACACATCAAGTGTTTTACTGATACCTATATTACGTATCCCCATAAGCCTTCCGAATTTTTGTAAGTATTATTTATGGAAAAAAGGGAGATATAGTATTAGTATGTTCTCTCCCTCCTAATACTATATCTCCCTTTTCCCCATTTTCACCATTATATATATATGCACATTCCTCTAATTTCATTAGTATATTTTTATGTCCCGATGAAGATTCAGCAGAATCGAAACTAGTTGACTTATGCAAAAATAAAGTGGATTTAAACAACGTGTGTTTTTTATTTAATTATTTTTATTTAATTAGATTAATTATTCGTAAGTAACCTTGTTTCCATCATCTGTAAAAAAAATTTCGCTCTAAATTTTACGGACATAAATTTCTCAAAAGATTTTACATTAAATTACGTAGAGCTTTTAATGCGTCTTACACCAGGTGGAATATTCCAGATTTCAAGCTTCCTTTTACAAACATGCAATTTTCAAACAAAATAAAAATGATCTCTATTTAATTTCTACAGTCATATTTTAGTTTAACCAACCCTGAGTGAGCCCATGGAATCAAAAACGTTATTTTTACCACGAGTAACTCGAGTATATCCAATTCGTATTTGATGAGGAAATTTGTCTAAAAATTGAGTTAAATTGGTTTAGTTGGCGTGCCAAAAATGTTGGAGATGAAAATTAGATAATTCAAAATTTTCGACTATACTAACCACTTTAATACAAAATTACAATTTCAAAAATACATATTTGATACCAAAAGCGACTCTGTTTGTCCAGAAATGATCCCAGGGGTAGGTTTTCGTGAAATTATATTTTTTTAAACAATTTTCGTTTCCCATCATGATCACGTAACTTTTGGTTTAAAGTTTATTCAACATTAGGACCATAATATCATTAATTGAGCGCAGTAGCGCAACATTTACCACCAGTTAATTCTTATGAAATTAAGGTTGAACTTTCTGCCCGTTGCACAAGTTAAGGCACCGCAAAACGCGAATTCGGAAATGTATTAAATGATGTCGGCGAAATTATATGACAGCGAAAATTTAAGGGAAGAGGAGAAGACAGTACCTCGGAGAGGCCTTTATATAACCCGGTATCATGATATACAATAAGTTGGACTGAATAGACGAATTAAAAACTACAGTTGATGTGTTTTTGTCAAAACAGAGAGAGAAATAATAAAATCGAAAAATTTCTAAAAAGTCAGGAGGTTCACGGCAATCTCAAACTTGAGAAATTCAATGTGGTGGAAAGAAATATGTGACGCGAAGAAGTGTTATTTTGTGGCATTTTTATAAGTAATGTTCTTGAGAGGATATTTCACAAAATTGAGGCAGTATAAATTAGCTACTATTTTTATGTTTTACAAATTAACATAACTGTATCCACATGAAATACATGTACTCATCTAGTGATTTTCTAGTAGATTTTTTAGTAATTTCATGAGCTCAAAGTAAGCTGACAACGCAAAATCTGCCAGAGAAATAAAAGTTAGAGATGGAATTGAACGATACTGAAAGATATCAAATGATCTGACGAAATTCACAATCGGCGCAAGGCGTAGACAGTTTTCTAAAACTAGATGGTATTTAAATCCTAAGCGAGGTCTCATTGAACGTGTTCTTGGAGATAAATGCCAAATTGCATTTTGCCGAACGGATTGTTTTTATGTGACGGAAACTATCTGCGCTTAGATTACAAAATGGATTAAATAAATTAAGATTATTTTTATTGAGAGTACCAAACACGTGAAGCTTAAGGATGTAAAGAGGGTTAGGAGATGAGAAAGTTGATGGCTGGGAAGTAACTGGTAATTAATAGCTGGTCATTAAACACGAATTAAACTGCTTTAAGCAAGTTTCGATTAAGAAATTATGATTGCGTTCGCAACTACAACTACGGCTTAAAATTGTTAATTCTTAAATGTTTTATGATAACGATAATTGGATTTAAAATTGAACAATTTCTAAAACAGAATATACAAAAAAGTCTTCTTATTAGCTTTGTCTCTGAATAATTTTTTGAATATGGAATAAAATCACAAAAAGTGATGAAATTAAATTTCCTTTGCTCAACTGTGCTCGACATTGTTACTGTTGTGACAACAAATCGGAATATTATAGTTAAGCACACAAATCGCGTTGGTTAAAAAGAGTTTTAAGAGATTTTTTTTCCCACTTCACAGAGATTGTGGGATAGTCATTATGAAAGAAATTTTCAATTGATAACGTTGAGCCTCAGTATTAAAAAATGGCGTCAAACGTCACTTTGTAGTTTTCTAATACAATCAATACTGCAAAAGATTTATCTGTAAATTCTACATGAACAATAAGGAAAAAGTCTAAAGTTTCCAGTGAACATTTTTTAGAGCTATAATCTTTTAAATTGTACGTAAAACATACAAAAATGTCGGTAAAAGGTGTAGTTAAAAAACTAGCGAAGGCATTTTTGAAAAAAATTCTAAAATTCCAGTATGCATTTCATAAAGAATTTAAAAGATTACTGCTGACGAATTGTATTCACTAGACACCTTATACAAAATAAGAATTTAAAGATAAATTATTTGTAGTATTGCTTGTATTAGAAAATCAAAAAGTGTGTATTTTTTGACGCTGACCCTTTACTATAAAAGTTTTAAAAAACCTTTCACTGTTCCGCATACCATGCAGTATAGCCAAAAATCGCTTTGTCACAAACTTAACTAATTCATTGATTTACTCCTTCTAACCTGGCCGCATATATTTTATACGTATTGGTGATTTTATTACAGAATTTTAAATCTAATTTGATAAACTCACTTCAAAGCTCTGAATATGACACGCAAAAACAAGTCCCTTAATTATTTCTAATAATATGCATGTGAGATGTAAAACTAATGGTATTGAATTAGTTAAGGAATAAAGTTAAAAGTGTAGATTATTAAATGCTAGTTTTTAAATCGGCAAGACGGAATTGGATCCCTGCTAATTTAATCAACTCTCACAGACATCTGTAAAGAATATTTTTGTTTAACTTTCAACGCAGAGACGCCCTTTTTGACATAAGTAAATTACATTCCCAAAACTAAATTCATTTATAACTGTTAAAAACAGATCTGAGAGTAAAAATGCAAGCCTATTATGTATATGTTTTTTTATTTATTACAGGTACTCAGACAGTTCAGTTTTAAAGTAAACCATTGATTAGAGTTACTTTTACAATAACAAATATGAGACAAGAAAAGCATAATGCATAGTATTACATACAACGATAAAATAAAGAACCTAATAATCACCAATGTACTGTTTATTCGAGTTTATTATGATATTATAAAAAAAACAGTAAATCTTTAACGTCGCATATTATTGTGAAAAATAATCATCGCTGATCCAATCTAGTTTAATCAAAAGGTTCTAACAAACTACTTTTATCGCTGCACTGGGTTTAATAAAACTTTTTAATGACTACAGCGAGAATAATTAATTCCTCAAATTTACCTAACCTTGTTGGAATAGATTATGAGCAAGAAAATTTATTGGTTTAACATTAATATTTAAAACGTCTCAGTTAAAATCTATGATAATAATTATTTAAAATTGTCTTTTATTAGTCCATGGTAGTTCTAAGAAAGAATATTAATTAAAATACTTCCATACAAACCTCCTTTTTCATGACTAGCTGGTGAATAAACCGATATCTGCGACGTGAAAGAGTTAATTGCAAAGTTGGTACTCGGAACTCTTAGAAAGGTGGTGCCTGTAAAAAGGGTAGACATTATTTTAACACTCGGGAAGCATCCGTGGCGACTGGTGACTGTTTGGTGCTCAGATGCCAAGATTATAAATACGTAATTACATGTTTAAATTCCCATAATTGTTCCCTTCTGGGAAATTAAATTCACATTTTCCATTAATATATTTACCATTATGAGTTTGTTTGGTTCCGAATGAACATTTTTCAAAGAAGAAACTAGAATTTATGTTGTGTTTTAAGAATATATTTCTAAAAATCTTCAAACAAGTGTTTTGGTAGGAAATAATGGTAGTTAGCTTTTTTAGTACTTAAGAGTTACAAGTATTAAAGCCAAGGGATTTTAAAATGTAGAACAGGGTATGAAAAAGCTAGGAGTAGGTAAGATAATTTTTAACGAATTTTTTAATTCGTTGAAAAGACATTCACTAACGCTTAATTAATTCAGTTATTATGTCTAAATTCAGCCTACATTCGTGTTTTTGAATTTCAAACGAAAACACCAGGTAATGCTTAAAAATTTGATGTGATTTTTAATAAAATTTAATTTGCATGCTAAGGGAAATTTTGGTTTTGAATTTTGTACAATTAATTTTACTAAAAGATTAATATTTATTAAGTACAGTGTTCCTAAAATACATATTGTTTTAAATTATTATAATAATATGGAAATATAGCGTTTAATTATTAACATGGTTAAGTACGTTCCTTTTCTCGAACCTTTACAATAACCCTAAATTCATTACCTCACGTGAAATCTGATTTAAACTGGTGTGAAATATGCAATTAGCGTTCTTCGTTGGTTTTCCACATCCAACAAACTCAGAAAATTATCTCCTAACTAACTACATGCACTGACTGTATAATTCAGAATTTAAACTGTAATTCGAATAGTTGAGTTTAAATGCGCAGTTGGAAGCAACATGCACAATAACCGTGATTTCCTGCCCGGTGGGTAAATACATTTACTGTAATATTATTAAGGACTTTAGGATTCAATAGTGCTTAGTGCGAATATTATATTACGTTAATTAGAAACATATCTATTTATGGTTTTAAAGATTATTTTGTAGAACTCCATTTTAATTTTTAGGTTTTAAATTTTATTTAAACAATAATTATTATTGTTATTTTTTTTTAAAACAATTTTTAGTTAAAATCTCTGCGATGTAATTATTTTTACGCGTGACAGCTGTTTCGCCTTCTGAGGGCATTTGGGCTTCTGAGGGACAGTTTGATAATGCCCTCAGAAGGCGAAACAGCTGTCACGCGTAAAAATAATTACATCGCAGAGCTTTTAACTAAAAATAGTTTTTAAAAAAAGATTAAAATAATAATTATTATTGTTTAAATAAAATTAAAAAAACAAAAAAAAAAAGAAACATATCTAGTTGTTTTTTGTTACAAACAAGACAATAATTAAAAAAAATATTTATTGAAGTCAAAAATGTTGATAAATTATTTACCGTTTTAGTATAAGAAACAGTGTGATTAAATGCTAGAATAAAATTACAATTTCTTTCAAATTACAACAACAAAAAAAATTCGCTTACAAAGTAGGTAGGTAACAATATTGTTTATTTTTCTGTAAGCAGGTACTTAAGATAATCAAATTGAAATTATTTAATCTATTATCGCCGTTAAAAATAACTGATTTATTAAATAACTTAATTTCAAAAACTTTTTGTAATATTTTTTTTTTATTTCACATAGCCCAATTTTTGTTGTTTGTCGCCTTCTAGTTTGGTCATGACATCTTCAAGGAAAATAAAACAAATACAAAATTTAAATTTAAATGTTCCGATAAATGCACAAATGCTCCTTATCTTTGAGATTTAGTGAAAAATTAGTAAAATAGTAGGATTTTTACAAAATCTCTAGATTATTTGAACCCACAATATGATACTTCCTAAATGTTTACGAAGGTAAAATAGTGGTATAAGCTTACGAAATATATATTTGAATATTGAATATCACTGATGTTCTTATGTTGTGTTACGTTGATATGATATGTAAAAGCCTTTTATAGGTATCTATTTCTTCGTGAAATTAAGTTATGCGACGAAGGAATTATAATCACACCGTCGAATGAGTTTTTAAAGCATCGATATGAGATGTTATTAAAAAAATGAAATCATTCTATAACTTTGGTGTAGTATACCGCAGGGCATTCATTTTGTATTAGGATTACATATACTTATCACTCATAAACGATAAGGCAAAATTTTTCTGACAACGTCCAGTCTTCACTATTTTTAAGTGACGAAAAAATACTACTACCTCTTCGGGTATACAAAATAAAACATTGTTTAATACTTCGGTGCAAAGTAACAAACCGTTGTTTGACTTAAGCAAATGCAAAATATACGACCGTCTAAAAATATATATTATAAGATCGGTCAATATTACGTGGGTTAAATTTTTATTTATTTTTTAACAAGTAACAAATCAATGAATTCCCTGGATTTTCATTGTCAGAATTTTGCATTGTGTATGTGAAGGTATAATAAAAATCTTACTTCGAGATAAAATCATTTAGAGGTATTCCGTTTTTCCACTTATACCAGCCGGCGTCTGCTAAACCATAAATCCGTATTAGTTAAATGAATTATCGGATCCTCTAGCTGATAAATAGATCAATTACTGCCGATAAAACAATCCGAAGATTCGGTTAATTGAGTTACTTTTTTTCCTTCAACATCGAGCTTGTGGTTGATTGAAAAAGAAATTGGGAATAGGAGATGAAATATCCGAAAAATAACAAGAAAGATCTAACGAGGAAGACTATTTTTATTCATCAAAATTACAATTAAACTTTATTTTTAAGAAGAAAAAAAATCTGCTGGTGATATCTATATTAATGTTGCCACTAAAAGTACAAATTTTTGATGATTGATCTCAATTAGGAAACTTATTTCCATTATTATTAATTTTGGTCAAATTATTTTCTGCCGGTTTTTGATTTTTTTTTGGAAATCCGTACAGTAACGCTACACACTATCATTAAATTGGATCACTGCAAAAGTCCTTTGACGGAATATATGTTTTTGTAAAAATATTCGATATGAGGCGCTAGTGATTACCGATTGGTACTCGCTGGTGGAAAGAAAACTGATAAGAGACTTACGGCAAAGTGGAATAATAGCGAATAGAAAAAAAAGCTTGAGCTTCAAAGTAGAGGTACAAGAATGCGGTTCAAAGTTTTCTACTTTGACGTCTTTAAAATCTTTTTTATTAAGCTCTAAACGATAATGGAAAGCAACTCGGCTTCTAATTTATCCTTGAAGTAATTGTCTTTTTTATGATTTCTCACTTTAGATAAATACCTAATCAAGGAAGCTTTGAAATATCATTATATAAAATAAACGCTTCTTACGGTAAAATGGTATTTTAATGAGGTTTATAAAATCTCGCTGAAAAAATGGAAAACTCTATCATCAATTGCCATAATTTATATTTTGTTTGAGCGATTAATCATCGTAAAAGCGAGTAATGATCGACGATTCTAATATTAATTTATTTTATATTAATCCTGGTACCCTTTAATTACATTTTCTGCACCCGTGTCAAAATTAATAACGGATATGGGGCAAGTGACCCAACCCATAATATTGAGACAAATAAATTTGCATGTTTAGAATTTTTTGGTCCAATATCTTGATAGCAAAAGAAATTAAAAGAAGGTAGTTTAAATAAAGCTTTTTCGGACTAACAGTAATTTCAAAACTAACCTCAAAAACTCAAAAAGTAGGATCCCTAAGCTTCAAAACAGTGGAATACATGAATTAAAATGCAGCCACACAGAATGTAATGCCATATACATTGGACAGACTGGTAGGGCTTTTCAATTAGATTCATAGAGCGTAATATGCGTTGCTATAAAAATAATAAAGTAGATTCTAATTTTTCAGCCCTATTCTTAGGCCAGGCGCGCACAGGTGAATTTTGTCACGGCAACAGTTTCGTCACTGTCACTGTCTTCCAATTGAGCACGCACACAGTGAGTGACTGTCACCCGTCACCCTTTCATTCCGGCAACGGATTTCGAACAGGCGGATGAGTCACCGAATGAGATTTTGTCACCCATGCGCGAGCGCCCATACAAAAGTACTCTCTACAGACACGGGGACAGTATCTTCACTCATAAGCCAATGGAACTAAAAAGTCACCCTACTGTCACATCGCTGCATGCGCGGACATCCATACACTCTAATAGATTTGGAGATGGTGATGAATTGCCGTGAAAAAACCCGTGCGCGCCTGGCCTTAGAGAAAAACTATGCCCCGTTTGCCAAAAACGAGTCGACGCCTTCACATTTTGAAAGTAAAGGTTTTTGATTAAATTTACTTGAGAAATTAGAAATCAACAAAATAATAAATTATACAAATATAACATTGATCAATAATCGAACTAAAGTTATCTCATCTCCACTCCTTAATATTTTTTTAGAATAAAAAAAAAACTAATTATAATAAAACGCTATATTAAGCGTCAAACAATATAATTTCGTAAAAAAATAATCAATAAAGGTAACAAATAGATAAACACACTTAATAGTGAAGCATATAATTAAGCAATTAAGAAAACCCACCTTTACATGCAACAGTTTGTAATAACTAAATGGGGTAAAACAGTTTTTAAAATTCAAGATAATTTGGTTATTACCATAATAAGTAATTGAACAGTGAACTAAAATCATGTAAATGCATCGTTTCTATGTGGTTTAACTGCAGTTTGATAATGGGTTTGAACGCCGAAACAGCTGTCACTTAAAATAAAAACTAACACTAGCAAAACTAAATAATATAATTTTAAAAATAAAAAAGGGTTATTAAAAATTTAATACAAAAACTATAAGCAAGTAAGTTTTAGATATTATTTATTTCAAAAAAAAATCAGGAGGATAATACTCAAAACATTTATGTCTGAAAATGTTTCACTAGCTTTGAAATGAAACATCTGAAAAATTCCGTAGTTTTAAATAAAACTTCTTTACGAATTTACGTTGAAGATATGGTTGAACAACTTGAGATTTTGTAGGAGCTCTCTGCTATCGTGTTCAATTCTTTTAAGGTTGTATAAATTGTGAACGTTTTATTTTACACATATTTCCAGTTTTATAGAAAATGACAAAGGGTCCCTAGAGAACGATGGATCTGTATCAATCTTTTTTGACGCAATATAGAAGTTTTAAGAATTCACCATCATCCAACGTCAGCCAAAGGCGTAAAATTAAATGGGAAACCGTTTTTATAGAAATGTTTTCTACTATCCATTTAAACTATACAAAGCAGTGCCTAAGGAGTATGATGACTAGATTATTTTGATGTTTTCTAGAAAATTCTAAATTTACGAACTTAAACAAAGTAACCAATAACATTATTACAGGTTTTCCTTGTACAAAGCCAACAAAGTAATATTTTCTTTGTTTTAGAAAAGACTCCTAAACAAACAAAAATAAGAAAGTTATGAAATTATTACGATCAACAGGTCATTGTAAAAATAATTTTGCGAGCTGAAAACAGACCAGACTGTGCAAATTCAATGACGAAATAACTCGTCGTTTGAAGGATCGTTGCCACTACTAATATTGAAATTGTTTTAAATAAAGCCAGTATACAATGCGTTTTGCGAATGTTCTTACGAATGATTAGCTCATTGTATTTTTTAAAAAATGTCGTTGCAAGCCTGTCTCTGTTTACGTCATTCGAAATGGCACCATTCCTAAAGCGTGGCTCCGATAACACGATTCATGATTCATTACAATGTTGACAATTACCTAAGCACCGTACTAAGCCCTGTACAATTACCCGGGACGAAGCTCGTATCCAATTTGTTCATGTGGAAATTTCAATGAAACGTCCATCGAAAGCTATTCCACTGCTAAAAACAGTTAACTTTATGCCATTGGCGTAGAATATGCAAGGTGGCAATCAGTAGATGTACATAATATGGCCATATTTTGCTAAATATTCTGGTCAATATGTGATTTCGATTATCGCGATGAAAATGTCAAAATGATTAGTTTTAGCATTTTAAATAAATGTCATATGACAACTTCAATCATTTTTTCAGTAAGACTACTTAAAGAAACCAGAAGTCTCTCTTGTCCGTGCGCCAAGCAGGTATTATTTGTTCTGGCTTAAGCCATCAAAACCAAATTCATAGCCTGAA
The DNA here is from genome assembly GCA_022651775.1 of Drusus annulatus. Lineage (NCBI taxonomy): Eukaryota > Metazoa > Arthropoda > Insecta > Trichoptera > Limnephilidae > Drusus > Drusus annulatus. The sequence continues at coordinate 156,655 of JAGWCC010000562.1, forward strand.
AAGAATATTTTTTAGGCTGTCCATTTTTTATACTCTAATGGCGATCAATTTTCTTAAATATTTGCAAAGGAATCCACTCAAACGTAATTTTATTGAGATATTCTTCTCAATAGATCATTTTATGCTTTTAATTATTCTGGGAAAGGCCAGGTGGTTAAGGCAACTGATGAGCCCAGAAACCTTTCATGGTATCGATAGAAATTTTATTGTTGTTTTTTTAAACCTTTGTGTTTCGGGCTTACGTCCAAGCTCAACCCTAAATTATTGAATACATAACAATACTAGTACAAAAAGTTTTAAAAATATGTTTGAGAAAATTATTCAACGCGGCACAACAAGCATTTTTTGTTTTTTTTTTTATATCCTGTCCAGTAGGTTTTAAATTAAATCATACACTTACACGATTTTTTATAAATTACACTTTGACTAGATAACATTATCAGAAGGAAATTTACAGTCGAACATGGAGCAAACAGGTAAACGACCATCCCAGTAAAAATGAAAATATAGAAATTACTGTAATTGGGCCCGATTGTTGCAACGTATAGGGTTGTGTGTGCCTTGGGTGGCAATATGGCAAATATTTTCCGTAGATAAAGTTTGTCAAAAGTTCGTAACTCATATTCGTTCAGAGAGAAATGACCATAATTTAATACTTTACAACCTTTTTTTATGCTGTAATCATTATGATCATGTTTTGTACCACGGTATTAAATGAAACACTTGTGATTAGAAACCGTTATAAATAAATTAATTAATTTATTTTATCGAAGGAAGCAATCACTTTGTGGCTTGAAATTGTAATTGAAATAAAAAAATGTTTTAGTTTTAAGCCACTTTATTTATATACATGTAACATTCGACCGGTTTCGGTTAAACTAAACCTTGTTCAGGAAAGTAAATATATAATTTTTTTTTTTGTATATATATTTTTTGTTTAAATATATATACTTTCCTGAAGAAGGTTATGTTTAACCGAAACCGGTCGAATGTTATATGTTTATAAATAAAGTGGCTTAAAACTAAAACATTTTTTATTTAAATTAATTAATTTATTTTTGCTCAGCATCATCTAACGTCCTTCACTTGAAAATACTATATCACTGAGCAACATTATTAATACAAGTAGATTAATAAAAGCGCTCTTCAAGACTATCTTGTTCAGTGTTTTGGGTAACGATATTTTCTTGATATTAATTTGCTCAATTATTTGTATCCCAAAAAAATGTTTTCTCGTGATAAATGAGATTGCAAAGACTCATGGTGTGATTGAAATTCTTCATTTTAATCTGGAACATTCTGTATTTGATTGATTTATTTTCTTAATGTAAATAACAGTGTGGATTGGATATCAATCAAAATACAGAAGTTATAATAGAGCTATAAGCGGAATGCATTTTATAAGGAAATGGGGAAATCCTTTGAAAATAGTATGGCTCAAAAACATATGTTTAGGTACAACAATATAAGTCGATTCCTAATATAAAAGTCTTATATCATATATATTGACTTTGAGTAATTTTATTACTATAACCCGACTGATATAAATGTCCTTGACGTCATTCTATCCCAGCCGGGTCGCCATCGCGGGGTAATTTATTTATTTCAACGCTACTCTAGAACTTTTTGTACACGTGTATGAAGAAATAATGTTAACGCATATAATACACATAAAACCTAAAGTGATTAAAAACATTACGTAAAACAATAAATACGATAATATGTATTTAAGAAAAAAAAGTAATTTCGAATAACAAAACTGTCTGATCTTTTGACAGTTTTGTTATACGAAACGATAATGTGAAGAAATTGACAGCTATGGCAACGTCGTTTTGAAAAATATAAATCAACCTCTAAAAATAACTTTACTTTGAAAACACCTTAGAACTTACCCTACTTTATTTGATTGAGATTTTCATTAAAAATTATTGTGTATTTAACAAATGCAAATGAAAGAACAACAAAGGAATGGATAGAAAAATATAGTTTTATTAGGGTTGTAAAATTTTATTTAGGATTTTTCGCGATTGAAAGCTTAAATGTTCGATCAGATCATATATTTGACGTGGTCGAGCGGTTAAGATTCTAGAGGTGGAGGGCCCGAATATACCGGTGTACGCAAAAAAAATTGGGTTATTTCCCATCAATTTAAAATAAAATCATAAATGGTATATTTGCAGCAGGTTCAAGAATGGTAGATACTCTCAGTAGTACCCTGGCAAAATGACCACCATTCAGAAATGAAACGTTGCTTGAAATGGTTTAATAGCCGCGACCAAATCTGAATAGCCAGGTGCTTCCCAACTTTTCTATTTCCCATCCTCTTTCTCTCTCCCATTCCTTCAGTCCCACAATATATTAATATTCCCTTTTTTTTATTATGTGTGTTTATTGCGATACACTTTTGGATAAATTTCACCGCTAGTAAGGAGGGCCATTTTGTTAGACTAGATTTCTTAATCAAGCATTTTTTCCACCACCTTAAAAAAAAACCCCATGTTTTGTGTCTTCAATTGCTAATTTTTATAAAATGTGTAAAAATCATTCACAAACATGTTTTTTTTTCTTCCAGCATCCTCCCAGAGCAGCGAGAACACCCCCCCTGTGATGTACCTGGACCGCAACTGGAGGATCCCCGCCACGGAGGCTGTCGGGGCCGTGGTGACGAGGGTGCGAGCCAATGATATGGAGGGAGACCCCTTGATCTTCGGCCTAGAGCCCCTGCACCACGGGCCCACCCCCGTGGGGCTGCCTTCGCTACCCTTCACCATCGATAACGGCACGGGGGTGGTTTATCTCAACGAGAGCCTTAAAGACAAGGTAAATTGATTATAAGATATGATCTTACTACATTTTTTTTGATACTGCGTAGGTAGTAGGTACTTACAAATCCATTGTGAAATATAGAAAATATCAAACTGACATTAATAACTTTGGATTTTGCATTTTGACTAGGTATTTATACAACTGAATATAAAATCACTAGATGTGTAGTTTATACAGATTTTAAATAAAACTATTTTCACCAAATTAATCGACTTCTAGATTCCAGAGAGGCGGATGTAATTGATTTTATGTCTAAGGAATAATCTTAACACACACACACACACACACACACACACACACACGCCACACTACACACGCCCGCAACACATTTCTACTGAATTATCCCTTCAGTGACCCATAAGTGTAAATAATTTTTTGAAACTCAAATTATTGTCTCCAGATATAAAAAAAAATATTTAGTCCTTGAAATAAAGTTTATTTGTTTGCGATACACGTATTTTTTGTTTGATTAATAGATTTGAATACGAGTATATCTCAACGTTAAACTAAATTTACGTTAGGTAAAATAATTTTCAATGTTGAATGAATAAAGAATAAAGAAAACATGAAAAAAATGAATAATGATCTCCTGAAGCAGCGGAATTTTGAGCGTTTATAAATAGACGCTGAAAAAAGGTTACCATCTATTAAAAAAATAATAATTGGACTTCTTGAAAATCAATATGATTATGGAAATAAAAACACACAGTTTGAGTTAATTTAAAATAATTTTCGGTCTCACAGGGAAATACAGGAATCTAATTTTAAAATTTGCATAACCAAAAATATAATAATTTAAATAAATGTGAACTAGCAGAATTCAAATAAACAAATAAAGTTATTTGAAAAACGACTAATGTTTTTTAATGTTATTTTTGTGACCATGTTCTTTTGAAATCTGTTTGTTTGTTCTTTAATTGTTGTTTTGTTCTTTCATAATGGGTAGGCGTATTAAAGTAGAACTCAACTCAAACGACCGGATTTTGACTTATATCCGTGTAGTTTGGGGTATACCAAATATTAACATGATATTTGTAATGTATTTTACATGGATAATATTCATACATCTTATTCAAGATCATCTGAACAGCACTCCTACTTGATTCTGATTTTACCCAAAATATTGGTAAATGTATTTTTTTGGTTGAATTAACAACTCTAATTTGCTTACTTTGGAATATAGTGAACATTTTATTTGGATTTAAGAAGAAAGAAAAATGTATTGTTGGAGATAAATTCAGATTGATGGAAAAATAATTATTTTGTTGTTCGACTATTTTTCAATGTCTAGACATAAACATGAGCAATAGTAATTAGAATAATAGTTTCGACCCCAACAATAGCTGCATAGTATCCATTAATTTAATTGTAATAGGTATTGATTATTTTCAGTTTTTGAATATAATTTTATTTGGGAAACAGTAATAAATCTATTAAATATGTCTATTTTAGTGTTTGCCAGTAAAGTAGTAGTGTTGTGTATAGTATTGTTACAAATAAAAATGACACGAGCAATACAAAATTTATTCATATTATTTTTTTCTTCTAGGCTGGCCAAAATATATTTCTTTACGTCACCGTATCAGATGGTAAACTGACGGCAAAGAATGAAGTTTGGGTAAACGTTGTGAATGCAACTGGTCGTGATGGCTCAGGACTCAACTATTACCCTGGAGGAGGCATTGCAAATGGTCAACCGAGAGTCAGACCGCCTTTCCTCAACCTACCGGGGTTCAATTCCAGACCCCAGCTGCCTCCGCCACCGCCAAACCTAAACCTCTACAACCAACCGACAGTTGGACAGTCAAACTACAGACCAGACGAACAAACAAGCCAAAGCAACAACAAAAATCGAAAAGTACAGACAAAAACGTATCTCGAACCTGATTCAGATGTAAGCAATGAAACAGAAACAAACACTTTAACCAAAACAACTCAACTACAACCGACAAACCCCCTGGTACCTAAGTTCGAATTCCCTCCGGGAACCAGAACAGACTTGAAGAATACCATCTTGGATAAAGAAATCCACTTGCTAACGAACGAAATAGACACCGAAGGCAATATAGCCAACGCTACAGAAGGAGCAGTGAAGTCTGTGCCAGACCTGACCGCTACGATAGTGCCGGTAGCATCGGTGTGCGCCATATTCCTGATCGTGGGAGCCATTGCGCTCCTGTTCAGGAAGAAGATTTGTCCTTCCAGGTCAACCGCCAAAAAAGCTAAAATGGTAAGTTAACCCAACATCATCGCATTAAAAATCTGCTTATCATTTATGTTGCTTAATGAATTCAACCTGTATTTTTGCTCCCGTCAATATTTAAATGTGCTTTTATTTTGGATATTATTTAGGAATATTATAAAATATTTATTATAAAATTAACATTATAATAGAACACCTAGCAGTTTGATTTTAAATCAATTGAATCCATGAACTGGTACCTTACTATCTTCGATTTGCAATTCGAGTGTTTAAAATATTCCTCAGGGCAGTGTTCGATGCATGAATCAAAAGTGAGTACCTTTAGTCGTTTGATATCGACATGTTACGTCACCGATACTCACAAATTAGAAATTATTATAACCTGTTTGTAAAAACAAAGGTTTCCTACTCACGCAAGTAAGATCACAATACCCCGTGACGCACATGATCAATTTATATTGAGCATCAATAGAATCATAGGTAAAAATAGCAAAGATAAATATGTACACAATATTTATTTAAGCTGTCTCTTTTGGTAATTATTTCATGACTGTTTGATTGATTTCATCTTTTTTATACTACTAGATATGTTTGATGTTTTTCATCATTTGATAATTACATTCAAGTTCACAAAACGTGATAAACGCAAAAAGAAACAAATTGTTTGGTTTGTAATGCAAAGAAAAAGTAATTCTACCATCCAACATCCAACTGTGGGAAAACAATTGATCGAAAGCGGCTCTAGTGGTCCAGAAGCAAAGGTCAATTGAAAGGAAAACTCAAATGTAACCATGCTAACGGTAACGAATAGAAGTTTATTAGCTGCTCTCTAGCTTCTAGTTCATACTTTTCCTTTTCCGCGTTTTTTTTTTTTTTTCCACTCTGCTATCTCACTGTTGTATTCGATCGGGTTGAGACAAAGGCGATGACTTAAATAAAATATATATATATAATAAGGTAAATAATGAATACCTTTTTGTTCGATTGGAGAAAAATATTTTGATGAGATAATGATGCTTCTCCATTGTTGTATTTGCAATGTAGTGTTCACTCAAAAAGTTTTTGATTCACTTAGCGAATGGGCCTACCAGTTCTGATGTATACCTTATATATGTTTTATGTTGTTATAAGTAAACCTAACGACGGACTTGTTTCGCTGTCTTTTCTTTTACCAGTTTCAGGGTAAGTAAATGAAAATTCAGTAAGAAATATTTATTCTGAGATCCAATTGATCTTTTCTCACGTTAAAAATACATTTCGTCTTAAATGTGTCAATTTTTTATTTATTTTTCTTTTTTGAAAGAAAGACAAACATTCCCGGGTTACAAAAACCTGACAATATTTGAAAAACTCCTACTGCCATCATAAGAAGCGGAAGATGTTGCTTGTGTAATGATGGAGGACTTAGCCAGCAGAGGAATTGAACGCACGACGCCCGGGTGGGAATCCGACGCGTTTGTCTACTTGGCTACCGACCAGTCAAATAAATTCAATACATCGAATGTTGAGCATCAAATTGATTTTACTAGGTGGAGACCTTTGGCAGAACACAGAAAATAAAGTTTTAAACTCGGTTTAGCTAAGCACTTTTGTGTGTAAAATCATGTATTTTATATCAAATGTAGCATACCTGAAATTTAACTTTTTCTACAGTAATTTTCGTCAAGAGTTCTATCTGCCTGGAGCCAGTGGAACTATGATATCCCATTTTGGGAAGCTTAGTAAAAAAATCTACTCACAAGAAACTTATTTTAAATTCCTTCCTTCTTTTTAACTCTTTGGGGACAATATACAAAAAAATAAATATTTTCAGGTACTATATTATCATTAAATATTAATGTTTTTTTAAACTTTATTTCACTAACGAAAAGCAAAAAAAAACATTCATTTTATATTTTTGATGAATGCGTACAGATTACAAGATAAAATATTCTGTCAATTGTAATAGGGAAAGAAACTAACTTATTGTCATGAAAAAACGTTATAAACAACGGAAGCGTTTGAAAACACGTTATGTATTTACAAAGGTAATACAAAACATACAATTATAATTGTGGCAGCTACAAGTAAGCCATAGTCGGTTTGTATAATATATTGAAATAACTAATTGTTATCCGAAAAAAAATCACGGGATGTAATTTGACTCATTTCAAATATAGAAGAGAATCTGCTAAAATAAATTAAGGGTAGGTAGGGATTAAAAGGGTTCTTATTAAAAATTCGATGATTTCAATTAACATCAGTAACAAATTAGAAAAGTTCACAGATTTTCTCGTACGGTCGTTGCATACTCGCGGGGGAAATTATTCGAGTTTATATTTGGTATAAAATATGAACAGTCCTTTAATCTTAATTGACTGTCATAAAAATGAAGGCATATGAAGTTATTTTTTGTGATAACGAAATTTGAAAAGTCGTCAAGTTTTATCAGATGAAAAGAAAATAATTGTATGTTTTACATTATGTTTGTGGTGAAGATTCCATTAAGTTGACAAAAAACAAAAACAACACGATATCACCAAAATAATAATGGTTCATTATAAACGAAAATATTCGAAGATCCTGTTGAATAGATTAAAAAGTGATTCCGCTAAATCATAAGTTATCTTTTTGATAAAATGCAATATCGTCAAAAGACAAAGTTCAAAATCCTTCTTGAATTTTTAGGATTTTTAATTTTATTGAAACAATAATAATAATTATTTTTTTTTTAAAACAATTTTTAGTTGAAAGCTCTGCGATGTAATTATTTTTACGCGTGACAGCTATTTTGCCTTCTGAGGGCATTATCAAACTGTTTTATAATGCGTAAAAATAATTACATCAGCTGTCACGCGTAAAAATAATTACATCGCAGAGCTTTCAACTAAAAATTGTTTATAAAAAAAATAAAATAATAATAATTATTGCTTAAATAAAATTGAAAAACTTAAAAATTATAATGGAGATCTACAAAAAAAAACTTTAAAACCATAAAAAAATACCTTCTTGGATTCTTTGAAACTGAGAAATGAGCGTTATTTTTCTAAATGAGAAGAAAGTCAAATACATGTCATAAATAATTTAATAATAGAAGCTTTGAGTTCTTCAATAGTTGGTCATTGGTATTTACTTACAATTTAGTAATTATATTTTTATTGTTACTTATTTTTAAGGCATCCAATGTTATGCTCAATGACATTACTTTTCCTTCTTTCTTTTGAAAAAAAAAACATTGATGAAGCTTTTATGTGAGAAAATAACGTTTTTTTGGCTAGTTGTTAAATAAAACACAAATCAATTTCTTAAGTATTTCATGTATATGTACCATAATAATCACTGTACTAGTCCTAAAACGCAATTTTAAATAAAATGCCAAACCACACAAGGTGTACAAAAAAGCAATGTACTATTATAAAAATGTATTCCAATAGACATAAAAAAAAAATAATGAGTGAAAAGAAATTTGTTACAGATTAGTGCTAAATTCTGTGAAACGCCAGACTTCTAAAATAAAACAATGCTTTGTGAAATTCGTCAACCAAAGTGAAATCTTCTAACACTTGTAATTAACGATTTTTGTTTTAATAATACAAATATAATTTAGTTGAAGGATATTTTTATCTTCAGAAGAACGAGAGACAAAAATCCCAAATGAAATAATTAAAGTAAAATGATATTTAAAAGGATTAATTTCGTCTTTATCTTTGCACTTTAAATGTTTCGTATTAGATTTGGTTCCAGAATAAAATTAACTTTTAAGATTCATTGTTTCTTGTGGCGAAATATTTCTCTTAATTAAAGAGAAGCTTTTAATGTTTCACGGAATTTAAAGACAGTTTCTTTCTGCAGAAATCAGGCACGAACCGTTAATAAATTAAACAGGAAAACAAATATTTCGTTGAGTTTCGAAAGTCGTGCTGTTACTCGTAAAGTTGTGGGGCAAGGGTTGGTGAAATTATGTAGGAACATTTAGAGGAAAATAAGAATCAAACCTACCATTTGTTATGAGTTTGCAAGAAATATCGTGATATTTTATCAAACCAAACGGTATATTGTACCCATTGTAAATAAAAGAGTCTGCTAGCAATGCAATAATCTACATCAGCCTACTAATTCAGCGTTAAGCACTGGTTTTTCTCAAAAAAATATGACAAAATTTTCCCATTTTTGGCAGTTCTCTCATATATGTTGGTGATTTTTTTATAATGTTATTTCTTTTAATTTGTGAACATCTCTTGATTCTGAACTTTTGAATGATGATTGAATTATAATTGTTTTCCGGTAAGGATTCAATTACATTTTAAAGTTGGTGAATAATCATTTCCCCTTCTGTGTTATCAAACCTTCATATTGTCACCGGAAAGGCAAGAGGGCTGAAGCGCCATTTCGGGAAAAAAATTACAATAAAATTGATAAGTCTTCTGTATCTGGTTGAATTTTGAAAAAAAAACCTTAATGCTCTTATTGAGCTACCCGAAGCGAAGAAAAGCTAAAAAAAAAGTTCCTAACTTGTATCGCTTGAGTCAACCCTTGTCCCAAATGGTAAATATATTTCAGATGGCTGAAGGTCCACAAAAGTATTCAGAATCAAACGAGAGTCGGAGCATTCGACGCAAAAACTCATTTTTGACCAGAGTGTCGCTTAAGACTTTTGCTTTTCCAGCGACAATATCTAATTAAATTATTCAGCTCATATTATTCAGATAAATATAAACATTGAAAACTCAAATTTTTAACAAAAATGGATTTCGCCATAGTGCTTAAATACATAACTATAATATAATGTTGGATTGGGCATTCAGCGCAGAATCATTTGTATTCACGTAGGTACTTTATTGAAATTGAATAAAGTAGGCAGATTATCCATTTAATTTTCTCCCATTTGGTTATATTGCGAATTTATCTAACATGGCCGACGACCAGCAAGTTTACTTTTGACTGCTCACCGACAGAAATTGACAGTCTGAAAATTCGCATGACTGAGTGTGTCTCGAAGCGATAACTCTCTGGATGACCTCAAATAGACTGAAATTGAACCCTTCAAAGACAGAGTTTCTCTGGACCACCGCAAGCAAACGTTAGCATAACATCGGCAACTCTCCAAAAGCTGTCTCAGGAAGTGACATTATTCCAAAAACATCTATCAAACTTTTAGGTGTCAATCTGGACGCTGATTTTTCCCTTAAATCTCAAATTAACACGACTGTGAGCACAGGCTTCTTTCAACTAAGACAAATACAATCAGTGCGAAGAAACCTGCAAAACAGAGGCAACCAAATTATTTGTAAACTCGTACGTCGTTTTGCGTTTAGATTACTGCAACGGAATATACGCTAGTCTTCCTAAAAAAATAAAATGTATATATGTAAGAATCAGCTAAATTTTAAGTTATTATGATATGGTTATTGTGTCCTGCCAGAAGTGACCTGCCAGGTAAGTATGTTGCTGTATATTTATATAAAATAGGAATTAATATTAAGTAGAAATAAAATTTATACAGCGCCCTTGAGGTGATTTTTCACAAAAACGGCGCTATACCAATTATCCAAATATTATTATTATTTTACGCGTGTGTGAACCTAAGTATATTTGAAAATATAGTTAGGATCTATATTATCTAAATAGAGACGGACATCTTCCCAGGTAAAGCTGAAAAAATGGTTTTATAGGTAAATCTATCAATTTTATTCGGTTTGTAGTATTGTTACTCTAATTTTCGTTCTTTACTTTTGTATCTCATTTAAATAGACATTTTATGATTTCGTATTAATTTTTTTCCACTTTTTTCGTACCTTTCCATTATTTAAATCTGCCATTACTCATTACGTTCTTGATAACAAGCTGCTTTGAAAGGAAAAATTAAAAATGTACAGGTAAAATATGTAATGCGGTATTACACGCTATTAAAATACAAAAGATTATGTCCTTAAGTGCTGAAGTAAATTCTCATAGTTCAGTGAATATTGGTATTGGAGGATCACCTTTTTACTGAAGTCATAACTTTATCCCTAATAAAGTCTGATGTGAATTTATGGGATATATTATGCATTTTCCAAAATCACTTTAAAAAGTGTTAGGTTTAGGTTCAATAAAGATTTATTGGTATTATAAAAATGATCATTTAAAGAAAAAGGTAGAGAAAAAATCGCGTATTTTAAGGAATAAAACATGAAATCAAGTGTTCTTAAGTATAATAAAAACAATATTTAGCTGATTTTTATAGCACCGTTTTCGTGAAAGAAGATCAACTTAAGGGCGCTTTACAACTTAATATACATAACCTACAACACGTCACTACTGTTGAACTAAGACTTACGATTTAGACTTAAAAATAAGATTTAAAGCTAATGATTTACCACTTAGATATTAACATTTACAAAATACAGGAAGTGATTATCGCTCGTGCCGTCAATAATAAAGTAAAAAAAGCATAAAAAGTATAAAAAATAAAGGAAAAGTATTAGTAAAAATAAGTAGAGCCTTAAAACACAATTGAATCAATAATGACGTTATTTTGGATAATTTAAAAAGGCGAGTTTTTAGTTTTGCTCTGAACTCAGTTAAACTGTCGATCTTATTTACCAATTCAATCTCTGAATTGTAAAAAATACCCTGTAAAGCTCCAGAAATCTGTGTAAGTTTGTCGTTGAGAATAATTCAATAAATCTTATTTTGAGCGCTTTATATTTAAAAGGGAGCAAATAGGCCTTTAATTTGAGTCTTTTGTATTATCAAGGGCTGATAATTTAGGTATACCTTTCAAGGTATATTTAAAAAATATATATTTAGACGATTTATACAGAGCTCTTTTCAAGGAAACAATCACACAAAGGACGCTTTTCAACCTAATTTATTTAGCTTACAACTTATGACGGGCTCCGTGGTCGAGTGGTTGGACGCTTGGCTACGAAAACAGAGGTCACGAGTTCAAACCCGGTGCGCGCAAAAGACTTTTATTTGATTAATATGTTACATAACACATTAAATTCATGTAAAAATAATAATTATACAGTGTATTTTTGGCACATTTCAGAGTGGTAGACACTTCAAGAATCGCCCTGGTGAAAGAACACCATTCGGAATCGAAACGTTGTTGGAAATGGCTTTATAAATAAAGAATAGCCAGGTAATTCCCAACCATAGCCTTTACCTCTTCCCATCTCCTCCTCCTTCCCACCACCTTCAGCCTCACAAAATACCCCGATTGGGGATGCCATAGTCTCAGTGGCTCTAGACGGTTAGGAGCAGTTGGGACCCTAGTGCAGTATTTAATAAATATGTTTTTAAAGATTAAGGCTTAAATAGTAAATCATAACTAAGATTTATTACTTAAATGATTTTTGAACGAAAACGGCGCGATAGGAATCAACAAATTATTATTTACTTGTGATTTATTACTACTGACTAAAAAACTAAGACTTATAACTGGAAACTTAAAACTAATGATTATTTATTTGCTTCCGTTTTAGGCTTTTACATACATTTTTTTATTTTAATTTTTTCAAAACAGTAACCTCATTAGTGCAAGAATTATGTAAAATAGAAAAAATAAAAAAAAAACATTGAATAGCAGATACAAAAATAATTAAAAACATGTTCAAAAATATTGTAAAAGAAAGGAAATAAATAAAATTAAGTAATAGGTCCAACTATTAGTTTAGCTTTATCAGATAACAACAACTGTACTAAATTAAACTTATAGTTTGATATTGACGTGTTAAATATATCAGCGACATCGGAGTATATGTTTCCCAGATGCAACATTCGTCGCATAGGCGTGTTGAATTGTGAGATTGAAGCAGAATTGCCACAATAGTACGGTAGGTACTGCCTTGTAATCGTCTTGCTAGGTATACAGTTTACAGTCAATGACACAGACACATTTTATTTAGGCGTACATATTGACTGTGTTTAGGGCAAAGGCGTTATTCCACATTTTTTCGCATGCAAACTTAGGCCTAGTGGTTAGAACCACTGTCACATTTTACACTGTCGCAAATCGACGATTAACGCCATTATACATTTTTTACCGTTCCCACTTCAAATAATCGCCCCCGCTTACCATCGGGCCCGTTTCAGTATTTGATCAAACTGTGGTCAAGTAATATTTGGATAGTTTGTATAGCGCCGTTTTTGTGAAAAATCACCTCAAGGACGTAGTGTCAAGCATAACAGCATGACCGTTACGTTATCACTAAGGCCAATTTTTTTTTGCAAAAAATGTGAAATGACGCCTTTCGTCTAAACACAGTCGGTATTATATTTATTTTTATAACTTGCAAATAAAAGATACAACTTGTACCATTATTATCATTGCCGATATCAAAATAATATCCTACTTCAATTCAATCCGTGTTATATCAATTATGTTGTTAGGACAAATTTCTTTGATATAAAGATAATATTTTGCTATATAAGGAAAATAATATTTATTTATTTATTTATTTATTTATTTATTTTATATTTGCAAAAAACAGTTTTACACCAAGACATTGCAAAAACAATATAGTTATAACTTAATAGCTAGTTCTTGCTTAAACTTGTTGTAGCTCGTGTGAAAAAATATCCAAATTTCCTGCGAGGCAGTTAATTAACCTAGTTAGTCTTCCCAGGGGCATCACCATTGGTAAAAGTTAGTTCTGCACCTGGGAAGAAACAGAAGCCTGTGTTGGCGGCCACGCGTGAAATTATCAGGGACATAAAATCCAATTTCCGCAAGGATGTCAGGTATTAATAATACACCGTTCAGGAGTTTATGAGCAAAAAGCAGTAATGCTATATCCCTCCTCGAACTAAGGCTGCAGATACCCAGCATTCCCGAGATAAACGCTGTTGAAACAGCCATGGGTAAAAACCAAACTCTCTCATGTAGAGAAACCGTAAAAATTTTTTTGAATTTTCTCGACCATTAGTACATAGGCGGTGTCCTCTGGCCCCATACCTGAGATCCACTCTCGAGAATGCTACGCACTAAGCTTAAGTAAAGCAGCCTTATCACTGCAAGATTTGTCAACTCCCTTGAATTGTGAAGGACAAAACCCAACATTTTTGTGGCTGATTTGCAGATCTTTTCGATGTGATTATGAAACGTCAAACGAGCGTCAAATACTGTTCCCAAGTCCTTACAAGTAGCCGTATGCTTCAGAGACGTATCTTTCATTTTGTAATTGAAATATACGGTCTTGTGTGACCTCGTGAAGCACATAACGGAACATTTTTGGAAGTTAAAACTGAGTTTGTTAGCAATACTCCAGTCAATAATTGTATTAATATCTTCCTGAAGATGCCTACAGTCTTCCAATGATCTTATTTGAATAAATAATTTTATGTCATCAGCAAAAAGTAAAAAAACGAGCGTATTTAATATTATTTTTAATGTTATTTATAAAGATTAAAAATAATAAGGGTCCCAAATTGGATCCTTGTGGCACACCAGAGTTTGTAGGATACGCGTCGGAGTTGTATGAACCGTAAGATACGAATTGTTCTCTTCCGTTCAAATAGTTACAAAAAAGTTTCATTAAATTTACAGATAATCCAATTTCCTCAAGTCTACTTAGGAGAACTAGGTGATCAACCTTATCGAAAGCTTTCGCAAAATCGTGGTATGATGTGTCAACTTGCTCGTTATTATCTAGTGCTCTAGATACGTAATCTGTAAATATCATCAAATTTGTAGTGGTTGATCGGCCACGTCTAAATCCGTGTTGCTGTTCGATCAAAAAACGGTTCGACTTTGGCGTATAAATATTTATAAAAAATTATTTCCAGTAATTTTGCAGGTGCGGAAAGTATTGCTACAGGCCTGTAGTTATTAGCGTGACACTTGTCGCCATCTTTGTGTAAAGGTGTGACTTTTGACAGTTTCCACAGCTTAGGAAAAATTCCATTTTGAATCGTGGTATTATATATATGCAACAGTGGTTTAGACAATGGTTCGGAACATCCCTTGATAACAAAGGGTGGAATTAAGTCAGGACCAAACGATGTTTTTTGGTTTCAGTATTTTAACTCCTAAACAGAAATCCGCGGTATCGATGTTATCAATCGAAATGTTTTGCGCAAATGTTGATCCAGCCATCCCCGGTACGTAAGATTCAAAATCAACCTTTTCCTGATTATATACAGATTTAAAGTATTTTGCGAAAGCTTCCGGTATGTCGGCTCCTTCGTATGTGCAATCATTGAAGTTAATGTGATTTAAAAAACCTCCATTACATTTTTTGTCAGAAATATATTTCCAGAAGGATTTAGGATCGTGTTTGACATTGTTTTCTACGTTCAAGATATAGTTTTTATGTGCAATTGAAATGTTACGTTTAATTTTGTACGATAAAATTTGAACAATTCGTGTTCACTTTCCAAAGCTGATCGTTTCCACCGCCGATGATGTATGAATTTCATCTTTATGTCCTTGATAATATCACGTGTAAACCATCTAGGATAGTTTTCGTTTCGCGGCGCTTTTTTCCTTGGAAAACATTGATCAAAGTACGCGTATAAAGTGTCGTATAAGTATTTAACTGCCTCGTCGACATCGGAAAGCTCCAAGATAGCCTGCCAATTGTGGTCACGCAGTTGGCTGTATAGCTTTTTAAAGTCTCCTTTGCCGAAATTCCAACCGCGGAAATTGTTTTCAGAATGGAGATGAAGATTTTTTCAACGGCCTAACAAGTTTAAGGCTGATTTCTGACAATAGTGTTGGATGATAATTATCTTCGGGAACTAGACAGAAATCTGATTTTTCTACAATCATATTAAAGTTACTTAAAACTAGATCTAAAGTACGATTACAAGAATTAAGCACAGTATTCAGTTGTTTCAGTTGAAATAGTTCCATAACATATAAGAGTTCAGTGTTCACTGCACGAGGATTTTGCGATGAATGAATATTGAAATCACCAATCACTAAAATTTTCTTGTCAGCAAAAAAGCTTAAGTTACTAATAAACATTTCAAAAAATATCTTATAAACATTTGTTTTAGATTTAGGTGGGATGTAAACAGCACAGATAAATACACATATGTCTCGAACAATAACTTTAACCCATAGATTGTCATCTCCCGTTTCCAAATGGGAAAGTCGCTCTGCTCGCATGTCTTGCTCATTTAGCAACGCCAACAGTAGACCGCCGCCTCGGCTTTGAGCAGTGCTTCTGTCTTTTCGGAAAACGATATATCTACTGTCGATAATCTGCGCGTTGAATATAGACTCGTTTAGCCAAGTCTCAGAAATTACAATGACATTGTGGTTTTGATTAAGAAAATTTTCCGAAAATAATGTCATCTTAGATCTGAGTCCTCGCACGTTTTGGTACAAAAGTAGTCATTGTGTTTTTTGGGGCTTTTGACGACTTTCTTGGTCCAAAGAAGTTCTTTTTTTGTAGAATCGGAAATGTCGTACACCCACTCCTCGGGGCCAGAGTTCCTCTTTGAGAAGTACATCGATCTTCTCTTCATTGACCCCTATTTTGAAGGTGGAGTATTCTTTCGAAAACGCCATGAACTTCTCGGCGCTGCAGCTCAGAGCAGTATTGGCGTTAACGTGGCCAATCACATCCTCCGTTGTCGTGCTAGGGTCCAACCGAGAAACAATCACGTATTTTTGCTTAGGAATTACCTTTATCGCACTCGTGTCGTTGGTCCCGACAACGAGTACCTTGTTTTTCGTGCGTAGAGCTGCGCTGTAGGATTTGTTGGCGGGCTGCTCCTGTGTGAGTGCAGGGCCGGCTCCAGTGTGTGTCGGCTTCGGTAGCGGAGTGCGGGCGGGGCGGGCGGGGCGCGCGGGGGCCAGTGCGGGAACAGCGCTAGTGCTCGTACTGGCCAGTGCCGGCTCTAGTAGAATCGGAATCGGCTCGGGAGTGTGTGTGCTCGTAGGTGTAGGTGTAGTTACCTGGGTCGACGTTTGTTGTGCTCTGCGGACTTTGGACCTGGTTTGGACAGCTCCGTCGCGGTCTCCCGAAGTATTGTTAAACTCGCGAAGTTTGTCCGCAAGTGACAACAGAATACTGTTTTGTTCAGACAATTCTTTACGCAATTCGTCAATGATGTTTGACTGCACTTCGTTCCTCCTTTGAAGTGAAGCTACACTTGTTGAAATTTCGTTTAAGAATGAACGCGACATTATGAATTTAACGACAAAATGAATATAATAGCGGAGCTCGTTAAAAATGCGTGTGCTTCGTAGCGACGATGCGACTCAATCAATATTACTGCCTAAGTTGGTTTCACTAGCGTAGAGAGAAGATCGGGTGTTGATTATCTATACTGTGGGTTTAAGAGGGGACAAGGGGCAATTTAAACGAAAAATAAAGCTTTTCTTCGTTTAAATATAAATTGACGCTGTTTCGAGATTTCGAATACGATTCCTGGTTATTGAGGCCGTATATACTCGTATGCATATATGATGGCCGTATATATTTTTATTTTTATTATTACCGCTTATTGTATTGTGAATTTGCAAAATTTTGCTCATTGTCACAAATATTTTATTGTTATTTTGTTACTTATTATATTCTCACTGATTGCATTTTTAGAATCGTTAACTTATAATACTGATGTTTTTTACTATCAAAATGTTTACTGTCTTCAATACGATTTATTTTTCTTTGCTTTAACAAATTTGTTCATATGAATTCATAATTTTTATCCGGATTTTTACACCCTTAGCTTCTAGTAAATTGCTTTTTCAATCTGTTGATATACACATGTACTGTTATTATCCACATTTAAACCTTTTTCACTCATGATTTATGATAGCGATCATGATTTTAGATTGTTGTAATTTGTATATATATTATTATATTATTTTCTCCATGTTATATTAGGTTAGGTAATGAAGTATGAAGCGCACTTGAGGTGAAATATCACAAAACTGCGTTGTATAAGCTCACTGTTATTATTATTATTGCTATTATGATATGTGAAGAAACAATTTCATAAAATTCAAAGCAAATTCATAAAATATTTAATTACATAGAGTTTTCTTTGACGTTTCAAAACGTCTTCGTGATAAATAAAATATTCTAGTGTTGTCACCGTAGGGTGATATTTTTTACAGACATCTATTCAATTATCAAGGTACTGTTGTTTGTACTGAGGATATAAATAAACAAACGTTGACAGCCAAATTCGTCGTATTGATTCTGCTTAGTTAACTACGTGCTTGTGCTTGGTTTCCCAGAGCTTCAGGTTCCCATCTAGAAGTGCTGGGCTCAATCCTGTTCTAGCTAAGTAAATTATTGCGCGAACAACATTTTCCGCCTATCATTATTGTAGTACGAGAAATTCAAATATTGTCAGGTTATTCGTAATCTGTTTTTTTTATGTTTTTGATCTGTAATATTTTATTTGGAATATCAAATGCTTATCTTATTTTTAATCTAAGCGAACCCAAATGAAAAGTCTATCATATTGGAAATCAATTAAATAAATTTCATTACTTTATTCGTTTTCTTCGTCTTTGTTAAAAATGAGAAAATGAATCCCCGACACATGTCAAATAAATAAGCGAACATTCGTTGGAGGTGTAGAACTAATGCTTCTGGCATACAAAAATGACGTAGCACTTCAAATAGTTATGTGCCTAGGCCACTGAAGAAATAAACCGATAGAGGTGTGCTGTAGGAATGTTTGTGTGCCCAAATTAAGCTAAATTATTCCTCCATCTGGTCTCAATACATTTAGTTCATGTGTTAGGGGAAAACTTTAGATTAATAAAATAATGGCTCGGTAAAATTATTATTAAGTCCACCAATTTTCATCGTTGAAGACTTAAATTCTTGAGACTCTCGCGTTGAATTTCTTCAATTAGTATACCATACGAGTATACTGTGATGGGCGGTGATCTCATTGATATCTCATTTGCGCTATCGTTGGATCGATGACTACCGACGTGCATAATAATAATGAATTTGAAAAAATCAGCGGAACAGAGCGGTAAGTGTATTAAAATATAATACATAGGAGTTAATTAAAAACAATGAAAGAGATAACATGTAAAAATAAAAAGAAATATTAAGAAAACAACATGAAATAATAATACTCCTAATATAAGAGCATATGCAATTACATACATAAATAATAATGTAAAAGAGAATAAACAAAAAGATAAATTAACTATTACGGCGGATTGAGGCATAAGTTACGCAGGAAAGTTACGTCATAAAAAGTGATGATTATAAGATTCTACTCACTTTCCACTGTCACTACGCGGTATTTTATGTGGTGTTAAAATTCAATTTATTAATTATTGATAATTATTTTTTTACTTCGTTGTATTATTAAAAGTATTCCGATACGAGCGCCATCTTTAAATGTGGTGCCATTTTTTTTAAATAAAGTTAGCAGTCCTTAAAATTAAAATTTTTGGCTTTTTCGCTTCATTCTCCAACAAACCTTCATGATATTTTTTTTCCTTTTATCACTTCTTTTTAAAAGTCCCGCACACAGCATCCCCAAACGGTTTGAGGTTTTTCGCACTACATGCGGTTAGAAGGCGGTTTTCTTCTAGAGCCAGGTTTATTCCTGGGGTCTCTTAAAATGACCCTTACTCCAGAGATGAGTACAAAAACACTTTAAAATATTTGTCAAAGAAAACGAGAAAATTGTAGACATGGGAGAATTCATACTTGATACAGGTGGAGAAAAATAATTTGGGGATCAAGGTGTTGATTTTGGATGTCCTTTGCAGAGCAAGGATCCCACTGGAGGTATAGTCCTGCAGGACGCCCCTAGACTGGCTATCCAGGGATGGAGGGTTCCTAGAGCCTTCTCCAATCGCTACGAGACCCAGGGGAGGACTACAACTGCTAACACTCAGGTTCGAATCCCAAGATTGGAATGAATACTACTCTAACAAAATTTATCATCGGTGCGCATTATTAACAATCATTTTTTTCTGCATAAATCATGGCTTTTATCGTTATCATTTGCTTGAGATGAAAATTGAAAATGACTGTTTATAAAAAAAATATGGTTTGGTCGCATTTGACCATAAATTATATTTTGAATGTTTATTTATAGTTATATATGTGAAAACCGTAGGTGTTTTAAAACGATTAGTAAAATGTAATTATATTTCGTGCAATATTTAACATTACCACCAGTAAATTAATTACCGTCTAAATACATGATATATTATATGATTCACCATTTTCGGCCAATCATATTCACAATCTATAATTATATTACAAATAAAATAAGTTTGTACGTTTATATGTTATACTCACGCAATAAAAAATGTATTTTTTTTTTCAATATGAAATGAATTCATGGTTTATTTTTTTATTATTAAGGGTAACCACCCTAAAAATACACACTTATTGGTTTTCTAGTACAAGCAAAACTACAAATTATATTTGTCGATTATTTATGGGGAGTTAGAAAAATATCTAAGGTTTTCAGTCATTACAACTTTTTAACAGTAATCTTGTAAATTCCTTATGAAATGCATACTGGAATTTTCGGTAAAACGTTCAAAAATGCCTTTGCTTGTTTTAAAACTGCACCTTTTATTGATTTTTCAGTGTGTTCATCATAGAATTTAAAAGGATTATAATTTAAAAAATTGTATTCACTAGAAACCACAGATATTACTACCCATATTATAACTACCCATAGTAATTTTCAGATAAATCATATGTTGTATTGCTTGTATTAGAATGCTACAAAGTGACGTTTAGCGGCATTCTTGGGTTCTGAATGAATTAATAAATAAGTTGCAAAAATAATATATTTTGTGTGATATTTTTTTTCTTGATACAGGGTCATTATTACGTCTAATAACTGTAAAAAATATTTCATTACAAATATAGTACACTCAACATTAAAGTCAACCTTGCTAAAAAAATACGGAATCAAAGAAAGCTAAAAATCCTTCAAAGTTAGATCGCAATTAAACAAATTTATGGGGCAGTTATAGTAAATTATAACACACCTAAAAGTTTTTGCCTCGTTATCTACTCGTATATTATAGCTTCCGTTTTTTTTTAATTCACGATCAATTTAACAATGGATCGTATAGTGTATTCAATTTAACTCTGGTTTTTCCACCAATAAAATTTTAGAAAGGCAGTGTTTCCTGTTCATCAGACATCACATAGAAGCCATCATAAGGAATATTGAAACCCTATTAAACACATGCCAGTTATTTGGTATGATTGCAACGTACAAAAATAATTATGCCATTGCAAAAGGTTTTCGTATGTAAGTAACGTTAAAATGCTTGTTGAAAAACCATTTCTTTATTCTGATGATTTAAAGCAAAATATCTAAGAATAGACATTTGACTTATCTCGCGTGATTTGGATTGATGAGTAATGTAAGAAAGATCCACAAATAATGGTTTTAAAATTAGTTGATAAAGAAAGATAAACGATCATAGTATTCAGTGGCTTCAAATTTTGACGTCTTAAAATACAGTTTTCAAAAGACAAATAAAAAAGCTAATTTTCAAAGTTCTTTCGGTAGCCATTTAAAGTTTTAAGGAGAAATGATTATTCCACGCCTGGCGATATATTTCAAAAGAAATGCTTTGTCAATAGATTAAGGCCAATTAAGTAATTCCAAGAAAAATAAATTGCGCTGAACTAAAATTCGTTGTTTTCATGAAGATTTCAAAAATAAAACCAAGGAAAATTAAAAAGAATTATTATAAAACTGTTTTCTCTTTTTTTTTTACAATGTTTCCGGAAAAGCGAAAGAGCTGTTCAAAATAATTACATGGCAAAACTAAACTTTAAATTTAACAATATTTTTATTTATTTATAAAAAATAAATAAAACTTAAAAATTAAAATGGAGTTCCACAATAAATAAAAAAAACAATAAAAAACTCTTTTCTTTGTTACATTTAGAGGAAAAATGCGTACCCAGTCTGCATTAAAATTATTTGTTGACGTTTCCTGACAATATCAAATATGATTTATTTATATTATAAGTTGGATCTAACTAAGCAACCAAGAACAAACTACAAACCGACAGAGACTGTATTATTAAATGAAATGAAAAATCTAAACAAATATTTTTTAACGCTTCGACTGGAATCGAATGAGCAACTTTTCGACGTAGACCACTATTCCGAGAAGGCTGAAATATAACCAATAATATATTAGAACTGTAAAAAAAAAACCTTAATTGTAACGATATATTTACTTACTCAAATATATACTTACATATTATTAGTCATAATGGATTATGCTCATATCTCTGAAAGTTGAAATTACCAATACCATTTGTGTCGATTTCTATTATTTGACTTGGCTATTTAAATATTTAGTAAATCTTCCCAACCTCCCTCTTTACCATCTTTGTTCCCTTAAAATTCCCCTCAGCCTCACAAAATACCCCAATCGGGGTGCCATAGTTCCACTGGCTTTGAAATATTGGGCGGTATTCCCACAAAGAATAAAACAAAATCGAACGTATCATCTTTGGTAAGTGATGGAAGAAGTCTGTAAGATAATTTAATTATTCATTTCACATAGCTGCCGAGCTGCCGAAATGAGATTTTCTCTAAGAAGCAGAGTTACAAAATGGGATCGAATAAGAAGCTCGACGATCTGAGATGAGTTTCGAACTTTGAACTCTTGCTAGTTACTTTTCATGGTAAAAGTCTAAATCGAGGTGGCTTGATCACGTTATAAGAATGTCAGAAGACTTTCATTGAAACTGCTGAGTGCGATTCAACGGGGAAGACATTCGGTGCACTGCCTTAGGCAAAGTCAGAAGAATCAACTTCATAGGCTGTGCGGAAGAGGCTTGGCCTACTTTAAACAGAAGCCACTAGATTAGCCGAGAAATGTTGGTGAATTATTATTAAATTTAATATATCGACCATTCTATTTGAGATGAAGTCACCCCAATATTTTCACCCTTCCTTGAGATGTCCAGAAAGAATTTTTCTTGTAAGCCCGAGGTTTCTGTCTATTGATTTCTTATAATAAGACATAAAGCTTCCTAATGACATTTCTCGAAACGAAAATATAAAATCCAATTTTCTTCGAAATTTCCCATCATAAACGGATTGGAAAAGCGAAGTAAGGAAAATAAAAAACATTCTCTTGAACTTATGATTTTACACTGTGATGGAAAAAATAATCCAATTGGACTTTCATTTATCATCATACTAGAAGTAAAACATTACTAGGCTGCCTCAAGTATTGTATAGAATAATTATTTTAAATGTGATTATTAAAAAAAATGCTTAGAAAAGAAAAGCAGTGAATGTGATTAGATATTAAAAATTTGGGACGAATAAAGACTTTGATGGGCTTTGTATGGCTTATTTCTTTAATGAAACTATTCCTCAGATAATATGACTATAAAACTCCTGACAATAAACAAGAGATAAACCAAAGTTTTGTGAAAAATAAACCAGGAAAAATCAGGAGACAGTCGATTTGTTTGTATTTCTCATGTATGTTGGATAGACGGAAACTTACATTCGGCGTTTTAATTCATGGATAAATTCTATTAACTTTTTGAACTCCCTTGTAGTAAATGTATGGAAGCCTTTTTGTTATGTTATACGGTAAGCAAATGTTTCTAGCATGTTAACGTTTAGGATATCGAATAAAAATGTTTATTTATAAGGGAAAGCCTTCCCAATCTCCTCATATTACTCGCATAAGTGCAAATAAAGCTTTAATTTTAAAAATATCACTTTCAGTTGTTATAAATCTTTTCAATATCATTGTCTTCCTCCCCTTGTTCTATTTGGGCCCATCGTTTCGATAAAATGACTGCGGGCGTCTCTGTTCTGGACTATTTTAGTGGCCTGCGTCTATTGCAGGCCCAGTCTCTTCTCGGACAGCCTCCGTAGTTGTTTTTACCAACTTCACATATATTGTTAATAATGAAAATTAGGTATGGCTTTAGGATTGGGTGAAATGAACAATTACTATTGACTCTTTCAATGTTCATGCACTCACAAGGAAGATCTAATGTTAATATTGTAAGTAATCAGTAATCACCAACAAAATTGTAATAGTTAGAGCGTTGCTTTACGCGACTTTCTTTTGCGCCTCTCTTCTTTCGTTTTAAATAACGTATTTCACTCGGCTTGTGCTTCTTTGAACTGACTTATTTAATTATGTTATTCTCGTTTCTTGAGAGGTTTGCCCTTTATACCTTTACAATTTAATATAGTTCAATTTAATTACAAGCCTTTAAAAACATGTCTAAAAATACAGGCATAATTAATACCTGACATTATTTAAGTTTAGGCCTGGTTTCAGATACTGCAATTCTTACTTCGGGTTGTTTTTTTTATTTCTTTGGAGAACTATGTGTCCTCAAGAAACCAAAAATATAAAATTGTAAGATCAGTAGCAAGAGAGAGAAACAAAATTAAAGAGGGAGACTTGTAACGGAAATGTAGGTGGAATATTCAGGGTGTTAACGTATTTGGCACGGGGCTCTACGTTAAGAATAATGTATTTTCAAGCTTTCATTATTTTTAATGGATTTATTTATTTCGAGTATTTCCAGATTACGGAGTACTTTTGTGTTTGTTAAATGTGTAAATTGTACTTTAGATCTTATTTTGAAACTTTTTTTTGTTTCAGGTTAGTGTAGTCATTGAAAAATATTATTTAAAAAAATGATTTTATTTTGTCATTCGAAAATAAAATTGTCAAAAATTTAAATATTGGTAAATTTGGTTATTTTTATTTACATGGCTAAATATTACGAATATCTCTAATTACTCTTACAATAGATGACTTTTTTTATAAAAAAGTACCAGAAGAAGGATATGTACCTGTATATTTCAATACTTAATGTTTAAATATATTTATTTATAAATATTTAAGTATATTTAAATACTTAATATTTAAGCATTATGCATTAACAAGATAACACTTACATTTATAAGAACTTTCTCTTTAAATCTGAAATCCCATAAATAAATATGTTCGATAAAATGAAACAAAGAAATGTTACCACATAATTATTAAAAATAAGAATATGTACGATTAGCTTATAATTATTTTAAGCACATGTAATTGTGTTCACCCTGATAAAAATAAGCATAACTTACCATTGTGTTCAAGTACGGATTCAGTGAACGGATTAATTGGATTGAATACACTCTCTTAGATATTTTTAGCAATGTATTAGTCAACGTCGAGCAAGTCCGAATAAAAAATGAGCTTTTTGGATAAAAGTTTATTATTTGCTTTGATATATATATTTTAAATATGGCGCTGAAACTGTTATTGAATAAATAACATCTAACATTGCCTTTTTAGGTTGAGCACCGGAAAAGGATATATAATTTTTAGATTTTGATTTCAATGTGACTACATTTATTCGAGGGATTCTCGCTCTTACCGGGTGAGAATTCATTTATGACTGCTTTATAAGCAAATTAAATCTTAAAAGCTTTAACGGCATTGTTAACTTTCAAATTTTTATTTTACCGAAACTGTGAATCTCTTAAGAACCTTGAGAAACTTGCATGTGTTTATGAGAAAACTGAGAGCTTACTATGTATCAGCGTCACGCTTACAGGTAGGTTTAACAAACTTGAGATTAGTAATCTCGGAATTTATTATCGTACACATGAATAAAACAGAAAGGTTTTCTTCCTAATAATTTTAAGTTGTAGTAGATTACTGATTGATTCAAAACCCTTTTTAGTTGAATAATATTTTTAGTTGAATAAAACTCAAGTCAAAGATAAGAGAAAAAGAAACTTTGTGATGTATTCGACAAAGGGAAAATATTCGTTAAATTTTATTAAAAAACTAATTTTTTAGAACGTATTGACACATTTATTTACCTTTTTGGTACAATATTCAGTAAGTCACAACAATCAACTCACTAGTTCACCAGTACTTCAGTAGTTCTCTATTTAGAAAACTACTGATTGTGTTAAAATAGCTTTTGGTATATTTTTGGAGCGAAAAATCGTGTTCCCGTCTCTTCGGAAAAGTCGGACGTATTTTCGGAAATCAATCGTATCCAGGCGGATGTTTTAAGGAAAGGAAAGCCTTCAGATGATTTGTATTTGATTTGCGTGGAATAAAGTTTCTAAAAGCTGTTGAGGCATAATTTCATCCAAGGGGATTTCTTGAATTCTAAAAAACACATTACGAAACGAAAAACTTTTGCCGTTATGGTGTATTGCAGGGACACTGCCATGATAACAGTTGATAATCCAGAAGTTTTCTGTAAACCAACTATTCAAGGAAAATGTTCTATCTTTTCCTTGGTTGTATTTTTTTAGCGTTCATCGGTTTGTGAGATGACTTATTTGTTACTTTAAAAAAAATGCTTTAAACCAGGATATTGTTAATGTTGGTAATTTTATTAATCACCATCTACGAGTTGATTTGTCTGCGTTGATATTGCCGTTACTAATTATCTTTATTTTTAATGTGATTCTTACTGCTACCGTGATTAATAAAATTGAACCATCAAGTCAAATGAACATATTATCATTACTATAAAATTTGTTCTCATTAACACAAAATGCTACAGTTCATATGACATCCGCGGCAAGAAAGGTAAGGTCCCTGGTTCTGCATCTAGAGGTAGCAGATTAAATCCCTGCGTGGGCAAGTCAACAATGCGTAGCATTTATGTGTCTTTTATCTTTCTTAAAAATCTTATCTCCCGGTGTGAGGCGGTCATTCAAAATATAAACACTGCTTGAAATGACTGCGGTTGTGTTTAGAAACCTGATACCCAGGTATTTCATAGTCTTCTTCTTTGTATTCTGCTTCATTTCTCTCACTAGGGCAGCATTTTTAAAATTGTCCATTTTGGGACGGGGTGTAAATAACCTTTAAAATTAATATTATTTTCACTTCACCCGATTTTGATCTCGTGATCTTTGGACTTACTCAACTCATGAAAGTTGTTAATGAGTATTTTAAAAACGTGTTTTTTTAAATGTCATGTCTTTCATAAAAAAATACCTTCTGTGAAACTGTATCGTTTCTGTCAGTTGAAAGCAGTTAAATACCTGCAAGCGCTTGGCTGTCTCTTTCAGATAGCGGATGCGACATGGTAAAATACATAGTACTTCGATATTACTTGCTTGTAACTCACTGACAGCTAAATAATGCATTTTCACAAAGGAATTTCTACGGTACTAGCTCGGTTAAGCGAATATTTCCACCAATAGTGAAACTCGTACTAGATCGATAGTTATTTTACTCGTTCCGAAGTGAGATTTGCAATGACGGTGATTTTTTTGTTACAAAAACTATTGTTAGAGCGGTTTACCTATCAGAAGATGTTTTGTCGTTATGAAATAGTATGCAGCCGTTAAATTGGAAGCATTACATGCAACACCCAGAATAAAAGAGCATAAATTATTGTAATTATTCAAACGAACGTAACGATGAGCGGTTAGCTCCATGGAATTCAAATAGTGTGAAAGAAAAACCGTTTCGGACAACTGCAAAAGGGAGATATTTCAAATGTACAACAGAAAAAAATGTATATACTTTAACCAATAAGTTAAAGCATGTGAATTTTTTCATAATATTAATATCATGGCATATTTTAGTCATTTTTTCATAGATACACATTACTACGAAAATCTCGTTAAAATCCCTATGATGATTATTATTATTAACTAAAATAATTGCAAGAAGATTTAAGGTAAGAAATAGAAATAGAACAATTTAAAGTAAATAAATATAATATTTCAATAAGAAGTTTAAAAAATGCTAATCGATAGAGAAATAATGTTAGGATAGCAAAAGATCCTAAAATCCCTCACGCTTAATACAAAAATACTTCAACATTGAAATACAACAGTTCTTTTTTAAGAAAACAAAAATTTGATTGCATAAATTTATTATGTAGGTACTTTAAGTAGTGACAAAGCTTATTTCATAATTTTGAAATTCATCAAGCTTAAAAACAATTTTTTGTTTTGTTTTTCCTCTAAAGTCGACAGAATAATATAATAATAATAGTCTGAGATAATAATAATAATAACAGTGAGTTTATATAGCGCAGTTTTGTGATATTTCACCTCAAATGCGCGTCGTACTAAATTAATTATGCTAGTAAGATTAACTCACAAGAAGAAAATAATACATAATATGTATACAAATTAAAACTATCTAAAATCATGATCGTTATCATAAATGATGAGAGAAAAGATTCAGATATGGGTATAACAGTGTATGTGTACATCAATAGATTGAAAAAACAATTTACCGGAAGCTAAGGGTATAGAAATTCAGAAGAACATATGAATTCATATTAACATATTTGTCAAATCAAAGAAAAGGAAATAAGATTGAGGACAGTTAATATGTCGGTACTTAAAACATTAATATTCAAGTATTATAAGTAAACGATTCTAAAAATGTAAACAGTGTGAATATAACAAGTAACAAAAGAAAAATAAATATTTAATGACAATGAGTATATGGTTTTCAGTAGATAGTGAAGACATCGAGTTATAATGATAGAAGTAAGGAGAAAACCGAATCAAAACAAATTAGAGACGTTTTTAAAGAAATTAAATTTTAATAAGTTTCGTTTTTTGTGTAGGATTTTTAAACAATTTGGTTTTTAATACTCGTTTGAACTCTACTAAGTTCTGTATGTTGGCAAGTTTATCAAATATATAAATAATATCAGAATCAGTATCAGAAATGGTTCAAGTTATGTTTGATAACAACCAGGCCTGAAGAGATACGCATACTTATCAAACCTTCCTTTTCCCTTTTTTTCTCTATTTACTAAAGCTTTAAAAAATTGTTTTAAAAAAGAGCGATACCGTAGTTATATACACTTGGTTCGGTCAGATGGAGTTTTAGTCAAGTATCATCACAGATGTATGATGTCTAGGAATTTACTTATTGATTTGTTGCAGACTATCGACTTAAGGCTTGGTAAGGTTAACTTTACAGTCGGTAACGTCGCTAGTGTAGATTTTGTGGATAAAACAAATGTTTTTATTTTGAAAAAATTCGTTCCGTTGGCTTCCTCCAAAGTTAAGTGTGTCAAGCTGGAAATTATATTTATGCTTCCCAACTCACCTACCGCTACCCTTACACTATGAAATAAGCACGTATTATCTTTGCTCTTCGACCTCCCCAGTAGGAGGTTTCCTGTTACGTTTCATGCCACGAGAAAGCCTCCGTCTTTGGTCTGCCTTACATTCAAGTAACGGAAGTATTAGGAGTTCCTTTACCCTTTCAATGGATAATCCTACGATATATTATATGGTTTTGGAGGTGGCGGCCCGTAAATAATTTGGTTTGAAACATCTAGTTTACGATATGATACATATAATTTTGAATACCGGTACCGGCTTAATGCCGGCAGGTATTATACAGAAACTTTTACAAAACTGATATTTGTGCACTATTCGGTTAGGTAAGCTAAGGTGAGATTCGGTGTTACTTAAATGTTTTCCAGGACGACTCTTATATAATATTCAGACGTGAAATTAAGATGTTTGGCTCCGGATCCAGACGTCACCGGTTCGAAACTCTGGGTGCCCCAACAAACTTTAAAGTTACTTTAAGTTTTATATTACACACCAAAAATATACTTATGATCTCTGATTATCGTAGCAGAACCTTGAAGAAATGCCACCATTTATAGTTGGAACATTGCTTGAATTGACTTAAGTTCCGTTTGATAATAATAATTCTGTGTGTGAAAGGACAAACGGAATGAGTCGAAAAAATCAAGTATTGAGTTAAGTGTGCAAAATTGTTCTTTACATACATATCTAGCAAGGAAAAATGAGATGAGTCAGAAAATAAAATTATGTGCTATAACGTTTTGAAAAAGGCCATGTGACGTATGACATGATTACATACAACAAAACAAAATTCCTTAATTATGTTTTGGCTCTCCTGAACATTAACGTTTATTGATTCATTTCGTTCTTCCTTGCGCATACATAATTATACTTTGCTAATTTATATAGTGCTACTTTAGTGAAGTATAACCTCGAAGGCGCTTTACAAAACTCAAGACCTGGAGCATAATTTGCCATAAATCTATCGAAATACCGAAAAGTATAGTTAGAATTACATTATTGATACATATGCCGCGGACTATGAAAAAGTTTCGATTTTTTTGTTTAGCATTAGATCGAGGATTGAGGATCGCGGATCATGGCATGAAATATATTATTATACTGGTGAGTTAAGATAATAAGGGTTTAGCTTAGCTATTTGAATTAGGGTAATTCTGTTATTTATGAATATGATTTTCGGAAAAGATGAGTTTTGAGTCTAGCATTGAATTCTGTCGTGTTTTTTTTTTATTATTCTCATATCATGTGGTAGTACATTTCAGGCTTTAGGACCTGACACGGCTTAGTTACCAGATGTGAATACCTAGCCAGGTATTTAAACCAACCGCCCTCTATTTAATTTACTCCCACTGGCACCTGACTTGTGTGCTTTCGTATGAAAAAATATAAATGCACATTTCGAAATGTTTATTTTATTTTATGTGTGATTATTTGAAATATGTTTAAATCTTTTTTTTTGTTATAAATAACTCAAACAAGACTTTCCAAAGTAATTATTTGTAATATACGTTATAAGTGACTTATTCCGTATCTGTGAAACAGAGGAAAATATGATTTTTAGAAAGAGTCAAGGTTCAAGATCACTGAACTCATTTTCTCATGTTATTTCTATGCATTTGGATAAATGAAAACCTGAAGCAATTTTACAGGTTTTACTCTGGGGAATTACAACATCCCGGTGTGATAGGCGAACAGAAAGTAACGGGTGCTGACAGCCAGCACAGATTAGACAGCCTGACAGCTAGACAGCGGAACACACCCTCAATGTTTGGGGATTTGGGAGTCAAAAGTTGCGAGTGACTAATTAGATTATTATTTCCAATTTTTAAACTGAAAATGTATGGTTGAATTAAATTTAATGATGGTTTTTGCTTAAAAAAAAAACCTCTGTTACATAAACAATTAACCTCTGTGACCAATGGCGTTCAAAGATATAGTATATTTTCGGATATAGATATTATATATACGATATATTTGCTGGAAATTTTACAAGTCTGAAAATGATCTTTGCAAGGTAAAACTGTTCCTGTCAAACAAGAATAAGTGTAAATAAGTAACAAACGTTTTTTATTCCTAAATTAATATTTAATAAAACAATAACATTTTTTTTACATGGCAAATGAAACATGTATTTTTTTAAATAGCATCAGCAAAGATTCATAGTTTTGTTTGCGTTACTGTTTGTCAGAATAATATGTATCATCTCTATGTAAATGCATATTTTAACTTTTATTGCTGAAAGTATGGATGATTTCAGATATTATTTGAATGCGCAACTTTTGAGACTGCTGACGTAGAAAGATTTGCAAAATAAATTTACAGCCCAGCCTAGCAGACAGTAGACACAGGCAGGCGTGTTTGTTTCATGGCGTAGTTGAGGTAAAAATGAGAAGCTTTGTTCGATGGAATGTAGCTCTTTATATGCAAATTCACACATAAAGCACCACACATGACTAAATAATATTTCCCTTATACGTCCTGGAACTCGAAATACACAGAATATGAATAATTGAAGAAGGATAGGTTTTTGGTTAATAAAGGAATGTCAATCATGTTTACCTTAGGAGGGTTAGATTAATTACGTTTATGATGTACGTAAGATAAAGTAATGGCCATAAAATAGTCTTAATGTAAATGCGATTCTATAAAAAAGTTCCATCTTTCGGGAACCAGTTGAACTAGGGCATACCCATCTTGGCGAAAGTCCGGAGACTGGATAATGTTGGAGATGGAAGAGACCATGGGCTGAGAGGAATTGAATAAATCCAACAAAATAGTTAATATTTCACAGTAGTCATTAGAGCCATAGGAAACTGTTGGCTATATGTAAAGTGCACGTTAACAAATGTATATATATTTATATTTTTTAAAGTAAGACAAGCATTTCCGGGTTACGAATAACCTGACAATATTTGAAAACTCCTACTGCCATCATAAGAAGCGGAAGATGTTGGTTGTGCAATGATGGAGGACTTAGTCAGCAGAGGAATTGAACGCACGACGCCCGGGTGGGAATCCGACGCGTTCTCCACTCAGCTACCGACCGGTCAAATGGATTAATAAAAATATTTGAATTATTTGTACAGCGCCGTTTTTGCGAAAAATCCCCTCAAGGGCGCTGTACAACGCCAAAAAAATATGCTGATATTTAAAGCAAATATCGGTCCTACTGTAATCCCGCCCATGCGCCTTGGCGAAGTCAATCTGAATATCAGCGGTGAAATTAAATTCTTGGGTCATGTCGTAACTGATGATTGAAAGGACAAGACAGACATAGAGCGCGAGAGAAGAGCAGTGGACGTGCGAGCCAACATGGTCGCCAGGAGTTTCAACAGGTGCAGTCCTCCGGTAAAGAAGCAGTTATTCCAGACATATTGCGTGAGCCTAAACACTGGGCCAGATACACTCAAGGAGTCATGAACACATAAAGTCACGAGGGAAGGGTGCACGGGTTCGCTGCTTTGATGCGCCACAGAGCGGCCGGAAGAGTCAGCGCTACCGGAAATCCTAGAACATTTTCGTCCAGGCTGTCGCCCAGTGGCACAGCGCGCCCCTATATCATAGATGGAGACTTTTCTTCAAGCCACCGTAAAAGCTATTTTTTGCATTATCATTTAAGTTTGCCCTTGTATTTGTTTTATTATTTCATGTTATTTATCTTTTTCATTATTTTTGTAAAA
The DNA here is from genome assembly GCA_022651775.1 of Drusus annulatus. Taxonomy (NCBI): domain Eukaryota; kingdom Metazoa; phylum Arthropoda; class Insecta; order Trichoptera; family Limnephilidae; genus Drusus; species Drusus annulatus. The sequence goes on from JAGWCC010000562.1 coordinate 189,373, forward strand.
CTCAAATGGATTGTTTATATGGCTGGCAGAGTATTGCACCCATCGCTCTCTTCTGTTGAAATAAACCGTTCATTATTTTATTATTATTATTGTTTGTTACAAGTGATTTTTTTTTAATGGTGTAGAGCAAAATATTTTGATCTGTACAGAGCCGGTAGGACTATTATATTGCCGTTTTGGGGAATGATGATAGGCTGGAGGCAGTGAAGAAGGGAAAAGAAAATGGATACAATCTATCGAGTAATATCTGGTTCACTAACCATAACTAAGATCATCACTAACAAAGTTTTGATTCTAGTATGAAAAGAGGTGCCATTATACTTTTTGAATATTGAATGTACATTTTTTTCCATCTGCTCTATAAAACATAATTAAATGCTTATCAAAAATACATAACAGAACTCAGCCCATTTTTGTAATAATTTTGTGTTAAAATAATATATCAATTTGAAGTAGGTAAATATCGCTTGAACTAATTATTATTCTAAGCGGATATAATTTCGTTGTTTTTGCGTAGAAAAGGAAGTTAATCTAAAACTTGCTCACTGTTTTCTTGTTGCTTAAATAAAATTTAGTATCGTTTATTTTTATAAATTAAATAATAAATCATAAGCCGTAAAACATTAATTATTATTTTCATAGTGAAAGATGTGTAAAAATAAACCATTAAGTTTTATAACTATACAACGATTTTTTATACATGAGCGGTATTTCTTGCTCAATTAAAATATCCCAACATTTTCCAAGGAATATAGAAAAAGGTAACAATACAGACATTTCTTTGTTACGAATATATTATTTAAGTTGGTATGGTTTTCACACAGAATAAATTTTCCAACACAATGTAGGAATAAAATGTTGGTCTAAGGACGATATTATTCTCTTTAGTGAAAGGTAATACTGAAATTTAGCAAATTACATTTAGTTTTGCTTTTGGATTATAAAGGTATATGGAAAATTAGGAAGCAAGCATACCCAAATTAAGGGTAGCCTTAATGTATTGAATGACCATTTATTTTATCGATTTGAACAAAACCAGATGGCTGTAAATTTAAAACTGGTTGACTTTCTCTTTATTTCAGAATGACGAACCTATATGGCATCAGGCATTTGTCCCATTTAAAAAAAGCGTATATTTCGTATATCTCTTAATCGAAAATAGGTTATGTGCTGAAAAAAATTGTGTTGACCAATGTATTTGAGGCCAAACAATCTATGCAAATTTTATGGAGTCAACTCTGTCTATCCTGGTTTTTTTGTAATTCGATTAGATCTTTTTGAATTTTAAAACAAATTTATAACTTTTTTCTACTGTTCAACTGCTAAACCGAACCAGTTTCAACATTTTTCAGTCATCTTCAGACTTATGACAACACTTCTATAAAATGTACATAAACTTATTGTTACCAACTTCTGACACCCAAAAATGTATAAATTCCGTAGTAATAATATATTTACTAGTCTGAAAGTTAAGGTGATAATTTAAAACCGGTCCGGTCCAACTATAAACAATGGCAAATAAAAAAAGGTTTAAAAAAAATGAAATTCCACCACGAAATAATAGTTTCAAAATAAGATAATGTTTGGTGATCAGATCTGAATAGTCAGATATTTCCTCACCTTTCTCTACCCTATCTGCTTCCCTTTTTCAATCCCTTCAGCCATACAAAATATCCCAATTGAAAATGCCATAGTCGCACTGGTTCCAGACAGTTGGGAGCAGTTACAACTTCTGTACAGTATTAAAAAATAAATAAAAAATAATCATGCTGTTAAACTACATGTTCGTTTTTGTGCAAACAGATCTCAGCTGGAGTGACAGACACCAAGCCACCGCCAGACAGATGGGAATTCCCCCGACATCATTTGAAGGTGTTCGATATTCTCGGAGAGGGCGCCTTTGGACAGGTGTGGCGGTGCGAAGCTACTGATATCGACGGTGAGTGTTACCATCTTTTATTGAAAAATATTAGCAATTTTAATCCGAGACCGTGAGATGCTCCTAGGGAATTATTCCTTGTAAGGGATTTAGTTCTTATTAAATAAATAAATAAAAACTTACGATATTATTATTTTGTTTATTTTCAACTGAATAATTTAGTTGTATTTTTATGTTAATAAGTTTTCATATTTGAATATTGATTTTCACTTAGGTCTTGATTTCTGGATTGAACGGACAAAGGTAAGTTGTCAGTTTAAAACAAAACTTAAGGCCTCTTAAGTTGGGCAGTGAGATTTTTTTGAAATGTCAGGGATTAAAATTTTTTTCTTAAGACTTAATTACACGGTTTGACCAAAAAAAATATTTCACATATTTATTATGTCTACTTTATTTTTTTAAATAATGAACATCACAAAAGTATATATTAATTGAATTAATAGACGCTTAATTTAAAAGTTCCAACAAAAATCGATAAAATAATTCTTGTTCTCAAGAGACTTATCTTTTAAAAGAACGAAACCAATATCTTGAGCCAGAAAACTCGACTACCATTCAAACGACAAATTCTAGATATAGGTGTTGGATCCCTCAGATATTTCCATCGAAATGCGAGGAAAACGTTCCTTCTTGGTGAAATAGTGACATTGTTATGATTTTTTATTGTGATAACGTTGAAACGTGACATGAAGTGGACATAGTTCTCTTTATACTGTATTATATTTCATTGTGGATTTTAAAAATAATTGTTTTCCAATTAAAAATATGGGATGAAGATGTGCCTTTAAAAAACAAATAGTGAGACTTGTTACCAAATATTTTGAAAATTTTCTTGAAATTTTTTATTTAAATAGAAGAAAAGACTTAATATCTTCGACATGTTATGAGAAGCGACAAAAACAATACCACCAAACTTATTATTAAAGGGGGAATTGAAGATGTACAAAGAAAGAGGCCGCCATTTGTGGCTTTGAAACCTACGTGATTGACACGATTTAAATCCACTGAGTTTTTTAAGAGTGATGATAGCTGACCTGTGATAAGAAAGGATACCTGAGTAAGGAGATGAACATGAGTGTAAAATATTTTTTGTTTTATTTTTTTTACAATGAATTTAAGTACGTATGTAAACAGATGCTATTTAACGTTTAAAACCAGATTGAACGTTTAAATTCGAGAATTTTCCTGAAGTTTTATCATTACAAATCCTGCAAAATAATCAATTAAAAAGTAGTCTAATTGTATGGAAGCTGAACGAAAAAATACCTTTCCCAATTTATGCTTGTCACAACAGATGGTATCCTGAAATGCAATTACGGAATGGATATTGCCTTTTAAAAGGACATAATATTTATTAAAGTGTTTAGTCCCCAGCACGGCGCTCAAATGAGATATTTCGAATACCGTGAAATATATTTATCGAAGATAAAAAAAATCAGAACAAAAACTGTTTTTAATTTCACGCTGATAATTATACCATCAAACTTGTTAAAATAAGTTGTTTGAACTAAATTACTAATCAGCTTTCCATTAAAGAAAATACATTTTTAAATACCTGAAATCGAACAAAAATCGTGCAAATAAACTGCTAGCCGAAACGAAAACTTTTGAAAAAAGTTTTGAACATGTGTTCATAACGTTGGTCTTGGGTATTTTAGATTAAAACGTACTTTATAACAAAATGAAAGCAATTACGTTTAATTTATTCGACAACTACGTGTTTGTCTTTGTTGAATCGTAGTCACGTTCAATGGTTTATTTTTTATACAAATTAAAAATTATTACTTTCCAATTTTGCTCTTCCCCGTCGATTTCTCCTTCCATTATTTTTGAAACTCACAATAAACTACAGTTAGGAATGCCACAGTCCACGTAGTTTTGAATGGTTTGGACTCTTATTCACATTAAAAATACAATTTTAGTTTTTGTGGTAGTCTATCTAGATCATCAACAGATGAAAACTGACGTAAAATATATTGGTTAGAGAGGGTTCTATTCAGCAACAAAAACATATTTTCTCGACTCCAACAAAACACACGCACTCCAAAATACATACACTCCAAAATACATGCGCTCCAAAATAGCAGAGTTCTCGAAACCACCCCGTATCAGTCTGATGAAGTGGGTGGCCGAACTCATGCCCTCATTCCGAGCTGCAAGGAGTAAAATCCGACCAAGTCCAACAGAAAGTAAGTTAAGTCGAGCCACAAAGAGCTCATGTAGAGAAATCCAAAAAACTTTTATGAACCCTCTCCAACATGAGGATGACTAAGTAATGAGGATTCCAACTAGAGATTAGTATAATATTTTCAGAGGAAGGGCGTCCCGAAACAAGGTAAGAGCTTGAAGCACACCAAAATAAATAGTTCATTATGCAGAAATAATATGTCGTGAAATCTTTAATATCTCACATCGTTCTTAAGTACGAGTTTATTCACAGTTTTATACAAGAGTTGCAAGCTCCTTCTTTAATGTGAAATTTCAGAGTTTCAAGAAATAAATCACATTTTTTTATAAAAATCTCCCCTTTTTCCTGCATCCTATTTTATTTGTCAATGGATAATAATACAAAACTTACATAGCAAAATCACTTACGTTGAAGGTCTTCAAAATGAAAACACCAACATGTCTTAAAATATATATTTGCATGTTTGAGAACAATTGTAAAATATTTATTTTGTTGTTCTTCAAAAACGATTCAGTAACCTTTCGATTCTTTTTGCATAATTTCTATAAACTTCATCAAGCATTTAAAAAAATATTGTAATTCATCATAAAAAACAGGCTGGCCAAAACTTAATTTTTTTGCTATAAATTATCCACAGTACGAAAAAAAACCTTGTTTTAAACCACAATCTTATTTCAGCACATTATGACCTAATAACTAATAAAAAGGTGTCTAATTAACTTTAAGACTTTTTATTAAATTTTGTATTGTTGTATTTTTTTTACTTTTTTTTTATATTAAAAATTCTGCTTGGTTATATTAATTTTATCCGTGTTAATTAAGCATAAAATCCATATTTGAAAAAAAATGGTTTTTCAAAATATTATTTCATGTAACGGACATAAAGCGAATAAAATAATTTTGGTTGAATAATGGAAATATTTTTTATGATGCATATAATATAAATTTATTATTTCACTGAGCTAGCTATTTTGTCTATAATAATACTAATAATACTTCAGTGAAACGTTTTTCACTAGATAAAGGAGTATTCTAGTAATAATTCATTTCTGAAAGATACCGACCTCGCGTATTCCCATCTTTATTTAGACGCAAAATCAACTAAAACTTCTAAAAGTTCTTACAGCGCAGAACAATGTGTTGGCTTTCTCAGAATATTTACTTTGGAACCCATTTAATATGGGTGGATTGTCAAACCTATTCCGAGATACTCGAGATAAACGTTAGAAGCTAGTATTTTTTACAATACAAGTCATCTAAAGATATTTTTTATAACTACATATACCCATAAAATAGTTTAAAACCATTTTTGGAAAAACGAAATATTTTTAATTATATAAATGACCTTACCCGAGATTTGAAAACTTTATTATTTTTTCTATTGAACGAAATATTTTTAAAAAATGCGTCAAAATTCAGTCCTTTGCTGTACAAATGGAGATTTGAAACTCTAGCTGATAATGAAAATAATACTTAAGCTTAACAAATACATACGGGTTAAAGACATGTAAAAAATTATGACGGTGAAGCAAGCTATAGATTTTAATATTTATATTTTTTTACATTTTCGTGGAAAGTAATTACATTGAGGTTCGACATATTTAATGAAATGAAAAAAATAATAAACAAAGCCATTAAAATTAATATTCACTTCTTAATAATCAGTTGAATTTGTCCAGTAGTTCAATATTAGGTATATTTCCTGTAAACTCATAATTTTTTCTCATTATTACTATATTAATCACCTTTTCAGTTGACGTTTTTCCTCTTTCAGTTCATATTATCTGCCTCTTACTTTTTGTCCTTTTGCTATAATTTGAATGTTTTTATTTTATTTTCTCACTGTTTATTTATTTTATATTATATTATGTTCTTCCTCTGTATTTGTTTATAATCGCTCACTTTATATTTTTTTGTTTAGTTCAATTTTGTACCTTAATGATTCTTAGACTAAGCGAAACAGTCAGTCATAAAAATAACATAATATCAGTGGTATCTTACAAATTATTTTTTTCATTTCGTTTATATTTTTACACACAAAACTATTATGGGGATCATGTCTAAGGAATCTAAAGGGAAAAATGACAATGACTTGATAAAAGGACATGGAACCAAAAAAGATTAAGAGAAACCAGTTAGATTGCCTACAATGAAAAAATCTAGCACGATATAAGACACCTTGATTAAATTGTTAATTTTATTTGCAGGTAAAATTGGTCCCACGATAGTGGCTGTGAAAACCCTCAAGGAAAATGCCAACGAAAAAGAACGAAGCGACCTCCTATCAGAACTACAGGTGATGAAGATGCTTGAGCCGCACCCCAATGTCGTGAGGCTGCTGGCCTGCTGTAGTGAAAAGGTATTTTATCATGTATTTATTTTATGGTGCACAAAGGTATTTGAAAACCCTTTACTGACAAAAACTACGTTGAATAATCTATTTGTTATTAACGGTAACTCCGCAGGGTTTATAACGAGAAATTTATGGGGGCGGTAATTATTCATGAAAATCTAATGAAAACAAAGCATACAGATAACTTCTTTCTCATTAAGAGCAACTCACTTGGAACCTCATTCTTAAAAAAGTTTGGTTTTGAATTGACAGCTTGAGTACCAAACAAAACTGATTATTATTTCAATCAAAAAGTTCGACAGAATTTTTCTTGGAAATTATTATTTATTTTTGTGTTTAATTTAAAAATATAATTGTGTAAATCAATATTTGTCGTTTTTAATTCAATTTCTACCCACCTGAATTATTTTTAGCAATGTTAAATTTTAATATCAACCAAGTTTCTGGATTGTGATTGTTTTCATAATAAATATTCGTGAAAAGCATTGACTTTGTGGCTTGCTATATTTATAAAGAAAACAGATAAAAATTGTTTTAATCCACTTTATTATTAATGTTTCGTCGACTGGTTTCAGAAGCACCCTTTCATTTTCCGGACAATGTAAAAATAAAATGATAATATTGTCTTGAATATGAAAGGATGCTTCCAAAATAATATTAGTGTTTAAAAAAAAATTTATATGTTTTTTTAATAATTTACATTTTGTCACAAATAATTCCAAAAATTGCTTATTAAAGCATGAAAATGAAATCTTGTGTGACCTATATATTTTTCAATTTGAATAAAAGATTTAAAATAACCCCAAAGCGTATTAACGTATTTAATACGTATATCGTGTCTTTGATATACATATTATATTATATCTCTCAAAAATGTAGTAACTACAAAAATACCCAAGCCTTTTCAAGAATCATTTTTATAACGATGTTAAATTCTTCCTTAAATTTCCTAAAAGTGAATAAATTAAGTTGATATTAACTACAGACACATTTTTACTAACTAACCAACATCATTCATTCCTGATTCGCCACTGAAAACACTGTCACTCGGCATGCTTTCAAAAACATCTTTAAAGTATTACATCCATTTTTCTTTTATTTCTTACTCAATGGTCAATATTTAATAATTTTAAAAAATCTTACATTCAAATAATGAAATAGAGAAACAAAAATCAAATAAAAAGATTTTATATGCCACTTGTGCTTGAACCCGGATTTACCGCTTGCCGGGCGATCGTGCTCTCCATTGCACCACGTTACCTCCTTTCCAATCTGAAACTTTTTTTCTGTTTTAAATAATATTATTAAATATTAAAGTTATATTAACAATCTAAAACACAAACATGAAACAGAAAAAAGCCGAAAACTAAAAAGAACAATGGTCATGACCGAGACTTGAACTCTGAACATCTACTCTATCTGGAAGTAACACTGTTAATTATGCCATCAAGAGTTTATTAGAAAGCGGCATTTTTAAACGATCTCATACTTGTATTATTTATTTTTTTAATTAATGAAATACTGTCAAATTTTGGCTTGATTCACACATGTTAACTATAAATACAGAAAAAAAAATTCCTAACTTTTAGAATAACAAGCAATCCATTACCACCACAACTTAACTTCATATTGCATATATGTAACTCATTGTCAAATACATTTACTTGTCCTACAGTAAATAGAGCTGAACACATAAAATACCTTGGCATATATATAGATGATCTCCTAAAATGGAAACTTCATGTCATAAATAAAAAACAACTAAGGCAAGCTTACTGTGCACTTGTGCAATTTTCTTTAGAATATGGCATTATCAGTTGGGGTTGTGCCACCAACGCCTGGAGCCTCTAATAAACATCCAAAAATTATTTTTTAAAGTTATCCTTAAAGTTCCTTTAAGGACGAGCACTGAATTTGTTTTTAAGGAGCTAGACGTCCTAAACTTGAAACAACTATATTCTTAAAATATCCTATTGCACCAATTTAATAGTGCTCATATGTTTGAAGAAAGGAAAATTTCTTAAACCTTAAGGCAGTCACTCATAAAATTCTTTAATATCCCAGCCTATAAAACCGCTTACGGAAAAAAAAGTTTTAAGTACAACGCCACTAAGCAATTCAATTCTCTGTCCAGCATTATCAAAAACATACAAACTAAAAGCTCCTTTAAAAGCAATACCATTACTCACCTTAAAAACCAAGTTTAATTAGTTCTTAATATGTTGATTCTATATCTTCAAATTTGTCATTCATGGAAGAAGAAGTCGAGGACGCCCGAGAAAGACATGACACGATCAAGTAAATCAAATACTTGAATCGGGTCATGTGAAGAGTCAAAATAACAGAAGAGTATGTATGAGACGATGTATGAATGTAAATGAAGTGTGTGCCAAGACAGAGTTGTATGGCGGTCCGTCCTCTCTGCCTACCCCTGCGGGGAAACGGCGTGATGGTTAGTTAGTTATATTATTTTTATGTTTATTATGTATATACTATATTTTAGATATTAACATGTTACTATGTAGCTAAAAAACATTCTTACAAATTGCCATCCCAACACAGGCTTATGCCAAGTGGGATGGGAAATTTACCAACGAATAAAAAAATGCATATTCAAGTAAAATAATTAAAAATGAAATAAATAAATAAATTGAATTTTTTCCGGTTTTCGGCTGCAATCTTTTGGCGATATTCAACGTTCTACCCGAACACATATTGAATATCAAAATAGTCTTTTGGATAAATATCATTCTTTTTTTAAATACGGAAGATCTTTTAACTTCTTAAGAAGTCGAGAATAATTATTAAAATTGGAATTAACCTTAAAACATTAATGATTTAAAGTTAATTCCAATTTTAATAAATATCTGAAAGTTAATAATGCCATTAAAGCTTTTAAAGCCATCATAAATGAATTTACACCCAGCAAGAACAAAAATACTTACTAGTAAATGTTAAAAAAAAAAAACAAGAAAAAGTGTAAGAATGCCGCTTTCTAATGAGGTCTTGGTGGCTTGATTGGCAGAGTGTTACTCCCGATAGAGTAGGGATTCCGAGTTTGAGTCTTAATCATGGCCATTTTTCTTTTTATGTTCTGGCTTTTTTCTTTTTCTTATTTGTGTCTTAGGTTATTAAAATTATTTGAACATTTAAAAATATATAAGCATTAATTCTTTCCAATTTTTATAAACGATATAAAATTGATTTCAGGATCCAATATTTGTAGTAATGGAGTACATCAGCCTGGGAAAGTTACAGGCGTTTCTGCGCGCGTCCAGGGCGGAAAGGCACTACGGAAACGTGCACGCCGGAAGCGAGACCCTCACGTCGCGAGACCTCACGGCCTTTGTGTACCAAGTGGCGAGGGGGATGGAGTTTCTGTCCTCTAAAGGAGTAAGTTTTATTATATATATACGTAAGAGTATATCATCGTCACTACAAAAAAAAAGTTTTAAGTATCCTGAAGCACAATCATGTGTTTTTGTATTTTTGGGGGATTCTTTGTCACCAGCCACTCCCTGAAAGTTAACAACAATATAAATCTGGACTTTTAAATGAACATCGAAGTTTTCTTAAGGTTCTGTCTTTGCAACCTTTTCTTCAGGATTTTTTGTCAAAAATAACTCATTGAAACTTTGATGCCGGTTAGAAGCCAAGTGGCTCAAAGCGTTGGGTTCGCACCCGAGTTTCCTGGCTACAATCCTCTGCTAGCTAAGATCTCTTTCATTTTGCTAGCAACATTTTCTGCTTTAAATTATGGTGAAATTCAAATATTTTCAGGTAATTAGTGTCCAGGATTTTTGTTGTCTTTCTTTAAAAAAAATAAACCATTGTTTATAGTAATTGCTTTCCTACTCATTATAAAGTTACTCATTATTATAAAGTTAAATTTTACTGCACGATATTCACGATTTATATGGTATCCATATGTTGTTACTCGTCTGTTTTTCTTGTACTTGTCAGCGACCACTCAATTACATCAAGAAAAATAATACGGGTTATTTTGGCTTTTTACAATAGGCATTTACGAGTTTAAACTCTGACATATTGATCTTTGATTTATCTGTAATGTCCTTATTTTTCTTTTTTCTTTGTGATTGTTTCCCGACAACCATGTTTTGTGACTGGCGATTAAGTAGCCAGGATAATCGAGCTTCTACCGGGGTAAAAAACCTGAGTATTTAAAGTTATTCATTTGTTTATTTTTAAAATTCAATTAGATACATGTATTATAATGACAATACTACGCTTATATTTAAAGCAAATGCTTGTGTAGAGAAACAAAGTCTACATCAAAAAAAGGTCATATTTACAGGCGTGATGCAGCTGATATAATATAGATAACACTTAAGAGCGATGACAAATAATCGTAAACGTATAAAAAAACAAGCTTAGGTATACAAGGCGAATGGACAAAAGTTTTGACCAATAATGTTAAATTATTATTTTCTACTTAATCTGAGTCGTATCTTCAAACAGTTTCCGTAAACACGTCTTGTTAAGAAAACAATTTGAGTTGAAACATGACAAGCAAATATCATGCTTATGGTTTACATTATTTTTGAAATATAATATGTTTGAGGAAACAAGGAGCAGACTTCGTATGATTAATGATAAAGCAATCCTGACTTACCAGGGAACTATGGCATTCCCAATTAGGGTATGTTGTGAGGTTGAAAATAGTGGGATAGGGAAATAACATAGACGGGGAAAAGGAAGGTTGAGAAGTATCTAGCTATTCAGATCTGATCACCAAACACGACCAAAACTATTTCAAGCAACGTTTCGATTCTGAATTGTGAAAAACCGAAACTGGTTGACAATAATATGTTCAATAGATTGGTGTTATTTTGGTCTGGCTCGAGGAAGAAGTAATCACGGACTCCCAAGGGAGACATAGAGTTGGAATAAAAGTGGGAGTATGTGCGAATGTGATTGATGCAAGGAGTATGCGCCAATACTTAGTGCGTGACGGTCCATCCCCTCTGCCTACCCCTGCAGTAAACGGCGTGATGGCTATCTAAAGTGTTAGTTTGTTTTAACAAGATCACGATTCTAGTAATGTTTCGATTTGAATGAGTGTGTAGACATTATTTGGCGTATAATTAAAAAATACATATATTTAAAACAGGATAAACGTTAAAAATTTAATGAGTGTAATAAAAATTAATAGAAAATAAAAGTAATTACAACAGTAAAGAGGTGGTACCAACTGCTGGAGTAAAATTGAGCTCGGAAAAGTATTATACAAAATATTGAGAGGTTGTTATATTTATGTACATAAGTCAAATACCACATAAACGCAATGTAAACTTTAGATGATTGTGACAAAACTTATTATATCTAATTCAATGTTTTTTAGCCAAGCTGTGATTTATTCTTTATAGAAATTAAGGTATCAACACAATTTCTCCTTAAAAATCGCACAAAATAAATTATACGTTTTTGGAGCAATTAAATTAAAAGGCCTTTGGGCCAACCTGGTTATCAAACATTCACGAGCCGCACAAAGTAGGTACAAATGGACTTCACATTTTGGAATTTTCTTTTCTGGAGTGCGATTAGGTCCTTCAAACTTTAATGATGATGGATTAAAAAAAATGCAATAATAAAAATTTCACCCAAGGTTTTCAATAATTTTCAAGAATTGCAAATATTTAGGTTTTTTTATATGACCTAGTAAGCCGTAGAAATGGGCTCACGGAGTGCAGGTTGTGTATCACTGCACTAAAGCGTTTACGTACATAACTTAACCTAACTACTTCTAAACATCACCGAGTGATATCCATTAGCACACGTGTCCGTATCACCTCAACCCTGCCCTTAATAATAGATACGTAATACAACATTAAGGTGATTTGAGTGATTCGGGGAAAATTGATTAATGAAATTCAAAAATAATGAAACATCAGATTATTTTTTTATGAAATTCATTCCCATGTGATCATCCAGCTCATTGATTTTTGATTCCATTCCCAATAAATTAATCAATTTCCTAAGCCTACATACCGAACAAAACAACATTGAGCTTAAATTTCCATTTTTTTACATAAATATGTTTTCAAGGAGCGAAAATATTCGAAGAATTTTAATAAATGTTCCTGGGTTCCCATCAGATACTTTTTAAATATGCTTTTATAAACTTAATAAATTTACAATGAATTTTATTACTGAGTGCAGCCTTTTTTTTTTTGCGTGATGGAAACGTATTTTGAGTTCCATAATATAAGTATTATAGTTTCATTTGAGCTGTGGTTTGTAAAAAATATTTTATTAATGTAATTTTATTTCCATTAAAATATTTTTATTTGTTTTTATCTGAAAAAAATGGAACAGATAACTAAGTGGGAAGTAAAAAATAATTATTTATTGAATTCACATTTCTTTGAAAAGATCAAGCGTTTCGGCCTCCAAATATTCCTTTGTTTACCCTTAGAAGGAGAGTTTTCGGGAGCCATTAATTAAAAGTGCCGCCCTTCTGAAACCATAAAAGAACAAAATAATGGTAAAAGCTCCCTTTTAGTTCCTGTAAAAACAACCATTTAGAGTTTTTGAATCCAAAATCACTCAATTTTATTCAATTACTGAGTGTTATTATTTAACAGAGCGTTATTTTGGTCCAAGCTGGAAATAAATGGATTCGCCGTAAACCAACTTCAGATTCAACCATTAATTTTACCTTCGATGGAAATGGAAACCAACCGTAATTGAAACTGAATATTTCTCGGTATTTGGGAACTAAGGCATTTTACTATTTTTAACCTGGGTTACAGAAATACAAAACGTTTTATGTTACACATATTGTGATTTTATTTTATCATCGTACGTGTCCAACTTTTCGTTCTCTCGTTAAATATTTCATATTTTTGGATGTAGCTATGCAAAAAGCATCCAACCCACGATTTGCCAAATCGAGTTTTACATGTTTTCATTTAGATAAATACGAGATTTCTGTCTGCTGAAAACATCCAAGCTCCAACTGCAATAGATTTTTGGTAATTCATATTTTTACTGGCCCACATTACAGATATTTTACTTAAATTGAAGTTTAAAAACGTTAAAATGTAGGATGACATAGGAAACACAGTTTTTTAGTAAATAAAATCAAAATAATTCTCATACATAAAAAAACACTAATTTCAAAATTTAAAATACCGTAATATGCTATTGTATCGTCATATTTTGAAACGCCCTTTTCACAGATTCATCTTTTTTGGTTAGATGCTTTCTGCATAACTACGGCCAATTATAAATTAGATTAATATAAGTTAGTATTTAGAAACGCGTTTTTTTAATTAGCTTTTATACTACTTTGGAAAGGGAATGTTTGCAAAACTAGTTAAATTTTCGTCCAAAATATAATATGTTGTAATTTTTTGTGATCCACTACATAACCATAACATTTGTTTATTTTTAAGCAATCTAATGAATTTTCTTTCAGATGTTGTCATTGTTAATACAATCATTGATTTTATGGAGGTATTTTGGTATTTCCACCCTCTGTGAATCTGAGGTAATCCTTCTATATACAGCGATATTATTGTTACGCTATCACGACAAGGTTCTAGGTGATTCAATGTAGTAATGTGACATACAAAAGTTGTCCAATTCTAGGTCAGCTTTGATCGCGGTTCTTATTAAAAAATTAGATGTTTTAAGCTTATTAGCGTTTCAATTAAAATAATGGTCTGCTAAATACATAAAAAAACGATAAATATATTATAATGATACAAGGATAATATTTACTTAAAATAATTCGTGTGAATGCAATAGTCCTTACATTATTTTTAACTGGAAAGTCTCAGTTTTTCCAATAATAATACATGATGAACAGACACAACTAATATTAACGCGCATATTATCGGCATTTTACATCCAAAGTATATTCGACTCGAAGTGTATTATAAATTGGACGTGGTTACAGAAAGCGCCCAACCCACGATTTTTCGAAATCATGTTTTACATGTTTTCCCATAAATAAATACGACATCTGCTGAAAATATCCAAGTGTTAAACGCAATAGATTTTTTGGTAATTATTTTATTTACTAACGCGCATTGTAGATATTTGACTAAAATTGAAGATTGAAAACATTGAAATGACGGGAAACCAAGGAAATACTTTTTTTTTTAAATAATAACATCAATAGATAATAAATTACCTATTCATACCATAATAATTCTCATTAAAAAAACCACAGATATTCATTTTAAAAATGCTTTTTTATCGTGATATTTTCAAATGCCTTTTTCTCGTTTTTTTCTTTTTGGGGTTGGATGCTTTCTGCATAACTACGTTCAATTAAACTTCAACCGATTATTCGTGACTGCGTAATCTAGTAACTGAGATTATTGTTATAGATTTCTGAACTCAACAGTGATTTTTATTTTGCATAATTTTAACGGAAACGTTATATTCGTTTTATTGTTGTAAATCAATTAATGGTTACAACGTCATTTGCAGAACGGAAAAGTATATTTTTTTTTGCCAAATTCAAAGAATTTATATGAAAACGGGGAAGTGTGTTTTTCGCAATGTTATTTTCTGCCTGTGTCTATACACAGCTGGTATTTATTGAGGGTTTTTTTTTGTGCTCAGAGAATCTGTTGGTGCTTCATATTGGTATTATATTGTTTTATTAAGGGTTTTTATTCCTTCGATAGAATCCGTGATACGACGTAAATGATGTAAACATCTTGACATTATGTTCGACACTGGGATCGTTATCAAAATATCAAACCTTTTTGAGTGTCAACGGGACGGAGTTATTATTTTGTACGTTCATACATTATATAGAAAAAGAAGTTTAAACAAAAAGTATATCATATAACATATTTTCTTTTCACACAATTATTTAAGACCACAAATCAGCCAATCAATAGCCAGGTGCTGCCCTACCTTCAATTTTTCATTTTTTTCCCTCCCTACTCTTTTTAGCCCCACAGTATACGAGTACACTAAATAGGAAAATCATTATGCCACTGGCTCTGAGCAGTCGAGTTCAAACCACAAAAGAGCACTGTTGTCGGAAAAACTTTTTTTATTAAGCCGAAAATTGAAAAAAGTTAAAATTTTATTTAATAATTTAAATAAAGTCGATCAATAACGAGCAAGATATTAAAAAAAATCCGCGAGATATTAACCATTCATTCAGAAAAACACTTTCCGAGAGTGTATTTTTATACATTTCTAATATTAATAAATACCTAATTTCATTTCCACAAAACTCACATCAAGGAGTATATTTGCTTACGGATCAACACGAGCTTATAAAAGCAATTTTATTGTTTTCGTGGGTTGGTCGTCGGTTAGAAAATCTGTCGTGGTCACACTGATTTAATTTTATTTAGAAGTGGCAAATTTCTTTTATGATATAAACTTTTTCGTTTTAATCCAATTTCCTCAATTATTAATCCACTCGCTTCCTTGGTTAAAGGCTGTTATCCAGTCCAGAATATTTTAAAGAGTGAGAGTGAATAGAGAATATGCCCAATATTTCAGATGTTGTTTTGTTAACCTAGTTTATTAGCAATCGGTTCTTGAAATCATTTTTTTTCCGTTAGTTAAAGAATAATTGTTAAGATTAGGTTAATATCTTAAGTATTATGAAATGAACAATTACTGTTTATTGGGATCACGTCAATCTACGAGTATTTTCGGTGTCTATTAATAATCAACACTTACTAAAAATGTTATAGTTCTGACAGGAATACTTCTTTTCCAGAGCGCCCTATTATCAATGAATCCTATAAATCTGTACATCGGTGAAGAGAACATTTTTTTCATTGTTTGACTATTGGAGCGAGCGCTATGTCGTTTTACTTCTAGAGTAATAAGTGGGGATACGCAACCTCCCCCTTCTTAAACCAGCTTTTCGAACAGACTTGCAGTGTACATTATCAGGGTGGAAAGTGTGCAGACGTGATACCTAAATAAACAAACTTTTTCCTGCTCTCTACATATCTGCCTTGATCATGGAGGCTGTGAGACTTTGATAAAGAAGGGAAAGAAACGTAACACTACATATTACCTGCCCCAACATCATACATTAAAATAAAAATAATCAAAAATTACAAACAGAGATAGTTTTGATGTAAAAAAAATTATATTATTAATGTACGACGAGTGAAATGTTGTCGTTCAACTAATAATACTTGCGAATGGTGAAAACTCTTTTATTTTGCTGCACCATCACGAATACATAAAATATAGCAGTTTTTTCGAACATTCCTACTGTGTGGAAATCGATCGTAAAAATATAGTTTTTTTTATTCCTCACTTACCATTACTGTATTAATACATTTGCGAATCTTATACTCATATTAAATTATCTTATATATGTCTTTCTTTCAGATAATCCACCGAGACCTGGCTGCTCGCAATATCCTAATCACAGAGGACCACGTGTGCAAGGTGGCTGACTTCGGGTTCGCCAGAGATGTCATCACGTCGCACGTGTACGAGAGGAAGAGCGAAGGGAGGTTACCTATTAGGTAAGAGAATTAGACCACGTGTCACAACAACCTATCTTCAAAGCACCCATGGAGTGCTTACCGCCTAACAGTTTTCCAGTATCACAAGCACGTTGATAATACAAATAATTTGTCAATATAAACACAAAAAAAATAACAAAAACAAGATGAAAACTTATTATTTCATATGAACTTGCTTTCGTCAGAAACTCGGAGAATATAAAAAAAAAATTATACCATGTATAGTGCCTTTCACCATTTACACAAAAAAAAAATTAAAATTATAAATTAAATGACTGGTCGAAATCACATTTTATTTTATCTTTTTAAAGTATTGTTTCATGGTCCTCCACTCAAACGAAATATTAAAATCCGTAAGTCGAAAGTTGAACTTTAGGCTAAAGTCGATTATAAATATATAGATGTTAAAATATTTCATTGAGGCGAAAAAAATGCTAAAACAGAATCGAATAGACAGACTAACAAATACATTAGAAGAAGAGTACGTAATGGATTTATATCCACCAAATGACTATTTAAAAAAAAACCCTAACTTGAATAATCACAGATTTTCTAAAATTTTCACTAAAAGCTCTTTTGGATTTTGAAGATAATAAGTAGTAAGTTTATTAAATAAACAAAATTGTCTTAGTTCGAGTCCATACTTCTGTTATTTATTTACTGAACAGATCTTGAGCTTATTATAATTCATCAAATATAAATCGTATTTATCTTAAGTCCGCTCAAAGGTCAATAACATCATGATACTTTCCGGATAATACTCAAAGAGTACCAAGTTTCTCTATATTTATTTGTACATCCTCTCAAAGTTTCCAACATCTTAGAACTCTCTGATACTTAGGTTTCAACATTCTATCACTAGGTATTAATAAGATTGTAATGAAACAAAATTTTCTCGCATTATTTATTTTAAACCACTTCCGCATTTAATTTCACCTAAAATAAGTCTTTGTGATTTATAGTAATTAATAAGTTTGAATCATTCATTGTTGGATAACAGTTTTAACTACTTATCATATAAATGTTTTCCTATGCAATGATTTACAAGGAACGGATTTTAGTTTATATTATCATTAAGTGGGTAGGAAAGAAGCAGGGTTTAAGTGCTTTTATATCTCTTCTATATACCTTAAAGTAAACATACATACGATGGTGACTTTTTTACGAGTGTCAAATCATTCAAAGGTCAAGTGCTTGTCTAGTGAAGTCGAAATCGTTTTTTTTAAATCTGTATTTAAACATTCGAAAACAGTGAGGTTGCAGTTGGGGTATATTATAAAATTGAAGATAGTTGGAGGAAAGGAGACCCATGAATACCATTAAAGATTTAAAAACACGTGTGCATCCAAGATAAGTGTTCATGTGACATTTTATTTGATTTCAGATGGATGGCCCCGGAGTCATTATATGATGACATATTTTCAGTGAAATCTGACGTGTGGAGTTTTGGGGTCCTGATATGGGAGGTGGTCACCCTCGGGTCCACTCCATACCCAGGTCTTTCAGCAGGAGACGTCATGAGAAAAGTAAGTAAACACATCAAAAATTTGTATGTTTAAAAAAAATCATGTATTTCTTGATAACATGTTTAAGTTCCTTAGAGCCTTAGAAAACTAAAAAGTCAGCTGTTTCGCCTTCTGAGGGCATTATCAAACTGTCATAATTACATCGCAGAGCTTTTAACTAAAAATTAAAAAAAAAAAATTTAATAATAATAATTATTGTTTAAATAAAATTAAAAAACCTAAAAATTAAAATGGAGTTCTACAAAATAAACTTTAAAACCATAAATAAAAATATATACTAAGAAGTCAGTTTGGTGGTTAGAAATTAACCCGAATACTAATCAAAGGTTAAGGTTTATTCAATTCCATAACCGTTTTTGTACTTAATAGGAATTCAGTTTATATTTTTCATGGAAAATTGCATGTACTAATAATATAGACAGGTCAACACGTAGCGGAGCTTAATTTATTCATACAAATGTATGGCTCATAAGTCGAATTAGTAGTACCGATAAAGAATAATTGAGCTTCATTTTATCAAAATCTTATCACGAGAAAATAACGCGAGCCATTATAAAAACATTTGAGTATAAATTGGCATTTCAAAGTATTATTATTTTTTTGTTACATTTTTTAAAGTATGCGTGGGTGGTAATTTCGCTATATTTCGTAGAATGTATGTAAATAGGCTTCTTACAAGAAAGTCGTTTTCTATATAACTCACGTACTTCTTACATAAGTTTTTCATTACTCATTACCATAGATTTCCTATGACATTTGCCAATTCGACGTATTCTAAGCAACAGTCCTTTTACGAGGCATTTCCAAAATGCAATTACGTAAAAAAAGTTATTTCAATATTTTAAGTAATCTTCCACATACAACATTTTGTTTTATATGTATCGATTTTTTTTTTAAATTCTCTAGTCGTCTGAAGTGTCATGTGGCTATTTACAAATAGTTTATAAATAAATAACCGTAAAAAGTTAGAGGGGAACATTTTTGCAAGAGAATTTTGAAGAATGGAACAAACATTCCATGCAGGCTTTTTATTTGGTTTAGTTATACGTTCTGAAAATATTATTAATGCATCATGTCTACATTTTAGAATACTTACAGTTTCATGGAAAGGGGAATATGTATCCTTGTTGTTGAACAAATAAACCTTTTTTTTCGATCTCATAACATTTTTTTAAATGTTTATAATACACAGAATATTCGTTCTTCCATTAAATAAATACAACTGTTTTACTGAAATATTATAAAACAAAAACCATGCTCCATCATAACCGGGAATTTTCCTGTGATTACTCGTACGTCAATCAGAATTCTTTCTTGCGCTAATTCAGTTTTATAGGATTTTTATAAACCAAGAAACAACACTCGATTTTAGCAAATTTTAATGCCTTTTAAAAAAACAAATACCCCAAAAAATATAAGTTTTGTACTTTCAAATCAAAGTAAGCACCGGTTAGTAGCTGAGTAGACTTACGCGTAGGATTCCGACCCGGGTATCGTAGGTTCATTTCCTCTGCCAGTTAAGTCTTCTATCATTGGACAATCAACAATTTCCGCCCATTATAATGATAAAAAAGAGTTTTATATATATTGTCAGGTTATTCGAAACCTGGAATTATTTGTCTTTAAAAAAGTATCTCCGTTGATATAGACCCGGTAGTCTTATCTGAGCTTACAATCGGAAGATAAAGGGTATGTCGACAACCGAAAGTGGTAGTGGGAGTTGCTATCTGCTGAAGATAAGGCACGGAGTAGGTAACACACTCGAGCAAATAATTATTCTATTCTAATGATGTCTTCTCGCGAAACACTGTAATTTGAATAATTTGATAACTGAATTCGAAACATTTCTCTTTATTTTATTCTTAAAATCTGTAATGTGTAGTATACCTATTTATTTGAATTGAATTAATTATTATAATAAATACATTTGGCTTGTTGAACGAACATATAGTTTACTTAAGAATTAGAAAAATGTGTAAAATATATTGATCATGTATTTTTTAACGATAAATTCTTCTTATTTAATTTTTATCAGTGAATATTTTGGTATCGTTCGTACAAGCACTTAAATAGATAAAATGTTTAAAACCGAGTTATACTTCTTATTTTGAATCAACAATCAAAATAATAATTGTATTTAAAAAAAAAGGTAAAATACGTATTTACCGATGACATACTTTTCACTGATTTTTGTATATAAATTATTTTCCCATCTGGTACTTGAATTTTCGTGGAGAAATCGATTTTCCTTTTCTTAGAAAGTAACATAACGGGGCGAGTTTGAAACCTGCAATATTAACACCATTTTTAAATATAAAAGCGGGGAGTCGAATAAAGTTTTAAAAACTATTCTACCTCGAACTGAACATTGATAAAACACTATCTTATTACTATTCATTTAAATTTATTGAGAAAAAACGAAATCTGTGTGTGACATAACCCGCATAATGAAAACCTAAGTTTCTCTTCTCCGGTAGGTTTCAAGCCTGGGACCCCTAGCTAGAGTACCAGGTAGCTAACCACAAAGAACGTTCATCTATAGCACTAATTTATAGAAGAGCATAAATTGCTTAATTAATTGTCTTGCTGGAAATACAAACAAATATCGAATCCTCGCGGTTATTAGGCCATGGTATTAAATTGTGCGACAAATTTATGTGTTTCAGTATTTTTTCGAATTATCACTGTTTCGTCTTCTAATTAAGTGTGTTTTCAACATGTGAATCTCCACACACCCATCAATAAAAATAAACTAAGAAAACGGGTCATACACCAAATGCTGATTGCTATCATCCCCAATTGGGGATGCCATAGTCCCACTGGATCCAGACGGTTGAGATCAGTTAGGACTATTGTGCGGAATTCACTGTAAAAAATAATAAAATTCTGAAATATATTAAAATTCATTTGAGAAAATTTGGGCACAAAACATAATACTAAAAATATTTCGACAGTTGTGAACCGAATTTAATTCAACGCTCCCTTATTATCCTCGTCACCGTCTTCTAGTCCTTCACCGCCTCCCTCTTCTCGTCAAAATCACCAACGCCCCCCACCCCGCCGGGGATCGATATCGCTTACTTTAAGAATAAATTTTGTAGTTTCTAGCCGATCGATTTAGCTCGGCTTAGTTCTCAAAATAATGAACATCGGCTTCTCAATGTGTTAAGAAATAACACTTTAAACATTAACTTTGTCTTGAATAGTTTCGAGAAGTTATTAACAATTTTCTTGATCATTTTATTATTTTTTACGAAGTACTGTTTTTTATAATTTTTCGTTAAAGTATAGGAACCGTCAATGCCTTAATTGAAAGATTACTGCAACAAAACTATGGATCAATAAAATAATCGACCATTTCTAAATATTTAAAGTCTTATCCATATGATAATTGAACATTGCTTCAATACGATGTCGCGTTTTTAATTTATTTAAATCTCTTGTGAATTGTACTTATTTTGGTATTCATATTGAGACCTTCAAACACTTATTGTTTAGTTGTATCACTCTTAAAAAAAGCTGTATCTTCTATCATCACCCTTATACGAGTATTTTTTCACCCCTTTTCTACACTAAGTCGAACCAATCGATGACAAGAACATCATAAAAAAGTGATTCAAAGCATATTTTAACATTATAACCTTCCAGAAAAAAATGTGTCTTGAATTCACATTTAAAATACAAAAACATTGATCCTGAGCAAAATACGTACCCAAAGCAGGTATTTATATAAAGAAACCACTCCATTGCAGCATTCTAGTGTTTATAAAGATTCAGTTTATATTTTTTTGGATCATAGTGCCACAATTATTTAGCCATCTGTCCACAAACTTATCATCTTTTTCGTTAGATAGCCAAATCTCTTTCTCTCATATTTATCTCATAATCCCGAGTACGACAGGGCCGTAGCTTCGTTATAGGTCAATGAACGAACTTATGGTGATGACATTAAACAGAAATATGGAGTGCCTTGTGGAGTTAATAGGCTTTGAAACTGTGGACTACTTTACTACATGGGCCATCAAGAACAGACATCAGAACATATGGCGAACAGTTTGAAAAAAAAAATCCCATCCCTTCACAGTATTGTATCGAAATAATAGAGAAAATAACGATACTGATTTTCTCTAAAACCAAAAAAATCATACATACGAGTATGAAATTGTGTTTAAGCAAAAAAATAAATATTTTTTAATATATTTTTGCCTACCATATTAATCTTAGGATATCATTCTTAAGTTTTGGTGATAAATTGAAAGAATACCAGTTTTTGATAGGTTAGGAAGTTAGGAATACAATCTACTTCAATCTGCACTATCTTCGCCGCAAGGTTCAGACTTCTATCACCTAAAGCAACACTTATATTTCTAAAACCATTTTGAGATATTAGGACTTTATGTTTAATAATGCATGCTTTAAGCGAACTTAAATAGTTTGCAATTACGATTTTTGTTCTTGTTTATTTCGAGTTTATTTATTTTACTATCACTTCTGTTTCAGGGTGAATAATTCACAAATAATATTTATGACGTCATATTTAGTAAACTTTGTGATTATTTTAAGCCAATAAAGAATGTCACTGAAAAAATAGTATTATTATGATTGAAAAAAAGATTTTTCGATAGAACAAAAACGTCGATTCTAAACATAAAACGTTTATTCACTCAGATTAAAATGCCCCTGGCGTCATCAAATACCGATCGGAATTCAAAGATGTATGGCGCGTTTAACACTTTGCATCGGACCCGTTTTTACGAGAAAAAAGTTCAAAACTTTGAAAAAAAAATTACAATGCTTTGAAATAAAACTTGTAAATTGAATGGTGAATATTTACATTGAAAGGTTGATTGGAATTTTTCATTGTAAATAACACAGAGGGCAGAATAAAATGGTGGTTTCTGGATAAGATACTATCGACCATTTTGTTACAAAAAGAATGATCGCCGAGCCGCTTCAGACATTAATTCAAATGTCACTGTCATCATCCAATATTAACCCGATAGACGTGGATGTATCATCACATCGTGATATTATATATAAATTCTATAGGATTTTGACAGCTCATCCTATTGTTTGCGGCAAATATGATTCACGGAGTCTCTCAGTCGATAAAGTCGGAATTCTTCGGACAATGTTAGTAAGGATACCATTATAATCTTCTCCATTTTGCCATGCTAACGAGCTTTCAAGATTTGATCAATAACGTTTTACTTGTCGTAATGGATTTTCAGGTTATTACGGCGAGTTGTTTTACTTGTTTATTAAAATTGTGTAAATTTTGAACATTCCACGTCGGAGTTATTTGTTTTTATTGATATTATATCCTGTTTAAAGATAAATATTAATTTTAACACTCATTTTAACACAGTAGTAGTTAATATCTTTTATTGTAAAAGAAGACTTCCGGCATGACATTTGCAGACTTTTTCTGTCTGGAAATAAGAAATTTCTAGGTCAAACTGTTTTCTGCTGATAAATTAAATTCCATTCCTTACTCTGAAGCTTTGAAACAGCTTTTAATTTGACAATTTGACATATTGTCCTTAAACATATATTTTTTAATAAGAAAAAATATATGTTAATCTCGGGTGATGCCAGGTACTAAGAGAAGTATGTAAATTGTAGATGTTACTTGAAGGTAGATGAATTGTGCCCACTTTGGGAAAGTAACGCGTTTGTCTGAGACGGTCATAATTCAATCGTAGTTGATGAATGCTGCGAACTGGCACTATGCTGATTTAAACCATTTTTCTTGCAATTCGACTTCCTAATTAAATTTATTCATTTTCATCGAAGTAAACAAAATATTCCCTTAGCGGAAGACTTAAGCAAAGGATTTTTTATAAATATTTTTGACTGAACGTTTACTCGAGATAAAAAAAGTTAGACCAATATTTACAATGTGCATTTGTACTAATTATGAATACAATAAAATTATATATATTTTCTAACTACTTAAAATGCCCAATAAAATTTGGGTTGTTTTTAAACATTTTTAAATAAAGTTGATAACTGTGATTTTGTTGTACAAACATATATATATATATTTTTTATATTTTCGTAGAAAGCAATCACTTTGTGGTTTTACATATTTAATGAAGATTAAGAAACAACTTTCTATGAGATCTTAGATTTTATTTGTTTTTTATGACCGACCGGTTTCGCTTAGCCTAAGAATCATTAGGGTACAAAATTAAACAAAAAAAAAAAAACATAGTGTGTGGTTATATATACTCATATATTTAACCACATATATACTATTGGTTTTTTTTTCGTAAGAAGTAATCACATGGTGGTTAGACATTATATTATTAATAAAAGAATACTTTGTTTTAAAACCACAAAATTTATTATAATGAAAGCCAACCGGTTTTTTTTAACAGGGCACATATAATAACTAAAAAAAAATATTGGTATATATATTTGTTTAATGTTTCGTCAACACTTAGCAGCGGTTACTCAAGAACAGTAATCTATTTTGAGCTGGTGGTTACCTAAAGATCGTTCATTTTAGTCAAATTTTATCTTGGCGGTAACTCGGTTGGTTTGATGAAAGTGGCCATAATTCACATAATATGTGTGTTTTGGCAATAACATACCGCCATTGACAGATTTTTATTTTATAGACACAGAATGCTGAATGTATGTAAAAATATAGCTCATCAAAGAAACCATCAAAAACCTGCGTGGCTTGGTAGCCGAATCGTATTTTTGGCTGCTTTATCGCGTAATAAAGTATTTCCCCAAATCAACTAAATCATGAATTGAAACATAAATGATTGAAGTCACATAAAGTATATTCATTTATCGAATGAAACGTATCGAGGCACGGCAATCTTTATCTAAAATACCAACAAATATATCAAATTAATCCATCAACGATGTAATGTTCACATTTTCAACCAAATGCTGTCACGTCACATGTTACAGTGATTTTATGCGTTGCTGTTTAGTTTTTTATCAATATTAAGTATTTCTGAACTTTGTATCTAATTTAACATCATAATCATACACAGTTATTTTTTAATATAAGAGCGTTAAACATGATTGATTATGATCAAGTTTTAGATTTGGGTTGTTAACTTTGATACTATTTCAGGGAAGCTGTAATAATTTCTATCGTCCCTATTGTTATTGTTATTTTCTCAATGGTAGATGGCAAATATGCAAAACCTCCTACATTTTGTTTACAGAGCTTTAAGTTTGATACGTCCCCTTAACGACCCTCAGCATTGGTGACTAACTTCTTGTAAAATTCGATTAATCAATGTCCGTATCATAATTTCAAAATTATATCACAACAAGTATTCGGTCGCTTTGTATGGAGGGTCATCAAGACAATTGATTTAATTGTTCGGCGTAAATTGAAACAATTGGTGTAAGTTTTGACGATTTAAATCTGTGTATTTCTTTTTAACGGGTACGTTCCCGGGCTATGAATAATCAGACAATATTTAAATTTTTTCTCTCTACACAAAAAGCTGAAATTGTTGCTTGTGCAATGACAAATGACTTAGCATGCAGAGAATTGAACCCTCAACCCCTAGTTTGGGTAAATACTGTCTGTACAAATGCGCGTATATCACGAATCAACCAAATTACCTGTTTTATTATTAGATTTAGTATGTCCATTGACGGCCTCCATGGTCGAGTGGTAAGACGCTCGACTACGAATCCAAAGGTCGCGGGTTCAAACCCGGCGTGCGCCAATTACTTTTATTTAATTTATATGTGTCATAACACATTTAATTCACGTAAAATAATAAAAAGTATATTTGCGGCACGTTCCAGAGTAGTAGATACTCTAAGTATCGCCCTGGTGAAAGACCACCATTCAGAATCGAAACGTTGCTTGAAATGGCTTTAGCCGTGTTTGGTGACCAGATCTTAATAGCCAGGTACTTCCCAACCTTCCCCTTCCCAATCTCCTTCCCCTCCCCACTACCTTCAGCCTCACAACATATCCTATTTGGGAATGCCATAGTCTCACTGGCTCTAGACGGTTGGGAGCAGTTGAGTGCGGTATTCACGTAAAAAAAAAAAAAAAGTCCAGATGCGCCCCATTTATGAAATCAGCCCTTAGATGGTATTGATAAATGTAACGAGTTGCGAAAATCTGTAAATTATAATGTTGTGTTGATAGAAGGCAAAAGTAATCACAGGGAAACAGAGTTTATGTATTTCCAGACTTACGTTGGATAAATATCAGGCGATTATTTCAACTTGTAGAGTGTTGGCCACCTCCAGAAAACACCTCTGATCCTGTCAGTTGCCTTTGTTTCCCGCAGGCTCTTATGCCGGCGGCTCAACCGTTTGCCACCACGTCATCAGTTACCTAACTTTAGACATCTCGATACTTATTCGTCTTGTAGATTTATTAATATAGAATCATATTCTGTGATTTGCTTTATTCTATTCTTACTACTACGGTTGTACTCAACACTGCACAGCGGAGCCATTCAATTTTTCTAATTAACTAAAAGTAACTTTATTTTCTATAGTTTTTCAAACAGTTGGTTAGCGATTCTTTGCGTTTCTTAGGTAGGAATATTCATAACTTCATCACATTTGATTTGATTTCTGGCCCGTTTCAGCTTTTAGTCAAATTGTGAAACTGCCTAGCATAAAAACATAACCGTTATGCTTGACAGCTGATTAAAATTTGATAAAAACTTAAACGGATTTAGATTTGGTGTTTGAAGGATCCATTTAAATACAAAAAAAAAACAAAAAAGGCGCCGATCATCAAATCGATGGTCATCAAATTTGATGGAGTTATAAACAGCCCAACCTAAGAAATGAAAATAATATCTAACCATCTGATTAAAAATGCACACTTGTCACATGTTGCGTTTGCACATATGGTGGATGTAACGCTATCTGTTTATCGCAAAGTGTTAACATTCAATCTCATTTTCAGGTGAGAGACGGCCACCGCCTCGAGAAGCCCGAGCACTGCAGGCGTGAGCTGTACAACATCATGTACTACTGCTGGGACAAGGACCCCGCGGCCAGACCCTCCTTCAGCGAGTGCGTCTCCCTGCTCGAGAAACTGCTCATGACGGAGACGGACTACATCCAGCTCGAGCGGTTCCCCGACCACTCCTACTACAACGTGGCCAGTCTCAGCGGCGAGAAGTTATGAACTTCGCCAACCTGGGTTTAAGAAATTAATCGAATGGAGGGAAGTGAAGCGAATGGAAGCATCTTACACATTATGACTAGCTTTGTGAAAGCTGCGAAGACAACATGAATCCAATATTTCGTGTTGTGATTAAAAATGATACCGCTGGACAAGTGAAGGGGATAAAGAAAAGCATCATACTCATATTTTAAAAAAATTTTATGACCATCTTCATGAAAACTGTAAAATAATTAGTCATCCATTCTCTGGTGTTGTGATCAAAAGTGATACTGCCAAACCAACTTATAACCACATCATAAGTTTTCGAAAAGTGAAATGACTAAACTATAACAGAGGTGAATAAAGAGAAGGATATGCCATTTATGACCAGCTTGATAAAACAGTAAAAAAATGAGTGATCCAATCTTTTATGTTGTCATCAAAATTATTTATGTTAGACTAACTACGCAGCAGGCATAAAACGTATGGAGCTTTGATGCATATCGCTCAGTGAAAAATGTTTCAACGGCATCATGATGTGATCTGTCGTGAAAGCGGAAAAATGTCACAATGGTGTCACGATGTCTACGTCCTTCATTAGAACTGTCACAGAAGAGTGTCATGATGTCGGCTACCTTCACTTGATCAGTCAAAGAAGGGTAAGGAACCAGTTCAGCAGCGGTGTCATGATATGTGATATATTCTTTACAACTGTCAAAGAATGCAAAGAAAAAGTTTGGCAATGGTGTCATGATGTCTACCACCTTAATTTGGAATACACAGATAAGAACGTTTTACTGAGCGATTGCATATTGCAATCAAGCTATAGGAATGCAGTTAACAACAGAAATAAACATTGGAATAACTTGTTCATCTAAAATAATATATTTGAAAAGTGAAAGATAAATATTTAAATTACGTTTAAAGCGAAGTCAAGATTGAAAAGTGTAAGAAGATTAATAAAATCGAGTAAGATAACAGATTAAAATGATGCATATTAAAAATAATAGAATGGCAAGCGATCGATTTTCGTACCGTATTGTAACATAACTGTTTTCATAACCTGCGTTAAGTTGATGAGTGCCTTAAACCCAATAATCGGATAAACTTTCGTTCTAATAGTGCTAACGATATAAAAAGCAGCTAAAGACATTCGTTCATTTAAAAATCATTTTCACTAAGCACAGCGATAGTTTCATTTAAACTACAGTGTAGTTTTATATTTTATTTACTGAATTTATTAACCACCAATAACATGCACTTTATTTATGATGTATTAACGGGTTACAAGAATAATCACAATGAATCATTATTTTTAAACACATGTGTAAATCATTTCATTCGAGATAAAAAAATTCTATCACAGAAACTCATAACTGCCAGTAAAATATAATATTTCACCAGAATGAAATAATATTCCTAAGAATCCAGAACTAATTCCTACTTTATATTTGTTTGAAAAATGAAATGATTAAATAAATAGTTCAATTAACTTAAATCACCAGGAGATAGTGTTGTTGTTTCTTTTTTAAATGGTTTGCTTTATATTCGTTCAAAGTGAAATATGTATTTTTTTTTCAACAATCGAAGCATATGAGAAGTTTTCTGAAAATTGTTAAACTTAGTTTTTTTTTAATCTAAGTCCAATAACTTAACATTTTTCATTTTATTCCTGATGTTTTCAAACCTATGTGAAATAATGCACTTTTGTTCAATGGTTTAGTGTAAATAATAAAATAGTCCGTTGATTAGATTTATGTAAATAATATAAAGTTTTAACTGTAAATATTATAGAATAACAACTTATCATAAGAATCATGTACCTTACACATTAAATTTCATTGTTACAAATTATAAATAAATAGTTAAACGTTTGTATTAGAATTTTTAAGTTTCCACGGTCTCAGTTAGAACAAAGACCTGACATTTTTCAAAAAAGATGTAAGTAAAATCTACTTCGAGGCGATCAATTTTTTAAATAACTCAATTTATAACGCTGCGGGTTCTTCAAAAATGTTAATTGCATCTGTTAAAGTAGGCTTACTTGTTGTAACTTATTTAAATGTATTTAAATAAATTTTAAATAAGTTAATGTTTTATTATAATCATAATATTAATTAGGTAATATTAAAAAAAAAAAACTATTTAAAAAGCCCTGTTCTATAATTGTGGCAATAATATGAGTAAACTAAAATTGGATATTTAACTTGACTACTATTCCCAACCAATACAATAATCGTGTGTCACCGTAATATTAAGCAGAGTGAAAAAAGACTTATTTTTTAAATGTTACATTTCTGTGAAAATAAATTGTTTCTATGTGAAAAAAAATAAAGACATTTTCTGAAGAAATAAATCAATTTTTGTATAACATTAAGTGTTGAACAATTATTATAAATAAACAAGATAAAGAAAATAATTTATTTTAATTATAATATATACATATATCGTCGACAAAAAGGCAAAAGGGCTGAAGCTCCATTTCGGGAAGTTTACACTGGAGCCTTGAAAGTTTTTTTTTTTTTTTCAATAAAATTCACAAGTCTTGAGTACTTGGTAGGATTTTGAAAAAAAAAAAATTTAGTTCACTCAAAGCCTTCTCCCGAATGGTGAATATATTTTCGAAGGCTGAATGGCCACAAAAGTCTTCATAATCAAACGAAAGTCAAAGCATTCGTTGCGAATAAAAAAACTGACCAAAACTGCATATTAAACTTATTCTTGACTAAAGTATCGCTTAAGCCTTTTTGCCTTTCCATCGACAATATGTACATATTTTTTTATAACCAACGAATGGCTGTTGAAAAGAATATTAAAATAAATTAATGTAAGCAATCATAAAGAGGGGTAAGATCATTTTTGGCATGCTGTTCATTAATTTTATCGTACGATTATTCAAGACAATCTAAGAAAAACATTATAATATTTTTTATCAAAGAAACTTTCTAAATTAAGAATAAATGTGGGTGAACCTTTCTTTGCTTTTTGCTAACAAAGGTAACGGGCATACATTATACTACTACGCGTTCGAAAAACTTCCAGACAAAAGTTCGTCCATGTTTTAATTTCACCTCGTAATGTGTCGTTGAATTAGCGTAAACACTTACTAACCATCACGCCGTTTCTCCGCAGGGGTAGGCAGAGAGGACGGACCGCCATACAACTCTGTCTTGGCATACACTTCTTGCTTCATTTACATTCATACATCGTCTCATACATACTCTTCTGTTATTCTGACTCTTCACATGACCCGATTCAAGTATTTGATTTACTTAATCGTGCCATGTCTTTCTCAGACGTCCTCGACTTCTTCTTCCATTCATTTTCGCATAATATATTTTTTCACACTCCTTTCTTCGTTCATTCGCTCTACATGCCCAAACCATCTAAGGGTCCCTTTCTTGATCCTATCCATTACGCTCATATCAGCCTTGCATTCTTTCCGGATATCCACATTTGTAATACGGTCATACATGGTTTTGCCGCACATCCGTCTCAAAGATCGCTCTATATATATGTCTTTGATAGTTTTATTGTGAAATTCTTTTGTTTATAAATTATTTAATGCTAGTATCTCTCTGTTTTTTTCACGAAGGCTAAATCAAGTAAATTTTATAATTTAGTGCTCTACAATTTTAGGGGAAAACTAATTGAATCGTAACTGATCTAAAAAAAAAAAAAAAAACCATTTACCGATTTTGTTAGAGAGGTCAGTGAAACCAACACTTGCTTAACTACGTTCGGTACAGAACTTACAAGTCGTAGACGTTCAACCAACTCTTGTTGTGCAACTATTTGATTTGAATCGATAAATGTATTATTATTATGGAAAAATAAAATCGTTGGTGATTTAGAAATACTGTTTTCTAATAAAATAAGATATCTCAAGGGTATTCCGAAATCATTTTTGTCTAACAAATGTATTTCGTAGACTACATTATTATTTACTAGTTTACTTTCCATTAGTCACTAATGTGCTTTAATCATTTGATGTTGTTTAATAGTGTATAGTAAGACAAAAAAAAGTGACATTATGTCGCTAGTGACTCTCTGCACTAGCGACCGAATTATTTTAAAAGTCTAATGAAATCAGAGATTCATTCGAAGATCTATGCTAGTAATCGCTAGAAAGCTTCCTCAAGAGCCGCCTTAAATAATATTTTTATAGAATATTTTATTTTTATATAAATTAGAAGTAGTTATGCAAAAAGCGTCCAACCGCAAAAAGGATGAAACAAAGAAAAAGACGATTTAAAATATAACGATAAAAAAGCATAAATATGCTATTTCTTAATGAGCGTTATTATTTATTTATTTATAAATTAACGGACTAAAATCAATTTTACATTTACAAAAAATACATATAAAACACGAAATGGAAAAAAGAGCAACAGAGAAGAAATAGCATATGCATAAAAATAAATGAAGCGATGACAAAATAAGACAAAATAAACATAAAAGAGAACATTCAAGCCATGGTCTAGTCAAAGTTTTGGTAGAGTCGTAAAGAATGACAAAAATCATTTAGACTGCTAACAAAAGTTTCAAGACCATGGCTTGAGTTAACAAGTCTTGACATTCTGGACATTGGAGAATAATACCCATAATTAGTATTGTGATGATTGAGGAACAGCAATTCATTGTTTCTGAGTCTACGACAAGAAATGTTGAACTGGATAAGTTGCAACAGAGAAGGTGAGTCAATAAAACAATTCATAATTTTGTAAATGAAAATTAAATCAAAGTCTTTCCTGCGCTTTTCTAATGAGGACATTTTCAATAATTGTTCAATTTCATCATATAAATATTGGCCTCTTTCTCGACCTAATCTTCATGCAATACCGCGTAAGAAGCGATGTTGTACGGATTCAATATGATGAATATGAACGGTATAGAAAGGGGACCAAATTACACTAGCATATTTTAGATGAGGGCGAACTAATGAGCAGTAAAGGGTTTTTAGAATCTTTATATTCTTAAAGTCACATGCAATTTTATTGATGAAGCCAAGAAGTTTTAGTGATTTATTAGCTACATTATTAATGTGATCATGAAAAGAAAGGTTTTAGTCTAGAGTGACACCAAGATCTATATTTTATAAATCTGACGGTAGATAGGGAGATACCATTTAATTTATAATTGAAGAGGATCGGTTTATGAATTCTATGAAATGACATAATTTTAGATTTATCAATGTTTAATTCTAGGCAGTTAGTTTGACACCTTTCATTAAATGAATCAATATCACTATGGAGAAAAATACAGTCATAAATTTTTTTATTTTATTTTAAAGATCTTATTGTCATCTGCAAAAAGTTATAAATAGTTAATTAATAATCAATCGATGTGTTCATTCAAATATAAAAAAATTCTTGTGTTATTCCACATTTCAAAATGTGTGTAAAGGCAAACATCTGCAATGTGCGTTTGTAAAAAACAAAAATTACCAAAAATCTAGTGCATTTGGAGCTTGGATGTTTTCAGCAGATATAAATCTCGTATTTATCTATAGCAAAACATGTAAAACTCGATTTTGACAAATTGTAGGTTAGACGCTTTCTGCATAACTCCATCCGATTATAAATCTTAAAACATGGAAATCGATAGAAAAAATATTTTAACGTTGGGGTTGTAGAGCTGCATAGTCATTTTTTTGCGATTAACAAATGAAACTTGCGATTGAATCCAAATTTTCGAAATACTTTTACGATAATTTGGTAAATAACGGTGGAGTGTCACAAAAAAAGTTGAATTTGAGGTTATGACAAGACTCAAACCAAAATCCTTATTATTCATATGTGACTTAATACATAGGTACTGCCCAACTACATATCTGAATTAATACATAGTTACTTTCCAATTAAATATCTTAATTAAGACATAAGTACTGTCCAACCACATAATTGAATTAATACATAGGTACTGTCAAACTATATGAAACATTGAAATAACGCAACTAATATACCTACCTAATAATGAACAAACAAACTGGTCAACCTCATTGCAAACTTGGTTAAAACAACGAACCTCGTAAATCAAAGCAAACGGTATAAAAGGACTTAAATTGTCTCCCTATTTTTTCCATTTTCGGGTGGCTTTAATAAAAATAAATATTTAAAAACTTATTTTCACATTGGCACCCATATTGTGCGATGTTTTGTGGGTTGTCATAATTTTTCCGCAGGCTTTCTGTTGGTTTAAGGAAAAATTATAATCCCTCTTGCCACATACTTTATCAATGCTCGAGGGTATAAAAAGTTTCAACTTAATCCTTAGAAACAAACCTACGTTTTAATCTATGTTGAAATTAACTTGACTGATAATATATACATACCTATTTGAATACATATTTCATAATATTGTATCTTCCAAAAACTCTGATAAAAGCAATGTTTTTCTTTATCCCCTTTAATGTACAAACGCACCTGTTTTTCTTGGTAAAATAATGTTTTATTATCAGAAATAAATAACATTGTGATATCCTACACCTTCTATGTGGTCAATAAAACAAAAACCAAATTATTCAAAATCAAAGTAAGGCTCACAGAAAATTTGCAAAATATAAAAAAAACATGGATTCCGTTTAATCACGGCAAATACCTAACTGTTAATTATGTGTATATTAGTATTTAGCAATGTGGTCTAAAGAGTGAGGTAAGCAGTTCACAATGGGGTGTTGATACCAACCCTAATGTATGGCAGTGAGGTATGGAACTGGTAGAGGAAGGAAGAAATTAGATTGAATGCTGTATAAATGAGATCCCTGAGGCGTATTTATGTAAATCATTTTTGATCGTGTTTGAAACCGTACTGAACAAGATGAAAAGAAACAAAACAAATAAGTTAAAAGAAGCGCCAGGATAATGTATGAAGCGAAATTGAATGGAGAAGTAATCAAGGACGCCCAAGAAAGAAAGACATAACCAAATAAATCAAATAATTTAGTTAAGTCATGTCAAGAGTCAAAATAGCTGAAGAGTATGTATGAGAAGATGAATGAATATCAATCAAGCAAGGAATGTGTGCCAAGACAGAGTTGTTTGGTGGTCTATCCTTAGTTAGTAGTTACCCGGTTTCGTAAGAGTTTAAACAGTATTTTTTTGCAAATTCCCTTTACCAAATCTATGCTTCACTGTCGTATTCATATATAAGGGCGAGTGGGTAATTGAAAAAAAGCCAAACATGGCGCCTCGTTTATTTTATTCACGGTTAAATATTTGAAAATTTTATAGTTATTTCGTTTGAAGGAACTATTGTGTTGACCTCTAAAAACTGTAGAGAGAAAAGGTAATGCGAATTTTATTACGCCATAGCTTGCAGTTCAAAAGTTTAGTTGGACAAACCATCAAATAATTCTCTTAAAATTAATCAAACGGGTACAATGATAAATTTTGTTAGGACGATACCAGTATTGTCTGAACATAATGTTTTTTTAATCAATAAACTGTCTAATCATTTTATGTATAGCAACTTTTGTTCCGAATCTATCATTATCGACCCCGAAACGTCATCCTTTTTAACAAAAATTGCTCCGCCTGTGTCCAGATATATCTGTATCTGAGTTCACATGCTACCTGCCTGGCCAGGAATCATAATCGCTTGGCTTGAGAATTTGGGAGTTCAGAAACATTATATTAGGTTTCTGGGATGTGACCAACTACTTGTATTTATTTTATTTTAGACATTTTCAGTGTTAATTTCAGTTAATTTTTATAGTAGCAGAGTGCAAATTCTCTTTATCAGAACTTGAAATTAATTTTACAATAACTGTTTTTTCTTTCTTTCTCCCCTTGAACTTAGGACATTTTCAGTTAGATTAGTTTCTTGGAGCCATTCGTTTGTAGTTTCAATCAGAAATATTTACACAAATGTTGTGAAATGACGAACTACATACCATGCACGTGATTGAGAAGTTAGTTCTTCCAATGGTTGTAAGGCACCCGTCACTGTTTATTTTATTTGGTGTATTTTGTGTGTGTTTTTTTTAATTATTATTTTCAACATCACAAAAACTAAAATAATTTATTAAGACTATGTGATCTCTGTCTGTTTTAAGTTAGCTTTGATTTTGTTATAGTTATTTTGCTCAAAATCCAGAGATGGCGTTGTTTTAAGTGATTTTATAATCGGAGCGATCGCAGTTCTTTCGCGACTATTTTTGTGGAATATATTGTCACTGTAATTCACAATTTGTTTAAAATGTTATCATGTAGTTTTGATAGGTTTGGTGTAAATTGGTTCGCGCACTATTAATTGTATGACTGTATATTCACTGACTTTTTACTGACGCTTAATATTTTATAACCACACATTTTTGTTTTTTATTTTATTTTTATTAATTATGACAGACGGAGTGAGTTTTATGTAGTTATAATACGCAAAGTTAACGCGCGGTCACAACTTTGTTGAACTCTGTATTTTTTACTCACTTTCAATTACTTTAGATGCGTTTTTATTATAAATTCAGTTCGGTGACAGCGCAGACACGTCAGTGTTGTTGACTTTTTGTTGTCCCATTATCACAGGTGGAGACTTTCCTTGTAGCCGCCGTACAATACCGTTTTTGTTTTTTTGGTTCGAATTATTATTATTACATGTTATTTAAATAAAAAAATATGTTCTCTCCTTCATTATTTTCATTTAACTTCTATGTATCACTGTGCTAGTTCAATACTATAAAAAGTCAAAAAAATATTTCGAGTCTTTGGTGTTTTCTGATTCCTTATAAACATAAGGAATCAAAAGACACCCATAAGTCAAAAAAATATTTTTTTGACTTGTCATAGTATTGAACTAGCACAGCGGAATTATTTTTTTGGCAGACAGAGTTCCACTATTGTATCCACTGCTCTGTTCTGCTGAAATAAAAAAGTATTTATTATTATTATTAATTCCAAACAAAAAATATGAGCAAATTAAATGACGTTAGATTTCAATGTTGCTGTTTTTAGACACATATCAATAACATTTGCTTTAAATATAAGATACTTGCATAAAATTTTTCCAATACTTGAAAATCATATCAAAGTTCTAACAGGGAGCAGAAGACTTCATCTCTTCCAGACGTGTTCAGAAGTTATCCACCGTTCGCAGTCGCTGAGATGGGGGCAGCTTCATGTGACTGCATCTGCGCTCGAATCTTTTAAACAAGCTTTCATTCAACTTTCCGCTATTTTCGCAAAAACCGAGAAGTTTCGATGACAAGCTTCAAAGAATCTATTATCCACAAATGTTCTCTGTTAGTTCAGGCTATAGAATAAAAAAGAAGTTTCCGTTTCTTCGGCTTTAGTTCCCAGGCCTTCCTCTAATTCTACTATTATCTTCTTTCACGTGGACAGTTCAAATATTCCTTGGACTACCTCTGGGTCGAGTGGGAATTGCTTTTCCTTATTTAATTCAATGACTTATGTACATGTACACATATTTTCTGAACTATTATGCTAATATCAAAACATCTCTGCCATTTCCCAGTTAATAATATCAACTACAAATCATTATCTATAACCGAAAATTTAGACGAAACGCAATAGGTTCAGAGCAACCCATTGTTTCATTGTACCTACATAATATAATCTTCTGTAGCTTTCACTGTGTAAGAACAACAACAGAAGGTTGCCTACTCACACTCCAGTCACGAAAGCGTATAGGGGCCAGCTGTGCATGGATTCACATTTCAACATCGGCTTTATAGAGATAACGATAGCTCATTTTCCTACTGCTCATTGTGTCCGGGTCAAAACGCTAGCGGAGATTTGTAAAGTCCGGATTTCTACAGTTTCCCGACACAGCAGCTCGGCCAAACTAACAAAACTGTCTAGGCTAGGGGCAAAGTTGGGCAAGCAAGTTGGTATAATAATATAATCTTACTTTTGAGTAACTAGAGTAGATAGATAATTCACCAGACTGAACAAACTCTTTCAAATTCTATATGAAATGTAATCTTACTTACCTACATAAATTCTGACCAATGCTAATAGAATTCTATTTTAAGTATTCATCAATAAACAAGATGTGACATTAGGAATAAAACATGTGTGATTAAACCATCTTCTAGTTAGACATATGCACGATTAGTTGTTATTCTTATTGAACTTTAATTAAATACTAGACTGGGCACTTGCACTTATTTTATTGCTGTCGAAATTAAAACTAAAGGGTGACATGTTAATTGAATTCATATTCATATTCAACAGGGAATTGACACCTCACTCCAACGTAATGTTTCGATGTATTTACATAATTCAGTGGCTTAAAAGACAAATTATCTACTTTTCAAAGTTATTTTTTCCACTGCTTTGTAAAGGTGAGAAGAACCAATTTTGCTTATTTTGTTTCGTCTGCATTTGGTTTATTAATACTTATCATAAAATATTTATTAAAAAAATCCTCATTTACTTCAGCTCCGAATGTATATTCGACAGTATCTACCTCTTCCTACCATGAAAAAAGGATGAAATCCTGCAGAAAGTTGACAAAAAATAGTCCAATGGAGATCTTTTGACAGTATATTGAAATTTCTGGTTGATTCTTAAAATAATAATAATTTGTTGGTTTACGATCATCAAATTAAATTATTTTATTGCAAATCGAGTTTTATTAGCCTCCGAAAAAGCTATGAACACAGATGAAAAGAGGATTCCCGGAAAATGATGAAAATAATCAATGAACAAAGTGATCCGCAAAAGTCGTATTACGTTTTTGCATAAATATCACATTTTATAATCCCAATCAAAAATAAAGTATTAAAAAAAGTTGTTTACCAATAAACTGCTTAAATTTGCCGCTTCTGTAAACCTATAATAAGTGATAATCCATATTTATGTGATAAGGTCTGTTGGATCCGAATCTGCGATAAAACATCGAATGTTTTTTCAGTTTCAGATAAATTTGTAAAATAGTGGAATGTTAACATCAAACTATACTACTTGATAGAAGTGTCTAATTATGGATGTGAAAAGATTATAGAATGAAAGGAAAAATGGGAAACAATTCACTCACCGATGAAGTTGAAGTTGTAAGTTCTTGAAGTCTTCTTACTCATTATTGCTCCACATTTTTATTACTGTTCAACGATTCTTTTCTTGTGTAACGACAAAGAACAAAACAGGTTTCAAATTCTCCAAAATAGAGCAATGAGAATTATACTTGGGCGAAATAGATACTCAAAAGTAGCTTAAATGTCAGAGGAACTTAATTGGCTGACAGTTAAACAGATGCTGACATTGAACACATTGATGTTTATACATTAAATGAAGAACAACTTGTTACCAGAGTATTTTTCTGACAAAATTATCTACAATGTTGATATTCACAAGTATAATACAAGGGCATGCAAAGAAATTAGACTACGAGAAAAGAATAAAGCCAATACCCAAAACAGCTTACTATATAAAGGAATGAAATCGTATAATGCGCTGCCGGAAACCATCAAAATTATGCCTTTCAATAAATTTAAAAAAGCCTGTACAAATTATTTAAAATGTATGCAAACCAAAATAATAAGTAGTATTTAAGTTAAAATATTATTAGTCAAAAAGTAAATGAAATAATTAGATACTGGTAAACTTAAATGTACAAAGTAACTAATATAAAAAATATATAAAAAAAATTTTTTTTTTAAAAATTTAAAAATATTGTATTATTAACGAACGCAAATATATCACACTGATTTTTAAGTTTTCTTATTAACAAACCATTTTTTTTAAATGCTATATCGAGAACATAAACAAAACCGAAGAACAAGCGAAAAACCAACGAGCAACACATTTATTCACATCATTCAACTTTTCTGTTGTTTCTTCTTATTGTTTCGAACACAGTGTTGTTGAATACGGAAATCGAACATTGTGAAATAGTTGGATAAGGTAGGAGCCTGATGAAAAACTTGAAGGTAAGAACCTTACATCATTATTATTATTACTTGGAAATCCAACAGGTGATAATAATATGATCTTGTGTATTTTCTACGAAGATGAGTGGCGAGGACAGGCAAACATAAATCGGATTCCTTCTTCAATTTTATTTATATTACACCACTTAAATATTTGAAGTACCTTCTAGTAGTAAGTTCCCGGATCACTCGAATTTCATTTTTTTTTGTTCAAATTGGACAATTTAATAATTTGGGATATTATATAAATTATAATTCTGTATTTGTGTCTCACTGACTTATTTGTTGACCGTTAAATCAATGATGCATTGCCCTGAGTGGAAACAACGTTGCGATTACTCAAGCGTTCAACTAAAACTTCCAGGCAGAAAAAACTGTGGAAATGTCATGACTTCTGAGTTCTTCTGCAGAGATATATTATACAAACAACTGCTTTGCTTAGCTATAGTTCAGCAATTCTGTTTTTGAAATCATTTTACGGAATCCTTGTATGTGTCAGTAAAATACGGTACACTATTGATCGAATCGCAAACGAAATATCAGTTGTAAGCAGTATTGAATACGACTATTTTTAATTTATTTGTTTCACAGCCTGTTAAGCATTTAAAATATAATATTATTTACTCACTTAGTGATATTAGATATTATAAAAGACCCAATTTTGAAAAATAACAAGTTTTCTAGGAATACTTGAAAGGAGATAGGTAAGCACAAAAGTTATTTATATTATGTGTATAATATTTTCTCTTGGAAAATTCAATTCGTAATTGTTTTCGTATAATGGTTTGCGAGTGTATATTAAAAAAGAAAGCCTATTTCAAAACTGA
This sequence comes from Drusus annulatus, assembly GCA_022651775.1. Taxonomy (NCBI): domain Eukaryota; kingdom Metazoa; phylum Arthropoda; class Insecta; order Trichoptera; family Limnephilidae; genus Drusus; species Drusus annulatus. The sequence goes on from JAGWCC010000562.1 coordinate 229,713, forward strand.
TAATTTCTAACATGTAGAGAAAGCTAATAATAAAAATTACAAAGATCTTTAATTACACTATCGTGGAAATATAAATGAACGTAATTACAACGTTTTGTAGGGTAATTTGTTTTCACCTATATATTTATATTTGAAAAAGATACCAATAAAAACCGACCTTAAAATTAGTTGAATTTTGAATGTAATAATCTTAGCTTATGTACTAATATGGCAATGGAAAAAAACGCTCGAATATCGTAAAGCTTGTAAATGTTTTACTGGATTTTGGGCTTATTGGTTTAAAGTGACAACATTTTTTTTCTAAAGTGGAATATGTCAAATACTAATAAGTACTGAAAAAAGTAATAAACAGACTAGAATTATTTCAATATAATAAATTATTTATAAAATATTTTCGGTTGTGATATTTTGTTGGCCTGCGAAATATTTCGGTTTCATGGACGTCATACGATATTATCAAATATTATAATAATAACCGTGCAGGTTACATCAGCACCCCAAGTCCATTGTTGGTCCAGCCTCTCCTCACTTGACTCCTGGAGCTGCTTTATTACACGACAATTAAGTAATGAAAACACTTATTACGTATTTCAATTTATTTTTTAATAATTAATATGGTAAAGTTCCAAACTTAGTACCGCTTAAGCCGCATTATAGCCGGCAGTCTGTTCTAATGAAACCGCTTGAAGTTCATCCATTTCATTGGCCGTGTCAATTTAAATCAAAACGTCAAATTGACAGCTCAGCGCCCATTGTTGTTTCAGAGAACAATTCCATTTAGCGGGACTATGACTGGTTCGGACAAGTTTTCCGATATCATTTTCAGTATGAGGGTGAAAATTTCATTTTTAATTTTGCAGGGGGTAGCGAGAGGAACTTAATCCGCCTTATTTTATTGTTATTTTCCTTTAGAATATTTTAAACAAAATATTTTGTTTTTTATGAAATATAGCGATAGAAATGAGAAAACTCATTTAAAGCACCAAACATTATTTTCGAGGTTTTGACATTTATAAACATCGAATACCTATAGAGTACGAATAATTCCAGTACTAGGACTAGCTGCCGCCGGTTGAAGTTGTTTTGTCAGCTTTGCAAAAAAATAGCTGAAAGAATTTATTATTATGATTGGTTGCTCTAATTCCATTCATTTTAGTGTCTTTACTTCAAATTAGATCATTTTTTTTATTTCTATCTAAAAACCTTCGGTTAACAGAGCTACATTTTAGAATTTTAGATTTTGTAATATTTGTACAAGAATTTTTTTGCTTGTGTGGGGGCTGTTAATGGAGTAAGATCATATGTGTATATACATACCCTATTCCCCTGAAACATAGCATTCATATTATACATGCCCATACATGGATTATTTACCCATATTATTTATCTGTAGCTAAAGTGAAAACATGCAAGTTGACCCTGTGGCCGCCGGATGCCTAAGTTCATCAGCATTTTGCTCTGATGTAATGTAATACAGTTTGAAATATACCCTTTATTCTATATCCGATAGACAATATTCTATACAATGTCTAGGTAAAATAGCGAAATGCTTCTGGCAGTACACATATTATGCAAATCCGAGCTATGCATTTGAGTAACCGTCCTTAGTCTTTAGATAGACTACGTTGGAGGTACCTCCTGCGGTTTCTGCTTTGGTTCTACAGTAAGGTAGATTATGCAAACGTTTATAATCGACTAACATGCACGCTGTTCGCTACGAAAATCTATTCAAGTTTATCTCGTTACCATAACGTGTGGAGATTAATTGAGTAGAATCACCTTGTTGTGGGTCTGGGATTTGATATGGCGCTTTACTGAAAACCCCTATGAAACCTTTGAACTTAAAACTCATCTGATAAAAGAATACCTCATATAAATTCCTTCTAGCCTTTTTCTTTTTTTTTATAAATGGCCGGAAAAGACTTTAGGGTAGAGCTCTCAGTGATAGTACATTGATGAGAAGAGGTAAAGGTTGTAACGGACCTTTGAACGACATACACGTTACTTAAAATTGCTTTAGGTTCGTTTTCAAATCTTCTCTACTAATTCGATTAAACAAAATCACTAATGATTTTGTAGAAAACCACCATAAAGTAGGTACATATGGAATGAAATCTAACGAGAAGTGACGTTTTCAAAGACATTTTAAAGTTTTTTTTTTCATTTATTTTTTAAGTCCTGCGGGTAGGAAAAAATGAAATGACGTGATTTGGCAAACACATGCTAACCAATGCACCATATTTTTCAATGAAAATTGAGGTGGCTCAGAGCTGGGTAGGTAGATTAATAGGCTTTCAGTCGGAGAGATCGGTTTTCGAAGGGATTGAAATGGGAGAAAATGATTTTATGCATTTTTATACAAACCCACCAAAACTGTTTTTAAATAAAGTCCACTTGTTTCAACCATTTTACAGCCCAGCTGACAGAATTCAACTGAATTTATTTTGTTTACGGCAGTTGAATCTCTCACTATTCGAGAGTTGTGACTAAATGCGGTTCTTTTCACAAACACACCGCAGAAGCCATTTCCACCAACAAATAAAACGGTCTGGAAACTTAGAAGTGAGGTGATTGCTATTTGAGTTAGTGCTACTGCGATTTAAGAATCTAAGTTTTACTTAGTCAGCTACTGTTTGCTTAAAGGAGACGATAAGAAACGCTCTGAAATAAGTCACTAGTTTAAAAATGGAACTTTCTCAGTCTTTAACAGTTAATTGGATAAAATAAGACTCCGAACACCTATTGGACTGAAATTACTTTAGTTCTGTTAATGAGCCACGTAAAGAGGCTTTTTTGAATCAGGAAAATTTTCTAACACCATCAATACTTTCTTAATTGTATTTAAAAAAACACAATTTTATTTTTTTGCATTCTGTGTTACAAGAACTACAGAATTATTATTATTAGAGTGCCAAATAGTACTTTTTATTATGCTTAAAGCCAAATATAAAATTACGAGAGAAAAGAAAGACAGAGTATTATACACGCATGAAAACTTAAAACTACCCAAAGTTCGGGAGCTGAAATATTATTCCGTTAAAGTATTTACGCTGAATTCGACGTTTCTAGTATTCCAAATACAATAATATTGTGTACTGTAGCTTAAAAATTTGTTGCCGTTTCTTAACGACAGTTGGCTATGTTTTATTTTTTCCCCAAGGGGTAAAAAAATAACATTTGAAAACAACGTTCACCTTGTCTTAAAAACTTCAACCATAGGAATACATATTCATGTTATACATGAATTCATGAATACATTTTCCGTTTGTTATGGTTTTTATGTACCTATATCAAGCAAATACAAGTATATTGATCTATGAAAACATCGTTTACAGTGAAATTACTTACTTTTTTTCTTCGGGAAAATCTGCTAATGTTTACATCACTGGTGTAGATATTTCAAACCGTTCAATGTGACCAATAGCCCGAATGGCATTAAATTGATTCAGAGTAGGTATATTCAACGGTCTAATTACATTATATTTTATAATAAATCTATCATAAAATATATAAAAGCAGTATCGGTCATGTTTAAATTTTTCATAAAGACTGTGACAGTAACTTTTTGCATAACAATTATCGATATTTTTGTTTAGAAAAACCATTAATGTTCGTTTCCAAGTAAATAGATCGGTGTGTACTGGTCATCACGTGCCAAGCAAAGTAACGTTAGTAAGTAAGCTACCTATCAATGTTTTTTTCGCTGAATCTGTTAGAATACCTTATAAAGTAGGTTACATAATATTAATGTCTTCTTATAACACTTTCTACGAGTCGGCAAATATTTTTTTTTCATTTTCAGCCAATTAATTGATATTGAAGTTTGAAATATTTGTAAAGTTTCAAAGCGAGCAGTGATATCTATTATTTTGGCACCATGACAGAGACAGTAGCCAGTGGAGAGTTGTCAAACGCACCAATGAAAAATGTTTCTGGGATTTTGATTAATCAGCCCTTTTTTTTAACCAAAGAGTAAGTAAGAAGACGTTCAGTTAGAACAAAAATTCATGGGCAAGTTTAAATAGTTACTTTTATAACATTTTTGTTGTTAATCACATATTTTTTTAGGTTTTAAATAATTACCCTATGGTTAATTTATAATTAAAGTTTTTAAGAAGTTACCTGCACACCTACGGTCTTTATTTTGCAAATTATTTTTTAATCTTGTTTACTTCACTTTGATCTTGTTTTTCAGTTTGCGAAAAAATCTCTGACTAGAAAGAAGAAACAATCCCCTTTATCAAATTATGTTTATAGATATTTTATCGGGATAGTGGTTATTCAATGGAATAAAACACACAAAGGAAATACAGCGTACACAAAAAACTTTAAAGATACAAAGTCAACAGTAATAGTTAAAAGATCAACTAAAGAAAACAGTATAAATCTTGACTGAAAAATGTAAAGTAATAAAAAACCAACATAACAAAGTATGAAAAAATTTAAAAACTCTAAATTCCAATTTCCCAAATGGGTATTTTTAGGTGGATTAACGTTTTTTTATATTTATTTCGTCTAATCCAGGGCGATATCTATTACAATATATATGACGGGTCAAAACCATAGGGGTCCAAGTAACATTTTGGTACTTTCGAGAAAAACGGTTTTTGTGTTTTAAAACGCAACCTCTTCATTGATGCTAGTAGAACAAATGAAAACAAACAGCATATATTTGCGTAGGGATATATAAAAATTAAAAAAAATTACACGTTCTCAAAACCATTTTAAAAAAAATAAAAAATGTCATTTGAATCCTTATGATTTTATAAAATCTTCATGAAAAGGAAATTTCGTCCACATATGTCACTGTTCTTCACCTTTTCCTTTGATTGTCTGTGAGTTATATGGGATACTAATTTAACAACGTGATGGCATACTTAACTCGATTCTCACCCAAATGTCACTTGGAACCCTATGGTTTTGGCCCTGTCATAAACTTTAATAACTTGCATCTGGGGCTGGCTGTTTTATGCCTTATTGCAGTTTAAAAACAGTTTACTCTACCTGAGGGATATATTTTATTGGAAGAAATTCTGTGTGGGTGGAGTCAATATGTAAAACAAACAGCTGGAACTAAACATTTCACTGGCACTGCGGAAAATCGGTAGCTAGAATAATAATTTTGTATACAGGTTTGCGTAATTGTATTATCCTTATTGCATTCCAGTATGTCTGGGTAATCCACACACCTACCATATAGATATTTACACAAATAAATTAAACAGCATTATCTTCACATAGCTGGAGTATCTTTAGAATGTTTTTTTACAGCATCCCAGCGTAAAAGCTACGATGATTAAGGCTGGCGCCTCTGTCGATCAACTAATCAAAATTCAGACTGACAATATCAGGTTTCTCGATTAAATGCGATTTCCAAAAAACTGGGCGTCTAGACCAGCCTGTCTCACAACGTTTCCCAGCTGGTGGGAGACTTGCCTGTCTGCCCGGTATAGACAAAAACGTTTTTGTGATGTGTCACACACAAAAAAATGTGTTCAACGTTTAGACGTTTGATTATATTCGAAGAATCATTGACTTTATTTTTTTTATTTATGTGGCCGAAGAACAGGTTTTCCGGTTCTAGAGTCTTATAAATACACACATTTTCAGAATAATAGTGAAGAATATCAACCTCGTCGTTATAAAAACCCTTACCAAACAACATATGCATAGATATTTAAGTAAAATGTAATATACGAGTATGTAATTTTAATAATACCAAATTCTTAACTTTAATCCACTATTATTTTATTTAAGACCTGACCGGTTTCACCTTGTGACGGGCATCTTCAGATTGGTACAATTTTAAGTCTATGGAATGTTTACTATTAGGTCCAGAAGGGATGGATATTGATATTCATAGTGAATCTTCGATGACTTAAGGATTTTAGTTTAATGGCTGACAGAGGTGGCTTTACCATACCTTCAAAAATACATTCGGGTAGTTTTATTACCTTCTGGCAGACGGTTTACACGCGGGGTGCGTTAGATGCGTTGTAGTTTTTTTTTAAATTATATCTATAGTTGTCAGTTTTATTTTTAACAGTTGGCTATTTTTTAATTTATTATCTGATTTTCCCGTCTCTGTTAGGTTAATGTATTTTAGGTTAAGGTATATTCAGAACTAATGAAATTTATGTATTACCACCAATTTACAAAAATCTCTAGAAGTATGATCGTTGCCGATTTGAAAGTAAACTGATTTCACAAAAAAACTTTCTGCTTCTGGGTCCGAGAAAGGCAAATAAACCTGATTTTCTTTTTAAAGAAGAATCTCACTATTGAATTTTTAAATGATTTTCCCGAAGGTTGAAAAAAATTATCTTTATTCCCATACATAAAAACACATGTCTATATCGGTTTTTTCTTTCCGGAATGTGGGGAGGTTAGTGAAATCCTACACCCATAGAGCATAAAAGCCCCATACAAATAATTCATGTATTAAATTTGAAGAACTCCGTTTTATTTTATAAAAAACAAAAACTAATAGAAATTAATGTAATTATTATTTAAATTAATAAAATTAAAATATACCTTCAAATAATACAGAAAATGAAATAATAGGAAACGATAATATATATATATATATATATATATATATATATATATATATATATATATAATATAAAAACCGTTCGTACGTATTTTGGCGGCTTGTGCAGTGGAACTTCTATTATAAGTTTCCTGAAACTTTCAGCAAGTTGAAAGTGAGGTCAATTTACAAACTTACGGCAACTGTGGATGATTAGGGTGCAAACTTCCAAGTTACACTTCACACTATTATTATTGTCCTACACACAGGTCGTTAACAGACCCTAATAGCTCTCGTAGAATCATTAAAGTTGATTGAAATACGCTGGGGATTTTCAGAAGGTTTAGAGTAGGCAAGAAGATTTGTGAGTTGCTTATTATTTAACACTGGCTGAAAATATCCGAAAAAATCAATGATATTTTTTAAAGGGGCTTAATTTGATAATTATTAAGGAATTAATTAAAATAATAAATACCAAGATACGTATTGTTTGTTCCTTTTATTTAACTAACTAAAACTAAATGACCATCGCGCTGTTATCCGGAAGGGTGAGCTATCACAAATATCTGTACTGGAAAATCTTGCTTCATCCACATTTATGCATCGTCTAATAAATAAGATTCTGTTATTTTGACTCTTGACATGATGCGACCCAAGTATTTGATTTTGGTAGTGCCAAAATATTTACAGCTGAACTGCATTTTGGTCGAGTGGTAAGACGCTTGACTACGAATCCAGAGGTTGCGGGATCAAACCCGGCGGGCGCAAATTATTTTTATTTAATTAGTATCTGTCATAACATTTAATTCATATAAACTAATATATAGGATGATATATTTGCGGCACGTTACAGAGTGATAGATACTCTAAGTATCACCCTGGTGAAAGACCACCATTCAGAATTGAAACGTTGCTTGAAATGGCTTTAGCCGTTCTTTGTGACCAGCTCTGAATATCCAGGTACTCTAAAGATTCCTCTTTCCCATCTCGTTCCCCTCCCCACTACCTTCAGACTCCATTTGGGGATGCCATAGTCTCATTGGCTCTAGCTGGTTTAGAATGTTGGGACTCTGTTGCGGTATTCACTGTAAAAAAAACCTGATAAAAACAGAAGATGGTCTCATGAGAGTGGCTTTTCATCCTTGTATTATTAAAATTTGGCTCATAGCTGTGTTAAAAGATTTCATAGGCGCGGTGATATCGATCGTAATACGTAGGTGTGAATTAAGATAATTGATTATTTGCCCTCGTTGCTGCTTGACTTAAGCCCGCATGGATATCTCTTCATAAGTATTGCGTGATCAAAATGGGGTATTCTGGTTTCAGTTGGTAGGCATTAATATGTTTTGGAAGAGATCTGCTTTATGATGAAGTATCTCTATTAGATGCATGTTAATCTCATATAACATTTACAGCATTTTAGCTACGTAACTTATAACTACATTGCAATGCTTCGTTATTAAAAAGGGTCGACTCTTGTTATCACATATTGTAGGAACTACTACAGCAAGAATATCACGAATCAAAAAGGGCGTTTCGAGAAAGCAGCGCGGTTGGTTGTAAATCGATGTTGTAAAGAACACCTTACGTAGTCGCAACACCTCAAACCATCGTGAATGGTAAAATAAGCAAACCAAAGACATTTGACAAACAACTTTTTTTAGATGCGAATTCCACTAAACTGCCACAATTTACAGAAGATGATAACTCTAAAACATAGTATGAGTTTGTTTTTATTATTGGATCGAAGGCTCCTATTTTAGAAAGTGTCTATTGGCTCTCATAAAAACCTAAAGAATAGTAGTTTGCTTACAAATATGATGATTTTTAGGATGTTTTCAATAAATTATCTTTTAAAATAAAAACAAAAAAATGTTATCAGACCATATATTTTTGAACGATTGAATGAAATTGGTCTCACAAAGAAAAATTAAGATATTGTTTCCGACACCGAAGCTTTCTTTAATCATTTGTGATTATTTTGAAATTCCGAATCTTTCATAATGAGCGTAAAATTGACGATTATCGGAAAAGAAGTATTCCGAATAACATGTTTAGTACGAATCGGAATGTTTATGTCATTCGTTCCTAAAGTATCACATACCAAACCAGGTTCTGAGCTTGAGAGCACAAGATGTTTGTAACCACCCTTATGCTTGCACAACACCCGTAAATTAAAGGAATTGTTAAAAAAATAACTTTTAACGGAGTTTTTCATGGAATCGTCTTCAGGCCATTATTCTTAATACGAGTTAGAAATATTCATCAACTAGGTATCTTACTACCTGGGAAAACAAGATTTCTATTCTGATGACCCCAAGGCTTGTGTTACAGAGAATTGGAATTTTTTAACAAATATTTAACTTTTCAAAGATGTGTTGTTGGTATTGTGTCTATAGAACATATTTTATTGTACTATTTCAAAATAAAACACTAACCTACGAAACCCGAATACTTATTGTCACATCAAAGTTTGCATTTTGCCGCCGTTAAATATAATGACTATTCGAAATACAGGTATTTTTAATTTTATTTCGTTCCTCTTTGGGCCATCATTCTAAGTAAGAATCAAAACAACAAATCTTCTGTTTTCTTAAAACCATTGAAAACAAAAAAAAATATTTCACACACGCGGCATCATGCGGGCATTCTCCAGGTGATTAGATTGAAAAATAAAATCCTCCTTTTTAATAGAATGGTCTTCGGGCCATCATTCTTAATAAGAATCCATAAAAATATTTACTTGGGTATCTTCCAACCTGAGAAAACAGGATTTATATTCCGACGAAAAAACTTGCATGACTCCAGCAAATTGATGCCAGATATTTAAAAAAAATTTATATATTTATGCAGGATTCTTTCATTAGATCTCGCCAGTAAAACATTACTTATTTAAATCATACAAAATGAAACTAGCAAGGGAAAACTGAATTCACATTGTTACATCAAAGTTTGCATCTTTCTATAGCTAAATATGAGGACTTTTTCATTGAATCGTCTTACGGCAATCATTCTTAATAATAATAATAATATTTGGATGATTTTTAGAGCGCCGTTTTTGTGAAAAATCACCTCAAGGGCGCTGAACAGATCTTGTTAAATTGTAATGTTTATGTAAGATGGAATGCGGCCGCCCCAAAAGATGTAGACCAACGTGGGCAAATGTCATCTGGCTGTCGTAAGGGTGTCATTTGGGTGATTTGTTGGATGCCTGGTTCGCTCGCGTTCGGGAACAGTTGGTCGAGATCGGCACTCTCCTGCCCCCCCTGCCGGTTCCCGGGCCGGCGGTCGAAGGGACACATCTGGACAAGGGTCAAAGCAAATGAACATTCTGGGCTATGGCACTGCATTAAAAACACTGATATTTAAAGATTAAAATATTTTCTTGAAAATCGAAATTATGTCAAAACTAGTCACTTTAAAATTAGAGTTTATTCACTTAACCTATACACAACGTAATTTTAGTGTAATTTTAAAGAAGTAATTTGTGAAATATCCTACTTATTTGGCGAAAAATAACAAGAAAGACTAAAACACGTCAGGCAGCTGCGAAAGCGCCACTTAGTTAAAATCAATTGTATTAATCATTTCGATTTCTTAGAACCATTCAAAACAAAACAAAAATATTTCAATCCAAAGACCGGCATTTCACCAGTAAATTGTAAGATTAAAACACAACATGAAATCTTCCGTTGTTTTTTTCATAATATGGTCTGCAGACCTTCGTTTTTTGAACAAATACAATATTTTCAAAAATCAGTTTTTCAGAACCAAAAAAAAGTTGTTTCTCACTCCCATTTTTCCTGTAGATTTAATGTTGAAAATAAAAAAAAACTCTTACTTTTTACTGTGGAATTATCTTAAGGTTATCATTATTAGAAAATTCAATTCACCAGGTATCTTAGAACCAGAGAAAATAGTGTTTTTAATCTGACCTTGTACTTTACCTGTAAGTACAATGTGTATTAAAAAAATAAAATAGTTTTAAATGAATTGTCTTTACCCTACTTAATGAACCAATTCATGTTTGTCCCATATGTCTCTAAAAACAGAAAACTATCTATAATAGTGAGGGCCGGCCCTGAGCCAAAAGATGTCTAGAGCAGGTAAATTTTGCGCCCCTTGTCAAACCCTAAATTTAAACACAAAATCTTACGAAAAACTTTTCTTAGCGTCTAACTTACACATCTTTGCTATTTTTGTGAACCCATGCGTCACACAAAAAGCATAACTTTTGTAGAAGTTTAATCAATGTTAGCCACTTTTTTTTGCCAGGTTTCCCCTCAAAAAATATTTAAAAATGATTAACAATATTTACGTTGCTTTGAACACTTTTATTAATTAGTGTGCATTCATTTGGGAAAAAAAACATCGTAAGCTTTATGTAAAAATAACAAATATAGCTAGACGGATGCAACAGCACTTCAGCAAATTCGTATAGCGCTGTCTCACAATTTCATTCTTGTTATAACTTTTTTAATTAAGCTATAAAGATTGTGCCAATTTATTCCTCATTTCCATTGTTTATATTTATGCATCATTTTCTATCTTTTAAATGCACAGTATAAAGTATAAGACAAAAAAACACGGCTTTTAGTTTTTCACAACGTTCGATTCCCGTCCATTAATATAATTTTTTTTTTTTAAATGTACAGTTTTCATTATAGACGCAAGTTATGTACTCAAACCTTACGGAGAATTTTTAATAATTCTTTCAATCAAATATTTGACTTCAACACTGTTTTTTCTTGAGTTCCGTAATTAAGTTTTTTCAGGCCCAATAATATTGGTTTAAGTATTTGGTGTGCTAAGAATGATAAAATGCAGCAACTTCGAAAAATTCAACAATAGTAAACTTTGTAAAAAAAACGAGTAAAAGGACAAAATGCGAACCTTGGGGTAAAAATAGAATGCAGCTTTATCAAGTGCTGAGAGACCGAATGAAATGAACCGTAGAAATTCTGTTAGAAGTGATAGATCAATGAGGATTGAAAAAATCCTGCGAAGGTAAAATTACTTAAAATAAATACCACTCAACGGGAAAAATGCGAGTCTGTAATAAGATGCCGTCTCCTCAGGCTCTATAGAACGGAATGAAGTCAAGTCACATAAATATTAAAAAATATACTACCCACGGGCAACCTGGTAATCTTAGGGATTCTTTCGGAATTCTCCTTATAATAATAGACTTTCAGACATAAGACGATTAAATAAAATAAAACTGGCGAAAGTAACATTTATAAAAAAAAAACACTTTACAGGCAAAATGCGAGACTAGGGGTCGGAAATAAAGTGCCGTTTTTCTCAGGCTCCATACGACGGAATGTAGTCAAGTCTAGAAAATCTGCTCAGAATGATAGACATAAGACGACCTATTGAAAAAATCTTGCGAAAGTAACATTTATTTTAAAAAATACCAACATACGGGGAAAATGCGAGTCTTGAGGTTGGGTGTGAGGTGCCTTTTTAAAAGCTCTATGAGACAGACTGACGTCATTTTTAGGAATTCTCCTCAAAATAATAGACTTAAGACAATTTTATAAAAAAAATAGCAAAAGTAAAATTTATTAAAAGAAATACCAGTTTACGGGCAAAATACGAGTATTAGGGTCGGAAATTAGATGCCGTTTTCACAGGCTCTTTATGACAAACTCACATCATTTTTCGAAATTCTCCTCATAATGATAAACAAAAGACAACTTAATAAAATAATCTTACAAAAGTAACATTTATAAAAAATAAACACTTTACGGGGAAAATAAGTTGCTGTTTTCTTAGGCTTCATAGGACGGAAAAGTAGTCAAGTCTTCAAAATCTGCTCAGAATTATGGACACAAAACGATATAGTGAAAAAATCTCGCAACAGTAACATTTATTAAAAAAAATACCAACTTACGGGCAAAATGCGAGTCTTGAGGTCGGAAATGAGATGCCGTTTTCACAGGCTCTATAGGACTAACTGATGTCATTTTTGGGAATTCTCCTCATAATGGTAGACATTAGACGATTTAATGATAAAATTAATCAAAGTAACATATATTAAAAGAAATACCACTTAACGGGCGAAATGCGAGTATTAGGGTCGGAAATGAGATACCGTTTTCACAGGCTCTATAGGACTAACTGATGTCATTTTTAGGAATTCTCCTCATAATGATAGACATTAGACGATTTAATGATAAAATTAATCAAAAGTGACATATATTAAAAGAAATACCACTTAACGGGCGAAATGCGAGTATTAGGGTCGGAAATATGATGCCGTTTTCTCAGACCTTTTAAGACGGAATGAAATCAATTCTTGATATGATGCAAAGAATGATAGACATCAGACGAAAAAATGAAAAAAAATAAAATTCAAAAGTCACATAAGTCAAACAAAAATATACTACCCACGGGCAACATGCTAGTCTAAGGGTCGGAAAAAAGATGCCGTTTACTCAGGCTCTATGTGACCGCATGACGTCATTTTTCGGAATTCTGCTCATAATGATAGACGTAAGACGATATAATAAAAAAATTGTAAAAGTAACATTTACTAAAAAATATACCAACTTACTGGGAAAATGCGTGTCTTGGGGTTGGAAATGAGATGCCGTTTCTACAGGCTCCATAGGACTAACTGACGTAATTTTTAGGAATTCTCCTTATAATGATAAATATAAGACGATTTAATGACAAAATTAGTCAAAGTAACATATATTAAAAGAAATACCACTATTTGGGCAAAATTCGAGTATTAAGGTCGGAAATTATGTATCGTATTTTCAGGCTCTATAGGACAGAATGAAGTCAAGTCTTGATATTCTCCAAAGAATGATAGATTTTAGACGAGAAAATAAGAAAAATCATCAAAAATCAGATAATTTTAAAAAGAATACTACCCACGGTCAACATACTTGTCTTAGAATCTGAAATAAGATGCCGTTTTCTCAGGGTTGAGACCGAATGGCGTCATTTTTCGGAATTCTGCTCGAAATGACAAACATAATGAGGACAAGAAAAAAAAATTCTTTTAAAGTCGCATGAGTTGAAAATTAAATACAACCTACTGGAAAAATGCTAGTTTTAGTGTAGAAAATATGACTCTTTCAGGCTCTATACGACCGAATGATGTAATTTTTTAGAATTCTGTACAAAATGATATACACAAGACGATTCAATGAAATAAAATGGCAAAAGTAACATTTATTAAAAAAATACCAACTTACGGGCAAAATGCGAGTCTTGGGTTCGGAAATAAGAAAACGTTTTCTAAGGCTCTTTGTCACCGAAAGACGTCATTTATCGGAATGATAGACGTAAGACGATTAAATGAATATAAATTGCAAAAGTAACATTTACTTAAAAATATACCAACTAACGGGCAAAATGCGAATCTTGGGGTCGAAAATGAGAATCCGTCTTCACAGGCCCTATAAGACTAACATACGTTATTTTTCGGAATTCTTCTCATTATGATTAGTATTAATTATTCTCTTCCTCAACATAAGACGGTTAAAGGAAAAAAATAGTAAAAGTAACATATATTAAAAGAAATACCACTTTATGGGCGAAATTCGAGTATTAGGGTCAGAAATATGATGCCGTTTTCTCAGGCCCTATAGGATGGAATGAAGTCACGTTTTGATATTCTGCAAAGAATGATAGACATTGGACGAGAAAATAAAAAAAATAATTCAAAAGTTACATAAGTTAAACAAAAATATACTACCCACGGACAACATGCTAGTCTTAGGGTCGAAACTAAGATGCTGTTTTTTCAGGCTCTATGTGACCAAAAGATGTCATTTTTCTGAATTCTGCTCAGAATGATAGACATAAGACGATTTGATAAATAAAAATTACAAAAATAACATTTCTTAAACAAAATACCAACTAACAGGCAAAGTGCGAGTCTTGGGGTTAGAAATGAGATGCCGTTTTTTCAGCCTCTGTGAGACCAAATGACGTCGTTTTTCGGAATTCTCCTCAGAATGATAGACATAAAACGTTTAAATAATAAAAATTGCAATAGTAACATTTATTAAAAAATATACCAACTTATGGGCAAAATGCGAGTCTTGGGGTTAGAAATGAGATGCCGTTTTCTCACCCTCTATGTCACCGAATGACGTAATTTTACGGAATTCTACTCAGAATGATAAAAATGTAACGATCAAATAAAATAAAAGTGGAAAAGTAACATTTACTAAAAAAAATATACCAACTTATGGGCAAAATGCGCGTCTTGGGGTTAGAAATGAGATGCCGTTTTCTCACCCTCTATGTCACCGAATGACGTAATTTTACGGAATTCTACTCAGAATGATAAAAATGTAACGATTACATAAAATAAAAGTGGAAAAGTAACATTTACTAAAAAATATACCAACTTATGGGCAAAATGCGAGTCTTGGGGTTAGAAATGAGATGCCGTTTTCTCACCCTCTATGTCACCGAATGACGTAATTTTACGGAATTCTACTCAGAATGATAAAAATGTAACGATTACATAAAATAAAAGTGGAAAAGTAACATTTACTAAAAAATATACCAACTTATGGGCAAAATGCGAGTCTTGGGGTTGGAAATGAGATGCCGTTTTCTCACCCTCTATGTCACCGAATGACGTAATTTTACGGAATTCTACTCAGAATGATAAAAATGTAACGATTACATAAAATAAAAGTGGAAAAGTAACATTTACTAAAAAATATACCAACTTATGGGCAAAATGCGAGTCTTGGGGTTGGAAATGAGATGCCGTTTCTACAGGCTCCATAGGACTAACTGACGTAATTTTTAGGAATTCTCCTTATAATAATAAATATAAGACGATTTAATGACAAAATTAGTCAAAGTAACATATATTAAAAGAAATACCACTATTTGGGCAAAATTCGAGTATTAAGGTCGGAAATTATGTATCGTATTTTCAGGCTCTATAGGACAGAATGAAGTCAAGTCTTGATATTCTCCAAAGAATGATAGATTTTAGACGAGAAAATAAGAAAAATCATCAAAAATCAGATAATTTTAAAAAGAATACTACCCACGGTCAACATACTTGTCTTAGAATCTGAAATAAGATGCCGTTTTCTCAGGGTTGAGACCGAATGGCGTCATTTTTCGGAATTCTGCTCGAAATGACAAACATAATGAGGACAAGAAAAAAAAAATATACCAACTTATGGGCAAAATGCGAGTCTTGGGGTTAGAAATGAGATGCCGTTTTCTCACCCTCTATGTCACCGAATGACGTAATTTTACGGAATTCTACTCAGAATGATAAAAATGTAACGATTAAATAAAATAAAAGTGGAAAAGTAACATTTACTAAAAAATTTACCAACTTATGGGCAAAATGCGAGTCTTGGGTTAGAAATGAGATGCCGTTTTCTCACCCTCTATGTCACCGAATGACGTAATTTTACGGAATTCTACTCAGAATGATAAAAATGTAACGATTAAATAAAATAAAAGTGGAAAATTAACATTTACTAAAAATTATACCAACTTACGGGCAAAATGCGAGTCTTGGGGTCGGAAATGAGAAGCTGTTTTCACAGGCTCTATGGGACAAACTGATGTCATTTTTAGGAATTCTCCTCATAATGATAGACAGTAGACGATTTAATGATAAAATTATTCAAAGTAACATATATTAAAAGAAATACCACTTTATGGCTTAAAATGTGAGTACGCAGGTCGTAAATTATATGCTGTTTCCTCAGGCTCTGTAGGACGGAATTAAGTCAATTCTTGATTTTCTGCAAAGAATGATTGACATTGGACAAGAAAATAAAAAATATCTTCAAAAGTTACATAAGTTGAACTAAAATATACTACCCACGGGCAACATGCAAGTCTTAGGGTCAGAAATAAGATGCCGTTTTTTTCAAGCTCTACGTGACAGAATGACGTCATTTTTCGGAATTCTGCTCAGAATGATAGACATAAGACGGTTAAATAAATAAAAATTGTAAAAGTATCATTTATTAAAAAATACCACTTTACGGGCAAAATGCGAGTCATATGATCGGAAATTAGATGCCTTTTTTCAGGCTCTATGGGATGTAATGAAATGAACCTTCGGATTACCTTTAATATCCTAGGCTTAAGACGTTTGAATGAAAAAATCTTGCAAAAACAACATTTGTTGAAATAAATACCACTTTACGGGCAAAATGCTTATCTTACGGTCGGAAATTAGTTGCGGTTTTCTCAGGTCTTATGGGTCCGAATGTAGTCAACTTTTAGAATCTTGCTCAAAATGATAAACGTAAGTCGATTAAATTTAAAAACTCTCCAAAAGTAACATTAGTTAAAAAATATATTCTACTTTCGTGCAAAATTCGAGCTTTGGGTCGTAATTATTAGCCATTTTCCAGGCTCACGCTCACACTCTCTTACAAAAAAAACAAAAACCTTGACGTGCGTCACAAATTCGTAAATGTTTTGCTAGTAGCTAGATGTTTTTTTTTTGTTACTATATTCTTACTTCAAAATGATATCAGTTTACAAAAATAATATTTGCGTTGCTTTAAATACGTCTCAAATTAATGTTTTAAGATATTCTTTGAAATGCCTGGTATTGCTTAAAGAATCTATTTCACCTATTTCTCTCTCATTGTCATTGCTGTTTTCTACATAATTTTGTCTCTTTTTAACCTACAGTGTGAATTTTTCGTTGGAACAGAAGATAGGTTCCAAATCGTATCAAATATTGTACGAGATGCGCGGATCTAAAATCCTTACCATTGGGCCTTGGGCGTAGGGAAACTGTGGAAACATTTCAAATTATCATATCATTTTAAGTGCTGGGCGTGTAAAAAAGTACTGTTATTAGGTACTACCAGCGCTTCAGCAATCCGACGCTTGGAGCGGACTGCTCCAATTGTACCTGAACAGGACCGGCTCTCATAATAGTCTCGCATTTTAATGGGTTATTTCACAATTAAATAAAATAACCTCATTTTTTCATGGAATGGTCATCAGGCCACCATTCTCAGTTGATTCAGCTTGGTCTCTTCGATCCATAAAAATAAGAATTTTTCATCCAATCATTTCTTTTTTTTTTATCCCAATTCGAGGGCAAAACGTAAACCTTTGGCTCGCATTCCAATAATTTTGATGATTTGAAAAAATATATCTTTTCCATTGATATTTAGGATATCAATTTACACACGAATCTGAATATTGGTCCAATTTTTTTCATGGAACTAGTTTCACTGGTGAAATTAGGATCTTATTTCCCTTTAATATTACAATCCCCAATTCATATGTTGCCCGTAAATTGAATGACTTTTCTAAAAATATACTTTTCTCGTATTTTTCATGAAATTGTCTTCAGGACATCATTTTCGGTCGAATCCGAAATCTGAAAACCGTTTTCATATAATTATCGAAAACAGGAAATTAGTACCGAGTCTAACTCAAATTACTCATTTAAATTTTGACGATATTTCAATAAACGAAACTCCCCCGATTTTTACATGGAAACGTCAATCATTTGGTACCAGTTCGTACTCAAAAGGTAAAACGCCTCGGTCCATTAGAACCAGATGAAACAAAAAAATATTTCTCTTGTTAGTAAAATTTGTTTTAGATTTTTTTATTATTTTATATTATATTCCCTTACGATGACACAGGCAGTATTGAAGCTAGTAGGCCAATTTCAATAAGTTTATCTTTATTCTCAATAAAAAAATGGTAATGCGATAAAAACACTCAAATTAGTGTATACTTTCTAAAAAAAGGGGTGCTTTGAAAATAATTACAATTCAAGTAAGTTTATGCGGATAAAAATGAGATTATTATTCAGAAAACAAACAGTCATTCTAAATTAAAAGTGTAAGCACCGTAAAAATGAACATCTTGACCAATTAAGTTCCATTAAATGAACACGACCTTAGGTAAAACAACCGAATTATTACTATATTGGTATCACTCAATTACGTCAAATAACATAATGTACACATTAAACGCAAATCCTTAAATTAGGCTTTGAACAAAACATAAATTTAAAATTTTCAAACTGAAAATTCGAGTACTTTATTAGTTGTCAACAAAATATTTTTACCCGCCCCGCGCTGTTTGATCGTCACCATCAAATCATAAAACATGATTTATTGATAAACGCGCAATAAAACTAAAAGGGGTGAGTGTCTTCATGACAAACGATATCGGAGTTACTTTTTCATTTTTTTTGTTTTTTGTTTTCTTCATACGGAGTCTGCGCATTGGATATACAGTAAAATTCTCATGACAAACCTCTGCTAAGCCAGTCCGCCACCCGCCTAGCGTCTGGGTGGACATCGTACGGCGGAGCTATATGTGGAATTACGTCGAACGCTGCAAAAATTTTTTCGGGCCTCGAAACGATGATGAACTTTATTAAACGTACGAATAAAATGTTCGAATTTCATTGTTTGAATACTGGAATGTGTATAAAAATATTTCAATAAGTGTACACACATTTTAAGTAGGTTTGGTGCGATTGGAAAAATCGTTGAAAAATAATGTATTTTCTTCAAATTTTCCTCAGATATTCACAAAAACTGACTGGTTGTAATTAAATAATGAATAGTTTAAAAAAGAGCTTTATAGAAATTAAGCTGTTTCAATCATTTTAAAAATAGTTAGATAAATAGATTGGCCAACAAACAATAAATCGTTCCAAATACAAATTAAAGTACAATTCTTAAGCATTAGAATCATCCTCAATTGCAGCGGCAAAGTTTAAATGAAGTTGTCGTATTAGACATTCAAATATTTTTAATATGTGTAAGTGAGTGAAAGTGAGTTTTTTCGATGAAGTAATGGTGAAATTTGACGCTTTGAAGTCACTGAGGCTTACTCCTAGTTTACATTGAAAAAAAAAATCACCATGGATGTAAGTGCTTACTATTATAATTGAATTTACTGATTGTATTTAAAAAAAAGATTTTCAGGTTAAGATCAATATTTTTTTAGATGTTATTGTTACCGCACTAAAATAATTTAAAAAAAACTCCCGAAATTAAAATCTGAAAATATCGCCAGTTTTTTTAAATTTTGTACACTTTGTCACCTGTTCTTGTGCCCTGAATTCATAAATTTTCTGATTTAACACAGTTCAACACTTAGCCGTAATGTGTAAAGTCTTGATTGTTATTTATTTGAAAAGGAATTTAAATTTTATACTCCTCTTTCAAATGCTTCAGTCACCATTTTCTTATTTTAATCGCAAAATGGCGTCTAATTTCAACTGTCATTCTGTTTTATCATTCTCTTCATTTCAAGTTATTTGAAATGCCCACTGTAAAGCTTATAAATATTTGTTGGTGCTACAATACTGACATCTGACACTATGAGGATAAAATTTAAGTATTTTTACAAGAAAAAGCATTTATAGCAACCCGTTAATGCTTTCGAAGAAGGACTGCAAGCCTTAGATTTCCCGTGATGCTGTCTTACCGCGAGGTAAGTTTTATACTCATATTTTTTTTTATTTAATTTTTTTCTTTCGTTAGAAACTCATATATTCATAATTGATTCACATAATATAGAGAGTTTAGGCGGTTTTCAGTTTAGGCAGTTTTCACACAAGTCGCAGACTTTTTGAGTTTTTTTTCTGATTTCTGAGAGTCTGAGAGTCTGAGTTCTTAAGTTTTTTTTTATTTTCGTTAGACCCAATTTCTCAGGCTAAATTTAGGTTCTTTTTTTTTAGACGAACTGAACTTCTTATCTATTCTTTCAATGTCCTTACCCTATGTTCTAAGTTTCTTCTATTTCGGACCTCCAAATTTACACAATATCACCCCATTTTATTTATTTCTGAGTTGCTGAAAAAGGGGTGAAAACAGAGATTGCTCCTTTCGTGTTCAGCCAGTGAAGTCATCAGGGAGGAAGACAGGTGACACGTATTCGAATGTAATAATGGGAAAAGTCTTCGCTTAGATTTTACTGTCGCATTTAAAAATGCGTGTTTCAGACAAAGAATCACTTTCTGTGGGAATCATCTCCACACATAAACATATCGTATTTGGTCTCAATTATTTAGTTAGAATAATACATGATAATTTTTATTAAGGATACTGTTATCTTCACAGAAATTATAAAATCTTCCTCAAGCTGTTCTTTCAGATTCTTTTTTAGGAAGCTCATATATTTTATTCGTATTGATTTCCATTAAAACGGTTTTACGGTTACTCCAAAAAATATCATTTACTGATGATTACTTTGACGACCTCTCAAGCCGAGCGGTTTAGATCCTTTGCCCTAGATCCAGAGGGTTCGATACCTGACGTGCCCAATTTTTATTTATAAAATTCATCTGCGGTATTTCACATGTAATATAAATAAAATAGTATGGTGTATAATATTTACAGCACCTTCAAAGTGGTAGGTGTTTTCAGTATCGCCTTGGTAAAAGACCAGGATTCAGAATCAAAACGCCGCTTGGCATTGCTTTAGCCGTGCTTAGTGACTATTTTTGTGGTCAAGTTCTCCGAAAATATTAAAGGCTGTTTTAATAATAAATCGATTCATTTGATACATCCGATATGAATTGGTGTTGGTACATTGGTTCCTCATTGGCATATAATACCATTAAAAAAAATAATATATTACTCTTAAGTACATTATATTTGAATGCACGATTCACTTTATTTCCAAGAGGGTCGTACCTACCTTTTGTAATACTTTTATAATCACAACCATTTCATTTACATTATGACTTGGTTTAAAAAAGTATTTTTAGTTTAACTTTTTATCATAATTTAATAATTATTATTTGTTCACCTGGTAATTGTGTCAACTTCAAATTCTCTAAAATTTCCAAAAATCCAAAATTGTGTTAAAAATAAGAGATGTTATCGCCAGTGAAATTGACGCAAAATTCTCGCAAAAATTATCTGACAGTAAAAACCAAATAAAAAACTTTCCACAAAAATCTTCGGCCGTTTTAAATTGATAGCGTTGAGCTCATTATTGGGCATCTAAAATACTAATCGAATTTAAGGGTGTTAACTATGATAAGACTGAAATTAATTTTCCCAGTTGATTTGTTGCTTTCGAGTGTTATTTTATTATTTCTAACTTTAAAAATTAATAAAAACAGCTTTGCTGTCAAGAGAAGATGGCACGTTGGTCATTGTCCTTGTGTTTCTGGCTTTTAAGTGTGTGTTTTATTAATTTTTTAATCAAATAAGAGATATATTGTGCCTAGAAGAATGAGTGCGCCAGTACGACAGTCAGGACGAGCTTTTTGGGGGGATATTTTTCTTATTTGTTGTATAAAATATTGCGTGTAGTAAAATCAACAAGCCGAACAAAGCCAAAAAAAACTGGAAACCGAGAGCACATTGTTCAAGTTTGAAAATTTGTGAACAATGCTAATCACACAAAATATTAAACGTGTTTTTGATTGCACCTTGAATTTGAAAGTAATTAGTTTGGTACGGTTTTCACCCTTCTGTACCGTAGATTACTTTGCAAATTACTAAAGTCCTCGAAATTGATTTAACTGCAATAGCATTTAAACGCTTTTGTTTTGTGTTCGTTTCGTGTCAACCATACAACACTCGTTATATAAACAAAATACGTGTCTTGTAAGAACAAGTTTCAGAACAGAAGCCAAAACATGCGCAGAAGTGAGTAGAACATTATTTTTATAACACTTTAATAATTTATGTATGATTTAAAAGCCAGGTTTTTTTGCACTCTTCCACTTACCCATCTCTTTTTCTACCTATCCCCTGCAACCAGACAACATATCCAATTTGGAATGCGATAGTCCCGCTGGCTTCAGACGGGTGGGAGCAGTTGGGACTCTTGTGTGGTATTTACATTAAAAGAAAGTAAATATCGGCATTCGAGTAAAGTGCCTGTTTATAAATGAAACTTCTAATTTCTTGTTCAATTGTTACCAATGATACATAAAATTTAGGTTGATGTATTCCAACTTTCGTCATATTTGACGTCATCATAATTCATCGAATAGCACCATTTTTTTTTACACTAGAAAAGACCCCGTTGAACGCTGATTTCTAGGCCCTGTTCAACTTTCTACCAAATTTTGAACAGTTGACAAACAGAAAAGCATAATTTTTATGCTTTAGCGTCGATCACAATTTGATAATAACGTAAATGGGCCCAGAATCGGCGTTTATCGCTGACTGTTCAAAAGTTTAAATATTAAAAGTCGATAAATTGTGACAATGCAAAATATGACAAAAATTTGAAACAAACTCAACCCTAATTACCTAATAATATATGACATAATTCAATTTAACGTTTTTTAAACAAATTTTACCAGATTTCATCGTTTTTCACCATTTTATATTTAAATTTGCATGTTTTTTCAAAACCTTTTTTTTTCTTTTTAAAAACGCCAATAAAAAATAATTTATTTTTCTCACTAATTAATGTTTTTTCATGCATTTTAGATAAATACTTGTTTTCATTTTGTGTTTCTACAAATTTCAATTCGAATTGTGTTATGTGAAGTGAAATATCTTATAACGGCAATGAATAAATGAATGGCATCATATTGAACCCACTAGACGGAATAAACAAAGTGTATCGTTTTTTCATGCCTGTAAACATTCCCAATACATTCTCACTTATCTTTTCTTCGCTCTTTATTTCAGAAAAGTGATAAAAAATAACGAAACATATTTTAGAGTTCCAATGTACATAAACATTGTTCGAAATTAAAAATTCAAAACTCGTTAGATTTATTATTCGTGCGTTAATTCTATGACGCACTTCAGAAAAAACACGTTTACCGTCATAGAAATGATTAATAAAATACTGAAATATTCCTTGAAAGCACTATTTTTACACCAATTTTTTTCAATGATTTGTATTTTATTTGTTTGACCTAGTGGCTTTGTTTGCTTTGTCTAACCAACACACGACCCAATTCTGTACAAATATCACATGTTGGACAATTGTAAGAAAATGATTGAGAATATTCGCTGCCTAACTGCCTCGGAACAAATAAAACTCCGCTTTTCTGAAAGTGATATAAATTCAGGGACACGGGAAATCTTCACGTCCTTTCTTTCGGAATAATAATGACACTCGATAAAAACCCCAATGTTTGTGATAAACCCAATTTTGATAATTTGATGATTGGCAACAAACATTGGTAGCATAAAAAACAAATAAGTTTCGTATTAATACGTTTCATTTCTGTTGACATTTAAGTGAAGTATTGATTAATTTTCTTTATATTTCTGTTTTTCGGTTTTATTATGTGGCTTAGTTTGACTAAGTGAAAAAATAAAAATAAACTCTACTTCTCTTTCCCAAGCATCCCTTTCCGATGATATCATGGTCCCAAAGGTATTTTGTTAGTCGTGCTAAATGCCAAAAATAGTTCCATTTGAGGTAGGAGATTATGATGGTTATGTCGGCTACCTTGGACCTGCTCTTTTAGTCGTTCGTTCGTTAACTAACGTTCGTTTTTCTAACTCGCAGGGAGATACCTAGCACAGCTTTTTCCAGTGTTGTGGCCATTTTTTTCAGAACGTTTTTAGTAAGAGTCTATGTTTGCGCTCCGAACGTTGATTACGGAAGTATACACTTGTTTGTACACGCATCTGTAGGTGTTCATATCTTCCTGTATTTTAGAATATGGCTAAACTCTGAATTTTATTTTTTTCAACTGTTCAAATATCCGTTAGATGGTCAAGCGGTCTAAAGCGTCAGGTTCCCAGCTGGGCGTCACAGGTTTAATCATTTGCTTGGCTAAGTCATACATCATTGCTCAAACAATATTTTTTTGCTTATTATGGTGATAGAAGGAGGAATTCGAAAATTGTCTGATGATTCGTGACATGAGAATGTTTGTTTTTCTTTTCAGAAAAGTTTTATATATTGACAATGTGTTGCGAAGGTCACAGGTTTGAGTCGAGGCAATTTTTGGTTTATTTGTATGTGTAATTATTCAAGTAAAATAGTGTAAAGTTTATTTGTGGCAATTGAAACGTTGTTTTTGAAATGTTAGTAACCATAGTGACCAGATAGCTAACCTTGGTCTTCTTCATTTTGTTGCCCTCCCCACTTGCTTCAGCTTCAAAATATAACCCATAGATGCCATAGCCCTACTAGCTTCAAGAGCAGTTGGGACTCCCGTGCGGTATTTACAAAAAAAGTTATACTAATAAGACATTGTATTTAGGAATATTTATTTTATTGTATACGCTCGAGGGGGCTTTTACATAAAAAGGGTTTACAATCAACAGTGAAAAATGAAAATTATCTGCACAAAATTAGCAAGAAAAAGTTGTAAAGTAGGAAAAATTGTGTTTAAATATATATCAAAGTAATAATTATTAAAAATATACAATATCATCGCCTTCTTGTATCTACATTCCATGCAGTTAAATACATCAGTCCCCTCTGTGTATGTATTACCAACCACATGCAATCTAGGTACAAGCGAGTATCTGAAAGACTCAGTCCTGATGTTATTGTTACAGCAAAATAGAATTTTTGATCGAATAGTTCTCATTGGTATATGAAGGGAAATTTGGTTCAGTAGATCAGGGCCATGTCTATAATACCATTAACAATTCAATAAACAAAATTCATGTCAAAAATTTATGAACAAGAAAAATGAAAGTCCTTTCTTATGGGTAAAAATATATTTGATGGTATTCTGTCGCCAGAAAGCCATCAAGATAAACAATATAATACAATATAAAATTATACAATTAATTCAGGAGTAATTATAATACCGTTTTTTGTTATTTTATTTTATTATTCAGGTGTGTTTTGCATAGATTAATTATATGCCTGATAGCCAATAGCTTTATTAACAAATTTACCATAAAAACGACCAATGAAGTCTTATAAATCCTCTAAAATCAGCACATTTCGACAATCGTGCTTTGTTACAGAATCTCCAGAGTTGTAACTTTTTCAACAATTTTGTGTACAAAGTGTTTTTTTTTTGCTCCCAAACGGCCTTCATTCGGATCTTTCAACGTGAATTCTGCTATCATTAATCTAGTTTTTTTTATCTTCCCCGTCATATTTGCCTTTGGGTTTTTTCTTTTCATTTTTCTTTCCAAACATATTCGTCAAAATCTTGAAATACGTATTTCAAGCTCCTTTATTCACATGAAACGTAAAATACTTTTTCAATTATTAAAAAAATATATATGATAAACCCGGAATTTGAAATTTAATTTCAAAAATATTGAATCTTCGATTTTTATTGTTTTGGGACCATTTTTAAATGGATGTCATTTAAAAGTTCGCAATAAAATTTATTATGATCCAAAAAATGAATACGTGTACTCGTGCGCTGGAATCCGTTTCATTGGAGATGGCTCAAGAGATTTAAAAATAAATGTCTTTATTCTCTCTCTTCCCTTAGTGTACTGCCATTACTTTTCAATGGAAGTGTGCAGTATATTATTTTGTTTTGTTTTTATTTATTTATATATCATTGATTTGTGGTAAAAAATTTGTCATTTAGATGGAAAACCATTTTTGGCTTTGAACTTCGAATATTAAAAAAATTCAAATACCACCATCAATTTATCTTAAATTTTGCAAAACACAGTTTTTTTTAAATTGAGTGGTCACATAATATAATAATTAATACATTGTTTCAAAAATGCGCTCACTGAATTCGAGCCGAATAAACTTGCACATTTTGTCTACCAGGAATGTATATTTTTCTTTCCTAAGACAACAGCCATTATTAAAATTAACTCGAAGATTGTCGTTGTTTGTAAGTCAACAAGCTTCTGCTGATTTTCTGCTAGCATATTTTTAAGCTCAATTCTTTAACAATTAATAATTTAACTGATAAAGAGATATTCAACCTATTTTAAGTATTCTTATTTACTGATTGTATATTTTATCAATGTGAAAATAATTAAAAAAAAAAAACCCAAATATTGGTCAAAAAATAATGTTGTATATCAGAAAATAAACTTATTATTTTGTAACACAAAAATATGACTAACGGAGCCAGTTGGGTTGAAAAAAAAAAGTGATTTCACATTCCAGCTTTATGAAATAATAAAAAAAACAGTTTTCGCTCGCAATTGCGTGTAAACACACAATGCAACTGAACGTAGTAATTTTTAAAGGTCGCTAAAGGCATTAAATGCCCTATTTAGCTAAGGAGTCTCTTTCGTATTAGGAACGTATACATCACACCAAACTCTTTTTTTTTAAAGAAAGACCAACATTCCCGAGTCGAAAATAACCTGACGATATTTGAAAAACTCCTACTGCCATCAAAATAAACGGAAGATGTTTTTTTACGCACGGCTATGAATCTGGCGTGTTTTTCTACTCAGCTGCTAACCTGTCTAAAAATAATGAATGTGTTAAATCTTTCTTATGTACCTATATAATATGTACCTGAATTCTTGACAAGTGAATAAGATCATGAATACAGACAATGCTCTCAGGCTCAGGTATGTTTTATTTCCTGCTGTCAAGACAATACTTTATAGTGTCAGAAAATTTATTTTATTTATCTTGGAAGATGTGAGTTTTTCTATTTTTCTGCTTATCAAATGGTATTAACATTTCTCGAAGAAACGCAATTACCCACCTTTTGATACTCTAATGCGATTTTATCTTTATCTTAAGCTGATAATTTCGTTTCGTGTTAGTAAAGCATTTATTTATAGCCATGGCATATTTAAGCCATCGATCAATTTGATCATTGAGTGAATAAGTGAACTTAAAAAATAAGACAAGATCGTAGTGGGAGTGATTTAAGCATTGTTAAATTTTTGGTTCCTGAGAATGTTTGTCAATCTTTTATAAAAAAAGGATATTAGAGCAACTCTAATGAAATAGTGTATTATAGAAAATGTGAATAAATTATTTAACCCTTGTAATCCAAAGAGACGAGTAATCGTAGAACGTGCTGTTCCCAACAACGACGTAGTTTCATTAAGAGTGGACAAATAAAACAATCACATCTTAATATAATAATAGTTTGTAGTAATATTATACAAGTATCGCGTAAACGCGTTAAGAGCAATATCGTATATTGTGTGGTAGTGTACTTTATTTATATAACGTATATAAAAAATATTACTGAAATAATTACATAGTAAATAGTACGACCTACTGATGCTTTATTTTTTGTGCAATCATTGGCTGTTTGATTTGTCATACTTCTTGCCAAAAAAAAAAAAATCATTCGCTTTTTGGAATTATTGTAGGGGAAGATTCTGCAAGAGAACCTTAGGACAAACAAATGTTTACTTACCATAACTAGAATTCATAAAATATGTGTTACATTTTTCCATCCTGTCGTATATTATGTGTCTGAAACATTATTTCTAATTTTGAAACTATGAATTCATGGTGGATCTGATAAGGTGAAACCGGTCAGGTCTTAAATTAAAAAAACAGTGAAATAAAGTTAAAAAATTGGTTTATATTAAACCATGTTTGAAACACCTAAAAATATGCCGTTTGACCAAGTAGAAAGTGGATAAAAAGAACAACTTTTCTAAAAAAATGGACTTCCAATTTCTCAAGGAACTCTATTTAAATGATTACACTTCTAAAAAAGGTCACAGATAAAAGTTTGGCATCCTTAAAGGTTAAAACAGCTTAGCTTCAGAACTCATTGGCTTAAGTCATCTTATTGTTTACTTCCCAGAAGTAACTGATATTAAGTCGGATTAAGATAGCGGAATAGAAGATAGTGCAATATAATTATAAATAACTCTATGAACTCAGTCGAGGTGAACTTATGATCCTCACCTCCTTACCTCTTATAGTCCAACGGGGGTGTATCCAAGTATTTATAATGCCTGATACCTCCATATATCTAGAGCTATATATATCATCATAGACTTTTAATATAGGAGTTACGAGCAGTATTTTCACAATAAATCGCAATTGGCCAATCGTAATATCGAACTCCTTGAGAAAGTTAAATTAAAATGTGAATGTTTTTTCACATTTTAATTTAAATGTGAAAAAATATTTGAAAAATTATTGCTCGTTCCCGAGTCAAAGTTTTCGCAAATGCTGAACACTATTTTAACACGACAAAGGTAAGATGTTAAAGTTATGCCAACGTAAAAGTAAACACTCCAAAATCACTCCAGAAGAAAATCATTTTACAAATTAAACTTTATGTGAAATACATAGAACCTATAGAATAGAACCTGTAGAACCTGTGTTTTTCTATTGCATTGCAAGAAAAAAAGCCAAATAATGCTGTGTGCAAAAGAAAGAACGAAACGACTCAAAAAAATCAAGTTCTGAGTCATGAACCGTCGACGCGGGTAACTAGGAGCATGCCTCAGCAATTTTGGTCACTTCGCGTACCTGTATGCGTTTGTCAGTGTTGCTCGAAGTTTTACTGAGACCCCGCGCGAGTTTAAGCTTTCAAACTTTGGTGTGAAACTGTAATTTTCGGTAAGCTTACAATTATAACTGTATTTTTGTTGTTGTCGGAAATGTATTTAGAAGCTTGGAATTTATAAATTCAGAAGGTTTCACCCAAGTTTAGTTTATTAAATTTGAGAAACAAAACTTTGATATACTTTGGCTCGTGTTTCCAGATACTTTGGCCCGCTGGGCCAAGAGTTCATATAAAAATCATTAAAACGCTGATATGCCAGCAACAAAAGAAACCACAGCGTGATTCGTTAAAAATATGAATATTTTGGGCCAAAGTAAGCCGCCTCTACGGTATGCAGAATTATTCCTTACATACATATCTAAAAATATAAGGAAAAATAAGGTGAGTCAGAAAATAAAATGTGCGAGTAATAATGAGTAACATTAAACAAATTTGTTTTCTGTTACCAGTAAAAAAATGAAAATATTTGTATTAGTTAGAAAGCAACATAAAAATAGTTAATATTTGTGCCTTTATAGACACACGAGTTAGTAATTTGATCAGATAATTAAATTTTTGTCCTTGGATATTTCGAATTTAACAAATATTTATGCAGCAAATGATTTTTAAACCACATAACTTACGGATTGTGTAAAAATTATAAAAAACATTTAATATGTTTAAAGTTCCAATACTGCACTCAGGGTTTCATTGAAAATAGCTCTGATATCGATCGTTGATTATAATATTGAATAATAAATCACGGGTTTGAAATTTGAGAAATAATTTTTAATATTACAACCCCAAATCAATTAAAGCCTTTTTACCGATAGTGGCAACAATAAAATAAAGGAATAGATTTGAATGCAAATGAAGAAAAATGGAAAAGTGAATATTTTTTTTTCATTTACATAAGATAAAAAAGCGTGTTCAACTACCAGTACATAAACTTGTTATACTTAACAGAAAGTTTATATAATTAGCATTACATTTTTGTAATACCTGCCATTTCCTTAATTTTGTGTATCGACAAGCAATTAAAATTATTGGACACAAAAAAAAAACAAATACGATTGGCGTAGAAATCAATTTTCGACAAATGTGGTTATTATAATGAAACACAATAATTTGTTATATCGTCGTTGGAAACGCAGAAGGGCTTAATAAAGGGCTCGTTTGATTCTAAAGACTTTTGTGGCCCTTCAGCTATCTGAAATATATTTGCCATTTGGGACTTTTTTAGTTTTCGTCGCTTCAGGTAACTCAGTAAGTGCATTTAGTTACTTAAGATAACTTTTTTTTGTCACAATCCAACTTGATACTGAAGACTTGTAAACGTCATTTTTTAAATAAATTTATTGATCAAAAGTGCTCTGGTGTTAACTTCTAAAAATGGCTCTTTAGCCCTTTTGCCTTTCCAGCGACGATATTTTCACTAACCTTTCTCTCTTTTTGTCTAAATTATTTATGCTAGTCTAATTAATTAATATTTCTAAGATTTATAACCTTACGTTAAAGTGCCTGGCATTTTAAGCCCAGATCATATATTTTTTAACTACATTCTTAAAGGATTCAGTCATATATTTAGCGTTCGTTTTAAGTTCCTTGCTAGAAATATCTAGTACCTGCCTACTTCTTCAAAGTTCTTAACCATAATCCAGCCTCCGTAACTAACCAAGATTCCGATATTTTTACGAACGTATTTTTAATTATTCGGTTTTCTTACCGCGACCGTAACATGTTTAAACACTATATGTTTTCTTGTTTTTTTTCATCACTATTAAATATTTACCATGTCATTTTTATTTCTTCAATCATACATAGCCTGTTCAAAAGAAAAGGTAAATTTTGAATTTTCACGGGCTGTGTACATTCGATTATTGATTTTTTTTAATGTTAGTACACATATGTTTATCATATGTTAGCATTATCAGCCATTTTGGATTAGTGGTTTGTTTTTGACAACTGGAAAGGTTAGTCACGTTTTTGTGTGTTCTTTGATTTTTTACTTTTGAAAAAAAATGGATCAATAAAAATACAAGGGCCAAACAACAAGAAAGACTTTTAGTACCTAAATACAATACAGCTTTTGCATAAAGACACCATATGTACATCGCGCCTTAGACTTACAACAAACTCCTACAACAGACTGTAGCCATCACCAATATGTTTTCCTAATCAAAACATTACCAAATGGCTAATGAGTAAGGACCGCAAGGAAGTTGAAGGCCTCCTAAAATAGCGCTTGAAATTCTTCACTCATTCCATAACAAACTAGAACATTGTATAACAAATATCATCATTTTTTAAAAAAATATTCTACTTGTACTCACTGTCACTTACCTCAGAACAGGTTTTTATGACCTAGTGAGGTAGGTAATGTAAAAAAATAATGTAAGAAACAAAAAATTGATAAATAAAAAAATAAAATAAAAATAATAAAATAATTACCTAAGGTTTTCTAGGAAGTGTATTGTAACTTGCAAGGGTGTGCGGACGTATTCATAAATAATTCCGGCAATATTGAGATTTTGATTAAGAAAGTTTCTTTTCGGTAATTACTTGCAAACAGCTTTGCAATCTGCTCGAAAACAACGATCAGTCACGTTACATTATCGGCGTTTATATCTTTTGTGAAAACTTTTAATTGGCAGTCGAATAATTAGATAGTCGGTATGAAAACATCCTCTTATCACGTGATGGTTGGCCGAACAGTAGCACTCGGTTTACTAACGATTATTTTAGCTAGGCGAAATCGGTTCGTTGAGAAGTTAACGGTAATTGAAAATGTAAAACGGTGACATGTTAAATGTGACGGTGACGGTGACGGTGACGGTGGCGGTGACGGTGACGGTAGCGGTATGCAGTGATCCAGTTTTCTTTCAATCGGTACAGATCGCACACTTTCAAATCGGTATACTGAGATTTTCCGTTAATCCTATATATATATTGAATGATGTATTTGTTCCACTCATACAGGTATATTATCTAGGTTCGTGCTACAAAAATGGTACCAAAAATGTTACCTATGTTTGACGATTGTTTTTATTAAAAAAAAATTATGTCAACAGCATCTACAAGTGCTCCATGTTTTTGAACGTGGTACCGTTTAATGTCGTCTATCCGATATTGATAATATTAAATCTATTTTAAGTGTCATTTACATCTCCGAGAATTTACATATTCGCAAAACCTTACATTGTTTTATTTGTATTATTATATTTGCGGACATGTTACTCACCATATACCATAATATGTAGAATTTATACATTATTTCACATTTCTTTCCGAGCTAACTTAGGACTAGTGGTTTGAATCACTGTCACATTTTACGCTGCCGCAAATCGATAACTAGTACCCTTGAGGTGATTTTTCACAAAAACTACGCTATACAAATTATCCAAATATTATTATTATTATTGTGATTTTTTTACCGCCACCATTTTAAATAATTTCTCCCGTTTACCACCGGTTCTCGGCCTGTTTCAGCATTTGATCTAAATATGATCAGGTGTCAAGCATAACAGTATTACCGTTATGTTATCACTAAGGCCTAAATGTCCATGTAAAAAAAGTGTAATAACCCATTTCACCTAAGTACAGTCGATATGTATATGAGTCGAATATTGAACTACAGGACCATCAATAATATTATTATATTAATAGTTGCATATTTTTATGACAGGGGCAAATTGTACTGAATTTGAGTCTTGAAGCATAACTTCTGGCTGAAGTTTACCAGAAAAGGCACACTTGTAATAATTTTAAATAATCAAACACTTGATTGAATTTCCCTTCCTTGATCATATCAAAAGTTATCCATTTTCTCATACAGTTAACATAATGTGATGTATTATATTTAATATTTATAAAGGGTTTATGTTATTCAACTTATCGAAATTTACGATATTTTAAGCGTAACTCAAACAAGAAGTCAGCAAAAACATTTGATACAGTAATTATTTGAAGAATTATCGGTTTCCGATAGAAAAAAGCTACGATTCGCTTAATTGTAATTCGATTCGGCGCACTTTAATTGTATTACCGTTTTTACAAATAGCAGAAATATTTATATCGAACACATTTTTCAAGATTTGGTTTAAATATTATTTTCTACGTATAAAAGCTGTTTCCATGATGGCATACAAATCAGTGTATCTGGTAAAAATTACGGTTGTAACCGTCTTGTCAATGGGTTCACTAAACTTTGTCGCCTTCGAACCTCTTCGAAAAACGAAATGAATATCACGAAAACAAAACTAAGTATTTTGGTTTTTGATAGTGCCCCGGATATTAAATTCCCGAAAAATTGGTTTATCCCTTTGAAACCTGAAATGAAAGGTAGGCCTCATTTAAACCCGCATAAAAGGATTTCCCACAAACGAAAGTTTTTTCCGGACCCTTGATTTTCTTTTTAAGAAGGCTTCATTATGTAATATGGCTAATAGACTTACTATCCCTTTGCATTTGCATGTTGTGAAAGTCAATTCACAATGATATATCCTCTTAAGTAAAATAAAATGACCACTGCAGTATTGTGTTGACTTACAAAAAGAGCCCTTTCATTAGTAGTGAGATATCTGTCTCTTGTACCAGTAACCTAAGTTACCCATTTTTTCCTCTCAGACTCACCGTTTGTAATATCATCAGTCAAAACAGGTTTACAAATACATTCTCTCACCTGCATTGTACTGCAGGTGCAAAATTAATGAAAGTAGCAGCACGATTCAAGGAGTAGTTATTGTAAAATTTGTCTCATTTCTTTGAATTCCAATGATTTTAGTACCTGAGTTGAAGCATTAAGACCATAACGTTGAAAAATAACTCGAATTGTTGGATGGAGTTTATGCTTGGAAGTTATCATTTTATTACACTTTGCATTGCACATCAAATTAAACCTGTTTAAACGTAGATAGTTTATTGAGATGGTCTCAATTATTAATAATATAAGGGTTGTGAAATAATAACAATGGATTGTTCTCTAAAAGTCCTCAAAATTTACAAGTTTTGCTAAATGGTGATTCGTCTTATACCTTGATTAAAATTTATAGTAGGTTTTCGTATGTTTTTAGCATTTTGGTAATTTTATACTAAAAAAACAATAATGCGGTGGTAAAACGTATTACTCTTTTCTTAAAATATTTTTTACAATATTTATTTTGAAAAATCATGCACAGGGTGAAAAGTAATACAAAAAGCTATATGAAGAAGACGTTATAATATTCGACCACCATAACATGGTAGTGTGCCATTTTTGTGAGTCGTAATATAACTTTACTCTTTTTAAAAATTGTGATGTAATATCCGTGATAGTAGTCATGTGAGATTACCTTCACTAAATTGAGAATAAGATGAAGTTATATGGTTTTGGTAAAATGAGAAATCAACATCGTACAAAACTACAAATAAATGATTTTTATATCGACATATCTCTAAATGAAATTTGAATAGCTTTTTCTATTTGTTGTTATTGTATTAATTATTATCTAAGCGTTACCCATGAAAAAATCATTCAAAGACTGGAGAAAAAGGTTGTTGTTTACCCATACACATTTATTTACGCGCAAATGAATTTACATGTTCGTTTCAAGTTCCTTTGAAGACACGATGGTACATGCGTTAAAAACAATGTTATTACATCGCGGTAGATTTAAAGCAGATTTCGGTGATTTTTATGTGAATAACGCGCGAGGGCTCCAATTGCTTCCAACCGTCTGGAGCCAGTAGGACTATGGCATCCCTGATTCGGATATGTTGTGGTTGTAAGACTGAAGGTACCGATAGTATCTACCACTCTAAAATGTGCGGCAAATACACAACATATTATTTTTAATGAATGAATAAGTTAAACATTATTTGCACACGCCAGGATTTGAAACTGTTATAATGCGACTCTAACAACGTTTTTTTTCGGAGGGAAATATATACGATTTATTTCTACATTTAATTTTTCAAAAGGTTTGATTTATCTGTTCCAATCTCACAATACTCTTCTGTTTCTGCGGTCCTGGATACCTCACTAAAAAGTATTGTATTTTGAATTTTGTTTTAACATTTGTGTGATTTATTTATCAATTTGGAATTCAAAAGCGTGCTGAGGAAAATCAGTATGTCAAGCAAAACTTTTTATTGCATGAGCTCTAAAATGAAACCACTTCGATCATTGATGAATTTCTTGTTTTCTTTATTTGCACCAATAAAACAAACAGGCTGTTATTTACTTTAGTGACACCCGAAGCTGAGTAATTTATTAATGTGGGTTTTCTCACATCATGTGTTTAAAATATGATAATAAAATAAAAAAATAACTTTGTATAAGACCACAGATTTAAAATTATGTTTGTATGACCGACCGGTTTTGTTTAATCGTAGCATCATCTAGTTCTTTTCAACATGTTCCTTTGATATAATTTAAATGTTATTCTTTTGTTTTCTTACTGTTTTTTTCTTCTAGTTTATATTGTGTTCTCCCTCTGTATGTATATATAACAGCACACTGTATAGTTTTTGTTAAGTTTAAATTTTTTCTCTGGTGATGCTTAGGCTAAGTGAAACCGGTCGGTCGTAAAAAATAAAACTAATTTGTGTTCTTTTACAAAGTTATGTTTTCATTTCAATTATGTTAAATCACAAAGTGCTTTCCACGAAAATAAAAATATGTCATATTTGCATCTCATTCCACAGTTTATACCCCCAGAAATCAGTGAGAGACTCGGAATAGAAACTTTGATTTAAATAGCATTAACTTTGTTAAGTGCTAGTTACTTAATGGCATAATTCCACTGACTTTGGGCTGTTGGGTTCTTATGGGGTATCATTTAAAAAATCTGAATATTCGTACAGTTTTAATGCCTTTTGTGCTGATTTTATGAAATCTTCTTTGTCATCAATTACCAGCTCTCATATAAATGGTAATTGAGAAATAACCTACTTTCAGAAAGGTTCAGAACAATACACTGAAAAGTTCATTGACCCGCATCTCGATAAGTCTGTGGAGTATATTACACTATAATTTCCCCAATCTATGGAAGATTCGTGTTTACACTGTTATTAAATTATTAAATTATACGTCCCATAAATTTGCTTTGAGGTATCTCAAACACAATTTTCATTTACTTCTTCACAGTGCCTTAAGGTTTTTCATTTTAAAGTATTAAAATCGTATCTTGATAAAACAAGAAAAAAATTGATGAAAAAATTGAGGCTATCAACTCGTTAATAATATTAGAAAGCCATCTAAAATGAAAACACTTATATTTATTAAATAGCGTTTAGTTTGAAAAATAGTTGGTTGGAAAATCTATAATACAATTAGAGATATTTTATTAACATTCGACCGGTCGGTAGCCGAGTGGACAAATGCATCGGATTCCCACCCGGGCGTCGTGCGTTCAATTCCTCTGCTGGCTAAGTCTTTCATCATTCCACAAGCAACATCTTCCGCTTCTTATGATGGCAGTAAAATTTTTTCAAATATTGTCAGGTTATTCGTAACCCAAGAATGTTTGTCTTTCTTTTTAAAAAAATCTCACTAAAGTGAAATCCTTTTTGAGAGGCACCTTTCTTTACTAGACGGTTATCTTTCATCCTTTGTATGTGCCTAGCAAAGTCGACTCAATTGAATAAATCTTATCTTTTTACCACTCTTTGAACAATCGGCATGGCTGATTGTTGTGCAGTGAAAAATTCGCAATACCTAGGTATAAAATGAAAAATTATATGGTAATGTATTTACACAAGCCTTCCAAAAAAAAATTCTTCACAAAATAATTTTATTTTACTGAAATAATGTTAATGCCTTATACAATAATAAAATTAAATTTACAACATCAAAAATTGTTTTCTTTTTATGATGCGGTAGATTAGATTTCTTGTGAAAAAGATTTTTTGTAACATATCTCATGTTTCATATTCTTAGATAGATTTAATATTCATTTAAACGCTTTCGTATATCGCCTTTTTTATTCAAATTGGTTCTTTAGACCTTGCTCAATCCTTAAGCCTCGTAAAAAAATGCAGAGTGAAAAAATGAATATTTGGTAAACCGTTTACATGTAATATATTTTCAAACTATTATTTTTGTAAAATATGTAAAAAAAAAAATTACTGTATTTTATTAAATTATTTTCAAATAAATTGAAATGGTTTTACTTGTGTACTGAATTAATCTATTTTTTTATTAAAAACTTGTTTTCATTTTATAAATTCCTTGAGAATTCAATCACTGTGAAAAAATCAGCGGCTGGCGGAAAAGGGTTGAAAGTCAAATAATTCATAATGGCGCTGACTGCCAATCGTCACAACGACTGCAAATATAACGGATAATTTAACACGTGGGCTTAAGGAAACTTTACTAAATACTTACAAAATGTTATTTATCACATCTTTTCTTATTTAAACTAGGAATTAATATGTAATGATAGAAAATAAGATCTGTACAGCGCCCTTGAGGTGATTTTTCACAAAAACGGCGCTATACAAATCGTCCAAATATTATTATTACCATCGAACTTTTTAAAAACTCTTTACCAGAATTTTATCTTATTTTTTAATACATTTTCAGTCCTACTTCTAGTAAATTTGCTTTAAATGTCGCCAATATACGCTATAAATTCGCAAACCAAAAGCATAAAAACCCATGCTTGAGGACTTTTTTTAAAGAAAAAAATTCTCCATAAAACTACTCAACGCAAATTAAATCATATATCAACTACCTTTAAACCTACATTTTCATCCGGAAGTGATGGAATCACAACGAATACCAGATTGAATCCGTTATTTTTCTAATTAACACATCTACTAAAGAAGGTTCATTCCTATCAATACTTAAAGGAAGAAGTTTCTTAATCAGGATGTCAAAAAATATTGGTAACTACAGACCAATCACATTGCTAAACATATTTTCAAAAATTTTGTGAAAAACGATTAAAAATCAGCTCAATAATTACTTGGAAAAAATATGTTGTCACACAATTGATTTATCTTTAGATCTAGTAACATCCGATGCCATAGTTTTAGCTATAAAACACATTAAATAAAAAATAGATACAGGCAACAAATCTATTGTAATATTCCTCAACCTCTCAAAAGTTTTTGACACTATCAACCACAAATACCTTTTTAAAAAACTTGATAACAAAGGAATCACAAATAAAGAGCAAAAATTATTTGAAATGTATAAAACCTATAGAAAACAAACAGTACAAATTAATTAACCAGCTGCTTGAAACAGAAATTAGTGTACCTCAGGGTAGTATTTTGGGTCTAATCGTGTTTTTAATTTATATTCACAACTTGTGCAACATGGAAACTGATGGTGAAATAATAAGTTTTGGGCTTCATACATTTAACAACGTTAAAGTTTAATTAAATAATGGCTAATCTACAACACCTTAAGCGGATATAATACTAAATATATAGCATTCAAAATAAATAACCCATGATTGTCATAATATAAACAATTGTGTGATTGTCCACCATTATAAAATGTTAACCACATAAAGTATATAGGCATAAAAACTGTCAAAAATTTAAAATGGGTAGAACATATTAACTGTACAACTTATAACTTTTTAAAACCTTACATCCCTTTTAAAACAATCACAACGGTTCTTTAAAGTTCTCGGTGACTTGGAACTCATTAGAATCTAAATGCTATTAGGTCAAGTATTATTTGAATAAGGAATAATAAGATGGAGCAGTGCAAATGAAACTATTTTAAATACCCCAATCAAAATTCTAAAAGCTACAATCAAAGATACTTATGAAAAATACTATAATAAAAATAGCTTGTTCGGATAAAATTTTTGAAAAATCTAAATATCATGACACCAAAGTGACTCTATTGCAAAACCATACTAATTTACACTCATAAAAACAAAACATTAGTACTACCAACCCACACACGATAGACATTGGATCCTTCAATAAAAGGCACATCCAACAACCAAAAATAAATGCTTCACCTAAGTGAAAAACAATAAACAGAGAAATTTCATTTAAAACGTCGCTACAGATTCTCTTACCACTCTCCTTCAAAAAAACTCTTAATAAAAAATGGTTCTGGGTCACAAGGAGACACTAAATTGACCAAATACTACAACTAAACACAGACTAATAAAATAAAAACAACCCACATAATTTTAAAATAATACACACTGAAACAAAATACCAACATTTTGAAACTTCATCGTGTAAATTGTATCATAAATTTATAATGCTTAACGTATTTTCCTTTCACGAAATATTTCAGAGGGGAAAATAAAATAATATATTTGTTATTTAAATCTTAAAAAGTCAGTCAGGTGGGAATGTTGTCCTTGTTCTACCGGTATTTCAATGGAATATGATCAGAGTAACTTGCCTATGCGTTTCCTTCCTTCTACATCATGGGCCTCTTCAAGACTCAAGTTCACTTGTTCTTTTTTTTTAAAGGCTCTCCACACAGCGTCCCCAAAGATGACAAAGGCTCTTAGGAAAATTAAATACTTCAAGGCCTCCTGTGTGAAGCTCATGTAAAAAAATTGAATAGTTAAAAATACTAATCGATGTGGCTCTCAGCTCACGATGGGCCGCTCTATTGATTTTTGCCAGGTCGATGGCATCACCACGATGTAATGCCTACCTTGCATCGCTGCCTTTACCCGCCGCCCTCGCGGTGGCAACCTGACCCAGCGTTTACTTCACTCGCGGACAGCGTCTGTTTATCCAAAAACGTCGCATCTTTGTTGAACAAGGTACTGTGACTTGTGTATTTCTTCATCCAAAAATAAATTCAGTGTCGGGTTACTAATTAAGATATTACAATTGTTTGATCTTTACTAAATATACCTTATTGTTTATCAAATACTCTATTTACTATGTGTAATCTCTTCTTCTCCGAAGTAACGTACAAAGGGTATGTACCCTCGCTTCAAGTAAAGTTGTTCCGGTTACTGTCAAATACAATCTATTTATTTATTTAATACAAAAGATACAAAAAAACATATTTTTCAGAAATTGCTATACAAGATATTTAAAGAACTTGTTGTAAAAAAATCAAGCGTATTTATAACCTTATCGGTTATATGAGAGTCCATATCGTGAATATAAGTAACCTGTGGATATTACGTCATCCAACAGTAATAAGTCATTAGGTCTTATTTTGCCCTATCAAACTCCAATACACTTGCTTATATAATTATATCAAACAAGTTCATAACACTGCCACATAGCAGTAGGTATTCCAAAGAGTTTCCAATTAAATATTTATTTCAACGCTACTCAAACTAAAACTACAGTTCTTGCCATCGATGCGTTAAATGGTTTAAAAGGTACCTATAATAAAAACAAACTGAATAACGATTTGAAAGAAAACTGTGTAAACTCGCCAATTTACAAAATATCTTTCGACTCTTAGGCCCCCAACAGATCGACGGATTTTGACTGTCTTCTCACAAAATAATGTTGATATTTGAAAATGTTTGATCATTTCCACCGGAAGCGTGTTTTGATCCATGCTAAAAATGGAACCTGCTTAAATGATCCATGATTTCAAGAAACCAATTGATTGTAAAACCGTCAAAAGCCGTAAAACCGTAAGTTGTAGTAGGTCTCAAAGTCATGTGGAACGAATTCGACACAGTAGTTGAACACAAATCAAGAAAGAGCAGGTGCCGAGGTGAAGACTGAGGAACACTGACTGTGGACAACCTACGTGAAAGAATGTATGGAAGACCCTACTAGTGACCCATATTTCAATGCTCGTGCGCTTGCGCAGTCCGTTCGTACGCACGCACAATACGGTCGCACAAAGCCGATAAAACACTGGAAACGTTGGCCATCTTGTTTATCAACGCGTTCGAAAAAATATTACATAAAAATGTTGTGAACTGTTATTTATTTATAAGTTGAAAAAACACACCAAGAAACATTGTATATTGTATTTCTGATCAACAAAACCCTTTATAAACATTTTAGCACGATGGAAGAATTACGGACTGGAGACAGATAGTTAGGAATCTGCCAGTGGAGAATATTTTTTCCAAGGGAAGCCAAATTACTTCTCTGGAATATAGCGCCGCGGTAATAATGATAAGTTTTGAAAAAAAAACAATTCTTAAAAATATTTGAAATTTTCGCAATATGATGGACGCTTTGCCGTGCCATGACATTTTTTACAAATACAAGACGATTTACAAAAATAAATCTAAAAGCTATCAGAAGATTGCTCTTTTTTGAAATATGTTGTTTTTTTACTTCTCGCGTTATTTAATTGTACTTATACTATCTTGTTATTACTATTATTTGCTTTTATTACTATTATTTGTTTTTTACATCTAGTTCACTGTACTTTCACAAAATAACTTATCTTCACTTATACATAAAACCATATACAAAGTGACCTTTGCATGGAGCAATATTTATTGCAAAATAATGTCCCTCTGTTATTCACTCTAACTACTTAAATAAGCGTTTTATATTTAAATCGGGTTATAAATCAACATAATAAAGAGGTATGTGCTAGTTCAATATGAATTTATTAATTTAATTTGAATACCCACGTCTGTTTATTTAAGTAATTACAAAATAAGGCACACTACTAAGCACTCAATAACATAATATTTCTAATGTTATCCCTTGGTACATTTCGTATTAGTTGTTTGAAGATATGTGTATTTGACAGATAAGATATTTGTAGTAAATGGCCCTTAGCATTATCCATACAGCTTCAAAACAATACAAGTAAAGAAACTCTTCATAAGATAATTACAGAGTCTGATTATGAGAGTTAATTTAACGGTGTCAGAAGGCTCTCGGTTGAAGTTGGTTAAACGAGAAAAAATATTAATTATCCCTACTTTGATCGAGACGAAGACTAG
The DNA here is from genome assembly GCA_022651775.1 of Drusus annulatus. NCBI lineage: Eukaryota > Metazoa > Arthropoda > Insecta > Trichoptera > Limnephilidae > Drusus > Drusus annulatus. The sequence goes on from JAGWCC010000562.1 coordinate 271,420, forward strand.
AGTTATAGATTCAAAACCTTTTTCGTCGAGAGGGAGTTTGCGAATACAACCATTAATCAAAATCGTTTAAAATTAATACGAGGTAGGAGGTATAACTTGTATTTTTAAAGTTATGTGTATTTGACGTCTTGTTTTTCGAATGACGATTTGACTAGACTCACAGTCTATTCAAATCGTCAACTTTAAAGATTAACGATAGATAGTTTTGTGAACGCTTCACGAACTAAAAGTTCTTTAAAAAGAAACCTTCACGGTAGAACGCTTCAATTTAAAGTAACAGTTCAATCAAGGAACTAGAACCAGTTCCTCGCAAAAATAAAATTTCGTGGCGGCAGGGGGTGAGAGGGGGAGGGTTTGCTAGAAAAATTATAAAACCAGAAGAAATTGAGCTGGAAATGGAACTGATACTGCAACCGGTTCCTAGCGCCTATTATCAGGGTAGATTTTTATTGCATAGGTAGAATGTAAAAACCAAAATCCAGATAGGTTTACACCACCAAATCATGACTTCATACATAAATAGTTTGATGATGTAGGTTATTTCTTTATTGGAAAATAGGGATTGTGGTAAGATCAACATTACCTGTATTGGAAATACATTCTGCATTATCTTAAAATTTATTTTTCTTTCACCAAACCTGTCGATAAAGCTCAATAAATAGTTTTATTTATTTGTTATTATTATTTTTACGGTGAATAATTTAGAATAACATACATGATTCGTCGAATAAGACTTAGCAAAGATTATGATTGCCAAATAAATATTAAGTTTCGTGTCAAAATTGAAAAAACATGTTTATTAGGAATTAAACAAACCGCGAGACTTTGTTTGAAGCAATTAATCGGGTATAATTTTCTTTAGGTTGTCAGTATAGTATGATACCACATGTCTTAATGTTGACTCTAAAAACCTCTTAAAAATATGTAACTGGGAGTGGAAGAGGATTTTGTTTTCGTTGGTGATAGATGCTGGAATTTTTTATTCTGTAGTTTACGGATCAATTTTGGTCAATTTTTGAAAGAATCTGTTTCGGTACATGATAGATTGTTTCAGCACAGAAACGTAAGATTTTGTTCACTTTTTTCTCTTTCCTCAGGTTTTGGTACATTAGTCTCTGTATTATGTTTACATCGTATGTTGTTTACTGTTTTTTGGGATATACATAAAATAACAAAGTGAAATCGCTTGCATACCCGTATTTTGATTCTTCTTTCCATAAAAACAATCTGAGGGTGTGATGATTTTCTTTGTTGATTTTTTTGATTTTCTCACAAATTTAGATAAAAAAAGCATTATTTTTGTCCAAATAGTCATCTGAGTTGTGAAAATTAGGGGGTCCTACCCTGTGAAGGTTTGGTAGATTTTTTTATTTTTCGTCTTTCCTATTCATATATAAATTGGGAGGAAAATGTAATAAAAACTACAAGTCGCGGCACGGTGTGATAGTTTTGAGGTAAACCTTTTCACTTGGTGGTCGTAGTGCCTGTTTAAGTTTCCTTAACAATACAAAACATGTATTTTTGCTACAATTGAGCTCCTCTTATCTCAGATAAGGAAAAAAGACAGACGCCTTTTGCTTTTAGAAAACACGACTAATCCCTTAAGTTATAAATAAGGGCCATTATTCTGCTTTGTGTCTTTTTTCGAGCTCACTTGTCAAACATTATTGCTACCGCTATTCCCACGTGAGGTCAAACCCATGCAAGAGCGTAAGCATCTCTCCTGTACCTATCTCCAAACTAGAATTAAATAAAGCAGTTGTGTCTATCTGATTTGACCCGCCAGGTAAGCATTCCTCTATACAATATCACCTATTTACACAATGTAATTGAGTATCAATACATTACGGATTACATGTAACTATGTAGTCATAAAACAGAGCCTAGAAATTAGGATTTGAACAACGAAATCGGAGTGTTTCTTCACAAATCGGCGTTTTTGAAAACCTTTCAACTCCTGTTATTAAATATCAATTCCTTTGATACATCCACCTCCTGAAACTGGTATAAAGATGGGTTATTAACATTTTAAATCCATTACATGATCCACGTAATTTATACGTCACCTCATCACCATACGTCACTGGAAACACATAAACTTAACAAAATTTATTTTTTAAACATTACTAAATGCCATTTAATCAGATTTTTTAGAATTAGTCATCCTTTTAACTATGAATATAACATTGACAAGATGCCCCTCACATCTGTCAACGAAATTAATGACCTTGGAATTACTTCCGATTTTAAATCGAATTTTCTTTCAGACATTAATACAATAACAAATAAAAGTTTAAAATTAAAAGGTTTTATTCTTTGAAATACCAGAGAATTAAGACATATTTCAACATTTAAAGTCCTGTAATCCTCATTAGTTAGAAAACAATTCAAATATAATTCTTGGGTCAGGTTTAAAATTCACTCTGATTCCAATGAAAAATTGTACCAAAAAATTCTAAGATTCATTATCTACAAACTCGGTCTACCTATAGTAACCATCAATTACAATTTCATAATAAAATACTTAAAATGGTTAACACTCTGAGACAGAAGGTTTGTTTTCGATTTGACTTTTATTTTTAACATTGTTAATTATATTATAGACAGCCCTGATTTACTAGGCTTAGTTACCTTTCATCTACCTAACAGAACTACTCGATCCAAAATTATGTTTAAATGTAACAATAATATCAGGACTGTTTCATTCGGATACTCGCTTGTACCTTGATTGAATACAGTGGGTAATTCCTTCACAAAAATAGTAGATATATTCAACTGCTCTGAATCTAGTTACAAAAAGACTAATAACATACCTCTTCCAAAAATACTAATGTAATTTTTTTGTATTGTTATATTTCTAGTAACTTATTTATGTTTTAGTGTGCCAATAATTTACTCCGTGTTATTTCTAAATAACTATTATTTTATAGGAATTCAAAGTGCCGAATTTTTAGCGTACAATATACTTTACTTTATTATAAATTTCTAAAATCTTAGATCAAAATCGTGGGTGTTTCCTTTTAGTTTTACGCCTGCCGATTGACTGAAAGTAAATATCTGGATCCGCCTTGAGCGGGTAACTTAACACCTGGAAGCTATTCTGTGTATTAATACAAATACCAGTCAGGAAATGTCGCAATTCTACTCTTTTGACGACTCTTTCGCAAATGCAAAATAATTCATTTTAGGTAGCTATATGCTAAACAATCACATAGTCAACACTTTTGTCTTCCAGAATACTCGAGATCAGCTTCATTCAAAATTGATTCATTTTCAACTGATTACAAAAAAATCACAGCAAGCAGGATGGTTGTTTGACAGCTGCTCTCAAGTAAAACTGCAAATAATATCTATGAGAAATAATTATTCATGGCAAATATAACTTGGTTGTAGTGAAACAATGTTGTTCTAAAAAAATATGTAAAGCTTTTTTGAACGGAACTTTATTGCATAATTATCCGCCAACTTACATAAAAGTTAGACGGAAGGTTTTAACGAGATAAAACGTTAAAAATAGGTCAAAGAAAAGTTGATATTGATCAAAATATCAGATGATTCCTTATTGTTCCAAGGGCACGACATTGGAAGTGAAGTGTTGAGCTAAAAATATTGAATAATTTAGCAACTCTAGACCCATTTCACGGTCAGAGCACGTGCCTACGATTGAGTTTCATACTCTATAGATAACGTTAAATGAAGTGAAATGTTATTGAATCGTGTAAGCGCAAGCAAACTTTAGTTAAATAATATCCAATATCTCAGAATTTCGAAAAAATTCTTTTACCTGTGGATTATTAAATTTTACTACCAAATTAAGTAGTAGTTGCTTTAAAAGGTATATCAATAAATATAGGAGCACCGACATAATATTCCAATAAATTCATTTAGCGCCCAAGGGTGCAAAGTATGAAAATTACTGAAATTCGCATAAAGTGACAATCAAATTGAAACACAGTTTTCTAAGAACTTATTTTATGAGTAACTTACATTTATTCCACAACGTGATAAAGTCAATATACAATATCAACTTCATATAAGTAAAACAGCTTTAGCCACAAAATGAAAAGTTACATAAGACGACAAAACAAATATCTTTCACCTCAAGTCACCTAAACTTCTAGAATATTCATATGAGAAAGATTATTATGAGTTATGAATACTTGTAGCAAGTGGATGAGTTACATATTTGGGAAGTATGTTTATGAGAGATGAAAAAGCTGACAAGGATGGGTGAATCCAGAAAACTCCAATAATGAAGGACTGAACGCGATTGTCGCTAATAAAAAAAATGACAAAAGAAGCGAAGCTAGCGGTCGACAGCGGAGTGCTGATTTTAACTCTGATGTATGGCAGCGTGACATGGAACTGGCAGATGATGATATGAATGTAGACTGAATGCTGTTAAAATCAAATCCCTGAGGGGTGTGTGTGTGGTGGAACCAAGTAAAACCATGTTACAATTGTGTAGATTTGAAAAGAATGCAAACCTGAAGTAAGTGTAGTGAATAAAATTTAAAAGATGACACAAAGATGGTTTACACGTGTAGAGCGAATGGATGAAGAAAGGAGTATGACGTGAATGTTAATGGTAGAAAAATTCTGGGATGCCCGAGAACGACATGGCCCGATCAAATGATTCAAATACTTGATAAGGGCCATGTTAAGAGTCAGAATAACAGAAGATTTGTATGAGACGATGTATAAATTTGAGAGATTGAATGTTGTAATTTTTTTATTTTTTTTACTGAGTTCATAAAATTGGTCCGCAGTAATTCTTTTTTTAATTTGGATCAAAAACAGAATTACTTTAAGCAACTTAAATTAATGTACCACGTAAAATTATCGTTAACACTAGCGTTGGGAAAAACTTCAATGTTTTGTGAATGCTTCACGAATTGTTAGTTCTTTAAAAAGAACCCTTCGAAATGAACACTTCAATTGAAGTCGAACTCGCAAAAAAGGGATTTGAATTTATCCGCTTATTTGTTCAGTTCTTTTTGGAACCGGTTCCTTGCCGAAAAACTACTGGCTAGTCGGTAGCGCATTGAAACTGGTAGAGTTTAAAAACTGAAAAGAACTGGAACCGGTTCCTTGCCAAATTAATAAGTACTAGTGAGTAGGGATTTGAAAACCAAAAGAACTGGAACTGGAACTGGAACTGGTTCCTCGCCGAAAAGAGCACATGCTAGTCGGTAGTCGGTAGAGCTTTGAGTTTTTTTTCTTTGAGAAGCTTTTAGTTAGTGAAAAGCACTGGAACCGGTTCCTCGCCACAAAAATCACGTACTAGTCGGTAGACATTTCAAAACGAAAGGAACTGGAACTGGTTCCTTCATTTTAAAATGTCAATGCCTTCGCAACGGTACTGCTTCAAATTGAAGTACTTCTTTCAATGATATGAATGAACGCTAAACTGAGCTGCCGATGAATGAAGGCTAAAATGAACTACCAACTTCAATTGAAGTATTTGTTCAATGAACAATGAATGAAGTAGGAACTGTTGCCAAAAGAAGTAGTTCTTTGAAGCAGTTCTTTCAAAACGGTCACAACGCTAGTTAACACAAAAAATATATATTTATATATTTTCAATTAATATTTGGTAATTTTTATTAACTTCATAGAGGATGTGACTATGTTATCAGGGAGTCTTTTTAAAGACCGGAATAGTTAACAAACCCATGTTGTGGAAAAGAACACAAAAGCCGGGAATTTATTCTGCAGCCAAGCTGTTGAACACGAGAACGAGGCGTAAAAACGACCTGTTCTTACCCGAGTAGCGTCAAGCGCGCTCCGATATTTGGAACATAATTGGCATATATCATGACTGTGATCTTTTTTTATTTTTATTTGTATTGTTCTTCGAAAAATTATCATCCCGTTAAATTACAATAAAATAGTTTGTCAACAGGATATTGAGTACAAGGTAAGTATAGATGATCTTATCAATTATCAATATATAAAACATATTATTAAAATTCACACATCTTAAGAAACTGATAAACTATTACACCACACCATGATGCACTGGGCAGCATAATACCATATAGTACAACAATATATCAATTTCTTAAGTACACATAATAGAAATATAATAGAAACGCCTAATATAAATTATTTCTACTAAGAAGCCATTTTTTCAGCATATATCTGACTCTGGTAAACAATTCATATTTTTTTATTTGTTTTTTTTTTTTTAAATTGCTCACATATTTTATATTGCTCGGTAACATGCTTAATAATTATTTTATATCATTGGGTTTAATCCACCACGAATTAATTCAGAAATAATTAACGTAAATTCCATTCCATTCCGATGTCCTTAACTTTTCACAATATTATTCATGCACCTAATTATGATGTTACCACTATTCTTATCCTGTTCAAAACTTTTGAACGACATACTGTTATTATCCTCATGTAAAAACCCAATATGGCGTTAATTAATAAATAGCTTAAGTATTTTCATAGAAAACAATCACCTTGTGGTTTGAGGTATTTAATAAAAATAAAGTAATAGCTTTGTTTTCTCACTGTTCTCTTATTTTATTTTATATTATGTTCTCCCTCTGTATGTACAGCTGCACACTTTTATTTATTTTTTGTTTAGGTTATTTTTCATATCCTGATGATGTTTAGGCTAAGCGAAACCGGTTGGTCATAAAATTGAAATAAAATCTGTGGTCTTATAAATATTATTTAATTTTCATTAAATAACTTGCGGCCCAAAATACTACATTTTAAGGACTATGTCCTGAAGTATTAGATTTCCAATTATTGTTGCCCAGTATTGTAGAATATTATGTTTTTAAAATGATACAAACGAGCAAAAAACAATTAAAAAAAACAGATATTTAAAAAACAGTTTATAAAATCAAGTAAAGAACAAAAACAATATTAATAATGGTAGCTGAGTGGAGAACGCGTCGGATTCCCACCCGGGCGTTGTGCGTTCAATTCCTCTGCTGGCTAAGTCTTCATCATTGCACAAGCAACATCTTCCGCTTGTTATGATGACAGTAGGAGTGTTTCAAATATTGTCAGGTTATTCGTAACCCGGGAATTTTTGTCTTACTTAAAAAAAAAAATTTTAAAAAATCTTTGAAAAGTATGAACAAAGAAAAAGACACAGAAAACAAGACGACTAAGTTGTGATTTAGTGGATTTTTCTATTTTCATATTATTTTAAAATTGTTCATATTATATCAGTAATCAATATTTAAATGAAGCATTAAGATTTAAAAGTTCATTTAAATTTATTTTCATTAATTTAAACGATTTTTTTTTTAAATTACCTCCACAAAAACTCACATTTAATATTTAGTTCTCAATTACAATAACTTCAACATTTGTGTTTACGAAATGTAAGAAAATAAACTAACATTTGTGTAATTAATGGTAACATTGTGTGAATTTGAAACATACATTAAGGATCTAAGATGAGATATTATTTTACCCGCTAAGAGACGAGACAATGAAATAATTTAAACGGAAACCAAATACACTATTTCGCGTTAAAACCTAAGAGGTGAAGGTGCTGAAGTTAAGTTCTTACCCGGAGTTAAGATATTACTACGTTTTATTGGCAAAAACAATATACCTAGTTATAACATACTATGTATAAATATTATTGATCTTGAGTGATAGTCTTACTTGTTAAGCATACGACTAGGTTTTGAACTGACGTAGTGACTTGTTTATAATGTCCACTAGAAGTGGTGACAAACTCTTGTGGCTTATCACCAACTCAAATCGTCCAATGTCCGGTCGTTCGGGTATGCATTTTGCATCTTATTTGTTATTTCTTAATCTATTTAGATTTCACTGCTTATGATATATATTACATATTATTTACTATAAGCACTGAAGAGATAAACCGATATACGTGTGTTGTGGGTGAAGTAAGCGCAATTTTATCTTATATATCTCCAAGTGAAATATTAATCGTTTTCATAGATCGAAATTTTTTCTTAAAAAAAATAATCTTTTTGACTGGCTTCGGTGGGGCTGAGGATTCAAAAAGTCATAAGTAAATTGGCGAAATCAGCTTTCTTTCAAATCGATAAAGATCACACTTCTAGGGAAATTAATTTACACGCGTCCAAACTTCATTGAAAATTCAAATCGTTCTAGGCATAGTCATGGTGCTTGTGTATATGCAGTACTCCACCGCAAAACCAGGTTGGCCCAAATGCATTTTAATGTTATTGCTCCAAAAATTATAATTAACTATCTACAATCCAGAGCCCACGTGCCAACACCTAAATAAATAAAGAATAAATCGAAACTTGGCTTAAAAACATTGCACTAGATATTTTTTTCTTGTACTATTTAACACAGACATCCATATTTTTCATGACGCGTATAGATTGCATTTGTGTATTTTACTTAGATCCATTCATATATAATAACATCAGCTCTTAATTATTTATGTTTTATATATCCGAGCTCAATTTTACCCCAATGGTGAGTACCAGCAGTATATTATTTTGTTTAAAGTCATACTTTTATGATATTATTTTTATTTATTTTTTGTTACACTCATCACATTTCTAGTTTAAATATATATATATATTTATACATTTATATTTTTTAATATTTGTGCATTATTAGTATGTTTGAGCTAAAAAAAAATCATTTAAACTCCCAAAACATCTCTATCACAGGATCTCGCACAGGTTTTGTTTTTTTGACATTAAAAAAAAAACTTATTTACTCTCAATCACCCTGTTTTATTTTGTTATTATACGTACCAAAAAATATAAATAATCTATGAGATTTTTAGGAACGAACATTTCAGTCCAACAAATTAATGTAAAGATCTTAATTCGTTATTTATTTCAAATACGTAAAAACAATATTTTCTGTTAAATCATATCGGTTGTTCAATCAATTTTTATAGTATTTTTCTAGGAATATGGGTAGATATTAATCTAGATAAATTTAGAAATCGTGTTTTCGTCATTTTTCTTATAACAAATAGGTACCTTCCTTAAGTTTTATTTTATTTTAATGCATCTGAACAAATAATACCTTCAAATACTCTACACAAAGCGATATTTTAATCAAACACAAATGTAGATATTAGTTGAATCTATATTTAAAACCAAATGTATTCAAAAGATGTTTTTTAAATAGTGTGTACACTGTGAATAAAAATGTTGCTATTTATAATAGCAGAAAAATAAAATCTATTTTTTATACCGCTTTGAAAGAAGGCTTCTTTTACCACTTCACGTAAAACCTTTTGGGTTTGAACCGTAGACATCCAATAACAATGCTTTACGTAACTATCTTCCACTTTTCTTCGCATGTAAATCATAAAAAACGAAAAAAATGATAATCGATACTTGATTTCTCCTAGTGAATATTTGAAATACCTTTTAAACATGACGATTTTATTTTATTTGATTGTATTTGGGGTATCCCAAACATTCTTCGCCAAAAAATCCTCACCTCAAAACAGAAACAAATTTACCGTAAAAAACACTGCGGTAACAACATTCTATAAAATATACGGAATTTCCGGGGCATGTTTTGTTCCTTTTATATATAAAAAATCCTCATCTCTGTTAATAAAAACATGACAAACGGAGAGTAACCAACAAAGCGATCGGGCCGTTCAAGCCAGCAATTTTTTTTGTTTTTGTTTTGGTTATTATGGCAGACAGAGTACATGATAAAAATTATTACAATTTATTGTGTAGAAACATTTAATGAACAATGTTGTAGTATTATTTTTATATATATATATATATATATATTTTTTTTTTAATATATCAATATAATATCATGTTTTATTTTTGTCTGGAATAATATAGCTTAATTTAGTTAAGCAGGTATGAGTAGAAAAAAAAGCATATTTTTATGTTATTTTATTTTGTAAACTATACAGTTTTATACAAATGTTGATAAATAAAGTTATCAGTATGTTGCATTCACCAATATCATTGACATACAAAAGAAACAATAACGGTCTGAAATGTGATCCTAGTGGGATTCCTGATGATATATTAAAAAAAAAATTAAATATGAAAAAAATAAATTTATGAACTGTAGAGGAAATAGAGATAATTAAGAATTCTAGTGAATTTATGGGGTAAAAATAATATGGTGACGATGATAATAACGTGATGTATATGTGAAGGGTAATTTAACATCTTACTAATAAAATAAAAACTATAGATTTGTTTTGTAAGTTTGTAAAAAGTAATGGAATTTAAAGTGGAGGAATTTTTTAAGTGCAAGTAATGGATGATTTCCTTGCTGCATTCGTGTTGGCTTCTACACGAAGAGGCGTAGTGTGCTTGGTACGCTTCTCAGGAGTATTTCATTCAATGACGGACCACAATTAGAGACCATCTACTTTATTACTAAACGGGTTATGTAGGAACAATGCACCTAGTAACGTACGTCTGTTTTGTAATTCATGTTTGTAACGTAGTTGTTAAAAATTGTTGTATTGTATACTTTCTACTAGATTTATGTATACCTTATATTTTAGAGTTCCATATTATGGAAGCATACTCCAGTGGACTTTAAACTAATTCACTTTTGAAAAAAAATTTATATATTTGCGGGTCTTAGTAAACACCTAGATCTTTAGTTATAAGAATACAATTTTTTATTTGTATTTCTAGTGAACTTAATCGAGTAACTCTGTAGGGCAATTGAACACTGGTCTCTATTGGTTTACATTGGTTGTTTATTTCATTCGACATTGGGCATGTTATAATCGCCAATGATAAAAACATGTCACTTAAAACAAAGAGGGGTTGAATCAGAAATAGTGTTGATATGAATATTTTTTAATTTAGTTAATTTTTTAATAAATATTTTGATAAATCTCCTGTGTTTTTGAGTTCGAACCCCTTCTATTTTGAGACTGTATAATCAACGAATTAGACATGGAGAACTAAGTTAATTTTATTGTAAAATTCGGTTTCTATAAAACATTCTCGAAAATGTGAAAAGTTTTATTCCACATCAAAGGTGTGTTTTCTTAAAGATTAGAATTTTATTTTGTGAATGGCCCAACTATCAAATAATTTAATATCTACGTTTCGTATATAACAAGACAATAAATAATATTAATTTGTTTTCAAAAAATTAACATTATATCTTTTTGAGCGTTCGGTATTAATTAATTTAATTTAAATTTGATCGGTTTAATTTTGCTTAGGCTAAGCGAAACCGGTCGGTCATACAAATTTAAATAATATCCGTGGTCTAATACAAAGCTATTTTTAAAGAAATCTTTAAACAAATCAAACAAAGTGATTGCTAACCAGTTTTTTTATTGGTTTCCAACTAGTTTTGTTACTTCCGTGACATATTCAGAATGAATAAATGTCCAGCTTTCGTTGATAAAATTTTATAAATATTATATTGATTTAATTATAGTAAGTATTCCGTAGGAGCGTGGTGATATTTGATAAAATTTCTATAAATGTACACTGAGCGATTGAGAAGCTTAAAATAAATCGCCGAGCCACATTTCAAGATATTTCAAACATCTGTAATTAATTTAATACACCTTCCACGTGTTCTGTAATTAAAACAAGCTTGAATATAATTATAATAGGCATTTATGTCTGCGCCCACGATACGTCAAAAACACGCTGCGGTGGCGACTTTGGTTGTAACAATGGATACCCAGTAACAAACTGTTTCCTTTCGAGTTTTCTTAGTATTTGTTTATCTGTGAGCGAAAATGAGTTTTCATGGATGCAAATGATTTCGCCACCACAACAATAGTGCGTTATTGACGTATCGTGACCACCACTGAACAGAAAATGTCAAGAAGTGTGATCTGTACCAATTGAAATGATGTTTCTAATTTACATAATAGCTTTTACTCATAGGCCCAATGAAATATATGTTTGTTTGATTTCACTAAACCTAAGTTGAGATTGAGCTTCGTTTGGGCACACGGACAAGCTCGAAATACACAACTATTAAATTATAAGTTCAGGGGTGAGCGCAGATCAAATAAATCTAAAAAAAAAAAAAATTCTCGTTAGTTATAATTTTGGACGTGTCATGTCTAGTTCACATTAATAAACCTAAGACAATTTAAACCAGAAAATAATAATACTTGGCTAATTTATATAGTGCCATTTTTGCGAAATTTCATCTCAAGGGCGATTAACAAAACTTAACCCTTATCACTCGAGAAAATAATCATATAGGTTTCCAGCAACTCGAGGATTTTTTTAGCAAACATATGAGAAAAAACTAAGATATTCTTAGAAAATTATAAAAAAATATTTTTTGGAAAGGTAGCAAATATATATTTATTATAGAAAGTAAGTATTTATAAAAGAAAAAAAACAGCAAATTTTAGTTTTTATAATTCCTTAAAGTATGGTATTTTTCAAAACAATCATCCAAATGCATTCTCGGTTTTCCAGGACAAGGGTCACAATATTCGCTGGTCTCCCGTCTCCCGCCTTTTACTGCCCTTTTTGAGCAGACCACACAGTCCCTCTTAGGACCTTTCCTTAAAATGTGCAGTTTTCCATTGAGCCTGGTCTCTAATGGAGTGGAACTAGATGGCCTACTTCGAGGCTCTTTGTACTCACCCACTAACTGATCAACCAAAACTTTTATTTACTTTAAATGGCTTAGTGTTTTTTCGTTAATTTTCTTTTTTATGGATTTATACAAGACATACGAATTTATTGAACATATCTCCATCCCCCGAAAAAAAGTTTGCGCCACCATTTACATCTTCCTCTTGTATATCTACGTCGGAAGCATTTTAACTGCTACTTGTGTCCAAAACACGCATTTTTTTCTTCTATTCACTATCTGAACTGTCATGTTGCATTGAAATATCGCCGGTACAGTCACTTTCACATTCAAAAACAACAAAAAAATGTAGCACAATACACAAGCATTCAGTAGCAGGTACTAGACGCAACTAACTGTAAACAAGAAGAAACCTGTCCGTGCATCCTTGGATTTTGTAAACAATAAAATGTATGACTATTGTTCATGGCGCCGCTGCAGCGTCTAACGAGTGGAATTAAAATTTTATGTGGCGCCGTAGCGGCGCCTCTCGAGTGATAAGGGTTAAAAGTCATGGTTAAATTTACCATAAAACTATCGAAATTCCTAAAGCTATAGCTAAAATTACCTTATTGAAATTTTCATATTAGTTATTTACATTTGTCGCGGTTGTGAAAATTTTTCATTGCAAGAAAAATATTATTATACTGGTGAGTTTAGATGCTAACTTTGTAAATTAAGGTAATTCTGTTATTTATGAATTTGATTCTCTTAAAAAAATAGTTTTGAGCTTAGCTCTGAACTCTGTCGAGTCTTTTATCATTATCAGATCACGTGGTAGTCTATTCCAGGCTAAAAACCTGACATTCGAAGGCACGCTCTCCGAACTTAATATCCGGTGTGCGCTTTGGTTCCTTTAGTGTCGATTCACACCAACGTGCGGATCCACTCAGTGACGATATTGTTCCGCAAGTGAGCTTATTGATATGGTATGAATATCAATCAAGGAGTATGTGCCAAGACAAAGTTGTGTGGCAGTATATCTTTCTGCCCACCTTTGTGATATTTAACTACTTAGTGAGTTAAATAATTATTTTGAAGTGTAAAAATACTAACATCGCAGATATTTTTTTTTTTAAACCATTTTTTTTTTATAAATAGAACATATATACTTTGTTTTTAACCACTTTTTTATTTAATATTTTGTCTACCGGTTTCGGAAGTACCCTTCCATCATCAGGACAATATTAAATTAATCTGAAATACAAAATACTGAGATAAATATACATATTTAGGAGTTGGAAGGAGAAGGAGTAATTGATGAAATTATGGGAATAACAGAGCGGTTTATTGGAAAAATATAAAAATTAAATAGTAAAATAATTATTTTGAAGTGTAAAAATACTTACATCGCAGATTTTTTTTTATTAAAAATCATTTTTTTTTATCACTAAATAATATTTTTAATAATTAATAAAAATATTATTTAGTGACAAAAAAATGATTTTTAATAAAAAAAAATCTGCGATGTAAGTATTTTTACACTTCAAAATAATTATTTTACTAACTAAGTAGTTAAATATCACAAGGGTGGGCAGAAGGATAAGCTGCCACACAAATTTGTCTTGGTACATACTCCTTGATTGATATTCATACCATATCAATAAGCTCTCTTGCGGAATAATATCGTCACTGAGCGGATTCGGACGTTGGTGTGAATCGACACTTAACCTTGCGAGAACCGATGACATTGCGGGTCTAAGGGTTTACTGTCATGATTTGGAATCTTCCGGAATACCCAGTTCCGATAAATAAGCCGGAACTATTTCGTTAATTATTGATTTAAATACCATCCAGCGAAACTTGAATTGGATTTTTTTCGAAATATTTAAGTCAACGAAGATTTATGAGGTGCTCTGAAATATGGGAATATTTTGATATGCGGCGTTGAAAACTAGTTGTAATTTGTTAATTTGATATTTGGGAAGACTTGCATAAATTTCTTTGCAGTAATCTCAACGCGAAACCACGTGCGAGTTAACCAGTAATTTGGTTGATTCTGTTGGCAGATTTCTTCGCAGTGATTTTATTTATTTTAATTGAAAGAACCCTGTGCCAACAGTCCTGTTTATTTAAGTTTTAATACAAAAATCAGCACAAACAAATTAACACCCTAATGTGAGATAGATTTCTTTGGAATAATGTCCCTTCAATCAATCCTTTTTGTCCAATATTCAGACCTTTTTAACTTAATGCAGATTGTATACTCTTTTCGAGCCTGTATCCAATCCTTCCATGAAGTAAAACGTTTCTAATTTACGCGTCAATCTCTTTTGACTCCGACATTCTTTGGCAAACCAGTCGTCAGATTTTAGAATTCGCCGGGTTTTTGTTGAAGTTGGAGCATATTTATTTAAGAGATTTGAAAGTGCAGTGTTAAAATTTCCGCCAGTTTGTTTGATGATGCTGTTTTCCAAACGCTAGGTGTTCTTAGTTATTTAAGATTTATTCGGAAGTCGTTAAAGTTAAAGATACACTATGCTCTCGTTGTGATAGTTCTGAAAGGAATTTATGGTGGGTTGAATTCGACCCCAGTGCAAATCAGCCGATGATTTTATATCCACAACAACTGCTACCAAAAACGGCACGATTGACATTAAAACAAAATTATCGAAAAGTCCGCCTGCATCGTGAGTTGGAACATCAACCCATTGGTGGCATCGGAATCAGTCTAATAAGTTCAACAGTGTTAGGTGACGCCAGGCCCTCTGGGTGGATGTTAATATCGCCAGTTATGAAGATAGTGTCGAAAAGACCTACAGCGCGTTCTAAAAAACATGACAACTCAAAAAGTCCGCGGTGATTCGGTTCGAAGCAGGCCGGTACCGGGTCACTAATATGAAAGACGCTCCGGCCGAAGAAGCTCGGCATCCCAAGTACTCAAAAGTAAGGTTCGCACCAATAGACACTTTTGTCAAGCGTAAGCTTTGGCAAGCTATAATCGCGATACCGCCGTGATTTATGTTGAGTGTTTTCATCCCGAGAATTCGTTGCTTTGGGTCGGGTTTCTATTAGCACCACGCACCCCAAAGCTCGGAGTATTTTAATAAAAAGGTGTCTTCATTTTCATGCCAAGTCTCAGTTACGGCCAGGATGTGCAGATTAAGCTCGTTGAAACCTCCCCTACATCCTCTACCTTATTGTTGAGATATAAATATGCCAACGTCCTATACCCAGTTGTCGACTCTTACGCGTCTTTTTGCTAATTTATGTTTTCTCTGAAAATCACAGAAGATTTGCTTTGCCACCTTTCCCTGGTCTTTTGTTGGCGACGTCGTAGTTATTTCAGTGTATTGTTCTGTTCTAAAGATAAGATAAGATAACAAAATAACACACCATTTTCTTGTTTAAGGTTTACATTTTTTTTTCCTTTCCTAGAAGGCCTGATATTATTCTCAAATATTGTTAAAATGAATAGATTAATGTAAATAAACAAACAACATTCTTTGCTTTGAGACGAATGGAAGGAACGTTTATAGATTTCCACGTTATATCTTAAATTCTCGAAAACAAACAACTTGTTTTGAACGTGTTAAATTGTGAGAACCAATTTTTTATGAAGAGTTCTAACACAGAAATATTAATTCGTGAAGGTATATTTTTACATACGATATCTTTTAAATGTCAATATTTTTAGAGCAAGTTGTGATATGGGTTGAGAAAGGGGATGTAGGAAGGGATGTGTTGCTGTGGGCTTATTGAAGAGGCCCGGGTTGAACGAGGGAGGAACGACGAATGCCAGTAGCTAGTTTTCTTCCAACACAATTTAAATAACAAATACAACAAGAATTACAAGTTGAGTACTTTTCAAATGAAATATCAATCAATACAGTTCATAGTAATGTTGAAGATAGGTCCCGGAACCACTTGCGCTGCTATTTTATACTAACCATGTGTTTAGATAGGTGGCTGTTCGTATTCCAGTGTTGGGATAAATTGTATCGCAGGTGGTGTAGGTGTATTCAGTGTTCATCTTCTGGGTGCCGAGTTTGAGTTTTTTTTGTTTTTCAGTATGGTAAGTGCGTCCACAGTGAGGGTGTAGTTTCTGGCCTAGTTAGCCTGAAAACTCTTTCCAACTGGATGCATGATGAGATCTGTTTTATAGATCTACGAGGTAAATTTAGATAACTGGTCTAATTATTATTTATTTTGGAATGCGACAAGTCAATATCATTTTTTTACGCATTTTTCTTACAAAATCAAAGTAATTTATAAATTAACACTTTGGTGAAAAAATAGAGCCCAATACTCTCAGCATAAAGCTCTTTTATGAAAAATTCTATAATCCTTAAAAAAAAATATTTCCTCATGTTTCAAAAAACCCTTTCATGCAACTACATTTTACTTCCCGCGTGGTTGAGTGGTAAGACGCACGGCTTCGAATCCAGAGGCCACGGGTACGAAGGGAATAATTAATTCATGGTAGTATTATTTTTTTCCTTCGATGTTTTTTTTACAAATAAGTATTGTGGATTATTTATATAACCTAATTATAACAGTTTTGTAGTTTTGCTTATGTTTGTAAAAGCTACGACAAGAATTATTTTACTATACTTAAAATAGTTCAGGAAATAAATATACTTACTAATAATAGGTTCAGTTCTCAGTTCGTATTTAAATAAATTCACATTTGAATTGTGTTATTGGTATTTTTTGGAGGATTACCACTTAAATAAACACCGGAGCGAGATTTGAAAATATATATTTTTCAATTTATGAACGCCTATAAAATAAAACGTTCATTACCTTTCACATTCAGAGTCACTTGCACAAATTTCAGTTGAAAAAATACGTATTTTTGGTTTTCGTAACTCAGTAAATCGCCAGGCTCTATAGTAAATACCAAATTCGGAAATTTCGTGGGGAATAAATCCTCTTTGTATGCTAATTTTCTGACTTCCACCATTAATTTGGGTGGAAAATTCACTGGGTTTTCTTTATTTATTGATTCCAAGCAACTTAAGATAAGATTAATAATGGAATTCTAGCTTAATAGAATACCAATTCAAAACAATAAAAATGCTTATTTTTTTAGGCCATTCAGCTTAAGAATAGTTTTATTTTTCTTGGTATTGCTATTCCACTTCGAGCAATTTTTTGCCGTGCTTCTTTTTTCCATAAAATGTTTACACCCTAACCTCTTATGATAGGCCTATAATACCTACGTTGTCCACTAAACACGGAATGTCTGTTGGGTACCAGATTTAAGACCCATATATTATGGCTCAACAAAAAAAAAAACTTGAGGTAAATAAATAAAATACGAACAAGTATGTACTAGAATCAATTATTAAAAAGCAACTAAGTTAATGTTATTAACTTTTTCTTCGTTAATCAGTAATTTGGTAAAATAAATAAATATTCACGTGAAACATCCATTCATTATGTAATCAATGAATATAAAATAATCATACATCCAAAAAAGTGTATAATGCAGAACTACTTAGGTACAAAACTATTTTACTAATTATAAAGTATTACATAAGTTAAAAAACTTTTTTTTTAATAATATATACAATTTTATTATTACCTGGTTCTGCTAGTTTTAGTGACAGCTGTCGTGACGTTTAAGGCCATTGTTGAACTGTATCCTGCCCCCGTTTTTTCCACGCTTCGGTTGGTTTCACTGCGGTGCCTTCTCAGTTATGGTCTTTGATGTCCCGCCATATGGAATTTGTTCTTCGTTTTTCTAAAAACATAATGCTATATATCTGCTAAATATATACAATGCTATATGAATCCAAAGATTTAATTGCAATTCAACCGATACCCGCTGTGAGTACCGAACTTTGACTGCCCAAGTCTTCGACTTCTAGTGTTAAACTCACCAGGCTATCGACAAATCCATAAATCATATTTTTTAGACTCTCACAATTATTTGAATTTACCTGGATCAAATACTGCATTAGACAGATGCGTCATTTGTAGAATAGTTAAACCATATATATTGTAAGCTTAAACAAAAAACTGAACTGATTTAATATGAGTTTATTAGAAATATGTAAATAGTAAGCTAATTTCGAAGTCCCAATATAGACAAAAAAGAAAAGCAGAAAGTTTTAACAACTCAAAATCACTAGAGTATGATTAATTAAATACACCCTTAGGTTTGTGATCTAAAAGTATTTTCTTTAAATCTCTACTCAACCTTTACGTAGTTTTCATGCAACTTCTCAGGAAAACAGGAGAAAAAGGAGTAAAAAAAGTAGGTTGTTATATTACCAGATACTTCCGCATAAGGGTGACTGAAGGCTAAGATGCTTTGTCTAACCCATTCAAAATGTATACAAGTAAGACATTTTTAGTACAGCAATGTTTCTTCGTTTATTTTTCTCTACGGCGAATAATAATTTCATTTTTTAATTCCAACCAAGGTATTTCATTTTTGTCTGAATAAAACATTTGTACACAAATTGCATAAAACAAAATAAATCCTGGCGTACTAGACATCTGTTCTTCGAAGGACAACTTAATAAAATTACCTTTTCAGAAGACTTAGGCTTTTTTTTGTTGAAACTTGAATATTCTTTAATACATCTCTTTACTAATGTAGACCAGAAGGTGCTCGGTTTTCGCAGAAGAAAACTTGTAATATACATTCGTGAGAAAAAAATAAGCACAACCAAAAAAATTTTAGTATTCTTACTCCTGCACACTCGTAGTTCGAAAATTAAATTATACTATTTGGCTTCAATATAACGGTTCTGTAAAAACTATAATGCCTTTTGAGACGCTGTCGAAGGGCATTCTAAATATAATATCTTAAAACTACTGCCTGTGAAATTAAGTGAAATTCTTATTCTAGTTAGAGACAATTACTCTATTTTTTTTAAATAAATACAGTCTCAGAATGGAAAATGTCTTCTCTCACAAAAAGTGAACGGTACTCTTTAGGTCAACCGTTTATTTTTTTAAGCCCTGGTTTCATAAGTACACATCGATGCCAAAAAAAAAAAGTTTAACCATAACCCGAATAAGACCAGGTTACACCTGTTGTCTCGGCCACCTTGCTAGATTCTACATAGTCAGCTCACCTTATTGTGACCGTGGGTCAGAGGATAATCTGGACTATAATTTCGTTGAGTGTCCTATCAATAAACAATCACGAAAGATTTTATATGAATTGGTAAAACCTAAAGTTGAGCTTCCCACCAGTATTTCCTGCCTCCTAATTATTTTATAATTTATATAGTGTCGTTTTCGTGAATAATTACCTCTTAAATCTCAAAATTTCTTGGATTAACATTTTACCAACAAAAATGGTTGCAAAACTCTAAAATTATTGAGGGTCCAAAACAGTAATTCCCAAAGGGGTCTATATCGACCCCCAGGGGTCGATTCCGACCGGCAAGGGGTCCATGTCAATGAAAAAAAAAATAATGGGGGTGCATGAGACGTAAATGGGGGTCCGCGAGAGTGGATTCCATTTAGACAGGCCGTCACCAAAATGTTGGCTTCCCGCAAACTTCAAAGAACTTCTTCCTTTTGCGGCAGTTCCAACTTCAATTGAAGTACTTCACAATGGAAGTTTAACTTCAAAGACTACAAATAACCAAATAACTACAAAGATTTGGGGAGGAACTGGTTCTTCCTAAGTTTCATCTTTTTGTAGATTTACTAGTACTTTTTTGGGGAGGATATTTTGTCGATTTGCTAGTACTTTTCGATTTCAAATCTCTACCGACTAGTCCTTTTTTTTCGTAGAGGAATTTTTCTTGATTTGCTAGCACTTTTCGATTTGAGATCTCTACCGACTAGTACTATTTTTTGGCAAGTTCGACTTCAATTAAAGTGTTCACCGCGATGGGTTCATTTCAAAGAACTAGCAGTTCCTGAAGCGTTCACAAAACTTTTTCTCAACGCTAAAAAAAATCAATATAAGAAAAGCAGGGGGTCTATACAAAACAGAAAAAATAGCCAAGTGGTCTACGGGACAAAAAAGTTTGGGAACCTCTGGTCTAAAATATCTATTTCATGGAAAATAACTCTCTGAAAAATAAGTTAAATACCTATCTTTAAACATGGCTGAAATTGCCCAGTGGTTGAAGTTTTCGTTGTAACCGCTCCGTGAGAATTGCTTCTTTTGGCGGCAGTCCCAACTTCCTTCATTGTTCATTGAACAAATACTTCAATTGAATTTGATTAAGTTGGTAGTTCCACTCATATGTTCATTTTTAGTTTACTTCGAAACTTCAATTTTAGTTCTTCGTTATTTCGCACGATTGTGGTATCGCACCATCCACAGTTCAATTGTTCTTTACTTTAATTGTAGATCGAAGTATTTTTTAGTTCTTCGTTCCCTCGCACTTCCTGTTCGACGTACTCGTGACAGTTGCTTTTGATTTCTATGCTTGTTTTGTCTGGCATGAGATCCTAGTTTTTTTCAAGTTTTGTTTTGATCATAAAATTATATTTAATTCATTTTTTGTTTTAATAATAATTGTCCATTTTTAATTTTTTAAACCTTAATAACAATAATTAAATTATTTATCAATGATAATTGTTATTTTAATATATTTGCCTCCTAGATGGCGCTAGTATATTTTGCGCTACGCATAAAGTCACTTTTTACGGGTTCATATAAAACTTGGGCTGATCCAAAGTCAGAATTTCTCCGGTACTTCAATTGAAAGGTTAACCTTGAAAGGTTCATTTTAAAGGTCTAGCAGTTCCTGAAGCGTTCCCACAACATTAAAATTTTTCCCAACGCAAGTTGAAGTAGTAAAATTATAAGAACAATTAAAAAAAACACCCTTCACGTTATTAAAGAAAATTTTTCATTCCTCTTTTTCAAGCCGCCACAACTCGGACATGTACCTAGTCTGGTGGTCTAAAAAACACCGGTAATTTCTAACATAATGAATTTAAAAAAAAATCCATGTTCACTCTACAACTATACTTAAACAATCATTTGCTAAGAGTAGACTTTGCAAAAAGTTAACGATGAGTAATTCTTTCCACGACGCAATCAATGTTCGTAATTGTGTTCGAGTAGAACTTTACCAACGATTATTAAGATGGAAACTAAAAATCAGAAAAATGAAAATTGAAATAAGAATATTTGATGGTCTTCAAGAATTATGAAATTGTTAAAAATGAAGGTGAATGAATTGGTTAAGATGGAAAATTGATTGATGCGCTGCTTTTAGATAAAGTAGAAGTCCTGAATTTAAGTCTCAGTCATGACCTTATCTTTTCTTCTGTTCATAAAATATACGTATAGCCTAGAAAACAAGATAAATAAGGTGCATTATTTTATATCTTTTCGGGTTGTCGACTTTCAGACTTTGTGAGAAAAAGAAGGCTGTCAGAGAGATCAGAGTGTGAGTCAAGATTAATGTCGCTGCAGAGGCAGGATGGAGAGCAGACACATACACTTAGAGAAAAATACTCGCACTTAAGGGATCTAGCATAATCTCACTTAGGATTGCGACTTACACCTGTAATAATTCCATTTTGTGAAAGAAACCATAAACCTCATGATTTGTAGAGCAGACATTTTCAGTAAGTGTAACTAGTTTTTTAATAGGAGGAAGTCAGCCAGTTGCCCGCTGCGAGGATCAAACTTAGGCCATCGCCTGCTAGCTAAGCTTCCGACCCGCCAGGTTATCGAACTTTACTTCTTGCCAGCGACAAAATTCTTTAAAAAATATTGCTAAATCTAATACGCAATCGAAGATCTACGCTGTAAATCGCTGGAAAATCGACGTTGTATTTGCGTTTCCCTAACACAAATACATTTGTCTCTCGATTTTTTCATATTAAAAAAATATATATATTGCGCTGCCATTCTTATAATTAATTTATAAGCTGATTCAACTAGTTTCATTGTAAGATTTCGTCGAATGTATTTAAAAATATATAAATATAAAAAATAAATCAAGGAAAAAAAAAGTTTTTCGTGTTAATAATAATAATAATCTTTATTTAAGTATAATTTACAAAAATAACATAAAAAAAGAATAAAAATATAAAGCATTTAAGGTTGTATAAAGGTGTAGGTACAATGATTAATACTTTTAAACAAGATATTGATACAATGGAAACATAACAAACACAGTAAATTAAAAAGATGTATTAACCATTATGCGTATTCGCTTCATATGTATAAACTTAGCTTTTTTATAAATAAGTTAATATTTTCTCATAATCTGTCTCACTAGGCAAGCCGTGTTAAGGCAGTAATTTTTAGAACAACCTATACAATATCTTTTTTGCGATATTTAGTTTTAATCTTCGATTTGTTTGCTAGAATGATGGGACTCTCTAACATTAAGGAATTAGCTTTTTCCATGTTGTATATCATATAACATTGGCTGGATAAAGGCTTCAACAAACATTTGAATCAAAAATAAACTTTAAATGCGAAACAATTTGTTTTGCTAACTAAAATAATTTTTGGTGCTTTCAGAGATACTGGAGACGAAATATCGTACACTTTT
Organism: Drusus annulatus; assembly: GCA_022651775.1. NCBI lineage: Eukaryota > Metazoa > Arthropoda > Insecta > Trichoptera > Limnephilidae > Drusus > Drusus annulatus. The sequence goes on from JAGWCC010000562.1 coordinate 294,429, forward strand.
AATTTTCAAAGTATTTTTTAACACTAGAACAAGTCAAAATCCAGGGAAAAAAAAAACAAATTAATAATTTTTGAGATGGTTTTAACATCACTCTGAAGTTGTTCAAATGCCGTTTTATTCCTATCTGACAGTTTTAAACATGCACTCCGCGGTACCGTCCAGTTCTTGATTTCTTGACGTGTTAAATCTGTTTCTATCAATATTATAGTAATATTATAAACGAATGAGTGAGTATATTTGGCGTAACAAATCGATTCCTCAACATAAATTGCATTGAATATCAAGACAATATCGAAAATATGTCGCAACATCACCCTCCAATTATTCGTCTTTTGAGTAAAATGATAAGGAAAAACGCCAGAAATACGTAAGGTTAACAGTTTTATTAATAAATTATAATGGTTCATGAACTTCAAATAAGTATTATAGCTCAATTTTTCTAATATTGGAAATCTTTTTTTCACAGAACGTATGAATGTCAAAATATTGTTGTTGAAGTACATGATGATAATAATCACTGAACAGGAAATCAATAGAAGTGTGATCTTTGTCGATTTGAAATAAAACTCATGTTGCCAATTTACGTGAGATCTTTTGACTCCTAGGCCTCAGAGAGGTCAACAAAATTGATTACTTGTTCAATAAAGAATTTTGACATTTGTAAATGTTTGATCAATTTCACCCGGAGTAAGATAAAACCAACCTTACTTCGGTCACACAGCCAAGCCTACGACATAATTTGATTGGTTTATCTCTTTGACAATGAAAACGAATGTTTAAATTGCATCGCCGACAACTTTCATCGAATGTTGGCTTCTGTTTCTTGTAGTATACGAGTATATTATGTGTTTGTATTCATAGAAGCTATATATTACCATAATTAATTCAGACTTACATGAAATGTATTCTATTCTCCTTCCTTTGGCTCATATTGTATAATTACATCTTAGACTGTATTGCCCATTAAGTCTGCTTACTCTATCTTAATTTTCCGACTTATCCAACATGAATTGAAGCCCATTGGTAATGATTTCGTTATTTATTTGTTCTAATACATCGACATTTTATCATGAGAATTAAAGACGTATATTTTCCATATACATAAAATACAAGACACTTCATATTCATACAAACCTTGAAACGTCATATTCATACAAATCTGAAAACCATATACTCATTGTTATAAAATATTTATTTTTCTTTGGTTACTTGTTATATTTACCCTGTTTGCATTTTTAGAATCGTTTACTTATAATACTTGAATATTAATGTTTTAAGTATCAACGTATTAACTATCCTCAATATAATTTCCTTTTCTTTGATTTGACAAATATGTTGATGTGAATTCATATGTTTCATCTGAATTTTTATACCCTTAGCTTCTGGTAAATTGTTTTTTTTTTTTTAATCTGTTGATGTACACATGCACTGTTATACCCATATCTGAACCGTTTTATCTCAAGATTTATGATAACGATCATGATTTTAGATAGTTTTAATTTGTATACATACTATGTATTATTTTCTCCTTGTTAGTTAATCTTATTGGCATAATTAATTTATTATGAAGCGCACTTGAGGTAAAATATCACAAAACTGCCCTATATAAGTTCACCGTTATTATTATTATAAATCTTACAAAAAATGTAGCAACACTAGTAACGTCTTGTATTTCGTTTCACCCGCGTATAAAAAGGATAGCCATTCAAATAATATGTGTGTACGGATGAGATAGCCATATGAACGTCCCACGCTACTGTTATAATCGGGTATTGCGCTACTAGCTATGGCTGTCTTTCACACATCTGCATTCGCTATCTTACACCGTTTTCATGAACCTTTAAACCTTGTGAATAATTGTATTTATTGAATTGAAATAATAAGTAATTTGTAGGTAATTATGAATAGAAAGAAACTTTATGAGATATTTTTTTTTACTTCCGAATGATTTTTACACCTCTCAAGGCATTTTTTCCAAGAAATGAGCCTACAGCGACGCGTTTGTGGCAGCTGGTGACAGCTTGTCTGTCAAGCGAATGTTTGTGTGAAACATCTCGGGTATGTCTCGCGGACTCGATTTAGTGCATCCACGCACATTGTCTCAGTAACGTATCTACATTATTTAATTAATCTAAGATATTTTCTTCGCCCTCAGATTTTTTATAAAAGTATTGCGCAATCTCAGATTCTATGAAGATCTTTGCTATACATTGTATTTCAATCCTATTGTATAAGAATTAGAAAAATGTTAATTTACGAAATTTGACACCTTATACCTGAAAATAAAGGTGTGTGTAATTAAAACCGTAGACAGTTGATTACAATGTAGGGATTTTTAATTTGTTGGAATGTCGCGAATATTTTATCGCAAAAACATAGCGCTCTGTCGAAAACAATAACAATGAGAGAAATTAATATATTCCACATCAAAACATACACAACACGTACGGGATATTACTCCCTTTGCCTTGAAACTTACTACTTTACTCATCAGATACAATTCAGAAATGAAGTGATACATATGGTAATTATGTTATATTGTGTAGGCTTCTGGAAAACACGATATTGTGATGATGCCCTCTGAATATTAACTGGCATCTGTGCCTTCGAACCGATGATATACATAATGTTTTATAATGTATTTACTTGTATCTCTTTGTTTTTACTCTCTTACAATAACTTTTATTCTGCTTACTATAGTATTTTATATTTTCGTGAAAACCAATTACTTTGTGGTTTGACATTTATTGAAATGAAAATAAAAACATATTTTATTTCAATTTTTATCACCAATCAGTTTCACTTAGCCTAAACATCATCAGGGTACAAAATTAAACTAAACAAAAAAAAACACAGTGAGCGGTTATAATATATATATATAATATATATATATACATACAGAAGAACACAATATAAAATAAAACAAGAGAACAGTGAGAAAACGAAAGAATAACATTTAAATCACAAAAAAGGAACAGAGATAAAGAGACAGATAATATGAACTCAAAAAAGTCAAAACGAAGTTGATTAAGGAATAATGAGATTGTATGAGTTTACAGTAAATATACCTAATATTGGACTACTGGACAAATTGAACTAATTATTGAGAATATGACCATTAATTTTAATGGCTTATCCAATTATTATGTTATTATTATTAAATGAATAAATTATTATTATTTACCCTAATTGTGCTTAGGCTAAGCGAAACCTTTCGGTCATAAAAAAAATAAAAAAATCTGTGATCTTACACAAAGTTTTTTTTTCATTTTATTTCTATATTTTATTTTATGTTTTACGCAACAGACAGAGAATTGACATAAAAATAAGAAAAATAAAATATTAGGTAAAAATACCAACCGTCCAATAACGTTGTAAAAGAATATTTTTGTTCATTCTCATGTATAAACTTTTTTAATTAAGATACTTTATTGTTAACTTCACAGACCTAATATACTCGTATATAACTAATACGCATGTTAGCTTCGAACCTGCTACCTGTTTATTTACTGAAAGAAAATAACTCAAAACTCCTACGGTTTGGAGGCACGCTTTGCGCACCGCGCCCAAGGGTTTACTGAAGGGTTGGGGCCAACGGGGTGAAAAACGCGCAATTTATCGGCTTTTCTTAATTACAAATAATGTGAGCTTTTTGTGGGATTATTGGTATCAACAAATGTCGTTAGGCTTTATAGTATTATTTCTGATGGTGGCCTGATTATATCTATTGATGGGTTTTTTTACTGCTGTAATTAGAACTGTTCAATCATTTCTGTACTTCCAATGATTGCGTGTTTATGTTACGGATGACCAAATATACTTTTTTTCGAAAAAAAATGTTTTGAAAGGAAAGGCTTTTATATCTATGTTTTTTTCTTTATCGTGAAAACACAAACACGTTTTAAATAAAGGTTATTCTGTTTTAAATTTATATTAATCATTGTGTTCCAATTAAACATTGTATACGTTAGTGAAAATGTTTTCGAAAACAAAATACTATAATTATTAAACAGTTGTTTGTTAATGTAGTTTAATGGTTTACCCACCTGACCGAAAACAACATTAATTTTACCTTTAATTAATTTAATCCACCTACGTTTTTGTATATGAAACGTTTTTTTTGTGTGACGAGTATTTATTGTGTGTTCATTGCTTTTCATTTACTTATTGTATAATTTAAAAAATATATTTGAAAAAATATTTTTTAATTTAATTCACTTTAATTAAATTCAATTCACTTTATAACCATAAATACCCAGAACAATTCTGCTGATGGTGTAGCAAGTAGATGACATTTAATTTTGTTTAATTGTATAATTATAGGAAAATAGAAATTTATCCTTAGGCTGGAATTTTTTTCCAGATTTCACCTTTGACCTAACTTTGTAAAAAAAGAATTGTTTTAAAAGTGATAGCGTTTTATTGTATAAAATTTTATCAAGTATTATGTCTACTAACTTATTGGAAATCTTTGTTTACGTTATATTAAATGAATATAGTGTACGTTTACAAGGCGTAAATGCTTTGCTTCCAAGACGAGCGTCGTTAGTAAAATAAAAATGATTTGGAAAAAGTGACTTATTGTAAAAACTTTATTTTAGTTATACCATGGTAACCAACTTCTAAGAATTTTAAGCTTAGATTCTTAATGTTGCGTTCTATAAAATCGTTGTAGTATTTATCACGTAAATGGTCTGCATCCAAGATAATTACTAAATATCATTAAAAAAAATAACGAAAAAAAGCGAATTGTATCATTTTGATTAAGTTACTCCGAGCGGATGGTCTGCTTCCGGGAACTAACGCCTACTTTGCTGTACACTTACGGGTAGTCAGTAATTACGTGGAGCCTTCGCGCAGTGAGTCATTATTAAAAAGTTATCACAGGGAGCCTAAAATTAAAGCCCCAAGTGTCTCAAACGTCTGAGACACTTGGGGCTTTAGCCCCTAAAGCAAGTGCGTCGGGACGCGTGGAGACGCCGACGTCAGGCAGAATATTATTTAAGCGCTGCTGAGCACACTGTAAAGTTGTATGTGTTTATCACATAGAATAAATTAATATCGTCGTTGTAAGTTCAATACCGCGGAAGAACCATTTTTTTTTAATGTTTAGGAGGGACATAAAACGTTTTCGGTATTTGACTTTTACTGACGATATCTTTCTTATTGTATTTATGATGTTTTGTAATTAATCTAAAATCTTATGAGTTTCTTTTAAATGTATTTACTCGATTATTCCACGTCTTTTATAATCCCCTTTAAAATGTGTATGCTTTGTAAATATACTATTCCTTTTTACTTTATAATTTTGTCCTTCCCGGAATACGTTTTTAACTGCTTGGAAATGATATACCAAATAAGTATTTTTTGTACTGTTATATGTTAATGTAACAAATAAATAAAATAAAATATCGACCATATTGTTTTTTTAAGCTATTCAAAGTACTGTGTAAGCTTTCAAGGTAAATTTTAGTTTTATTATATTATGTGTGATGCACCAAGTCGGTTGTCTTAAGAAAAATACCCCATAAGAAGATCGGTTCCTTCGCCCGAGAATCCTTAACAATGAACTTACTATCACAGGAAATGACGATTGCAATAAAACTTTCACTACAAAATCTGACATCGATCTTCTTGATATTTGATACATATTTTTAAGTATTTATTTTATAATTGAAACATTGTTTAGTATTGTTATTGTTATACGCTTTTACTCATATTTTTCTTAAAATATACGCATATTTTATGAAATATCTGGAATTGCACTAACCTCCCAACATCCTGAAAAATATAAAAAAGAGTAATAAAATAAAAAATTGAGTATTATTATGGTTATTTCTACAGATTTAGTTATTTTCTACTTTTGCTAACCACTTTTGCGTTTTGGGCTGGCACCCAAAATACACACTTGCTGGCTTTCTAATACAATCGATACTACAAATGATTTATCTGTAAAATCTGCTTGGGCAGTTAGGGAAAGGTTTCCATAAAATAAATATATTTTACTGCTATCTTTATATTTCATATGAAATGTATACTAAAATTTAAGGTAAAACGTTCGAAAATGCCTTTGGCGGGTTTTCAAACTGCGCCTATTTCAAATAGTTTAATATATTTTTCATAGAATATAAAGATCACAGTTCAAAATAATTATTCACGGGAAATCGTAGACATTTTCTTAAATATAGAATTTATAGATAAATCATTAGTAGTGTTGTTCGTATTAGAATGCTACTAAGTGACGTTTAACGCCTTTCGTTAGTAATGAGGCGTATTTAACAGAAATGGCACTAATAAAATTAGCCAAGCAACGTTATTATTATAATTTAACGACATTGTTAGTGAAAGTGTTACTCTAAAGTGGTGGGTTATCTTTTTATCGCTCTGATTAAAGACCACCATTCAGAATCGAATTACTGCTTGAAATTGCTCAATGAAGAAAGGGCTACTTTGCATATTTATTTTTCCCCAAATACTTACTTCATTCTATAGTAATAACAAGTAGGAAATATTTATTAATTACATCTTTATTATAAAGAATCCCTTCAAACACCCATTAATTTATGTCAAATGACCACGAGAATTTCTTAAAATAAAACAACTCGATCTACATTTCCAATAGGTCCTAAAAATAACCTAAACTCAAAACTCGTGACTTACGACTAATGACTGAAACTTGCTTTGTAAATGTATTACTAATTTATTATAACTTAGACTGATGTATCTACTAACGTACAACCATCGACGATGTGTACAGCCCATTAGCGAGTATCAATCAACACAATATTATAGTTTACTTCCATACACGAAAAAATCACTGATATCTAAAGTAAGAATATAGTTTGGATAACTAGTGAGCAAGTTTTAACTAAAATAATTATATTAAATTGAACATTCATACCTAAGAGCTTACATGTAACGATAGTTTTGATGAAATTCACTTAGAAAATAGTTCATGTTTATATGACATCGTATAGTAACCACTGAAGAAAATATATGTATTCTTATTGGTGGCCGTGCAGTGACTAAATCATGATGGATGAACAGGTGAAGCGGACATATCGGGCATAATTAATGCACTCTCCCCTCTTGCGATGGGAATAATTCATGTATTTAAATCGCGCTATCGGTAGTAAAGATTAGTACTGGGCCAAGACGAGAATTCTAAACAACGCCATCACCGTTATCGTTGTCAACTGTTGAATATAACTGTTAGAAATAACGCCGACGTTGACGTGATATTTTATTTTACAACAGCTATAATTTATGACTTGTCATCGGTACATTCACTTGATTATAGGTGCTACGTATCGGCCGTTTCCGATAGGAAAATCCACTAAGACGTCTAGTAGGGAGGGATACAACCAAAATATCATTCTATATTACGCATAATATCGCTCACGAAGTATACACTTTTGAAAATTAAAATAATGGGTACATGTGACTGTTGAAACTGCGATGCGTTGAACATATTAGTAAGATATCCAACTGTTGGATCGTTAGGGCAATTAGAGTGTTCTTTTATAACTCAACAGCTATATTTTAGAAGCAACCGGTAGATTTTCTAGACTAAGCGCTACGTCTCGGCCGTTTCGGATAGGAAAATTCAAGAAAACGTCTAGTAAAAAGGTATACAACTAAAAGATGATTTCAAATTATGCATAATTTTGTTCACGAAGTAAACACTCTTACACTTTTTTGTTTATTTTCTTTACGTTTACCTTTTCAGACTCTCATATCCTTAAATTTATCAAAAGAATCTCAACATAATCTGTCTCTCGACGAATCACCTTTAGATATTCAAGTTTTAACCACACCCTGTACTGTACGACAAATTCACTAAGTCCATTTTTAATTTCGCTCCCATGCCCTAATTCGGGTTTTTTTTTTTAAATCATAATTATAATTTTAAGTTTATAAGTGTCTATCTGATGGGACCTGCCAAGTAAGTATGTTCCCGTATATTTTATTATTTAAACTAGGAATTAATAGGTTATAATAGAAAATAAGATCTGTACAGCGCCCTTGAGGTGATTTTTCACAAAAACAGCGCTATACAAATTATCCAAATATTATTATTAAAGCTAAAACAATAGGTTCATTGAAAGACGAGAGTGTTGCGACTATATTTCGTTCAATAAATTTCGTTCGTAACTATTAGAATAGTAGATATTTTAATAATTATATCCAACTGTTGGCGCAAATTTCTGTCAATGGCGTTGAACGTTAGCGGCATCTAGATGTTATTTTCAACGGCTAAAAATATTTTGATACAGCACTAGTAAGGAGTTGGATATTTTGGCTCACTGTCTTAAATATGTATTTGAACCAACGATATTTAACCGACGCCATAAGTGAATAATTATTCGTTTTTTTTAATGTTGTGGAATCATTTTGTATTTGCGTGTTAATAGCGATTCAGGAAAAAGGTTTTTAATTAGGGGGTTGAGCTCGTTTAAACTTGAACCCATGGTTGATGGTTGGAACTAATTTAATCTACCACACGTGTCAGTGGTCGAACCTTTTCAATTAATGAAACAATTAACTAGGGAATCTACAAACAAGTCTACGAAAATAATTATATGTGTGAAAGACTTAGCATGTACAACGTACACTAGATTACCCTCTGTTCAAAAGTCATGTCTCGTAGTCGATTGTAATATTGGTCTCACATATTGTTTATTATACAATACAGTTTTGACAACTGTACAGGAATTTCAAATACTCTCCTTTTAAACTAGTAATGATTTTCTTTTAAATATTTAATTCACATGGAAGACCTTAAAGTTAAACGAACAAGCTACCCCGAAAGGCAAAAAACAAGGCATTATTAACTCCATAAACATAAAAACTTATAGTTTATTAAAAAACAAACGACAAATGACGCTTCTAATGATGTTTAATTTGATTCGATTTTTTCGATGGCTGAGCGGCTTAAATTACTTTCTAATCTTCCTCTTTCCCACCACTTTTTCTCGCAAACTCCTTTCAGAATCACAAAAAAAAAACGTAAAATTTATCAAAAAATAATTGTTTTCTTGGCAATCCAATAAAAATTAGCAGAATGATATCTACTAATCGATAGCTACCACAATGTTTGTTTTCGTTTAAACTTCTACCGACATCATCATTACTGTGAACAGCCACGTGAGGTTATTTTCAATCTACGAAATAGGGGTATTTCCAATTTTGTAAAGTGATGGTCGCAATGTGGAGCATTATTACTATTTTGTCCTCTTGTAAATTCTCTTGACCTTTGTGAAACTATGTTCGTTGGTGTGTGAATTAATCGTCTACTGCAAATACTTAGATCTACTGGGTTAGCGACAGATCCAGTATAATTCTCGTAAATCGAATAGTCTTAAATCTTGTTACAGAAAACAAAACCTATTTTAAGAAACTCTTCATTCCTAAGTAGTGGATTGATAGTATCATCTACTCTTTCAAACTGAAAGGTTTTTTTTAAATTCTATAAATTACAAAACCAACAAAAACTAAAAGAGCTTCCTTTTATATAAGTTATTGAATGAAAATGAAATAATAAATTTGAATAAGACTACAGATTGAAAAAAAAAAATTATTACCGGTCTCGCTTAGCCTAGGCATCATTAGGGTACAAAATTAAACTAAACAATAAATACGTGGTGTTTGGTTATTTACCTTCTCAGTTGACATTTTGCCCCTTCATTTCATATTAGTTATCTCTTTCTGTTTCTTTGTTGTAATTTAAATGTTATTCTTTTATTTTCTTATTATTCTCTTCTTTATTTATTTTATATTGTATTTTCCCTTTGTGTGTACGAGTATATATAACCACACACCATGTATTTTTTGTTGTTGTTTAATTTAGTACTCTGATGATGCTTAGACTAAGCAAAACCGGTCGGTTAAAAAAATAAAATTAAATCAATGGTTTTATACAAAGTTATTATTTCATTTTCATACAGTTATTAAATGTTGTTAAGTACTCATCGTGGTTTTCAGCTGAGCGCAACTGTCCAAAAGCCCAAACGAACAAGTTTTTCAAGTTTCAAAGAAAATAAATGGCGCTACTCATAGAATTGTGATGAAAGTTTGAAACAACCCCCACTTGTATTTTATTTTTGAAAAATAAAACATTTTCTTTATAAAAAGCTCCACTCAACCCTAGTAAGTATTTTTGTTAACCTCAATGACGAGATGAAGGATTTAATATTTTCATACTAACTTTTTTTAAATAATAAAGAAGTTATAAAGGTATACAATTCCCAGTAAATAAATTCCTCACAAATACCAAGTGTTACTCAATTTACCGTATTTACAAACTATGGGTAAAGTTGTTGCTACGAGAAACTCCCTATGGATTTCTGTAATTGTCGATTTAAGTCGAGCAGTCGGTAGGTACCAGCTTACTCACGACACATGCGCACGGAATATAAACAGTTGTTCCGAAAGCCATAAATTAATCATGAATATGCGGAGAAATGATATATCACGTAACTACTGTTCGACAAATAAGTTATGGCTTCTATATCTTGCGGCAGGTGGAGTGAAACCTCATTATTAAGAATTCAATCCATGAAAGTAGAAAGCAAAAACCATAAATCGGTATGATTTCAAAAATTAATGAATTATTTAATGACTAATTATCTACATTTTCTCTCGTATGTCTCCTGCCCGTTATTCTAAAGTCCCATCAGCCTCTCATTCAACTCGTAAAACCTGACGTATTTATCTGATATAAATAATCCTTATTTCAGTAAAGCAAGTTCATAACCATAAATCCTTGCTCTCAGGGGAATATTGATGAATTAAATTATGTTTTGCTCATGTCATCTCTCTTTGCTCTCAAGGAAATATCCACAATTTGGATTTAAAAAATAATGAGAAAAACCAGTAACTATGTAATTGTCAATATTAACCATAATTCGGATTTTTTTTATAAAACGTTTTAGTAATATTTTTTTTTTTTTTTTTTTTATATTTTCGCAGAAAACAATTACTTTGTGGTTTGACATATTACATAAAAATGAAATAATAACTTTGTACAAGATTACAGATTTAATTTTAATTTTTATGACCGACCGGTTTCGCTTAACCTAGGCATCATCAGGGTACAAAATTAAACCAAACAAAAAACACACACATACAGAGGGAGAACACAAAATAAAAATAAAATAATAACAGTAATTTAACAGAAAAAAGCGGTAAAAAATAAAATTTCAATTATGATAAAGGAACAGAGAGAAAGAGACAGATAATATGACATTGAAGAGGCAAAACGTTAACTGAAACGTTAATTATAGTAATTTTTATTTTTATTCCTTGAATTTCGTAATACTAGCCGATATACTTTGAAACGGTAAGTGTCAAAAGGGTGCTTAGCATCAAGTGTAGTCAAATCAGTTGTCACTCAAATTGTCGTAGACAGTGTCGTAGGCGTTCTGTGATGTCAAAACTCACCCGAGTAATACTTGAGCGTCGCCGATATCTTCTACCATTCATGTGCACGTCATACATTATCCCGACAACCCGTTTTGCTCTTCGTATCCAAATCACCTAAGCACCCACCATGAGAATATTCATTACTTGCACCTACATCAGTCATGTATTCTTTTCAGATCTCCACATACGCGAAACGTTTATTCACGGTTTAACAAGACATACGTCTTGGAAGAAATGGTATTCATAGGAATTTTTTTATTAAGGGCACGCTTTATGGGGGTGCGATTTGCGTGATACAGGGGTTACTTGATGCCTTCACACCCTCTTTGCAGCGAAAGTCATCATTCTATGGGTGAACATCATAATATTAGTTCTTAATTTTTATAAATAAATAATAACATTTCTTAGAGAAATATCATACTGGAATTTTCAAATTTCACGCAGAGATGAGTTGCGATCTTTTCTGTTGAAGTAACGGAACAGCCTGAACTTATTTTGCGAATTCTCGCGCAAGCTCTGCGAGTTCACGTGATATGAGTATTTATAATAGTTGAATACAAACAAATTCATCAATATCATTAAGGTGTTTTTCGTCAAACCCTCAACCCCTTTCAATCAACCCTAAATCCCATTGAGGTTGTAAGTCCAAATAATCCCTTATTTTATCCCGTCTTTTGGATATTTACTTTTATTTAACTCTAAGAGTAGTTAAAGAGTAATGGTTCGTGAATGAATATTATGTTCTGTGCTACCTTAATCACCGGAATAATGTGTGTGTTCAGAATTAATGTGTCATAGACGACTCGGCAGCTGGAGCAGCAGTTGTGGTCTGTTAAATAAATATAGTGCGTACATACTTACGATTTTATAGATTAACCGTGGTTCAGTTTGTTGACAATAATTACTAGTACTTCCAATGTAAAATAGTGAATTGATTTACTATCGTTTCAGGAAAGTTTTCCAGGTCCATAAGTTTTAATCAGAAAACTGAATGTAAATTGAAGTGTGTAGATAACATAAGAATGGGATAATATAAATATGCGCAGCACTTTTTGTAGCACGGAATATACGGTATTTTTACGCATTACCATGAATGCAGTATAGTGCCTGGCTTAATATAGAAATTGGATTCCGGAGTTTCGTCGGCTTGGTAGGAATCTATAATTATTATGATTTTGATACATCAAAGCGTCGCTGTAAAGGCAAGAGGTATTTATCCCTCTTTATGATTGCCTTGCTTTCATTACTTCATTTTAATATTTTTTTCAATACCCATTCTTTGTTATAAAAAAATATCTACATATTGTCGCTGGAAATGCAAAAGGGCGTAAGTGACATTTTGGTCAAAAATGAGTTAAATTTGCAGTATTGATCAGTTTTTTTTCTGTATCGAATGCTCTGACTCTCGTTTGATCCTGAAGACTTTTGTGGTTATTCAGCCATTTTAAATATACTCGTATTTTCAATTTGCGAGGAGGCTTTACTCAAGTGACACAAGTTTTGGACGTTTTTTTAGCTTTTTGTCGCTTCAGGTAACTCAGTAAGAGCATTGAGTTACATGAGTCAATTTAAAAAAAAAATCTTACAGGTGCTCATTTTAAGTGCTCTGGTGTAAACTTTCCAAAATGGCGCTTCAGCCCTTTTGATTTTCCAGCGACGATATATTCAAATTGAAAAACGAAACTTCTCTCGTACAATCGTTTCTATTAATAATGTTCAACCTTTGATTTTATTCGACACCGTAACGTTTATCATTAAATAAGATAAAATAAATCATTTACTGGTTCACGTTTAAGAGATATTTTCGTCTCCAGTCCTTTCCACAGGTAATAAGATAAATGCACTTTTTATGAACTCATAATCAGCACATTTGTCAAAAACGTGTCCTTTATAAACATTTAAATTTGATGTTTGCCCTAAGTAAGTTTTTTCCTAACTCATTTGGATTTTTCTTTTTTTTTTAATTTATCAAATTTAACAACTATCTAAAGAAATACATAAAATTAGTACAATTCATATTTATAAGACTTTTCGGGTAAACGAAACTATTTTTTGCAATTATTTCGCAAAGTAAAAGCAAAAACATAAATCACTTCGTTATTCAAAAATGAACGGTTTGTTTTCGGTTGAGAAGTTATTGCAGTAAAAGCCCGCTTTCAAAAGAGAGCATTACATTTTCTTTGAGATTTTTGGGGAGTTCGCTCTTGTTTGAAAAATTACTTGATAGCATCAACTCGACAGATCCATTGTTCAAGACTCAAATTCGCATTCACTTCAAATTGTAAAACGTCAAGCATTACTATTCAGCAAGGTTTGTAGAAATTTAGTTCTTTCACTGAAATTAACGATTCATTTAAGCTTCGCGTTTCTAAGATTGAAACCTTCCCTATGACTCCAAGGTGACACATCAGCGTTACCGTAATATTGGAGTTATTTGCACATCTTCCAGTAGAAAAGTTTTAAAATAAGTTGATGAATTTATAACTAAATCAATGCGATACATATATATTTTAATTGTGTACATTTAAACCTGTAATATAAATAATAATTTTATCAGTCTGTTAAATATTTAGCCTCCTTTGAACTATGTATGTTTTTGTTGAATTTCTCTTGTATATTAGCTACTGTTATGCATTTTGGACATTTTGGTAATCACTCTTACCATTTCCTTGTAATCTCCGTGTTTGTTTCTGCTCTTATGGTACGAGAACGGATAGGATGTAGAAAAACACTTTATTTTCTTCACAACCCGACTTGGGTATTATTATTTTTTATTTTTTTTCTTCTTGTTTTTTTTAAAGTTCGTGGAGGAATATGTTTTCTTGCTTGCTCTTGGTGACTTTTGTTCTGTGACTAACTAATTACTTTAAGTGACCTCCTATTATATCTGTAGACAATTGAGTGGAATATGCCTTTAAAAACGCCTCATTTAAATATGAATTTGATTGTTAAAACAATTTACAGCATTCAAAAAAAATGTTGCGTTTTTGTTTATATGTTTAAATAAGCTTATGCATATTCCACCCTAAGTTACATAGGAAATCAAAATTATAACAAAAAATGTAATTAATGAAAATTAATCAAGTTTACTTAATGGCAAAATTTAAATAAATTATAATTAAACCATAAACATATGATTAAATGATTTTCACTGAGCGATAAAACATTTTACTATAAAATACCAGGCTTGTACTAAAAGTACTTTATTTTGTTTTAACGGAAAATGATCTTAATTGTGCAATAGTAGAGGACAAATAGTGAGCAAACCCTCTGATTGGTTTGCGAGCATTTATTTAACCAGCAATTTTTTAAGTTGTACAAACCGACCCAAATTCGTTCACATCAAAAATACGGTATTGCAGAAAGTTGACATAAAATAAACACTGATTAAATATTTTTTTATATTTTTTTTATAGTACTTACTTTGTACATTTAAGTTTACAAGTATCTAATTATTTCATTTTCTTTTTGACAAATAATATTTTAACTTAAACACTACAAATTATTTTTGGTTTATATGCATTTTAAATAATTTTTACAGGCTTTTTCAAATTTATTGATAGGCATAATTTTGATGGTTTCCGGCAGCGCATTATACGATTTCATTCCTTTATATAGTAAGCTGTTTTGGGTGTTGGTTTTATTCTTTTCTGGTAGTCTAATTTCTTTGCATGCCCTTGTATTATACTTGTGAATATCAACATTGTAGATAATTTTGTCAGAAAAATACTCTGGTAACAAGTTGTCCTTCATTGTATGTATAAACATCAATGTGTTCAATGTCAGCATCTGTTTAACTGTCAGCCAATTTAGTTCCTCTGACATTTTAGCTACTTTTGAGTATCTATTTCGCCCAAGTATATATCTCATTGCTCTATTTTGGAGAATTTGAAACCTGTTTTGTTCTTTGTCGTTACACAAGAAAAGAATCGTTGAACAGTAATAAAAATGTGGAGCAATAATGGAGTTGTATATGGTAATTGCTGTTTTTCTGGAAATTTTTTGCCGAATTCTTCCCAAAAAAGAAATCTTCTTCCCAATATTCTTCTGTGTGTACTCAGCATGTTTGCTAAAGGTTAGTTTTGCATCCAATATAACTCCTAAGTATTTCATATCACTTACATTTTCAATAATGTCACCATCAATTTTAATGTTGCTTTTACTGCATGTTTTCTTAAATCCAATTATCATACATTTTGTCTTTTTTTGTATTTAGTTTAAGTTTATTCATTTTAAGCCATCTTAATATATTATCTAGTTCATTATTCAGATTATTTATTAACTCTTCGTAATTATCTCCAATTATGTATATGAGTGTATCATCAGCAAATAGTCGTTCTTTGCACTTTGAAAATATTTTTACCATATCGTTAATATAAATAATGAACAACAAAGGTCAAAAAATTAAAGCTTGTGGTTCGAAAAACTTCGTTAATACTGAACAAATGTTGATGTTATTTTCACAATTATGAATGTTTTGATAATAAATTATACCGACAAATTAAAATTGTATCCATGATGACGGCAACACGGTACTATCTATTTTGAAACGTAAGCCGAATTTGTGAGTAGAAAGTGGTCACTAAAGCACTCTCCTGCTAGTACTGTCCACTGGGCCGAATTCGAATGAGATAGTAAATTTGTGAGTGTCCACACGCAGTCAGTAGACGGCAGCTGCCCCCACCTATACTACAAGGGGATGCTCACAGGTAGTGGGGCTACTCGCCCGAGTTAACTTTTATTAGTTTTTAATAAAATGAATGCGTTGATGAAAACACAATATTTATTTAAATTAGAAAAACAGTACAAGTGAGATTAATTACAATTTTCAAATGGAGAATCTACAACAAACTAGACGCGTAGTCTCTTTAACTGAAGGTCGTAGATTAACCTCGTGTGGGATGTTGCAGTCCCTTTTATAAGTGATATCGTTGCTGGAGTCGTGTGCAGCCCACCTCCGGGTCCATTGTAGATGATAGTGCATTCGGTGTCGTTGACACGGCTAGATAAGATGCACAACCGGATTCATGTTATCTTAGGGTCGGGGGCAGTCTATGGTAGTTAACACCCGTCAATATAGAATAGATTCTATTCCGGTCTTGAAGTAACAATTTATGGAGAGAGAGCTAATTCTTTTTACCCAACCTATACAGATTTGGGGTAAATTACTCTTCCGGGTTTTTACGTCGTACACCATGAGAAAGAAAGAGACAACAAATTTTCCCGATTTACCACACCGCTTTAAAGTATTATTAGAATGTTCTTCATGTCCAGCGTCTCCGTCGACTCCGCCCACACGTTATGAAACGCGAAATAAATTGAGATAACTCAACGGTTTATTAGGTTACATGTTATTTAAAAAAAAACAAATCTGTGAAAAAGTGGTTTTGCAAATAAACAAAGACATTGTTGACATGTGCTATGAATGGATGCATAAATACCCTAGCCCTTGTCCTAGCCCCACTCAGGTCTAGCCGAGTCCAGCAAACTTCGTATAAACTGACTACAGCTCTCTCTACAGAGCTATCTCTTGTATGTTGTTGCTCTGTGATTTCAGTCAACTAAATCGTCTTTACTACTAACCACATAAGTGTTCTGTCCACACGTGGACAGTGCCTACAAGTTCTACTACACGATTTAGTTGCCACTTGCTACTCAACTTAATACTGGCATCGTGTGAGGCCGAGGATAGATTCGTAGGGCTACGTGTCATCGCCGCGACGAGGTGGCCACGGATATCACTTTATAGAGTTTAGCACATGGCTGGCACTATACTCCTCTGAGAGTAAAGTTTTGGGCGCATTCCGTAACACGGTCGCAGATCGAAGGAACCGCTCTGGTTACAATCGAAGCACCATTATTGCGTTGGTAGATAGCGTATTTCACATTACATTGGTCTTCTGTAAATACAAGCGTGACTTGACTACAGAGATCTTTGAGCTAGACATTCTGTCAGAGGGCACTACGATCGTTGGTAAAAGTTCAAGTTTAGACGGTGTGACTTCGCGCAGAGAACATGCCCCGTTGCTTCCTTTTCTTTTCTTAGAATATTTGTTATCATCCGGTCTTCCTTGCGTGGTTTGGGTGGTTGTCCCGCAGGGTGAATCACAATTTGTTTCACTAGGTTAGATTGTCTCAAACATAACAACCTCTATATTTTTTTAGTAAGTAGAGTGCGAAATAAATTGGCTTACAGTGAAACAGATGCTAACATTAAACACATTGATATTTATGCATAACATTTGGTACCAAAATATTTCTTTGACAAAATTATCTACTACGTGAATATTCACATACATAATACGAGGTCATGAAAAGAAATCAAACTACCAAAAAAAAAAAATCTTTATCATGTTGAGCATCTGTGACTTATGTATGTTGTTTTATTAATGACAAGGGCGGCTTTACAATTACATTCAAATGTACCTTCGGGGGGTATTATTACATTGTGGAAGACGGTTTGCATAGTGATGAGTTTGATAAATCTGTGCTTTTATTTTATTTACTTTCTAATTTTTTTATACTTTCTGAATGCTTATACTGCAGATTTTTTTTCAGAAACAGTTTACAGGGAAAGAAAAAAATGTTTTTTTATTTAAGACTACTTTTATAAGCTCCGAGCTATTGGTTTCTAAAAAAAGTTTCTTGTTGTTTTCAAGGTTTTTAAAAAAGTGGAATTATTTATAATTTTGTTATAATCAGTTTAAAAAATAATTCACGGCGCAATATCTTCGCCCGAATAGTAAAAGACCGCCTGAAAGATTTTGTATCTATCGAATTAGAACAATTTTTTTGTTACGTGCTTTGAGAGGGCGCGGTGCGCGATTAATTAAATTAAATTCAAATTAGGAATTCAGATAGAACACAAATCTCGTAATCGATTACCAGAAGAGCTTTTGAAATCAAAAACGTTAGTAAAAGTGTAAGTAGGTATGAAACACAAAATCAGTAAGAAATTTCAAATAATGATGAATTCTAGCACCATAAAATTTTGCAGTTTTTTTGTTTGAAATTTCTTGATCAACACAAATATGTTTTTTTTTATTTCTATTGAGGGTTAAAATACAAAATTAACTCTCACAAAATAAAACAAACCACTGTTTTTTTTTCCTCTACATTTTTCAATTTGTAATTGTTTAGTTCCAAGTATCTACCCATATCATATTTTGTCGGAATAATATCTGCTCACGCCAAGATATTTTGGCCAAGTTTCTGTCGTTCAGTACTAAAAACAACCATTGTTTCATAACTCGGCTGTTATCTAAATTTTCTTGACCTTTGTGAGAAAGGTCGGATACCTAGCCTGTACTTCCAGCTTCCTGGCCTGATAAAGGAACTATGGAAGCCGGAATGCCATGTACACAGAAACCCAAAAAAATTATATAATTTATTGCCATTTCCTAAGTCAAATGTGCCAACTGCCTGATATGAGGTTTTCTCATTAGCAACTAAAGGTTACTACGTCTCTTTATGGTCCGTTAAATGTGAACGTTATGAAGCCTTTTATGGTGCAGGCTGTGAAGTATTATTTTATCTGACTCGCACATCAATACACGCATAATGCAAATTATGGTATTATGACTACGGAAGGGATTAAATAAATTGTATTTTAAAATTTATTTGCCTACCCCAAGTGTATTTTGTGACTGGTTTAACTGCACCATTTTTTTTGAAGTTCTTACTTTGTTATACGTATAGAAAAGTTACAATGGCAAAGATAATAGTAACTACCCACAATATATTTAGAATCTAAGCATTGCACGAAACTTTAGCCGTGTTTGATGACCCGATTTGAATAGTCAGGTACTTCCCAACCTTCTTACTCTCCATCTCCTTTCCATCTCCAGTATCTTCAGTCTAACAATATACCCCGATTGTGGATGCCATAGTTCTGCTGGTTCCAGACGGTTGAGAGCAGTTAGGACGTGGGGCGTTGGGAGTGCGGTGTTCACTTTAAAATATATATAAATTAAACTAACTGTTTAGTCAAAGGGTAAACTTTGTTAAAATTGGGTTTCTGGTGTCATGAAAATCTTATTGAATAAAATCTGAGACGTCATGGTTTACTTTAAGTTTTTTCGTAGGGGTAGACCCCCTAGGTAAATATCGGGTACAAATGGTTAATCTAGTAAGTGATAAGTACACTCAATTTATCTAAAATCAAAATTACTTTGTCTTGTTAAGGGTATGATTTAACATAAAGGTTGATAAAATCTTACATAATATACTTACATACATTTCAAGTAAAGTTTTCAATTTAATTGATTTAAAAATTTTTTTAAAATTAATTACGGTTTAATTATCACTTTTCTTACAATTTTAAATTTAAGTTTCGTTAACCAGTTGCTCAACCTTCAAATTCTTGAAGGACTAAAGAAGAATTACAAATAATATATTATGAAAGGATTATACAAAAGGATAATTTATTTTGTTATTAATCAGGTCAGTTGCCAAGAATCCATGTAAAATGCTAACCTGAAATAGAATGTGGAATGATAAATTGTTTTTTTAACCCTTATACTAATTAACTCTCATATCGTGTTCGCCATTACGTTCATGGAAAAATAACTACGCTAAATTTTGCTTTCTTGCTCTTCTCAAAATAAAAAAAAGTTTATAACAAAATTTGATAAGAAACCTTTTATCAAATATAAAAAATATCCGCTAAGATTATTTTTTGAATTTTGTTATTTCATTTTCCTCCATAGTATTTTTTTTACTTTTTGTATAAAAAAAAGCCTATTTTGTAATCTTTTCTTTTTCAAAAATGTATGTAGCAAAAAATCGAATAAGAAAATAAAAATTACTTTGATCAACTTTGTAAAACGTTTTACGACTCACACCACTAAAAATTTACTCACGTGAACTTCAGCTGAAAAAATAACAATAATTTGATCATAAAGGATTATAATTTGAAAACAATTACGAAACGGGATTCTTATTTTTACAACGCGATTCGCTTGTGCCAGTTTCTTTAAAAATCTTTATAATATTGTTATGTTCACGGAAAGTAGACGGGATACTAGTTTAATTACCTAACTTTAGTCTACTAGATGCAAATATCTCATTCTGACATCATCAAGCATCCTTGTCCCGTAAAGTTCAAGCTCCCAGAATATTTAAGGAGCTCGTAGCAGCCCAATTAGCCCCGTGATAAATCAACCCTAAGTTGAAACTTAGTATAGTACTACTCTAAAATGAACCAGGAATTTTCGGTTCGAAGTTCAAATCGAAGACTTTTCGGCGACATTTTGTTCTATGAGCTTACAATAATTGTTATATGACTTTTCCGTATGCTTTGAAAGATAAAAGCATCTTTGATTCATTATTCATATTTTGTAATGCTTTCTGTTGGTTCAGAGTTTAAAAGTCAAATATTTGGAATGTTTTTAGGAATAATGCTTTGGTGCTTTTTTGTAAATTTTGACTACAGCATTTTAAAACAGGGTAAACCTTGTTGAATCCGAAAAATAACAAGCTGATCATAAAGAACGTTCTTTGAAACCCTGAAATCAAATAGGTTTACAAGTGTTTTAATTCTGTGTATTGATTAATTATTTTTTTACTGTTTCATCTCTAGAAAAGTATTTGTTATACTAAGCTTTTGATTCTAAGCACCTTAAAATTTGGCTTTTACTGGGCTATTTTTTTAAAACATCTTCGTAAGTTAACTCAAAGGCGCCGTATAGTGAAAAGTAACTGAAAATTATCAATCGATTAAAATCCTCGACTACGAATGCAAAGGTCGCTGATAATCCCGGCGTGTCCAAATAAATGTAATTTAATTAATATGATTTATTTCAAAGGTAATAAAATAGTACCTAGCATAAAATAATCAGCTACTTGTAAACTTGAACGTACAAAGTAACTAGTACAAAAAATAAATATTTGCGGCACGTTCCAGAGTGATTGCTACTCTCAGTATCACCCTGGTGACAGACGGATTCAGATTGGCTTGAAATAGCTTTCAGATTGGCTTTAAATAGCTTTAGCCGTGTTTGGTGATCAGATCTGAACAGCCTGGTGCTTTTAAACCTTATACTCATGGGTTAGCGGGGAAAATAGCGAAGATACTCGTGCGTACTATAATTACACAATAAGACGTAATTTATTTTTTCAAAAATATGGGATTTTATATTTCGGTTTTGACAAGGAGCACCAAAAATGTCACCTGTGCCAGGCGCCGCTTACCTCAGGACTGGGCCTGGATACAGTTCTGCCACATGTCTTGTTTGATTCAGATTTCAGAATATTTCAAAAAGAGTTGAGAAAAATTGATTACATCTTACTCACATTTTTTTACATTATCGATTTCCTGTAACAAATAATAGTCGGCTACAAAAGTAAGCTCATTTCTTGAAGAAAAATGTTCGTCCAGTCTTTCCTCACAAGTGGTCATTACAAAATTAGTGGTCTGTGAAATAATAAAATGTATCCACGGATTGCTTGGAATAATCATAAATATCTGTAGAACGGTTACAGCAAGTCACTGAAAAAAGATAATCTATTATATTCAGTTTTTATTTATTTATTTTTAATCCTAGTTTTTTTTAAGAAAATTATTTAAATTTTTAAAAATGTTTCAGTTTTTTAACAACTATATTAATCGTGAATACGTGACTTTTTGAGGTTACTAAAAGTTCGGTAATGTTTTTTTTTATTTTTATTATTTTTGTTTTATTTTATTTATTTTTTAAATATTTATTCCAGGCGTCAGGAAGGGTGGTGCGATCTCATAAAATTCATGTAATAGACAAAAAACAAAGATTCTAGATAAAGTAACACGATAATATATAAATAGTATTAAATAATAATAACACAAAATAAAAATTAAATAATATTAAAATTAAAACCAAGCTTCGTTTCAAGACATTAAGAATCGACTCCAATGTTCATAAACAATAAAAATATTGTATTTTTACAATCTATGATGTTCAGACCATTTTTTAAAAATAATTTAACCTTTTTAATAAATCTTTGCAGATATTGTAATATTGACAGCAAGTTGTATGATATCATCTGCAAATATTATGTTATTTATCGAGTTACCATTTACCACTATTTCGGTAGTTTTCTTATACTAGGATTCCTGAAATATGGCTTTCGGATAAAGGTTGAATAAAGAAACGATAAAATACAGCCCCTAATTCACAATGTCAAATTTGCATTTGGAATTTCCAATATTGGCTAATGGGTTACATTTAAGACTTTTATGACAAGATTATTTTTACTTTCAAAACCCTGTCCTTCTGAAAAATCGTTTAAGTCTTGGAATCTAATTCTCGGTAATACTTTTAAATAATCTAAATATATCACACAATATTTTCATTGTACTAAGGGAAAAAAATCATAAGAAGTAACCACTTTAAGGTTTGAGATTATATTTGAAGAAAACACTTTTTTTTTAAGAAAGACAAACATTCCCGGGTTACGAATTAGCTAGCAAATTAGAGAAATTGAACCCACGACGCCCGGGTGGGAATCGGACGCGTTTGTCCACTCAGCTACTAACCGATCAAATCGATATTTAAAGAGAGTGAAAACACTTATTTTAAGTCCACGAATTTGTTACGTTTTAATGCCAACCGATTTCCTCTGAATCAAACTGCGTCAGGGAAAAAATAAAAACTTTAAATTTTTAATATATTTGCCGTTTACAATAAATCCGTGGCTTAAGACAAAGTGCGTTTTATTATTTTATTTAAAGGATACAAATAAATACATGTACATACTTTAAAAGTGTGTGTAAATTTTTTAGTAAGCCCATTTGTGTATATACGTGAAATAACTTTTTGAATCTCTACAGAATTTCACATATTGAAAACCAATCCTCCAGATCGGTGATTTCAAAATAAAAAAGTGCCGGTCCGAAAAGCTTAACAAAATATATCCACAGGCAAAACTGCGTTAAAGAAGATAACCCAGATTTATAGCTATTACTTTTTCTATCTCTTCTTTGCCAAATTACTGGTTTCTTTGCTAGGGTTCTTTGGTTTCGAACTGTTTCCGTAGATTTTTGAGAATATACGTTGTTACAGAAGATGGAAATCCTTTATTTATGTTAAACCTTTGGTCTTTCACGATGTTTAGACCTCTGTTTTAATCATTGCAAAGTTAAATACATGTATTTATACGCTATTTTAACGGTTAAATCTGATAACATGTTACGTAATACATACAATAAAAAAAAACTAATGCAAAGTTTCATGTAAAAATATATGGTAATTATCTAAAGTGTTTAACTAATACTCATTATTATGTATTCTCATACTGGCTCTGTTTTCTGCCACTATGAATGTGAATCTATTATGTAGCTGTATAACTGTATTTTTATTATAACATACCTATTTGTAAAAATTCTAGAGTATTTAGAATTATAAACATTGTCAGGTTTTTCGTAACTCGATTAATCAATTTTAATATTATATTTTGAAGAAATATCAATAATCTTTAACGAAAACATGAAACATTGCATTATTGATATTATTTCAATTATTAATATCAAAATAAAAAGCTTGAAGTTTTAAAGCGAATTCTTATTTTAATATCAATTTTACAAGTTGATTTGTGGACCTACAGAAAAAAATAGGTAAAATGTTCAGTTATACAGTTTATATTTTAATTAATTACGCAATTAAAGAGGACTCAACTAACCTCACTTTTCTGTGTATACAGTTTAGAATATTCTGTCTATCATTGGGGTATTTTTAAAATTGAAAGCCGTACAAAAAACATTTTTAGTTATTACGCCATATAAACGTAGTTATTGCACATTTCATTAAAAAGCTTTTAATACACTATCATTAAGCCATTCATTACTGCACGTGATTTCTTATTAGCATTTAAAAATTATTTTTTTTTCACAAAAATTACTGAAATGAAGCAAAATCGTATTTTAAAGATAACGTTTTCATCACCATCCAAAATAATATTTAACAAATCTTCATGATAATTTAGAATCAATTTAAATAACTTTGTCTCTATTGACACTATACGTACAAAAATGTAAACCTAATATTATTGTAATGTATGTTCCCATTGTTTAATGTGAAACGAAATGACTAATAAAGCTTTTTCAAATCTATTTAGCCATATTAAAATCACACAAAGCGGAATAATTTGATTCTTTTAACGATTAATCTCCAAGGAGAAGGGTACACAACGAAAATATTTCATTAAATTACAAAAAAATGTGGAATTCATTTATCAACTAGCAGGTTTTTTTATGATACAACGGTGCAAACCTTGTTGATATTTTAGTTTTAAATAGTGGCAACAATAAAGCCCTCAGTCAAACTGGAAACAATGTTAATATCCGGGCTCTTTTTTAAAGCTTCGGCTTTTAATTAAAGTTTTTACTTGAATAGTCTCGTTTATTTTGTGTTTTCCGATGTTCAATTTTTTTATTCCTTTAATTTGAAAAGAAAGACAAACATTCCAAGGTTACAAATAACCTAAAGATATTTAAAAAGCTCCTACTTTTTATTATTGTTTTTATTTTTTATAGCGAAAACCGAAAACGAGTCCCAACCGTCAGCCAGTTTGACTATGGCATACCCAATCAAGATTTGTTGTGAAGTTGATAGTAGAGAAGAGGGGAAGGAGATGGGGAAAAAGCAGGTTGGGAAGTCCCTGGCTTTTTAGATCTGGTCCCCAAACACGGCCAAAGCCATTTGAAGCAACGTTTTAATTCTCAATGGTGGTCTTTCACCAGGGCGATACTTCCAGTATCAGCCACTCTGGAACGTGCTACAAATATACTTTATATTATCTTATTTGAATTAAATGTGTTTTAATACATATTAAGTAAATAAAATATATCTGCGCACGCCGGTTTTGAACCCGCGACCTCTGAATTCGTAGTCGAGCGTCACTCGACCACGCAGGCCGTCAAAGTACCACTTCCATCCTAATAAGCGGAAAATGTTGCTTGTGCAATGATTGAGGACTAGTTAACTGAGAATTTAAACACACGACACCCGGGAGGAATCCGACGCGTTTATCCACTCAGCTTCTAACCGCTCCCTTATTAATGAAAAAAATAGTTTTCCTAATACTAATTTCCTATTTTTTTTTGTAATACCGCACAAGAGCCCCAACTGCTATGGGCCATTGGAACTGGGGCATTTATAATTAGGGAGAATTGGGAGACTGAAAGAAGTAGGGAAGGGGAACAAAAAAGTTTGGATTTTTTTTTTAAATTGGCAGTTGGCACAAATTAAACATTTGAAGTGGGTCGGATTCAAAGACTGTACTAAGTCATAAACTATGAAAATAAGAAATAGATGTTTAATTGTGTTGTCGAATTTACTCCTCGAAAAGCTCTTACGTATTTTATCCTCTTTCCATGAAGTATACGGGTAATTTTACATGAAACTTAATGAGGGAACTGACAGCAGCACGGTGAAAAATATTTTTTAAAGTTGGTTTTACAAAAAATCTACAATCTGTTCCACACCAACAAAATAAATGAGTTATCTTTTTTCTGCCACATAAAAAAATAGTTTTCTTTTGAGAAGGCGTCATTTAAATTAATTTGTTCTTGTTTTATTTTCATGTAAAGATTACTTGCGGGAGTAGTTTCTTATTTGGGTTTAATTATTTTTAATTTTAGAATTTTTTTTGAATTAGGTTTATTTTTACATTAATTGAGATTTGGGTATAACGTTTTAAATATTATGAAAAGAACCACCGCCGCCTTCAAAAACTTTGCTATTCATTCATTATCATTTGTTATTTATACCGCTGAAACTAAAATAACTTATTAAGAATTTAAAAGTTTTACATTTTCGTCAATCTTTTCATAAATACTCGTATATGTATAGTCGCTGGAAAGGCAAAAATGAGTTAAATGTGCAGTTTTTATTCTTTCAGGCATCTAAAATATATTTACCATTTGGGAGAAGGTTTTACTCAAGCGACACAAGTTTGGGACTTTTTTAGATTTGTGTCGCTTTAAGTAACTCAGTGAGAGCATTGATTTACCTGAGTTCTCTTTTTTTTAAATCCAACCAGATATAGACGACTTAAATTTATTATAAAACAAACAAAAAACTTTGAAGTACTCTGGTGTCAACTTCCCAAAATGGCACTTAGACACTTTTGCCTTCCCAGCGACGATATATAAACTAAAATTAAATGCATGTCGTAGCTCTCAATATGAACCTTGGGTTAATTAAAATGCCATCGAGTGATGAAATGACATTCGAATCTTAAACTTGAAAGGAATATCACAGAATGATTAAATGCTGAAACGGACCGAGAATCAGCGTTTGACGTTAATGATGTTAATCGTCGATTTGACTGTCATCAAATTGTGACTTAAGTTTGAAACAACCCAACATTAATATTTTGGAAACATGATTTCATCGGACACCAGGTCACTTAACCTTATTTGGTTAACTTAATGATGTCGGGAGGGAAATCGATCGAAAGTCTTTCATTTCAATAAAATCAATAATATTTTCCTAGAAAGCAATCACTTTGTCGTTTGGCATAGTTATTGAAAATTAACTAATAACTTTGTATAAGACCACAGATTTTATTTTAATTATTATAACCGATCGGTTTCTCTTAGCCTAAGCATCATCAGAGTGCAAAATTAAACTAAACAAAAAATACATAGTGTGTGTTAATACATACTCGTACAAAAAAAATATAAAATAAAATAAGATGACAGTAAAAAAACAAAAAAAAAAGTCTCAAAATGTTTTGTTACTGTTCTCTTATTTTATATTGCGTTCTTCCTCTGTATCTACGAGTATATATAACCTATGATGCTAAGGCTAAGCGAAACCGGTCGGTCATAAAAATTAAAATTAAATCTGTGGTTAAAAATATAAGTTTTTATTAAAATCAATAATGTTTAACGTTAACGCCCTTGTGACAAAAAGCCATCTGTTAAAAAGTTTTTTTTTTTCTTTCTAACTAACAAACCACTGCAACATTGACCCCGATATAGTAAAATATGTTTTTACTATACATTCGCCTCAGAGAGAAGGCCAATTGCCCTAAAAGGGAGATCCTTTTTATGGCATTCAGTTTAATTTCGCCCGTTTTCTGTCAGATCCATGCCTCACGGAAATTCTCCAAGCTTTCAAGCCAACTTCCTCGTTTCCTACAAAACTTTTTGCTACCAACATTTTCACTCAGTCCTTTGTTATTTTCATGTCTTGCATTCACCCGTCTATCAATGTTCTTGTCATTCATCCCTTTTCTTGTTAAAACAAAGTTCTTAAGTTCCTATCAACAAAAGTCATTTACTTTCTTTTAATGTTTTTTTTTAAATTTGATTTAAAGCATTGTCCATTGAACATAACCTTGCTTTATGTCTAATCAATTTTGCGAAAGAAACTAGGGCTTGATTGTTTTAAACTTTAACTTAAAAACAAGATCACGTTAATCGATGAATTGTGACGATGTCAAATGTGACGAAAGTTTGAAACACTCAAACCTTATTTTTCATCGAACACTTTTGATAAATTTATACTCTATCAGGGATCAATTTTTCTCCGACATCTTTATCGGCCTCTGTGGTAAAGTGGTTAAGACGCTCGACTTCGAATCCAGAGGTTACGGGTTCAAATATATAATTTAATTAAAATAAAATAATGCATTATACATTTTCGGCACGTTCCTGGGTGGTAGATACTCTACCACTAGTCTCGTTCTGGTGAAAAACCACCGAACAGAATAAAAACGTTATTTGAAATGGCTTTAGCCGTGTTTGGTGACTTGATCTGAATATTCAGGTACTTCCCGCCCTTTTCCTTCCCCATCTCCCTCCCTACTACCTTCAACTGTAACATAATCCCAATCAGGGATGTCGTAGTCCCACTGGCTCCAGATGATTGAGAGGAGTTTGCTTAAAAAAATATAAATTGAAAATAAACAGTTTCACCAAATAAAATACACTAAGAGTTTTGCCCGCCAACGAAAAAAACGCCTAAAGAAAGAAACCTAATAATATTAACGTTTTATGACAAATTTCAAAGTGAAAATAATGGTTCGTTAGTAAACACTGACATCTCTAAACATACATACTACAATGGAGTTTGCAATTAGATTGTAACCGCGAAACTAAATTGCTTTTCGACATCTGAGTCGACTTTTTCCGGCTTAAGAAAAATAATAATTTATTATTGATGTTACCAAGAGCGCTGAAAGAAAACTTAGATAACTTTGGCAAACCGTGGATCTATTCCCCGAACACGGATGAAATATTTCGTATAGGGGTTGGGAATTGATGAGAAAGATGAAACTTTATCTAATTTTTAGAAGATTTATATGTATCATTATATTGAAAATAGCTCCTTATTTATTTGGAATTACGTCTTAGAATATTATTAGCTACAGAAAATGAGCCAGTAAATTAAAGAAAAACTCTTAAACAAAAGAAAAACTTTGTATTAGACCTATATTATTTTAATTTTTATGACCGAGCGGTTTTGCTTAGCCTAAAATCATCAGGATACAAAATTAAACTAAACGAAAAATACAACGTGTGCGGTTATATATACTTACAGAGGCAAAATAAAATTAAAAATAAAATAAACAGAACAATAAGAAAACAATAGAATAACGTTGAAATTATAACAGAAAGTAAGAGAAAGATAATATGAATTGAAAGAGACAAAACGTCAGTTGAGAAAGTGATTAAAGAAAAATGATAGATTTTATGAGTTTACAGGAGATGTTTTGACTTATATTGGACTACTGGACGAATGTACTTGGTTATTAAGAATATGGCTATTAATTGTAAAGGCTTTCTTTATTTTAGTACTTCTAAATTGTTTAATATGTTGCCATGATCATTTTTCTGAAGAATATGAGCACTGAAATGTCAAACTACAAAGTTCGAAAACATAAAAAAACTAAAATAACTAATAAAGTGGATTTAAACAACGTGTGTTTTATTTAATTAATAAAAAAACTATTGATTCGATTCTGCTAGAAGTTCGATCTTGTGCCCATTTTTTTAATAAACCCTTGAAAGTACAGGGAAGTTTGAATTCTAAACAGTTTTCAATCTGGTTATCAAAAATATACAATCTGTATTAGGCTAGAATTTTTTTCATCAACTAGCATTCCTCAATCGAATTCGGTGGCAGACTTGGGGAATTGAGCCCTAAATACTTGATTAATCCGTTTGTCTACGTGCAAATAAACATTTAATAATATAATCATTATCAATCAATGTTAATTCAACAATTACTAAAACGCAAACCATGGAATACAAAGTTAGTCTTGCAAATACTATTACAACAGAGATATTTTAATTAATATATGATTTAAACTCAATACAAAGGTTAACGTAGATATTCATTAATTAAAACAGTCGTTTGACAGAAACTTCCCAACCTAAAAAACAAAACATTTTTTGTTGATTTCTAGAGGTATTTATAACCGATATATACTAAAGTAGAACAACTTGTTTCAGCCAAGTAAGTACATTCGTGCGAGGCACCATGTGATGTTTTATTCACCGAAAATCATAACTTCTTCAAACAAATACGCGCCAATATATAAAGCGATGGAACTATTTAATGAAGTTGCACCTACTTAAATCAATCTCTTGATAAGATAACGACCCACACACTTTTCTACACACATTATTACACTCGATATGTTTAATTCTTTATACATAATCTTTAATCTTTATATATTTTTAACTTCTTATGGTATTGTTCTTTTTCGTTTATTATGTTTTTTTTAACCTTTTTGATTTACTCTTGCCCTCTTTAAATACCGTTGAATAACTGTAAAAGGAGATGATTTAAATAAATATTACGAATAAAGAACTACTAAAAATGAACTATTTTGTTTTATATCATTACGTAATTCAAAATGGCATAACAGGATGTGGCGGCACTTACAAAAATAATTAGTAATTTAAATAATCTAAAATAAATAATTCTTACATCGTTTAGAGCTCGTATTAAAAATATCTCAAATACTTTGTTTTTGTCAGCAGAGTTTCTGTATAATAGATTACCGGAAAAAAATGGTTTTGATTAATAATGACATCAAACTTTATATCTATCTTTGGAGTTAAAATAAAGATATAAAAGTTCATTTATATAAGTATAAAAAATGGTGATACCTACATGTATTATCTGTATGTATATTATTATGTTTGTTTTAATATTTTACTTTTTTTAAATACCATTGATCTCTTGCGCATCAGTTAGGTAACGAAAATTCCGTATGCAATATTTGATGCGCACAAAAGAGCTAGATTATGGAACGAACTGCCGACGTTTATCTTTACATTTACATTTAATTCAAGATACATATGGAAAGTCTTTTTCTTGCACCCTTTCCCCTTCTTGCTCGCAAGTTCAACCAAGCGAGTGGTTATGTATTTCCCCTAGCTTTTCACAATACAACCATAGGAAATGAATAGTTTGTCAAAATTAAGGATATTTTCATGGCACCTGAGATAAGAATTAATGTCAATATATGCAGAAGAAAAATCATCATATTTTATTTCACTGTACCAAAAAGGGCCCAAGGAATAACGGAATAACGCATGTGATATTTTTATATGGACTAAAACAAATCCCCCAACGTAAAATGGGATACATATAATAAGCAATAGGATCAGGAACCAAATAACATCACTGGGCTAAATAAACGAGGCAAATTGATACCAGGTAATACCCATCAGAACCACATAAGCTGAAATATAAAAAAAAAAAACAAAAAAACAAACAGTAGGATACAAGGCTTATATCAATAAAATTACAAAAGATATCGAAAAATAAAACAGAAGAAACGAATAAAAACGCCTTGGTATTACATCTCAACATCGGAATAAAATGGGAATGAAAAAATGGCCTTATTTTATAGTGAAAATAACACAACAAGCAGATGATCAATCATAAATATTAAAATGATATGTTTTCGAAGCAATTGCCTTAATTGATTGACAGGAAAGCAGAAAGTATGTAAAACTCTTAAGTTCTCAGCGCCCTTGATGTGATTTTTTACAAAAACGGTGCTATACAAATTATCCAAATATTATTGTATATACGAGTTACAAAAAAATGGATAAACCTTTGATCAATCACAAGTCAAAAGCCGTTGAATATTCACACACCCCGCCTCCGATATTCAGCAATCCCAGAACCCTGCAATATAACCCAGCAAACACTGTTTTATAATGATAACGATAGTATAATATAAACCTACTGATAATATGTATGATAAATTCAATTTAGTTTCAATTCGACTTAATTGAGAATTATACTTGGGCAAAATAGATACTCAAAAGTAGCTAAAATGTCAGAGGAACTTAATTGGCTAACAGTTAAACAGATGCTGACATTGAACACATTGATGTTTATACATAAAATGAAGAACAATTTGTTACCAGAGTATTTTTCTGACAAAATTATCTACAATGTTGATATTCACAAGTGTAATACAAGGGCATGCAAAGAAATAAGACTACCAGAAAAGAATAAAACCAACACCCAAAACAGCTTACTATATAAAGGAATGAAATCGTATAATGCGCTGCCGGAAACCATCAAAATTATGCCAATCAATAAATTTGAAAAACCCTGTAAAAATTTTTAAAATGCATGTAAACCAAAAATAATAAGTAGTGTTTAAGTTAAAATATTATTAGTCAAAAAGAAAATGAAATAATTAGATACATATAAAACTTAAATGTACAAAGTACCTAATATAAAATAAAATTTAAAAAAATATTTACCATTGTGATCACCATACCTCGATCCATCTCGATATGAAATAGGTACAAAAATATTTTTACACATAATATTTATGTGAGTACAAAATATTATTTCTTCAGTAAAGTGTCGCGCGCGTGACTTTATTCTGTATTCTGGAAAGATCTTATCTTCAAGAACATACTTTATGTAACTTTAATATTAGTCAAATAAATAAATCCTTCGTATAGAGATAGCAGTACGGCCAAAGAGTCGAAATGTTAGTTAGATAGATCATAATATAAGGGGTATTTGGGTAATCCATAGCTAGTTGAAGTATTACAAAAGAATCCCTAAAAACAAAACAACAAAAAAGCAAAAGCGAATTTTTAAATTAAGAAGCGTTAGTCTAGAAACAACGTCTGCGGAAGTCATTTTTATTTTTAGTCATATATATTAACATGTTAAATTTAAAAATAACCGTATCTGTATTTGCTTCGATTTCTAGTGTCATTAAAAGGTTTCATTTAAATTGGTCTTTTACAAATCTACCGGGAATATAAATTTGACAAAAGGTTTTATAAATTGTTTAGAAGAATGAAAAAAAAAAAAGAAATCATTTGAAATTTAAGAAGAAAGAAAATTACAAAATAAACGATGATATTTATTATTACACCTACGCATGTTGTTCCCAAACCATCATTCAAAATAATGTAGTGCTCTTTCCATTTAATAAATGTTAAATTATTTGTCAAATAATGTAATATGATTCTCAATAATACTATATTATGGCTGAGGCACTTTTTATGCGTTTTATTTCAATAAGACGTCATTACTATTTATATTGAATAAAAAAATAAAAAACAGAAATAAAGAAACGTTTTAATTGTGTACTTAAAATTTAGTATTCATTTCTGAAATATGTTATGCCACAGCTTTACAAAAACATATTTGCAGTCGGTGGAATCGCTAGAATAGATTCCGCAGATAAAAAAATCTATTGATTTGAGTTCGTTTGTTCCTCTTTTGGCAGCCTGCAAAGTAATCCATGCAAAGCTGATTTTATGTTTTGTTAATGCCTAAAGATTTAAATTCCTACACACATTTCGTATTTCGAGCATGGTGTTTTTTGAATTTTTCAGTAAATTTATTTCCCAAATTCATAAAGAAAAAATCGACTTTCGGTCAATGACTTTCCATATATAGACACGTTATAGCCTTAAAATATTAACACAAAACGTGGCAAGCAAAATACACACGTTACCACTAAATTAATCATTCAAATATCGGTCATGTATGACAAAGATGGACGTTCATAGAATATATGTGTATGAACGAAACACATCCGAAGTTCGGACCGCGTTCCATACTTGCTTGGAACGACCTCAAGCGACGCGTGACCTTTTAGTACTAAATCGGCTTAAACACCGATCACACCAACTAGCGTGATTTTTGCTTGCCACTTTGAGAGCGCTACAACGTGTCTAGATATATGTAACGTTATTGCTTTCGGTCACCGAAACTAATCAATTGTGCAAAAATAAACATTTTTACTTAACACTTACAGTAGGTATAATATTAATTCAGTTTATATAGAATGTCTAGTTTCTAGTTAATGATAAAATTATTGTGCTTGTGGAGGGACATATATTAAAGGCATTCTTTTTAAGGGTTAAATACCACAAACACAACAAACAAATTAAAACAAACTTAATATTCATTAAAATCTATTTTTTTAAATAAATAGAGAACGAAAGAAAATGATTAAAAGAATATTACGCACGGGAGGAAGCTCATTGTCTAACATATCTACTAAATTAGAAAAGTGTCAAAAGAAAAATTGCTGTGATTTTAATTTTAGTACGATCTAAATTATACGGAAAGGTAAGAAAGAGTCAGGCCGTATTATTATTAATCATTTTTAGTTAACTGTGTTTTAGATCTGATTCAAGAAAATTTAAAACATTATGCGGCTTTAAAACAGATTAATCGGCCGTACTACAACTTGTATATACATTGGAAATGTCAAAAAATGTATCGTTCGAAATGTGCTTGTTGTTCTTTTACGAGAGACGGAAAGGCTGATAAGGATTTTGAAAGAAGGGTGAATGCTGGAAACTCCATTAATGGAGGACTGAACACCGTTGGCGCAAATAAAATAAATGTTTAAAGAAGCGAAGCTAGCAGTCCAAAGTGGAGTGCTTATACCAACCCTGATGTATGGCAGTGAGTCATGGAAGTGGCAGAGTAAGGTGAAAGTAGACTAAATGCTGTAGAAATGAGTCGCTAAGACGTATGCACGGTAAAACCATGTACGACCGTACAACAAATATGTTTTTTTGGTTTTATTTAAGTTACTTTGTACATTCAAGTTTACAAGTAGCTAATTATTTTTTTAATTATTTATGTTAATATGAATATGAATAAGATCAATAAAGAGATATGGTTTGGGCATGTAGAGCGAATGAGCGAAGAAAGGAGTGTGAAAAGAATATAAAATGTAAAAGTGAATGGAAGAAGAAGTCAGGGACGTCCGAGAAAGACATGGCACGATCAAGTTAATCAAATGCTTGAGTCGGGCCATGTGAACAGTCGGAATAACAGAAAAGTATGTATGAGACGATGTATGAAGGTCAATGAACCAAGCAGTGTGTGCCAAGACAGATTTGTATGGTGATCCGTCTCATCTGCCTACCCCTGGGGGAAACGGCGTGATGGTTATTTAGTTATTTAGTTAATCACCAAGTCTTAAAGTAAATCTTCACACTTAATATTATTCTGAACATATTATCCATGTGATGTGTATGGGTGTTGGTAAATATTACTTCTCCTTAGCTTTTAGATATTCGAGAATGCGTTACGATGGATTTTGCTTGAAAAATTCCTCCCAGGAATATTATCCCTGGAAGTATTTGGGCTAGAAACGCTTCAAATATATATTTTTTATGGGATGACCACATGAGAGTCCTAACAGCCCAAAGGTAAGCCTCTCCTGATATTAAGGAATGGGCCACAAAAAATAATGAAAGGGGAGAGGAAAAATAAATGATAGAGGATGGTTCGAAAAATTATATCCTGATCAGCAAATACAGTTTTTGGCGGTGGCCTTAAAAGGTTAATCTGTGAAACGACACACTTCACTCTTGGAAGATACTATAAAGTTAAAATCGGCGAGTTCTTAAAAAATCTTCCTTAAAACATTTCGAATCTGTTTGCCTTAAGCAGCAAAAATAATTCAATTTATACAGCATTTGTGTATTGAACTTCTCAGTATATGGAAAATTTCCCTGCAATTTTTTAATTTTATCAGAAACTATGAAGTGAGTGTGTAAGATTTTAGATTTAAATTTCCTTGTAAAATTTTAAAAGAAATATTGTTGATTCAACAAAAAAAAATTCAAATGTTTTTTTATTATTTAGAATAATATAGAGTTTTGTACACAATTTGACAAATTAAGTTACATAACAACAAATTGACAGTAAACTATATAAAATTATAGGTTATTAAATAATTTAAGCAAAGTGATTAATACAATCAAAATAAAAGAAAGAAACACAACATTATGTTAATAAGATAGAGAAAAATAACTGTCGGAAGAAAAGGTGTAAAAAAACAAGTTACGTCGAATTTTTATTGTCTTTTTTTTGTGCGTGAAATTATTTTTTTTGGTAACGAATTGGTTGGGCATCTACCTATTAATCAAAAAGACGTACAGATATTATTTAAAAAAAACTGGTTTGAAAGTAAAGTTTACTTTGACAAATTTATTATAAGAACATACTTTGAATAATACAATGACGCATATTATGAAATAAAATTAATGTTTGAACAATATTGATGAAACACTTGTTTAAGTGTTTCATTATTTTTTTATAAAACGTTTATGATTATAAAAATGAGCGTCACAAAACATATAATCAACACAACCTCGGTTGGAATTTGAAACAAACCTACCAAGAGAAAAACATTACAAAATAAATAAAACAAAATTTACATTAATTAAAGTGTAAACTGTGTTTTATGATAAGGTATTAATTTATAAATGATAATTAATTATATTATTATAAATTAGATAAAAATATATTGTTTATATAGCCAGGATCTTTATAATCATATTCAAGAATCTTAAGCTTTTCGAATGTTGCAGAGCAGATATATAGAACCTTACGAAAACAAATATTCACCACCCAACTTTTTTTATGGATTATCATAAAATCGTACAGTCGTTGGTAGGTCCTCTACCCTCCATCAAGAGTCACTCTGTGAAAATTCATAAATTTTAGGTACCTTCAACTCCTACATTTTTATGCTTCAGTGCATTTTTTGTTTATCACATATAACATAAAAGCCATCAGTCATAAAATCGAATTTGTGTTTGACAGCATCTTGTCGCTTTTATGTATTTTTTACTACCCTATAAAATGAAAACAATTCAAAAATACCATAAATATTTCAATTCAGCAGGGGTATGCCAAGATTTTGGTCTTGATGTTCAACATTTTTTATGTGAAAACAGAAATAACGTTTGTTTTTTAACGGTATAAGATATTTTAAAATATTTATAGTGATTTAGCTAGATAGCAATACAATTTTTCCGATATTCACATTTTAAGAAAAAAAAGTTAAGTTTGTTCGTTTTTTTAATTAACGAAATTCCGCATGAGAAATGATTGAATGATGATTTAATGATAATTATCCGGTATGATCTCAATGCATATTTTGCCAAATTGGTAGTTTTTTTAGATAAAAATTTTTAAGTCAATAATTTTGCTACTCGAAAAGATATTTCATTCGTTTTTTTAAGAAAAAAAATAACTGTATTATGTCAACTGAAAGAAAATATATCGGCTTAAAAAAAAACCAATACAAAAAATGACTGATTGAATGATTAAGTTACTGTTCTGTAAAATTGCAAAATCGAATAAAAAGTTTACGTAACTTCTCTGCCACCTACTCCCCAGGAAAATATTATTGAAATCTTTACACCCTTCAGAATTGAATTACTTTACATTATTTATGGACCGTAGAAAAGCCAATGGTGTGATATATTTAGAGTAAGATGAATATGTAGATATTACCTACCGAAAATACTGTCGAAGGCTCTAGAAAAAGATGTGCGCTCTAGGGTAGAAAAGGCAACCTGGTTATAAATTATTAATTGTGTCTAGGTATTAAAAATAAATATTTTTAATCGAGGTGTTAAGAATCGATATTAAGTAATTGACATGTTTTAAGAAAAGCTTAATAAATTCTGACAAAACGAACATTTAGTATTCATTTACTACTTAAAATAAAATTCAATTATAAAAGTTTTTTTTGTTTTAATATCGATTGTTGAAACAATATAATATTTTTACGAAATTTGAAACAAAAGAAAAGACAGAAAATAAAAAGACTAGATTGCGACCGAGACTTATACTCGAAACCTCTACTGTATCCAGGTGTAACGTATTTGCCAATTGATTTACCAAGAGCTTTTTAAAAACCATCATTTTAATTCATTCCATATTTCTTGAGAACTCTTCATACTATTTTTTCCCAGTGTTAATAATTGATGTAAAAATAAAGCTTAAGAAAGTAAATTCTAATTAAAATATTATTTCTAGACTTCGTAAGTTATTTTTTTTTATAAATTAAAATGGATGGAGCTTTGCGTACCGATACAAATATAGCAGCCAATATTGGAAGAAATCAGAAAAAATGATAATAATACTTTTCAAATAAAACAGGACTGATGGAAGCATGATGAATAAGAAAATAATCTTCCCATAATAACCCTGCATAATGTGGGAGATTCAATCCACGAACTTAAATGTATCTGCGAAAAAGGTTACGGGAATTATTACTAAGAATATTACTATACGAAGTCAAACCCTCATTCATTTGTCTAAACTTAAGTACTTACTTTTACGAAAAAATTACCATAGTTTCTTTCCTAAACTAAGAAAGAGGGTGGAATGGAACTAATTTTTCGGTAACGGGGTATCTCGATTTTAAAAGTTATCGTTATGCAAAATGAAAAAAACGAGAAATTATTTCAGAATCTACGAAATTAGCAAAATTAAAATTTCCGGTGAAATTCAACTAAAAAAACAGATCCTTAATTGCTGGATCAATTATCCCTTTAAAAATATTTATTTTCTCCAAGTAAAATACAGCTCGACACTGATAGCTTGGCATTTATGAATTTTAAAATTCGTTCGTAAGTTTTTCTTTTATAAAAATGTTAAAATTGGTTTCAAGCTGTAACTACCTCTTATAAAATTCACTTTTAAATTTAAACAAAGATCACTTTCAAATATCGAAATATCTCTACCCTAAAAGTACCTACTCAAAAAAGCTTTATTTAATTTTCTTTTTTTTTTAATCATTCAAACAGATAAGAAATTTGGCTATGAAATATCCGTCCTAGCTACCCTAATTTATTTCGTAACACGGAATTAGTAACGTGAACGTAACACACTGGAACATAGACAATGATTTATTACGAATTCCTTCGCACCAGAACTTTCAAAGAATCAACTTTAACTTCAACTTTCGTCGAAACACACGGCGGAAGCATTTTCGACACAAGCATTAACTTTGTGTTTGCGTAGCTCTTGTTGAATCTAACTGAATCGTAAAGGAGAAGGATTAGAATAGGTAAGTAAATAAATATTCGAATTACTGAGAAACTTCAATTCGGCAGTGTGCGGGAATAATTAATGGAATTGATTGGACCAACTGGCAGAGGAAGGATGAAAGTAGACTGAATGCTGTGGAAATGAGATCTTTGAGACGTATGTGCGGTAAAACCATGTAAGATCGTATTAAAAATGTGGATATCCGGAAAGAATGCAAGGCTGATGTGAGCGTAATGAATAGGATCAAGAAAGGGACGCTTAGATAGTTTGGGCATGTAGAGCGAATGAACGAAGAAAGGAGTGTGAAAAGAATATATGATGCGAAAGTGAATGGAAGAAGAAGTCGAGGACGCCCGAGAAAGACATGGCACGATCAAGTAAATCAAATACTTGAATCGGGTCATGTGAAGAGTAAGAATAACAGAAGAGTATGTATGAGACGATGTATGAATGTAAATGAAGCAAGGAGTGTGTGCCAAGACAGAGTTATATGGCGGTCCATCCTCTCTGCCTACCCTTGCGGGGAAACGGCGTGATGGTTAGTTAGTTAGTTAGATTGGACCAGCGTCTCCCAGACTGTTTTCCGTGGCTCGATTATTTTAATAATTTGTATTGTACAAGCCTTTTGCATATGTAAAACGAAACGATTTTAATGTCAAAACAGACATGGCACGATCAAGTGAACCAAATACTTGAGTCGGGCCATGTGAAGAGTCAGAATAACAAAAGAGTATGTATGAGACGATGCATGAATGTGAATGAGGCAAGGAATGTGTGCCAATCCAAATTTGTATGGTGGTACGTTCTCTCTGCCTACCCTTGCGGAGAAACGACGTGATAATTAGTTAGTTACTCTAAGGTGGCCGACATTACCATCACAATCTCCAACCTGAAGAGTTGAACTATGCCGGGCATGTGGCACGACTTAAAAATGACTGTTCGAATCACACTATCATAGGATGGTGGTCATGGTTGGGAAATAAAAACAGGGGTCGCCCACACATGAGATGGGCTGATGATTGTAAGAAAAATACAGGCTTCGGACGGGTTAAGCCGTCTATAATCGGCAAAACTGGAAGCCGAAAACCTCATGAATAAAAAAATTGGAACTAACCTACAATACATGTCAAATAAAAAGATTTGAATTTCATTTCGGTTTTCCATATTGTAATGAAATAACTTATTCTAACAAAAATATTAACAAATCAAACACATATAAACTCAATAATGATAACTAGTGTAATGCTGAAACTAAACTTATAAGATATTAAAGAAAGATTTTTTTTTCTCTAATACAGTTCGACCTCCAATCGGTTTCGATAGTTTTCATGCGAATTATTTATTTAATTTTTCGGGTTCAAAGCTTTTATTAGTATTCTGGAGTATCTTGGAAAAACGAAAACCCCATCCGAAACACTTTGGTAATCGATTTTCCAAGGGAAGCCTGGTACCGGATTGCGACCCACCATTTGGGAAACGCTGAATTCGGCCATTACACGATGTTTGACAAGCTCTTATTAACTTCACACCTACCACTGTAGGTCTGACAAATTAATATGCAAAACGCTGTAAAGTGTATTCAATCAGGCAAGCCGTGGCTCCCATCATAATGTTGACCCAAAATATTTTAAGGCAAAGGGTGCTTACGCTTTCAACCTTTTCTTTCATGTGGTGACGGTACCTAATTATTTAAATATCCCTGTAAATGTTTTTTGTTATGATTTAAATAGAAACAAATGTAAATTTTTCACGTTTATCTGACTTAAAATAACAAAACTCTAAATGTAAACTGAGTTCACAGCACCGGATCGCGTGGATATTTCTAACACTGTAAAAGAAAAACTGGGTGATTAAATTAATTACCTGCTTGTTGACATCATAAACCAAAGACCTATTCAACGACGCTGTATTTTATCTGTTGTAAACGAGAAACGACAGGTTTTAATTTTTTAAATATTAATAACTAATTGTTAAAATCCGAGATATGTTCATAGCAAAGCTTCCCTTTTTATTGTTATTTCTAATTTTTAAAACTGTTACTTCGTGGTGGAACTCCATTTTAATAATTTCGTAAAACCATTTTTTTTTAAATTATATAAATTTTAAAGCAGCCTTCATTTAGTACTCTTCAGAACTCACACATCACTTTTGAATTTACTGTGAGCTTTTGCGGTAAGCTAACCTTCTGGGAAGGAAAACTTCTTTTGGGAATTCTGTGGTCAACACCTTTCGGTTATCTTTTTTCGTAAAAAAATTCTTTCCCAATGGAGTTAAAAAGTATTTTTTTCAGGCGTTTTATTTTTATTTGAAAACTAAATTAATTGGTTATAAAATCGAGGAATTAAAAAGGCTTCATAAACGTGTAAAATCTGTCTTTTAATTATGTCTTAAAAGTCCAAAATCTACAAAAACTTTCTAAAGTAGAAAACTGGCGTCATAAACAACTATTTTCAGATGACAACATCATTTGCATTATGAGCTATGAACCTGTAAAATTATCATGAATGTGTCTTAATATTACAAACGTTCCATATTTTCAATTCATTGAATAACCCTTACAATACTAGACCAATACTGCATTTTTTTACAACTATTGTTACATGGTTTGCTTTACTTTATACTTAGATTCATTAATAAAGACGTTTTTATTAACTGCTATACATAAATTGGTGTGTGAAAGTTATAAGTAGTTAAATACAGTAGAAACGAAGGAAAAATTCAAAATTAATGTAATAAATAAAATAAAAATTTCAACATAAACGGGAAAACTTTATCATCTTCAAACAATTGTGTTTTAGAATAAAAGTTCTACTAACTTAAACCTCTGATAATTTTAATTGTCCTTTTTTTAAGGTGATATCCTCGTGGGAGCTGGACTTCAACCGCAGCGTGTTCGTGGTGGGGGGCGCCGTACCATCCAGCGCCGCCGCCCTGTGGCCCACGGAGCCCGCACCGCCGCCCCTGGCCCCGCCCGGCCCCACGTCCGCTCCCGCCCCTGTCATGCCTCCCTGGGCGCAGGCCGCCTGGATCTCGCTCTTCAGCAGTATGCTATTCGTGGCCATAGGCGGGAACAGCATCGTCATGTGGATCGTCATAGGTAAACAAAACAATGTATTATTATAAATAGTTGCTGATAGTTAGTTTTTTTTTACTTTTGCCAATGGAAAACGCTTTCCGTGTTTCATAAATAAGAAAAAAATGAATTCGAATGCGTTTTGGACAAATTTCGTGTTTTTTCCTTAATTAACTGTACGATAGATTATCGATTCAATTGCAACAAAATATGTTATTTTAATATTCAGAGAAGGTAGGCTTATAGAAAATATGTTGTAAATTTACGAGTAATGTATTAAACAGAACTGTTACTTTAAATATGTTATACAATAAAATCCTGTTATACTGTTATAAAACATATGTTCTGCAGTTTGGTGTCATGACGTCAACTACGACAATTTTTCAGACATGAATGAGCCGTAACTTTTCAAAGTTATTAAATCTATTATTAAAAGATTTGCATTTCGCCTGGTTGCTAGATATAATTTCCTAATTTTTTCAAATAAATCTAGATGGTGCATGAACTTTTGGTCAGTTCTATGCAACCATATAGACATACAATATTTAAGATTTTTTTCAAAATTCATTTTGTTTTAGTATGTCAACATATTTTCTTTTTTTTTGTACTTTCAACTATATATACAACTCAATATTTCATACTAGCCTGTTTTTTACGATTTCATCAAAATTGACAACATTGTATGCATTATCTATTACATTATCTCAGTACCTGAATCATATTTGCAATAAAATCGTAAGCGGTATGCCATCAACATTTCTTATATGATGCAGCCGCATTTGATTGAAGTTTTTTTTACTATTTATTTCAGAGTTGAAATATTTTTTCCTCCAACTAAAATACATGAATAGGTAATTATCAATTACGGAAAAAATAACAATGGTATAAAAACTTTTCATTGCGCCCGATTGACATAATTTTAGCATAAACCTAAAATAAATTATTTTATTTCATGTTTTCTAAATGAATAACAGTTTCAAAATATGAATGTATTGTTAGAAAACCGTTTTTAAACGTTTATTGTTTATCTTTCTTCACTTATTATCGCAAAACATCAAAGTGGTACAGTTACTGAAACTATATTGCTAGAAAATTTACTTATCCGTGGCTATTATGGTCAGTAATGGATTTTCTGAGAAAAAAACGAGAAGAAAATCAAAGCGTTTGGAACACCTTGGAGGAATATATGAAC
The DNA here is from genome assembly GCA_022651775.1 of Drusus annulatus. Classification (NCBI taxonomy): domain Eukaryota; kingdom Metazoa; phylum Arthropoda; class Insecta; order Trichoptera; family Limnephilidae; genus Drusus; species Drusus annulatus. The sequence goes on from JAGWCC010000562.1 coordinate 337,420, forward strand.
TGACTTTGGGTCGATTTTAATCGATTTTTTTTTGAAAATATATTTTTACCGTTTGATATTTTTATAACTAATGATTCAAGGTCCAACCAAAAAATACAAAAGAGTTTGAAAAATGAAATAAAAACGGTTTTGTCGAAGCTACTATACTTAGCGATACAAAAGCACACCTAATCCAACGAGCCATTTTTGTAAGTTATATGGCCCCTGCTGTGTGTTTTTCCTATTATAATGTAATTTTGAATATGAGTTTCAAGCCGTAAATATTACTTTCAAACAATGAAGACAATTTAGAACTTAAATGCTTTAAATAAACCCGAGCAAAAAGTTGAGTGTTAGGATGTTTTAGCAAACCTCAATTGTGTGGCCACAATTAGGTACTTACCAATAACTTAAGTAGGACTTGAATTTCATAAAATTTAGTTATTTTCCACGTATGTAGGTAATTTTATTTTTATTCAAAATTTAATTAAATAAAAACTTTGTTTTAAACGACTCATTTTATTTTGAATATATTATGTTGTATTAAAAAAATAAATAAAAAATAGTGAGAACTTAGCTAATAAGGATAAACTCATAAGCCTAACAAGAACACAGGCGATATCTGCAATACATTGTTCAAATACAAGATCCTATTAGATATCAAGGTATCGCGACTTAGGATCCCGGTTCTATCAGGTTTACTATTTCCTCCTCATATTTGACTTACATTTATACAATTTTTTTTATATTATTTATAGTTCTAACTCAGTGTAGTATATATTAGAGAAGTACATGATTTTATTTTCAGAATGGAAAACCAAGAAATGATCTCAATTGGTTAAGTTATGACCGCATCCAGAAATTTTACGCGTGGATTTAGTAGAAAGCTGTTAATTTGGTGATATTAGTAAATAAAAGCGTCTGGTTTATTTTTCACGATTTGCAAAATAAAGCAGACGCTTTTGCTTAAAAAACTTGTGCTCTTTGTTGTTTTTATTCTTTCAAAAGTGAGTGATCTTTGATAAAAGTTTTCCCTTCGAAAGCAGCTGACGTTAATAATTCACTCTGTATGCGCTGAATGGATTGTATTGTGAATTTCCAGAGCCAGGCTGGCTTACTGTATGGTGTTTAATCAATACTCTCTGTATTCTAGTATGTATTATACCAGGTCGGACGGTCAGGCTGGAAGCTTATTCATCTTAATAAGAGCTGAAGTAAATCCGCAGAACTTAATTTTATTGAATGGCAAAGGGGTAATGGAAAGTTCGATTTCATATTTAAGTATTGCTATGTTTTGATTTTGGGTTTTCGGGGTGAATATTTATAAAGCTAAGCACGTACAAAAGTCCTTTAGATTTAAATATTATCGGAAGGATGCCTTTGGTTGGGAAACGAAAACAAATGTCACCCACAGAATAACTGGGCTGGTGGCCTAAAAAGAGCTGTCTGATTTGGATAGATGGAAGCAATCCAAAATCTAAAAAATGAAGACATTAAGGAAATCCTTTGTTCAAAGCTGGAAGCTAGATGGTTTTGGAAGCAAATCATTAAAAAACATATTTTTGAAAGATCAAACTATTTGTTCATATAGCCAGGAGTTTTCTCGATATTTCTGACTTACATGCTCACTATCCTCCTTTCAGAGATTTTTTCTTCGCCGTTTCCCCCTTAAGAAATATGATCTTGTGACAAAGCAAATTGGAAGTGAAATTATAACCGTATATAAAATATCCTCGGGAAGTGCATGTTTAGCGCCATGCTTAAACCAACTAATTAGGTTATGCGTTTTAAATGCTGTATAACGATTCAAATGTACGATCCTACCGCAGTAAGTGACTGAATAAAAAAGGGTAAATCAAATTTAATCAGCGCCTTCTTATCTCTTCGCCACCCTTGCTGCCTTTCAGTGCCCCCTGTTACCACTAGAACCACCACTGCCCTTTGAAAATTTTATCCACCGTGTTAAGCACTGCAAGTAAAATCGAAACGGTTAAAGTGGTACTTTCTTCTCTGGAAGTTTAAAGGAGAAGTGTGTTCCACATCAATGACTTCGTCAGTTCCACCACCCAATGAACGAAGCTGACATTGCACATTGAACTGAATTCCGTAGTCTGCCCTGAGCTCCACCGCAGCAACCACATATCATCAAGCTTTCTGACAGTAGAGCGCCACGCGTCACAGATGTGTCTGTTGTAAGAACTTAGATATATAAAAGATAGAAGTAAGAAGTTCTGAGCGAGTCTGTGAGCCAGAAGGAAGGTCATTTTTCACCTAGTACTGGCGAATTCGATCAAGCATTTCTAAATATCGCAATTCTCTCTTGATCGAAAAAACAATGTCTGAGACATAAAAGTCGAATAGTTCACTGGCTGTAAACAACGTCATTAGCAAATAAGTGATTGTCGCCGTGTGGCAAGCAGATAGGTCAGTGAGTCAAGTGCCTTCCAAAAGGGAAATCACTGAACTACCAGTATTCACTCAAACTAGTAATTGAAGCTTGCAATTTGTCACAAGTGCACAAGTTTAATGAACAGGTTCGATCGGAAATAGAGATGATTCAACTAAAATATCTACCACTAGATACATTCATTGAAATAAATAGGAAATTTTGTTAGAAGTCTTCTCGGTACGGTTGGTGTCTGAGTGATAACTTCGGTGGTAAACTCCCATACAGGCATCGCGGTTTTAATACTCTGCTAAGTCCGTCATCAATGCACATACAACACTTTTCATTTAAATAATGGTTGTAAGGGAATTAAAATATTATCAGCTTAATCTTTATTATCGTATTATTATGCGTTCAAATCTTGCATACGCTTGCGTGGATACATCGCATTTCTTTGTAAGGTCTCCGGTACCTTCAAATATACACGCCTTAATACAGTGGATGGGTTCAGAACTAAATTGAATTATTTAGTATTGTATTACCATCTCGTAGTATCTACAGTTACTTCCACTGGACACCTATCTTTCACTCTCATATCGCTCTCATACAGGAGACATCAATAACACTGAATATGTGAAACATAAATAAAACGAAAAGCACCATTAGTAACCAGAAATTGTGAACGTATTTATATGTGAATGGTACGTGCTTTTCCGAAGGACGTTTTCTTTGAAAACAATAAGTTTTCATAGCGTAAGCCTCCGTGTGAAACTCGCTAGAGCTTTCCAGAAGAATAAAATTCCCCCCTAAATGAATTACGATTTTTCTACAAAGAGATTGTTGGTTGATCTTTTAGGTATTTTTTTCTGATTGAAGGGATGGAGAGAAATGAGATGTTTATAGAAAATACGATATTCGGCGTAAAATTTCATTTTTCGTAACCCTCACCAAATTCAATGGAATTAATGAGATTAGAACAAGGTTCTGAAAAATCCTCTTTTAATTTTAATTCATAGGATGTTTGCTTTTAGTACGGCTTCATATTTATCCTAGCTTAAAAAATAATATTGGAGAAATTTTTGCAGCTAAACCTAGATAATTTGATCAAATTAAGGGTATTTTTTGTTGTTGAAACTTAAGTAAAAACATATTCTTATTGTTCTCCCTCAGTTATTATCAGATGAATAGTGACTTTTTTTAAAATGGTAACAACTGGATTTAACAAGTTTACAAGCGTAGGTATTAAAATTTACAAAAAATACCCTTTACGGCAGCTTCCACCAGTAGTAAAGCTGCATCGTAAAATGAAAACGCTAAAGTACTTTAAACTCACGAGGGAAATAATGTCAAACAACTATAAGAGTGAAAAAAATTTCAATTTTCAAGGCATGTGTTACCTGTCTTTTTTTGTGCCTCTGCATTGCAATACTGGCTATTCTACCCGACTACACACTGCATTCTTAAACTTTTTTCTTATTAAAAAAAGAAGAAGAAAAAATCCCTTAGGCAACTTTTCTTATTTTCGGTTGGTTAAATGAGTAGTTATAAAAGTGATTGTTTCATCTGAAAAACTCGAGAAAGACAAAACTGCAAAGCTCACGTTGACAGAGCTCCTCCGTTAGAACATTTTAGGAGAGAATTTCCTTTTAAGTTTTAAAAATTAATGCTTTAATTTCATAAATCACAAGAAATGCTTCGACTCATTTTTCTTCACAGATTTTTATTCGGAAACAAACGAAAAGACTCTTTCAAAGAAACATAAAGAGAACAAGAATGTATTTACCTTTCTCAAAGGTCGGTTCACTTTTTTTACAAATATGTGTTGTATGAAAAGGTATGGGGCTATTTTTGGTTTTCAAACATCCACGCAATATAAAGAAGGTTATCCTGTGTCAACGCTTACCGAATTTAGACCTCTTAAAAGGTCGAATATCCTCAAAGCGTTCAGAATCTTAATTTGTATGTTGAGCGGACCTTGTCGACCTCTTTATCCTTTAACATTGGACGCGTACTTACTGCGGATAACCAACTTTATCTTGTTATTAGAAAAGGGTACATCGACTTTAATTGAACTAATATGGTATTCTTATTTCTGAACAAATTAAAATGAAATCATTCCTTGACGTTGACGACGTTCTTGACAATTGTCGACGAGTTTTAAGGAAACTCATAATTTTATTCTTAAAAATATTACTGCCAGGCACATCGATATCCCTCTTCTCTGACATATAACCCTCGGTGGATGAAAATCGAATAATACTGTACTAAAAGTGTTGACGAAAGAAATATCAAGACTGATAAATTACTGTACTAGTTCGTAATAAAGTTGAAACTCCTTTTTTCAGAGCTACCCCGATAACTGAATATTTTATTATTGTACTTTTGCGCAAAATTGGATCCTGTGTGTCTGTTTTTTTCTGGACAGAGTATCATATAAATCTTTGTATAAATATAAGCCTTTTTACAGCCCGCGACATATTTTGAGACCCCAGCTTACCTGAATGGAAAACATGCCATTAAAAATAATATCTTACAATAATAAAAGCCTATATTTTATGTAAGCTTACCTATCTAAAAACCCAATAGACCTTGATGTTTTGGTTGTTAATAATTTAGTTGGATCAGAATTCTCGATAAATTCTCCACTCCTCCAAAACTGTTAGAATTTAAGTCACGTTCTACTTATAAATTATATATTTATTGCGCTTTGGTTCAGGTATCGTGGGAATTGAAATAAATAAATTTCTCGGGAAGAAGAATTGTTGTATTTTTTTTCGGGAAAACCTCTCCTATTATTGGTGCATTAGCTTGAATGTTTGTTTCATTGTTACTGCTAGTCCCTGAAAAATATGCTGTAATAATTTGAGTGTAGCTGTAATTTTTAGGATTCCCGGCCCACGAGCGGTCGCGTTTACAACGACGTTTTGGACGAATTGAGCTTGTATAAATATATTACACTACTTTTCAGGAGGATGAAATAGAAAATCCCAAAAAACTTAGAGTAGATGCAGTTTCTAGTTGCCATGTTATAAGGAAAGGAGATGAAAAATAGCAAAACTATTACAAAATAATGAAAAAATATCGATCCGAAATTACATTCATCGTTTGTGACCCGCGATCTTAATGAGTTACCAGCGGCGACGGTTTTGATAACATTGAAGTTACGATTTTTTAAAAGCTGAGAAAACTGTGTGCCACATGCGAAATTTGACAGTCATGACTCATGAATCAATGTACAATGCTAACAAATCATCGTTGCTAATATTTAGAGCAAGCACCGCTTCTACTGCAATCCCCCCCATACGTTTTGGCGTAGTCGATCTGAATATCGGCAAGGAAATTAAATATTTGGGTCATATCGTAACTGATGATTTTAATTATTAAAAGAACCTAGAGCGCCAAAGAAGTGCAAGGTGATTTAACAGGTGCAGTACTCGGGTAAAAAGCTTTTCCAGAGGTATTGCATGAGCCAGATACACGCAAGGTGTCGTGAACACCCTTTGAGTACAGGATAACCTTGTGTACAGGGTGCCACTCGGCTCCCTTCGCAATGTGGCGTGTCACAGATGTTCGGAGAGCGAAGGGTACATATTGTATAGGTTATCTGCTTTGATACGCCACAAAGTGGCCGAAACGAGTCAGTGCTAGCGGAAAGCAGAGAACACTGTCGTCCAGGCTGCCGCCCAGTGGCACCGCGTGCTCCTAAATTTTAGATAGAGAGTTTCTCTCAAGCCTCCGTAATACAAGTGCTTAATTTTCACATAAAAATACGTGTACTCATAACTGCTTTTTTGCATTACTCGTTATTATGTTTATTATTATTTATTTTTCCTTTCTTTATTTTTGTATAATTCTTATGTATGGTTTTACATGACAGCATTGTTCCCACCGCTCTGTTTTTCTGAAATAAACAATATATTATTATTTAAGTACATTATTATAGTATTATAATTGTTAAGTAGTATGTGTACGACGTATTATGTCTGCAGTCAGAGTACATAAATGTCGTACGGAAGAGAGTAAGATTCAGGGGTAAATCGCTCTCCCAATTTTGTGTATTCTGAAGCTAAAAAATAAAAAGGTTATTGCTGGTCTATTAAATGAAAACACCATAATATGGGAAAAAGCCTTTCGGCATAAAAAACCCAATTTATTAATAAACTAAATGAAGAATAATACAATATTAATGTAAGAACAAAGAAAAATGAAATGTGTGGTACAAACCAAAAACCAAATGTGTTGTGTGTAAGGTTACTTGTGCAAGTGTCTAGGACCATCAAAACGTTGGTTCAAAGACGTCAATGCGAGCAAAGTGCCCGGCTTCCGGGACGTGGTAGTCCTGACGCGGGTCAGTTGGCTTTGGCCAAACTGAGCGCGCTCCCCGTCGCTACGGGTAATGGTTCTTGAGCTCGTAGTCACGAGCAAGAAATATATTGTGTGGCGAGCACGTGGCGTGCCAGCTGGTCAGAGTCAATTCCGCATTTACCACCTATGGTGGAATAGCAATTTCAAGAAGATGTCGTTGTATGTGCGCGGCTGAAAAGTAAGGGAGTCGTAGAAAGAGTGACGACACGAAACAAAATATTATGCAATACAGAACCACTGCGGCGTGATGAAATGTCGATCAGCTGGAGACGCCTGGCCAGTAGGCCCGTTGGATGGTAACTAACACGTTAAATTGAATAGTTATCAAATCAATACGGTTCAAAAGGAATGACAATATGATACAAAATATTGTGCAATACAGAACCACTGTAGAGTGATGAAATGTCGATCAGCTGGAGACGTCTGGCCAGTAGGCCCGTCGGATGGTAACTAACACGTTAAATTGAATAGTTATCAAATCAATACGGTTCAAAAGGAATGACAATATGATACAAAATATTGTGCAATACAGAACCACTGTGGAGTGATGAAATGTCGATCAGCTGGAGACGTCTGGCCAGTAGGCCCGCCGGATGGTAACTTACACGTTAAATTGAATAGTTATCAAATCAATACGGTTCAAAAGGAATGACAACACGAAACAAAATGTTATGCAATACAGAACGCTGTGGCGTAATGAAATGTAACGCCTGAACAGTAGGGCCGTCGGAAAAGAATTATCACGTTAAATTGAATAGTTAGCAAACTAATACGGTTCAAAAGGAATGACAATATGAAACAAAAATGTTATTCAATACGGAACCAATGCGGATTGAGGAGATATAGCTCAGCTGGAGACGTCTGGCCAGTAGGCCCGTCGGATGGTAAGTAACACGTTAAATTGAATAGTTATCAAATCAATACGGTTCAAAAGGAATGACAATATGATACAAAATATTATGCAATACAGAACCACTGTAGAGTGATGAAATGTCGATCAGCTGGAGACGTCTGGCCAGTAGGCTCGCCGGATGGTAACTGTATGACACGACGCGCATAAGGCCGTGCGAAATGCCCAGGCTGCCGAATTGGCACCCCTGAATACAGATATTCAGAACTCAGGTTAACAAACCCGAGCGCAGAAGCGTGACGTTAGCAACATATTTCCACGCGATTAATTGATTACTTTTGTTATTTCCTATTATAAAGTGGTGAATCTTTGAATGTCATTCCAAACTCAAAACACATCTTTTTGTGTGTTAAGGGCTCAAGGTAACAACGCAACAATAATGAGAGACTTCTTTCAAATGTTCATTGGAAGGATATTCTTCTAAGATGTTCACAGGCTACCTGGTACTGCTGTTATTTTAACAGAACTCGCGCGGCTAATTGCCGTGTAAAATTGTCTGTAGTCTTACGTTTAAGCTTGCTTGTTGCAGGCGCGTAGAAAAAACAAGTTTTGCACAGCATCGGTAACATAGCCTTGCCGACCGGTAGTGCCTGGTGAATAAAAATTGAAACCCAAACACCGCTTCTGGTGCAAGCTTTTGATACCAGGCTTAACCTACTAGTAGTGCATGTCACACTGTTTAGTTTAATGTCATTGTGTAATGATATATATTTATTTATAATATTGTGGTGTTCATATTATAACAGATCGATAATTTTTTTGTCAAATTCACCATAAACATAAAAGTTTTTACGTCAACAACTACAACGTTTTTCTAATATTCCAGTTCTAATTTTCACGTAATTTCTTATTTTAGAACAAATTTTGGTTTTGACAAATGCTTACTATATGCAAGAAATTGTACAGCATTTTTTATTTGAAACCAATTTTATAGGAGTGTTGAAATAATATTTGAAAAAATTACACAAGGCTTAAAATTATCAAAGAAATTTCAATCAAAACTCGAATAGCTTTTATTGCCCGTAATAATACGCGACCATTCCATAATACGATAACTAAAGCGCTTTTATTGCATGAAACAAAAGCTTTGAAATCTTATTGCTGATGCTTGAAATTTGATCGTGTTTAGACCTCTTATTACTGACATCAGAATGACAACATAAAAATTAACATATTTAAATTAAGCAACATTAAGAAAATAAAAAATAAAGACGAATAAACGAGTCATAACACCATAGACATCATTAACGCAACAATCCTTAGAGAATCTCGACCATCTCTTGGAACCTCCACTCCAGCTGGATTCTGTTTTCCTCCAGTGGCTTATGTATATGGCTTCGGTTCTTATGTTTGTCTTCAAACCACCCAGCTAAGCTTAGGCCTCCCAATACTTTTTTGTCTTCCAGATTTAAAAAAAAAACTAATTCCCGTGGCTGTTTTCTGTCATTTTTGGCGAATTTCCTGTTCAGTAGATCTGTCTCATTTTCATAAACCGTGTTATTGACGACTTTTAATTATACACATTAAATCTGGGGATAATAAATTACCCCCAGAAAGTTTGGTAGATATGCGCGAGACCATCCGGCAAAATTAAAAATTAGTTTTTTTTTTTTTAAATTTATGTGTTTTTCTAAAACGAGGTAGTAAGACCAAACGAATATTTTGTTATGGATTTTTTTACGAGGTGTGAATTTGTAAAATTTATTATTCCATCCGCATTTGACAATAAAATGTTTTATTCAGCCTTGGTTTCTTTGGAAAAGGAGTAATGTAACAGAAAAAGGCCGTAAAAGCTACTATTTCCATATAACTTGTATGAAAACCGTCAGAAATTCTTGTCGAGAGTGGTTCGTTAAATCAAACGGCAAAATTAATATTTCTTGTTCCGTAAAAACATTTTGACCATCAAGCAAATTAATGCCTTTTTTTAAATATGTCATTCCAATTAACATACAGATTGGACTAAGGATTAATTTCTTTGCTTTTAATTTTTTATTTTTTAAGAAGCTGTAAACCTTTTGTAGTAGATGGACCTTTTTAGTGGGCATAACTTATTTTGAAAAGCCAGTGCGTCGGTACTTATCCGTTATAGCATCAAACTTTTTTCCAACCAATTGCTAGTGGCACTTTGTATCTGCCAGGCTATCAACCACCTCAATTAAAAACTATATTTACTTTCGCACGAGGATTTTTTTTTTGTTTACATTTTTGTACTACAGGAGGACAGGGAATTTTCGTCGGATTGTCTAATCACTTCTCTATATTACTTAATTTCAACTTGATTTTCTAGCATTGCTTCGATGTTAGACTTTTGTTTTACTCCGTGTGTCACTGTGAAGTTAATTTTATTTTATTTGTATCTGCACCAATCAAGATCCTGGCTGTATTTTACAAAGCCAGAAGAACAATATTACAACCCGATTAAATACGCGATATGAGGCTTAATAAGGAAGGGGCTGAGGGTGAAGGGCCAATGCTAAGCCCGTTTTAACCTTTAATCAAGTTGTAAACAGCCGTAAAGCATAAAAGGCTGTTATGCTTGTCGGCTGATCATGATTTGATAAAAAGCAGAAACAGACCTGTAATCGACATTTAACGGGGGACCGTTCAAATTTAAAAACAAAATGACGCTAATCGTTGAAGGGTAACTGTTGGATTTCGAAGTGATAGTTTGATACCTTACCTTCATGTTTAATCCAGTTTTTACCTTATTCAACCATTTCTCAATATCGAATTCCGTATGAGACAACATGGTGTTCGAAACAAGTGACAATCGAAACAGAAGAGTTTAATATGAAAAAACTTGTTTCGTTGTTCGTTGGTTTCTCGCTTGGTCGTCGGTTTGTTATTGTTCTTCAAGTTAAATGATATTAAGTGTGGTGTTTTGTTGTGATTTTAAGAACTTCAACTACATCGGTGAGCGAATGGTTTCCCATTTTCCTCTCATTCCAATAATCTTTCCACACCCATAATTAGACACTTCTATCAAATAGTAAAGTTTATTGTTTTACAGTCCACTATTTTACAAATTTATCTGAAGCTGAAAACGTGGTGTTTTATCACAGCTTCGGATCCAACAGTAACGATGTCAAATGTGACATTGGTTCGAAACACATCAACTTGAGTGTTGGTTCATTTTTACTAAGCTCGTTAAATGGATAACTAATATTAATAGTAATGTGATTTCATTAACATGTTTAAATGTTGTGCTAGATTTGTAGAATTATGGTTAAAGTATTTTTGTTCACAAAAATCAAATGAACTTTAAGCAAAATTTAAAAAAAATATTTCTACAAACTAGCTCAATATTGTGAAATCCCACAAATATAAATATATTTTACTAAATAACAAAAATGTATATTTTGTTAGTGACAAATATTTGATAATATAAAAAAAATTACAACCCATCAAAATATAGTGGTTTAACAAGTGTGAGTATTGTTTCCAATATTTCAATTTATGTTTTAATCCAAATTTATAACTAGCTTAGCTACACTTTCACTGACTTAACATCAAACTATCATTTTGTTCATAACATTAATTGAAACGTTCTGTTTTTATTATTATACTCTATTTTGTTTAGACACCCATAAAATCTAGTTCATTGTTTGCCGCAGTTAAGGAAATAGTTTCTAGTTTTGGCATTAAGCCCATATGCAATTATTTTAATAAGGTGGTGAGTACCAGTTTTTTGAGAAGGTACTTTTGGCCACAACCATCTAGGAGTTCCGAGTATTCTACGATTCGTCTGATAAGAGTACTTACGTAAGGTAATGAGAAGTTTTGCACCTTTTTGGTTAACCTCCAACGCCAACATTCATGGACTTCAAAATAAAAAACTACAGCTGCTTTTTAATATGAAAATGATTAGATCTAAACTGCTAAATACTATATGTGTGTCTTTTTAAATCTGTATGTTTTTTAAATTATTTTATTTACCCTAAATATGTCACGGAAGGGATGAAACAAAAAACCGAAAAATGTATATTTAAAAGAAAAGAAAGGTTGGTATTAATAATTTCAAATGACTACATGCGTTTAATCATCAAATCTCTTCTGGGAAATCGTTATAAGCTTTGATAATATCGTAGAACTAACGTCAAACCTTCACCGAAATGAAAATCACAAATTCCAATTTGGGTAGGTCTTCTGCGATGGATGAAATTAAATCCGTTTCAATATTACTCTTCTAACAACACCTGTTTTTGCCATTTGGTGAAATTTTTTTCAATAAATTTTTTTTTTATTTCATCGTATGAAATCTATCTACTATCTACTTCATAGTCAACATCGTTCACTATAATAATTATATTTTTGTAGAAAGCAATCACTTTGTGGTTGTACTTATTAAATGAAAATGAAATAATAACTTTGTAAAAGACCACAGATTTTATATTAATTATTTTGACCGACCGGTTTCGCTTAGCCTGAGCATCATCAGGGTACAAAATTAAACTAAAAAAATATATTCAAATCACCTTCTCAGTTGATGTTTTGCCTCTTTTATTTCATATTATCTGTCTCTTTCTCTCGGTTTTATTTGTTGTAATTTATATGTTATTCTATTGTTTTCTCACTGTTCTCTTATTTCATTTTATATTATGTTCTCCATTTGTATCTATAAATAACCGCACTTTGTATTTTTTGTTTAGTTTCATTTTGCACCCTGATGATACTAAGGCTAAAGAAAATCGGTCGTTCATAGTTTTTTTTAATCAAATCTGGGGTCTTATACAAAGTTACAATTTTATTTTCATTAAATATAATTACTGTTGATAAAGCAGCAGAAATATATGTATACTTTTTTGTTTCTTTATTCATTACATTCTAAAGTGTAAATGTCTAGAAATTGTTACATATGTAAAGCCCTAGAAATACATAAAAACTGATATTATTATTCATACAAACATTGCACTAGCAGTAGCACAGTACAACATAGGATATTTAATACATAGACCTACGATAGCCACTGTTTTGACGATGGTGAGACCATTTCAATATACATCCCCCTCTTTCCCATATGCTCATCTCTTCATCTTAACGTAGAACGTTGGACATTGTAAATGCTTCTTGCGGTCACCTTTGATACAAGAGCTTTGCCAGAGTTAAGTATTAAAGTGGAAATGTAGGGGAATACTATTCCTTGAAATACTTCACATGTGAACTCTCTCTAATGTGGTAGACAGACATTCGAGATACACAGAAACTAATATAGGACTGTGGTATCATCTTTCAAGCTACGACCTTTTATAGTATACCGCTTTTTATTCAAAATCAACGCTTTGCTTCGGCTCCTGCTTTAATCAAATGAACAACACCTACATATATTTTGCGCTTCCTGCAATTGATATATATTAAAGGTACAGTGAACATCTTTAATAGTTTGTTTTGCGATGTGGGAAAGGTATTGCAATCCATAACATTCTAAATATATTTGGGCGTAGGTACAAATTCACAGTTTGTCCATAGCTCTTGACATGCGTATATAGAGATGGTGTAGGTTACATAACCCATCACACTGGAATTCCTCTATCTTACTGTTGAAATATTACCTTTTTAAGCACACACATTTTATTCCTACTTGTTCGACTTTTGGACTTTTTCAATTTGTTTTACTTTTACACTTTTTTTTATTTCCACCAGCTTTCTTTTTATTTCAATGGTTTTTTTATCTGTTTTTTTTGTAACACCATGGAAAGCAACTGTTCACAAAAATTATTTAAATTTAAAAATTAAATTCCATAGACCAAATTTAAAAAAGAAATGCTTTAGAAAAGTATGTGTGTAATATATAGATAGTGGATTTTAGTGCTAGTGTCTTATTTAGATATTTTTCTTTGTTGGAATCTGGATAGAGAGTGAGTTCACTGATGAGGGAATTCTCCGGCATGTAAATCATGTCCCTCATTCTTACAACCCCCATAAGTGTAGAGAACCCCTCCGTGAGGGGGAAGAAGCTCTTCTATATTCTTAAAGATATCGTCGTATAATCGCAGAAGGTTGCAGCCTCACCACTTACTCTTTCCACTGCCCGCATACGCGATGAAGGTAGCAAAACTTTACAAATATATAAATGCGCGAACCTCTGGATACTGTTTTATTTTAAACTTATATGGTGTACCATTAAGTATTACAACATAAATTCGAAGAATTTTCTTTTGATTTCCGGCTAAACGACAAAGTTCAATTTCAGATTTAAAAAAAAATACTGTCTTCATTTTGAATGAAATTTAGATAAGACTTGATTATATTGTGACGTATTTTTGTCAATTTCATACTTTATTAATAAAAAGAAGGTGACCCAGATAAAATATGCAAGAAGAGAATATTGTAAATAAACTTGAAATAACCTTGAATAATGTATTTACTTTCTCCAACACTTAATTAATCGCATGATTTATTTACGCCTGTTAAAGGCTTTTTACATAATATTAAAATTTAAAAAAAGAAATAATTTACTCATAATGAAACATAAAATGTTTAGTTCTTCGGAAAACAATAGATAAACACTTTTGGATTTATTTTTTATTTTATGAAGATACCTTGAGTATATTTTACCTCAGAACAAAATAAGAAAATACCTTATTTATTTTCTTTAAATCAACATTTTGAACGTGATTTTCGTTTATATTATGTTCAAAGTTTCACAGCCAGAGTACCTCAAAGCTTTGTTTTATGTCCCACCCTCTTCAAAATCTACTCAAGCTATCTCCCAAGCCCCGGTCCCTACAACCTTTGCACGAACATTTTATAATTTCCCGATGACACTGCTACCATTTTGAGTTCAGTAAAATTACTAATGGTTACCCGAAACTTTTGCAGGTAGGCGAAGTCAAAATATTGAAAAATATAAGATTTCACTAACTTTTCCTCAAAATAAATCAAAAATTCACACAGACGATACACGCAGATTAAATGTTTCTATATGCCAACTCTCGAGCGGCGAATGATAAAAAAACGGCGTAAGGCTAAAAAGTGGGTTGAAAAAACGAATGTTCACCGCCGGCGTATAGAAGGGGAAATAAGGTCAATTTTGCTGTAGTAGGCCTAGCAGGGTGTTCTGCCTGAGGCATTCATTTTAATTCATTCTGATGAACATATCACTATACTCCAAATGAATATCTCGGAAAGTAACTAATTCATCGTATAGAATATTAAAATCTGATCTTTACCACTATGTATTGCTGAAAAACAATTGAAAATTTAAAAAATCTTTTTAAGGTAAGAATGTGCATGGTGAGGGTCATTTTTTATTAATCTAAAATATAAACTACTTACATCCTCGGAAAAAAGATTAATATTAAAGTTTAATCAGAAACCATTCGAATATGAATCTCAGGCAAGCCCCGTTTTTGCGTTAATCAAAGGGTGCTGTTTTGCGTTACTCAAAGTGCATTCGGAAACGCGCTACGGACAATACATCTTCGGAATAGGACCCTAGCCAGTTATATTTGAAACGAGTTGCCGGTATTCGTTTACTTTTTTGATTACCTCCTTCAACTTTTTTCTATACCCATCTCACAAATCTTCCATTCAAGTAACAATACTTTTTCTACGCTCTCCAACAACCAAGGAACCTCTTGTGAGATAACGCATTAAAAAACTGAAAATAACTGGAGTTTTCTCAACGCCTACTCTTGTATACAATGGCAATGAATTCCATGGAGTTTTTTGGCTTACTAAACTGAAAAAAAATAAATTTTAAATGTAAAAAGTTACGTGAACATCAACGTAGAACTTTTTGTTCGTATTTAAAATTAAATCAGTTTTCTGTGCTAGATGTAATAAAAGTCAATCAAAACACTCAGACACTTAAAAATAAAAATAAATGGAAAACTGGTTTTTGCTTAATACTTAGCGAATTCTTGTTCCAAACAGGTAGTTAATTTTTAACCTTGATATGCATTACTATCGTATTGTAATATTAAATAAAAAATGCGGCCCAGACATTTGTTTTAAGGGTGCATTCATTTCAACTTTAAAGCGGAAAATCAGTTTAGGTATACTAAACAGTAATTATTGGATTGTAAACTATAAAACTTTGTTCAACTCGTAATTTCCATAACAAATGTTCATTGATGTATCCATATAATTGTAAATAAATAAGACGAGATAGCAAACTATTTTTTTCCGGGTTTTCTGCTGTTCTGATTTGGATCCAAGAATTATGATTACTGCTAGCTGATAAGTCACCATCAAAGAGAAGAAAACAAAAAGGAAGTAAAATTAGTATCGGTTTAGTTAAAATATTGAGCGAGTCAGATATTTACGTGCTTCAGAAGTTTATTTTCTATTAGTATGGAAAGGCATGAAAATAGTGCTGATGTTCAATAAAGAAACATGTACGTCCGTCAGGAATTGGATAAATATTTTTAGGTTAGAGGTATACAGAGGTATATATATATATATATATTTATATATATGTATGAAGGGGCATAGAAATAGTGCTGCTGTCCAATAAAGATTCATATACGTTATGTTAGGAATTGGATAAATATTTTTAGGTCCTAAAAATATGTAGTTCTAAAATGCTTGATAAGAAAAGTATATATAAATTACGAATGGAAAACACAAAATAATTTTCAAAATGAAAAACAAACAAAAGATAAACAAACTATTTGGAACAAAAATCACATAACTTTTATTTTGTTCCCTTTTTTTTCTTTCTTTAATATTAACTCCACCCAGGTCTTTGTAAGCTTTAGGAATGCTGTGTGAAGGGTGAAAGTTCTTTAAATATGAGTAATAATATAATTTTAGTAAATATATCCCCATAATATAGCGATAACATTTTTTTTTTGTGAAATTGATAAAACCATTCAATGAATTTTATTTCGAAATATATGAAGCAACCGTTCTCTTAAATGAAGATAAAATTGACCAGATTCTTTCCGTTATCATTTCATGGTAATGGATCTTAAATGCGAATGGGTGAATTTAAATTTAAATTGAAAAATAAAGTCATATCGATTTCCGTAACGCCTTGGATAAAGTTAGCTGATGGGCGCATACATAAGTGCGAGGGGAAACAGACGACGTGCACGTGGATTATCTCCTTCCACCCACATCTACAGTGGATGGAAGAAGAACTCATGGCAAAATGATTGAATCAATTACTAGAGTTGGGTCATGTCGAGTCAGTCGAGTAGGAGTCGATCTACGGATAAATAAAAATAGTATAGGAATACTAAGACGTAGCTAGTAACATCTATTTTTTTTGTAATTACACTGTAAATTTGTACAATTGTAGGCAATATTGTCGCTATATAACACTCTATTTCAAATATGATGTAACTACATGGATATATTAGAATTTTATTTATTTATTAGTAATTCCGAATCGCGTGTGAAAACAACTGCGTTAGGTTTACAAATTGAAACTTGTACTTGGGTATGAACTGAAATTACATTTTTACATGGCGTAATCATACACCACTGACTCTTTTTCGTAGTTAAATTTTTCACGCTTACAGTAACGTAAATCAATACATCATAAATTGATAACTTTTGAAGAAAAAAATACTTGTATACGTGGTTATATCTTCTGTGAATACCCCCTACTGAAAAAAGATGTTAAAATTTGACATTTAAATCTTTAACGTTTTATTATCAATTTCAATGTCTAATTTTGAAGCCGGATTGAGTTTTATTTCGTATTTTTTTATATAGGGTTTTCAAGCAAGCTTTACTAAAACTGTTATAAACTAAACAGAATGAACGTCAAAAGGCTTGGTTTTGCTGAAAAAATAGACGATGGATCGATTAATATATAATATAATATGAGTTACAAATATGACTCACCACGCCTACTTATTATTTATTCGCGTATTTTTAGATTGGGAGCACACTTATTCACAGAGGCTTGATACACGCGTCACTTGGGAAGGGGTTGGTTTCAAGGATGAAAAACGAAAAGGTTTTTGATGCGCGGTGCTAGAATTGTTCTATGAAACGATTATTATATGCGGAACTATAAAGGAAGGTTTTTCATAAATGGTTACGAACCAACACGAGAGAATATGAAAATTGATGTTACCAACGCAAATGTAAATACCAAAATATAAATAACATCTCAATTACAATTACACTAGTGGTAAGTCAAAATTCTGTAACTTAACTCACATTTATTTCTAAATACAAGATTTTTTCACAAAGACAATAGTCAATAATTAAAGTACTATATGAAGTGCTATGTTTTTTTCACCCTGTTCTAGCATTGACGATAAATTATTTTAGAATTATTCCACTAATATTTATTTTCCTATCGTTTGCTGTTGTAAGATATTTTCATATTTTTCAAGGACAAATTAATGTTTTAGTTGTATTTACTTTATATTAGTTACTTGTACATCAAAGTTTACAAAGAATCTAATTATGATTCATATTGTTTTTAACTTGATCATAATATTATAACTTTTAAACCATTTGAAATTGCTAATACATTTTAAATGGTTCTTTGACAGGATATTTTAAATTTATTGATTTGCATAATTTTGATGGTTTCCGGCAGCGCATGATAAAATTTCATCCCTTTGTAAAGTAAACTGTTTTGTGTATTGGTTGTATTCTTGTTTGGTAATCAGATTTATTTGCATGTCCTTTTCTTGTATAATGTTGGTGAATATCCACATTGTGGATAATTTTGTCAGAAATAATTTTGGTAACAAGTTATTCTTCATTTTATGTGTAAATATCAATGTGCTTAATGCTAGCTGAGTAACCAGATTTGAATAGTCAGATACTTCACTTCCCACCTTTCATACCCCATATTCGACTTGCAAGTTGAAAACCACACTAAAGAAGTTTTGCAAGAGCTGCGAAGTTTAATATTGAAATAAAATTGTTACAATTCTACAATACTTTTAAACATTGGAAAAATAATAAACATCAGAGATATGTGCCAAAAAAATAATGGGCAATCATTGGAGATACAGGATTAATATTTTATTTGGAAAAATATTTTAAATATTATCGCTTGCCGTGTAATCTTCGTAATTGTTGTATTCATAAGTAACAAATGTTTGAAAAGATTTCTCCGCATTATTTTATTATTATAAAACAGCCTTATTGCTAAATAAGAGCATTGTATTTATTTTTGCGTAAGTCCTCCTCTCACTCAAGTTGCACAACTTTATTTACAGTCTTAATCCTTAGCATTTATGAAAAGTTATAGTCATATGAACTTTTATCTCATTTAAAAGATTATCTAGATAGAAATGATTATATACATGATAAGGCTTTTGGTAAGTTTGTTTTTCATGTGCCACATTCACAAATACACATAGAGGTTCCAAAGAAAACTGTTCGAAAAGCTTTCCGCTGAAAATAATGCTAATATTTCCTTTCGGTATTCATATTCATACTACCCAATGTTAATCTTTTAACTTATTACGCGACTTCATTTATGTTTCACATCTCTGTAAAGGAAGAAAGTCGGCGAGGGAAAACCGTTTTTCCGGTTTACTTTTAGTCGCTTCCTCTCAGATAATTGATTTTACATTGCTCGTATGCATATGAATATGTGTTTACGTTTAAATACCAATTTATAATTTAATTTAATGATAATAATGTTTTTTTAATAATTTCAGATTAATCTTATTTAGCAACAATTTTTATTGAGCGCTACTAATTTTGACTAAACTTTAATGTGACAGCTGTTTCGGCGTTCAACTCTAATATTATAACCCTTTGTTTATTCCACATGGCGATGACTTATTCATATGAATAAGGTTACCACCACTCCTTTTTTTTGTTAAGTTTAATAACTAGTGTTGGTATAACCAAACTAGACTGAATTTTATGTTTTGTTTGTTTATATTTAACGTTGAAATCCGTATTTCCCAATTTAATCGATAAAAACTATTTTTTTACTGATGACAGATCAGATATAGTTTAACGATGTAAATACTAATACAAATACTAAAGTCAATTGCCATTAGTTATTCACTTTCATAAAAGGTGGTGTATTTGGTAAGTAGATACCTCTATTGATTATTTAATAAATTACTTTAAGAAGTTACACTTACATTTCACACAAGTTATACACATTTTAAGAATTGTAAATTAATAATATTTATTTTTGAATAATAATTTTGGGGGATTTTTATAAAGTAAACACAAACTATAAATATATAATAATGATAATGAGGAATGTAAATGACTGAAGAATATCAAGAGCGAATAACTCCACTTAATAATAGATCCTTGAGGATAAGTTCCGGAAACAATGAAAGATCCACGTCATATCAATCTTGACAATAAAACGAAAAAAATTGAGCCCCTCCAACTAAAAACTCTCGAACGGTGAGCTCTGGCTTCATTAAACTTGCACGCTTTTTTGTTTCGGAAGAAAATTTATTTCCAGAATAACGTTGTTATTTTCAGTTCAGTTTATTTCCGTCGTGAACCATAGAGTTAAAAAAAAATAATGTAGGGTTAGGAAGAGTATTTCAGATAAAGTTTGATGATTTTTTTTACTTAGATAGCGCTCCTTTGGTTTTATGTCGAAGGAAAAAGGATGACAATACAAATTTTTATGGCGCTATTTTTATAGAATGCGTACGATATCAAGGGCGCAGTCTAATTAAAAACCATTATAAAATTGGCGAAGCCGGGTAGTTAGACGTGTAATTTTTTGTGTCAGTAGGTACCGCACGAGTCCAAGCTATTTAAAGCCAGCGGGACTATATCATCCTAATATTGGGGTATGTTGTGAACCTGAAGGGAATGAGGACAAGAAGGGGTGATGATGGGGAAGAGAAAGTTTGAGAAGTACCTGGATATTTAGAACTTATCACCAAACACGGCTAAAGCCATTTCAAGCAACGTTTTGATTCTGAATGGTGGTCTTTGACCAGAATGATACTAAGAGTATCTAAAACTCTGATAATAATTACAAAACATGAAAGTAAATAGTTTTTTAAAGTTTTTTTGAGAGAATATGTGTGTACCCCATTTTTTTTTAAAAGGAGATAAAAATGAAGTGAGCAATTAAAGACCGATATGCCTTTTATCAAATAATTCAAATTGTTTGAAAAACTTATTTTAAATAAAATAATTCACTGTAAACACTGTATAATATAATAACCACTAATCTCACCTAAACAACATGGCTTTATTTCAGGAAAATCTACTTTGTCTAATCTTTTAATGTTATATCAAAATTATATATCCGAGTGCATGTCCATGAAGCTACAAGTCTATTCTGTCTACACCGATTTTAGCAAAGCATTCGACAGAATTAATCATGACTTATTATCTTAATAGGCAACTAGCTGTTAAAATTGATAGCTTAACTTTGTATAAATTCATTGCTACCAGTGGTGTTCCTCAACGGTCACATTTAGGACCAATTATGTTTCTACTATTTGTGAACGACGTTTTATTACTATGCGACGATCTATTTTCAGCGATGTCGAAATGTTAATGTTTGCCGATGATCTGAAAATTTACAAAACTATAAGAAATGTTCATGACTGTCAAACATTGTTAAGTAATTCGTTCGAACTCTTTGTATGGTGCCTAAATAATGATTTACAACTCAATATAAGTAAATGTCTAATTATGATATTGTATAGAATAAAAAACCCACTAATTTATCATTATACCATAAACGATACTTTGCTAACAAATGTAACCGAGCTAAATGATTTGGGAGTATACTTTGATCAAAAACTAAACTTTAATAATCATATTGAAATCGCATCAAATAAAGCTTTAAAAATGTTGGGTTTTATATTAAGAATATGGTGTCAATTTAAAAACATTCACACTTTTAAAAAAATGTACATGTCATTAGTTAGGAGTCAAATTGAATAAAACTCAACAGTGTGGGCACCAAGTTATGCCATTTATTCCCGTTACAATAGAAAGAGTTCAAATAAATTCTTAAGATTTATTAACTTCAGAATGGGCATATTAGGGAAATGTATCAATCACGATTATCTTCTTTGTCACCTTAATTTATTGAGATTGTCTGAACGGAGAATAATTACCGACTTTATTTGCTAATACAAAATTATAAATTCAATGATTGACAGCCTTGAAGTATTAAACTTGATTTCATTTCATGTTCCTAGCAATACGGTTACAAGGCAGTACCTACCGTACTATTGTTGCAATTCTGCTTCAACCTCACAATTCAACACGCCTACGCGACGAATGCAACATCTGGGGAAACATATACTCCGATGTCGCTAATATATTTAACACATCAATATCAAACTATCAGTCTAATTCAGTACAGTTGTTGTCATCTGGTAGAGCTAAACTAATAGTTGAAAATATTTAACTCTGGACCTGTTATTTAATATTATTTTTTTCTTTTCTTTTACAATATTTTTGAACCTGTTATTTATTAAATATTATTAGTTCTACCATATAGTTATTTTTTATTAGGTTCTACCATATTTTTGTATCTGTTGTTCAATATTCTTTTTTGTTTTATTTTACAATATTTTTTGCACTATTTATGAGGTTATTGCTTAAAAAAAAATGTTAACATTTGTGTAAAAGCCTATAATGGGCGTAAATAAATAAATAAACATTTTCAATTTGCTAGAAAACACAAATACTGAGGCAGTCATAAACTTTTAAAAAATAACCGTAAAGTTTAACATCCAGAGGAAAAATGTTCCTCAAAACTCCATATCAAAAAGGTGTGCTGCAGACGTTACTCCATACCTACTCACACAGCACTATCAAGTACTTCCAGGAACGAATGATAATATTCTGCGCAAATTCTTTAAAATAAAAAAGATTTCTGAAAATAAAAAAGAGAAATCTGCTTACTTGTGTTCAGGGGCAGTGCTTGAAACGTTTCGGAGGAACCCAAAATTTGAGACTCGACATTACCAAACATCTTGATAAAGACTGGCGTCAGGCGCCTTTTAAAAAACTACCGCCACACGAGGTTCATCCAACCCAGCAAAATCGGAGCCGGATTTTATAAAATATAGGTATCAAACGATATACATGCATCACCGTATATAGCTTTACGTTTTGTTTTCTTAAATAAACAACTGAATTATTTCCCCTCCCAAAACTTTAATTTCTTTGAAACTCAAAAACAACATATTGTTAACTGTTTTATTTGTGGTCGAAATTCTTTATGTTTATTTTTGAATTAGTGGAACTAAGTTATAAAAGTTTTTGAATCATACATTCATATTGAAGTACTACATGTAAAGCTTTTGCTTCAAAGATTATTAAAAGAATTTTTGCGATCTTTAAAGAATATGAAAATAGAAAAGACATTAATAAAGACAAAAAGATTAAGTAATGACCGAGACTCAAATTCAAGACCCCTTGTCTACCCGGGAGCAACTTATCAATCAACTTTTTTTTATCTAAATCAATTTATTTACCGTTCTCTTTAACAATCTCATACTTCTTAAAAAATATTAATACTTTAATTTTTCACTTTTCTGATATTTGGCATCCATCTTTATCGTTAGCAAAGTTCTATCCAAAAACAATTTCAAACACAGAAGTCAGACACAGTGTCTAGAACAGTCATCCATTTCTATTTTACGGAGGATGTATGACTTTTTTCAAGTATAGAATTAATTTTTAAATAAAAAATAACTTATCAAAGCTTAACGCTTTTTTAAATTAATTTTATTTTTTGGTTGGGGTAGTAAGAGGTGGAGTATAGATCTCGACTTAAAGTCTTAAATTAATATTTTTTATGTGTCTTTTTCAATGTTCATATTATGTAATAATCAAAAATAATTATTTGTTGTCAGTACAATTTTTTGTTTTGTGTTTTCAGATAATCTTTCTCTTATAGATCGTTTTTCTGTGGCAACTGGAAAAAATATGTTGATTTGTTTTATATCTGTTTTGACGTCGTATTGATTATTGAGAATTTTATTGCCGAAATACATGTACTACGCAGCCATTGATCTCTCCTTTTAACGAGATCAGGTAATTTTGAATATTGAAGGCATTGAGTGGAATCTACTTTTTGTTAGCAGATATAGGAGATGGTTGTCAACTTTGATCGTAAATCTTCAACCGCTTAAACGTAATTACAAAAAACCAGAGCTTCAATAAATACATAAATTTTCTTTACTCTGTAAACAAATAAAAATATGAAATAAAAGTAAATTTGTTTTGACACCAATATATTGGACACATACACCATCCAGTTTTGGCTCTACCTGAACCTTCTTTAGGGTTGAATAAACATGTACTAAATATGTAATAAATAGTGCATATTTATTCAACCCTGAAAAAAGTTTAGGTAGAGCAGAAACCGGTTTGTGTATGTGTTTAATAAAGTGGTGTTAAAACAAAGATACTTTTATTTCAAATTTTATTATGTCTTACCACAAAGTGACTGCTTCATGTCAAAGTTTAAGCATAAATATATTAAATTCCCAAACTTCGGTACGATTTTTCCAAGGAAGCATTGCAAATATATTGATTTCTCCTAGACATTGTTTCTTATGGACTCCATCATTACAGAAACAACACAATTTCTTGTGTACTCGAGGAAACATGTTGCCTCGGTGCGTTCCTCTTGTAAGAAAATGTTTTGTAAATATACATTCTGAGATTACACAGCTTTGGTTGACACTGAAAATCCTTTCTTCTTCAAAGCGGCTCCCATAAAGCTATTGCTTAACTAAAAAAGCTCTAAGAGCAATTGAGCTGGATAAAGCGGGTAATTTTACAAATGCTCGGGATAACATTTCTTGTGCAAACTTGGGGCATATCTGTAGTTTTTGTTATTTTAATCGCGTAAATTTTTTTGTCCAATTTAATACATATTTAGTTATACTCGTATGTGCAAGCTTAAGTTTTAATTGTCTTATTGTTGTAATATACGGTGTTAAAATAATGATTGCAATACATATTTGAAAATTAAAATCTACCTACTTTATATCATGTAAAAACACAAAATGTACAAATATCTCGATGTAATTAAGAAGGTAACCGAAATATTTATTTTTACTGTAATACCGTTTAAGATTTTTGTAATTATGCCTGAGACCTGTAGAGCTACGAAAACCGTGATTTAGGCAATTTTGTGAGACTGACGGAAGTGGGTAGAGGAAGGAGATGGGGGAAGTAATTAAGTAATGTGCTATTCAATGAGCTATTCGTTTCAGGAAACGCTTCGATTTTTAATGGTATTAATGGTACCAAAAGATTATTTCGTTATTGGAAATCAAGTGCAGGTAAATATTTTCAATTGTTTTATTTATGAAATTGGATTAACCAGAATACTTACATTTTGTGTATATTTTTTTCCCTACGTGATTGTGAACCTGTGACTTCTGACTATGGAGCCATTGAACGCAACTTAAAAAAAATACACCACAAAGTTATGCCTCTTCAACCTCAACGAATAAATGCTTTCATAAATATGAAACAATCGCATCTTTGTAATGTTGAGCTAGTTATAGGAAATCCATTAAGAAAATAAAGAAATTTAAAAAGCAGTTTTACCATAAGTATAAAAGTTTTTTGAACTCAATAATAAAATCACTTGCCCATACCTGTCCGTACCCTTCATTTTAAACTAAATCAACAAGAGCTCGGATTTTTTTGTTGTTGATGTTTTAACAATTTTTATTTATTTTACAAATTAAAATTACCCTTCAAACCTTCATGCTTCATCGTAACAATGATTACTGAAACATTATTAACTATCTTTAAGGAATACAAAAATAGAAAACACACGGAAAATTAAAATTTTAGATTGTGACCGAGAATGTAACCGGGAAACCTCCACACTATCCATATACCAATACTGTGACCCCAACCAATTCATTAAGCGTCATTTTTTTACAATACTTCTTGAAAACTATTAACATTCTTAATTTTAATTTTTTCCAATATTTTTTGGTAACCTTTTTTATAATCGTGATAAAAATTCCATCTCAAAGTCTTCACTAATATTTAAAACTAACAAAACAGTAACAATAAGTTTTATGAATTCTACGCAACCTCGTTAAAGCCTCAGTAATTATTTAACGCTTCAAACTAGTTTCCCCGGAGAGTATAATTATTAGCTACCCAAGTGACATTGTCTGAAGATTCGCAAAAGCCTCAAAATATGACGTTTTCCACCTCCGAGAACTAAACAATATTAAGTTCGTTTTCATAATTCGTATTTGAAACGCATAACACAAAATTGGTAAGGAGAAACTAAATTTGCATAACAAATCAGAAACACATTCTTCCTCTCCTGGATTCTTGGAGCTAGCAAGAGAATTTGTATATCTTATAATGCTAATAACATCAACGTTATGCTTAACGATTTTCATTCCACTGTTTCAAAATATTATGTCAGTGTTCAAATTAATTGTAATTATGCGAATATTTTGTTTCCGGTAAAGAATATCATTGTAATTTCATAGTTGAGACTTTTCAATGAATATTTTACGTTGAAATGTAACTAGTTGTAACAAAACAATTAAATACATAATTCATAAATAGTAGTTACTACCCGGCTTCATCCGGGTTTTAATTAGTTTTTTTTTTTGTATTTAACGATTGTTTGGTACAGAATATGAAACAAACAATATGAAATATTATTTTCGAGAGCTATACCATTGCAAAATCACTTGATCGTGTCTCTCGTTGTATTGCGACCGTTTGTCTTCAATGCTCGGCTAAAACGAATTACTTTCGTTCGATAACGATCACCTATGATTGTTTCAGTTGGTTATAACAGCCGTAAATATTCGGTTTAGCCGTCGACGTGGAAGCATGGCTGGGAAAACCTCATAATTTTCTGCGCTCGGAGTTTTCGTAATGAACCCATTTTCCGTCCCGAGTCACAATGCGATGCAATCCCTTCCGTTTTTGCCATCCGAGCAACTGTTCACAAGCAAACAAACGCCGTTCAACATCTTTCGGTTTTAACTCGTACGGAAACTCAGTTACCTTGCTTCTGAATCATTGCCATGGCTTTGAGGCGTTTTGAATTTGCTTGTCAAGTCACTCCCAATAATCGTGCCAATTTTTCTCGACTTTGACACGAGTTTAGTGATCAAGTAATGCCTCCAATTCTGCATCTTCGAAAACAGCGAAAGCGAAGTTGTACACCTAATAAGTTCCTATTTTAATGCTGCATAACTCAATATGAAAATGACGTTGTGAGTTAAAAAAGGTTGGGTTGCCCTAAACATCGGAGATGAAAAAAAAAGTCTTATTTTTACTACGGAAAAGTTCACTGTTAGATAGTTTGAATGTAATTTAATGCTTGGTTTAGAGTCCAAGTCTATATTGTAAGTGATTCAAATAATTTTAACGTAACGTCTAAATTAAATTGTTTTTGTTAACATCTCTATAAACCGTCATACACCGGGTATTGCAGGGAGCGCATCACATGCACTTAGAGCAAGAATATTGATACATCCTCACCAAGTCGTAAATATAAATAGAGTGCCGCGAATATTTTAAGAAACAATGGATTTGAATTATTATTTTGTTATGCAAAACATAATGTTTGCCCAAATCCAATCTGTGCAATTTTGGTAAATTTTAATTGGCTTCGATATTTTTTCTGTATTTATTTTAGTTGTATACTGGTTTTCAGTCCAGTACTTTTTATTGAAAATATTTTTTAAATAAAGCGCCCTTGAAGTGAGATTTTACAAAAATGGCGATATATAAATTATCCAAGGATGATTTTTACAGATTATAAAAAACCTTTCTATAATTTACATAATAATATTTACCATAACATTTTTTTTATTATTTTAAACGGACTGCACTAAATACTTCGTGTTATATTTAGGATGCGTATAAAATGAAAGTGTGAAGTGTACCCATAACACAGGGCTTTTCCTATTTTATTTTTGACATGCGTCAACCTCCCTTCATCTTCAAAATTGTAGACGACAAATACCAATATTTGAATGTGTAGTATTTACATATTCGCGCGTGACATCTATCAGGAATAACATCAGTGAGATATAGGCTGACAATAAAAATGGTTACGGTTGATCTGACAAGGAATCAAGTAAGTCTATAGCCACCCGAAAATAAATCGTATTTATCTAGAATAGAGGAAATGATATAGGAGGGGAATTCAAAAATACCACAGAACTGACTACTTATATGAGATGTTTTTCAGAGTTCAAAGTAATGTTTTCGGTAAAATCAACCAAAGTTTGAGTTTTCAACGTCTCTTCAGAACGTCAGTTACTGCAAAAAAGGTTTCTTAGTTCATGAAAAGACATTGAATGGCCCGTGAATGAAAGTGTTTGAAATGGCAAAAGATCGATAGGAGCATACAATCAATTTCAGCGGAAAAAATTGGCTTTTAAAACATTTTATCGGGGTGGGTGCCTCGAATGCTGTCTTGGAAGAAAACACAAATGATGACGGGAGTGTTTGGCCGCGATGAACTTGGAAAAAGTAAGTTTTTTTTTGCTGACTTGTAACCAACAATTACTTAATTCATTATTTTTATTGTTATAATATGTTGCTACATTGAAATCCCGATAAGTTGTAAAAGGTTACTCTGGGACAAGGTAAATTAACAATACATGAGTTACTTCAATTATTCACAATACAGACTAATCAAATTTATACATTTATATTTAAAAAAATGGGGTAATTAGTATTTAAGAAGAGAAAATATAACCAAACTATAAATAGAAACAAAGAAAACATTAAAAAAGCTGAAAAATAATAAGCACTAGTTGAAAATAGAAATTCACAAAAAATAAACAAAATTCGTAGATTAAGTAAGTATGCATGAGTGTACGTAACACCATTAAAGAGTAGCAAACTAATAACAAAAGGGTTATCATGTTTTATTAAAAAACAGTCAAGAGACAAAAACTTGACAAAGTGTTTGATCATACGCACATATACAATATATTTCAGATATATAATCAGTAGTTTCGTGAATTTAATTTATGAGAAAGAGAAAATAAAATCAACGCAATAGTAAAATTAATAATTCCCAGCGATACGGTTTTAGCTTGAAGTCCAAGGTAAAACAGCCTTTTATGACCTTTTCTAAATATATCTAGATAAGTTTTCGGAATAGAGTCGATTATCACCATCACCCGACTTCCGGACCTCTGCCCCCTATCGTATGTGCCCAAATAAAATGACACCAAATGAAATCATTTTGGAACAATGCAGCTTCACGAGGACAAGATTGTGGTGTGTGAACCATGAAGGTTAGCGGAACCTTGAAGTGCAGTGAATGAGAATGTTTATACTCTACCACAGAAAAGAAAAATTATTAGAAAAATAGGCATTTTTATTTTTAAATGAATTTTATAAATATTATTTTAAAACAAAACTTTGTTTTTTTTTATTGACTGTTTCTATATGTATCTAGAAGCGAGTTATATAATGTGAAGGCAATATATTCCTAACATTTTATTCCATACTTTGTGGTGTGTGTAAATGGAATGCGAATTTCATTTTGAAGTTTGTGTGCCTTGTTTGCTAAGTAATTTGTCTAATAGTGCTTGTGATTTCATGTTCAGGAATAATCTTGATTGGAAGGATACCGGTATCTGAAAAATATCCCTGACATGAGTGTCCCACGGAAGACTAAGGACATTTCTGAGAGCTCGGTTTCGGACCATCTGCAAGTCAGAAATCATTTTCTTGGAGGCAAAGCCCCAGATACAGCAGATATAGGATAAGTGTGTGTGTGTGTGTGTGTATCATAGTATAGTAAACTGAAATTAGTACGAGTAATTCAGTGGGAAGTAATCTTTACGACCTGTATAGAACACCAGTTATGGGTGTAATTTTCTTCTTTACATAGTTTATGTAGAGAACACACAAGAGCTGTAAATCTATGATAAGGCCCAAATATCTTGTCTTTTTTTACGACAAGAGTTAATTTGTTAATTCTAAGCCAGCTTGCGCGGTGAGAAACATCATTATTCATTTCTGTTTCGTTTGTAAAAATTCACGGTATTGTCCGTATAAAGCTGTAGCGTTCCTCTAATACCCCACTTCATTTAAATCATTAACATAGATGAGAAAGAGCAAAGACCCAAGAATTAAAGCCTAAGGCACTTCACATGTAAACATGCCGAAGTCACTTGTTTCTCCCCCCCAGTACTACTGCCGAAAAGAGATTTGATAGGTTAGGTCGGAAAAGTTCGAGCGAAGTACCAACAATATCAAAATGTAAATAAAACAGATAAACTTTGTTTAAACCCACTTTTATTTTGAATATTTAGCCGACTGGTTTCGGAAGCACCCTTCCATTCTCAGGACAATATTAAAATTAGCCTAAAATACAAAATATATATATATATATATTCATATTTAGGAGTTGGATAAGAAGGAGAAGGGGTAATTGAGGGAATTATGGGAAAAACAGAGCGGATTACTGGAAATATATCTAGTATAGGACTATAAGATAAATTAAATATTTTTAATATTGAGAGATGGCAAGCCACAAATATGTAAAATCAAAATGATTAAGTTTTTTTTTATCAAAACGTTATGATTTACCGTATGGCTCAAAGTGCAATCAAAACAGTGGATAAAAGAGAAGAGATAAACCGCCAAATAAATTCAAGATTGAATATATTCCTTGTTGGGAAGAGATTTTAGACAAATGAGGAATTTATACGTGAAATCGCTCGTAAAATCGATAAAACAATACTCGGCCAACATCAGATAGAGTTAACTTCAGAAAGGTTATTTTATTAAATAAATAATCTCCCAACAATTGTCGTTCTATTCAGTTCTACTAAATGTTTAAATTCCCACATATTCTATCTAACTCATGTTCGAAATCAACACAAATTTTCCAAAAACAAACACTAGGTACTGCTGTAAAGTGTTTCGAGAAATTCTCGATTTTGTTAATGTAATATTTACCTATCTTGACCATGAAACAATTGCGACTTTTTGCCGACATTTAAACAATTGTGGCTTACCGTAAGTCGAAGCGTCTAACCACGTATCAAAATGCTGGGCCATATAATATGATCGTGAAACTTCAACACGTATCCATTTAAGAAGTAGTTCGGCTATAAATAAGTGCGGCTGTCGAACAGCAGCGTGAATAATCTATTACGTGGTGTTTCGTGAACGTTATGAATAATGTAAGAAGATGTGCCGCGTGCAAATTAGAGAATTAGTTCCGTATTCTGAAATAACAGCATTTCTGTATGCGTAAAGTAACGTGAGAATCCAAGCACTACTATTAAAAACAGACAGATATTATCTGGATGAAATCTATTTTATGGAATCCACAAAGTGTTTTCTTTTTCTGATAATTTAACATAATTTTGTTCTTAGATTTCGAAATCTATCAGCAGCTTTTTGGGTTAGCTGATGATTATGCTTTCTGAATTTTCGAGGAGTATTGACTTATGTTGCGCTTCCTCTCATGTCTTGTGTCAACTCTTTGGACAGCCTCGCAGTGTCTTTCATCATGGTTAAGCCCAAATTAATAGTAAAAATCGCTATCTTCGCTGTGAGAAATTAAGAAAATGAGAAACGAAAAAAAACTCATTCACTCTGCATACGAACTTCGTTTATCCTAGGCACTATAAACTGTAGATCTTCCACACACATATATATTTCTAAAAAAATAAGTGGCCTATTTAATATTTCCTAAAATTCTAGGTTGACTGAGCAAATTCAAACAACATGATACTATTGGCTAAATGATTCTTGAAACATATTTATCTAGTATATTTTTTGTATAAGCACATTTTTATACAAATATTTTGAATGACTGAGTAATAGTTTCCCAAAAAATTCTCTTTGCTCCAACATGTTGACTAAAAAATACTGTACATTTACTTAAATGATCTATTCAGCGGTGCTTTTTAAACCTAAAATTACTCCTATATTAATATTTATAGAGTAAAGTCTAACTAACTAACCATTACGCCGTTTCCCCGCAGGGGTAGACAGAAAGGACAGACCGCCATACAATTCTGTCTTGGCACACACTCCTTGCTTCATTTACATCCATACATACTCTTTTGTTACTCTGACTCTTCACATGACCCGATTCAAGTATTTGATTTACTTGATCGTGCCATGCCTTTCTCGGGCGTCCTCGACTTCTTCTTCCATTCACTTTCACATCATATGTTCTTTTCACACCAATTACCGCTATTATATGAATATAAATTTGTTAAAAAAAAATAAAAAATGCATATGTACATGTAGGAAGCAAAATACTTATATGAAATAGAAAATTATTAACCTAAGATAAGTAAATACTGAGTTCGACCAGATTCAACATCTTGGAACTTAACAGTATTACGAGAAACGTTTCTTTCAGTAAACACATACAATAATGAGTACAAAAATAAAGAACAGTACACAAACAACAAAAAAACACGAGGCAGTTTGTATTATAAGTGCTGTGCTTTTGAGAAAGCAGTAAATAAATAATTGAAAAAATATGGCCATGGGAAAAACCATACCTGAGCATATTTGCGAAAGCTTGAAAAAACTTCGATATATTAAGTAAAGCTTCGTTGATTCTGTTATAGAATGCTAAATTATTTGATTTAATCGTTTCAGACTCAGTTATGAGTAAAATGATTAAGTTACATCGTAAAAACAAACTGTTTTCTCTGTAATGGACCGATGCCAACTATGAAATAACGAAATAGGAATTTCTGAAACTGTTTTTTGAGAGTTTTGACTTTTCCACTATTAAGTTTTCATTGAAAGGTTAGAGCCAGCTACCGCTTAAAACTCATCTAAAAATGGCAGGTTATAGGTTTAACAGAGTGGTAGATACTCTAAGTATCGCCCTGGTAAAAAGACCACCATTCAGAATCGAAACGTTGCTTGAAATGGCTTTAGCCGTGTTTAGTGACCAGACATGAATAGCCGGGTAATCCTCAACCTTCCTCTTCCCAATCTCCTTCCCCTCCCCACTACCTTCAGCCTCACAACATACCCTGTTTGGGGATCCCATAGACACACTGGCTCTAGACGGTTGGGAGCAGTTGAGACTCTTAAGCGGTTTTCATTTAAAAAATAAAATTAAAAATCCATAATAAAAATAATATTTGTAAGAATCAGACTTTTTACAATGCAAAACGGTAACCTGGGTAATTATTGGTTGACAATCTCGTCTAAAGGCAAGCCTGCAAACCATTTTAGAAAAATAAACATTAGATTCCTCTCATTGTGAAAAAATCAAGTAATATGAACAAAATTAATCTAGATCGCATGGCACGGAGTTTCAAAAATTCGTAAATTTAGCTTCGTCTCTTTGAATGGGTAAAGTTTTTAACACTCTTCTTGTGAATATAGAATTTCATTTAATGAAACAGTGTTGAAATATTGTTCCTGTTTATTGTATTTTTTCGTTGTTCTTGTTATGTAAACGGTTTCTACATTATCTCGATGGTTTCGCCGTATTTCCTTAACAGTAACCCAATCAATTAAAATAAATATTTTAGAGTCTTATAGGAAAGTGTTTAATGTCTTCTGGTTGTACTCCGTAGCTCTCCAGGTACACTTACCTGGACATTTCCCATCAATTCTCATCATTTCCCATCCCATTGGTGCCATAATAGATGAGTTGTTGCATTATCCTCATCATATTTTTTCTTCAGCTATTTGTGCTTTCAGCAATTACTTTGTGGTTTGACATATTTAATGAAATGGAAAAATAACTTTGAATGGGACCACAGCTTTTATTTTATTTTTTATAACCGGCTTGTTTCGCTTAGCCTAAGCCTCATCAGAGAACAAAATTAAACTAAACAAAAAATTTTAAAAAGTGTGCGGTTAAAATACACTTAGAATAAAAACACAATATAAAATAAAATGAGAGAATAGTGAGAAAATTTTATCACTACATATTTGCTTAAAAAAATATTATCAACAAAAAATCTGTCCACGCAGAACAATTTATCATGAAAAATTACAAGTGAACATCACCCGCGTTAAAATGATATCATGCCGTTTATCACGTCCTAACAAATGACAATCGCAGGCATTAGAATAAAACTAAATGGGAAAACTACTGATTCTCTCCGAGCTTCTCTTGGTAATAAAGAGATAACTTTGCCAAATGGGTTCCTTTGTAGGCTATAATTGTTCATCGCAAATGACGCGGCATCGGAGCCAACTACCCACAATTTCAGGTTTTGCATAAAGTCTATTGTATTATTTATATTTCACACGCACCGGAAGACTTTTAGTTAAAATAATTGTTAAACCACACAATTCAGTTCCTTTCTTGGTTCTTTGAAAGAGCTAGTATGAATAAACCCGTTGTAGATAAGTAAACTCGTTTCAAAACAGTTTCAGAAAGGGAGTATCGTGTAAAATAATTACTCGAAGTTAATGCCAAGTAAATTCTAAACTAAAGAGTCGCTTTACACATAACGTTTATTTGTTGCGATTATTTGGAGTACGGTATTTACCAAATATCCTCATTTTGATATGTCAATTTTCATCCCAATATTATATCCAGGCATAAAATGAAGATTAAATAATAACTGTGTAAAAGACCACGGATTTTATTTTAATGTTTATGACCGACTGGTTCCGCTTAGCCTAAGCATCATCAGTGTACAAAATTAAACTAAACAAAAATACATAGTGTGTGGTTATACATACTCACACATACAGAGGGAGAATACAATGTAAAATAATTTAAAAAGACAGTAAAAAAACAAAAGAATAACATTTAAATTATAACAAAAAAACAAAGAGAAAGAGACAGATAATGTGAAATGAAAGAGGCAAAACGTCAACTGAGAACTTGATGGAAGATTAATGAGAAATTTTATGAGTTTACGGGAAGTTTACCTAATATTGAACTACTGGACAAATTTAACTGTTTATTAAGAATGTGACAATTAATTTTATTTGTTTTTTTTAATTTATAGTGCTTCTAAATTATTTAATCTGTTACCATGACCATTTTTATGGAGAATATGAGCAGAGTACAAAGCAATCATTTCATTTTCATTAAATATGTCAAACCACAAAGTGAATGCTTTTTACGAATACATTACTTCAATATCTTTATCTTCATCACGTCATTAGAAGTGATAGTTACAAACCTGAAAACTGACAATCCAGGAAAAGAAGTAGAGGAAGATTGCCGGACTTTGTGGCTGGAATCCGACATGAATGACACGATTGTAGTTCTGCTAAAGAGCACGTGTCAAAGGAGTAAATATATTTGATCTCGCATTATGTCAAAATAATCATGTCATATTATAGTGAGACATCTGTGTGATTAAAGATCGTTGTCCTTAAAACAAAAAGATATAGTTATTTTCTGTATTGCCAAAGTGAATAAATGAAAATAGCCAACCCATCGTTTTTTACTTAATATTGAATCTACACAGGAATGCCTCAAGTGAAATAATTTCTCTCTGGACCTATTTTATGAAATTACTAATTTTACTCAAATTACGGATTAACCTACTTTGTTTTCGCTTAATCCATAATTCAACATGGCATAAAAGGATAAGACGGCGCTTCAAATTCACGAACAATTCCTTCAAATTGTACAAAAAATAACTTTTATTATAACATTAAGGAAGTCATTTTTACACCCTTTAAAACTCATATTTAAAGTCACACAATGTCTCCTTTTGTAGAACACAACTTATAAATTATAAGAACCCGACAAACATGTAAATAATATTTGTTTTAATAAAACCGTCCGATTCAGAAAAACAAAATTTTTTTATCAAAATGCATGTTACTGCTTCCAATATATAAATATATATTTGTTAAAATTGTTAACAGAACTACAAATGGAGAAAATTAATGTTATTCATTACCACAAAGAATAAGTTTATTTTTTAAAATATGATGAAAGCTAAAGCTAAAAATAAAAATAAATAAAAATGATAATTTTTTGTTAAACCGAACAAATTACACGCATCCCTCCCAAATGCAAACAAACACAGCTTTTTCATAAGACATTATTATTTTTTTTGAATTCATCTATATTATACAGAAAACGTATATATTTTTTAATACTTACTTAATTATATTTATATCTTTCCTTTTGTTTGAATATTTTTTTTTTCATTAATTATAAATAATTATATTCACTCAGTAGCCATTTGATTAAAAAAAATATTACTCGATGTCAAAGTTTTGAAATTGTTACGGTTCTAGAAACGGCTTTTGCAAAGTATTTTTTATGTTGAATTTATTATTCCTACTAATGATTTTTTCTAAACGTTGATATCGTTATTTTGTGCATTTTTTCTCTGTGAACATATTTTTTTATAAAACAATCGTCTTTTGGCAGTGACCATATCGTAAAGTTTTTAAATAGTCTACCGTGGTTTTTAAATCTTTAATAACACACATATATTTTTAATCAATAAAACGTGTGTTTAAAATTTTGTTTTAAAAACTCTTTTTTTTTATTGTGAATATTTTCATGATTTTTCAGTTTTGGTAGTGCGCTGCACGGCATGCTGAAAAATCTACATACAAAAAAAAACATTTTGAAAATACAAAATGTTTTTGGCTACAACAGCACCAAAAATTACGTTTTTTTACATCTTAGCACTCTAAAACCCTAAAAAGTCACGAACAGCCCCACTGGATGAAATATACATTTAACTGACGGGTAGCGTAACTCAGCGGTGGTGAAAATGATCATATATGTTAGTCGACGAGTATAACGAATAGACAATTAACACAGAGGTGGTAACATACCTCCTAAGATTTTTAAAATACTTACGTACCTGAGCGATATCGTGTTTCAAGCTACACTTTTTAATCAAAGTAGGAAGGAGGGCTTTTACGGGTATTTAATAATTAAAAATCAATCAATAATAATACCCATTTAAGCGAAGGTATTATCTATTAAACGAGAAATTTCGATACATAGCGGCTAAGATATTTGAAGATTGTTCTAACATCAAGATGTATCTACTAATTCCTTTATGTAACTTAAAGGTTATTTAAAGTGATTCGTGTATTAATAGAATCAATGTATTGTTTGTAGAAGACATATTTAATATTATTTAGGTAAATATGTAATGATAATTATTTCCACCTATCAAACTCAGTGATTAAGTTTATAATAAACTTCAATAAATAATTGTTTGACATGAAATAATATCTCCTTTGAATTTGATCTGCTTTAATATTTACGTGTGACGTTAACTGATATTTCGGAAATAATTATTCGGATATAATCATCATTAGAACACAAGTTCATACAAATGACACAAGTACACGAAAACTCAAAAATAATAAATTATTCACCATAACAGTAACAATTGAAATTGGTAAAAAAAAGAACACAGGACATGTGGGGGTACACATATCCATTATATTTACAAATCGATTAAAAATCATTATAAATACTCTGTAAATTAGATTTTTTTTAATAATGGAAGATAATAAATAATATTTGATGAAATGAAAGAATACCTTTGTATCAAACCACAGACTATATTTTTATTTTTACGACCGATTGGTTTCGCTTAGCCTTAGTAGGGTACAAAGATAAACTTAACTAAAAATACATAGTGTGCGGTTTATGTATACACATGGTAGAACACAATATAAAATAAGAGAACGGTGAGAAAACAAAAGAATAACATTTACATTACAACAAAGGAACAGAGAAAGAAAGAGACATTTAATATGAATTAAAAGAGGCAAAACGTCAACTGAGAAGGTCATGAAGAATAATGAGAAACTTTACAGGAAATATATCTAATATTTAACTACTGGACAAATTTAACTGATTATTAAGAATGTGACTATTAATTTTAATGGCTTTCTTTATTTCTAGTGTTTTTAAATTATTTTAATTGTGGTTTTCCCTGTTCCTTTGTTATAATTAAAATGTTTTTTATTTTGTTTTCTCAATGTTCTTTTATGTTATTTTATATTGTGTTCTCCCTCTGTATGTATACATAACCACACACAATGTATTTTTTCTTTAATTTAATTTTTGTAATGCTTTTTATTTTGAACTTAAAAATAAAAATCAATTTTTGTAGTCTTTTCTTATTACTATTAATGTTAAGAGTCAGCACTCAAGAATGACACTAAGATTTATTTTGTAGTATTCTTATACAAGCAGTACTACAAATGATTTATCTACAAATTTTCTATGGGTAGTTATAGAAATTTCTGAGGTTTCTAGTGAATACAATTTGTTAACTGTAATTCTTTATATTATACGAAAAACATTCTAAATTGTCAGTAAAAGATGTAGTTTGAAAACCAGTAAAAGCATTTTTTAACGTTTTTCCTAAAAGTGGTAGAAAACATTTCATAAATAATTAAAAAGATTACTGTTTAAAAATTGTATTCACTGGAAACCTTGAACATTTTACTAAATAACCGTATAAAATTAATATATAAAGAATATGCAGTTTTGGTTGAACAAGAAAACTAAAAAGAGTGTATTTTTGGGTGCTGACCTTTAAGCGCTTTCTTTATTTCTAGTGCTTTTAAATTATTTTAATTGTTGTTATCCCTGTTCCTTTGTTATAATTAAAATGTTTTTATTTTGTTTTCTCACTGTTCTCTAATGTTATTTTATACTGTGTTCTCCCTCTGAATGTATACATAACCACACACAATGTATTTTGGTTTAATTTAATTTTGTACCCTGATGATGCTGAGGCTAAGACGAAACCGGTTAAACATAAAAATCATTTTTTGTGGTCTTATACAATAAAAAAATCATTTCATCAAAAATGTCAAACCTTAATGTAATTACTTTTTACAAAAAATAAAAAATAATATTATTTAAGTGAGGAGATAATATTTTGGAAGTAATGAAATAATATTTTGAAAGTAATGAAAAACCATTATGCAAGTTCAGAAAGCGAAGTATGTATATTTATTTCAACTTAATAATATTTTTATAATGATCAGTCGAGGGCGCCCTACCGCTTTCCAGAACCGTTTTGAAGACAAGATGGGCATCCCCTATCGCGTCATGGCTACTTATTGTTTTGAAACAAAACTACTACTAGTGTCTCCCTATCTACCGTCAGATCTATACAAGATCTTAGTGTCACTCTAGACTGTAATCTTCCATTTCGTGACCACATTAATAATGTAGCTAATAAATCACTAAAACTTCCTGGCTTTATCAAAAGAATTGCCTGTGACTTTAAGAATATAAAGACATTAAAAGCGCTTTACTGCTCATTGGTTCGCCCTCATCTAGAATATGCCAGTGCCATTTGGTCTCCTTTCTATACTGTTCATACTCATCATATTGAATCCGTACAATATCGCTTCTTACGCGAAATTGCACGGAAATTTGGGCGAGAAATAGGCGATTATTTATATGATGAAATTGAAAAAACATAAAAAATGTCTTCATTAGAAAAGCGGAGGAAAGACTTTGATTTAATTTGCATCTTCAAAATTATTAATTGTATTATTGACTTCTTTGTTGCAACTCACCCTGTTGAAAATTCACTTAGAAATAATGAATTGCTGTTCCTTAACCATCACTCTTCTAATTATGGGTATCATTCTCCACTGTCCAG
Source organism: Drusus annulatus (assembly GCA_022651775.1). NCBI lineage: Eukaryota > Metazoa > Arthropoda > Insecta > Trichoptera > Limnephilidae > Drusus > Drusus annulatus. The sequence continues at coordinate 376,508 of JAGWCC010000562.1, forward strand.
AATGTCGAGAACTTGTTAACTCAAGCCATGGTCTTGAAATTTTTGGTACAGGTCTAAATGAGTTTTGTCACTCTTTACAAAACCTTGCTCACACTTTAACTTGAATGTTTTTTTTCAAATGTATATTATTTGTCATTGCTTCATAATGTAGGTGCTGATATTTCTTTGTGTTGCTTTTTTCCCATTTCGTGTTTTGTATTTTTTTTGTAATTGAACAATGGTCCGTTAGTATAAAAAATAAATAAATTGATTCTAAACGTCCCCGGATGTGCTCAGCTGTGCACAGCATAGCACACAATTATGCATATCGTAAACAAAAACGATAAGTGTTCTCATCCAATGCTGTTTTTTCCTGAGACCAAGATAATAACAATAAAAGGATCAATTTGAAGTTATTTTATTTCACATTTTCAAGATGAAAATTTTACCTCAAAACTGATTTCATCAAGAAAACAAGCAAGCAATGCAATTAGTATTACAACTGTTTTAAAAGACTTCCTGGAGAAATAATTATTATACTTCTCTTCGAAATGAGACATTTCGTTTTTGGATACAACTCCGACTTGTCAGTTGTAAAATTGACTTTATCAACCGATACAAAGGTGTTTTGTTTCGCAAATAAAACACTATGCGTGTTCACAAAGAAAAATCATCGTTCAAGTTGATTTTTGGAAAGCGTTGCTAATGATTCAAGAAGTAATGTAAATAACCTTAGGAATAGCGAAACGTTAAAGTAAACCTTTTGGTTAAAAAATTGTCTAAAAACAGTGTCTAAAATCTTTATAGTCTAAAAACTTCAAAGCGTTACGTTTCGGATGTAAATAAGCTAACTTAATAAAATACGTGTTTCAATTTTGTAACAACCTTGTCTTGTTACAGGTTGTTAGTTTCAAAACATATTTTTATTTATACGAGGTGTCAGTTGAGTTCCAAACTCTAAATTCTAAAAACCAAAAAGGTTATATTATCCTACTATTTATTTTTCGCTTTGACAAATTCTGTCTGAGTGGAAATACTAACGCTGAAGAACTTTTCAATTGTTTCTACAGTAGTCATCAGATTCGGTATAAAGTTTCACTTGTTCTACTACTGTCAAAATATTTATTTATCCGCACGATTAATTTAATTAAAATCACCGTCCTTTTACGATATGCAATCACTCTTGTCAAATTTGAAAAGTTTTAGCATTGATTGATGAAAAAATTATTTGTATTTCATTCTAAGTGCTGATTGAAGAAGGATGTTTGCTCGTGTATTTGCTATTTCTTGTTCGCATTGTGGGTGGAGGTCGGAGGGGAACATCCCGGTATTTTAATCGATCTCATATATCATTGAAAATTATGATGTTTTTTTTATATTTCTTCTAATTTCTAAAAAGGTTTCGGTGGCTCAATTGGCAGAAGCATTACTCCAAGATAGAATAAAGGTCGTGACCGATATTATTTTATTTTGTGTTTTTTTTTCTATTTCACATTTACGTTGAAAATTTTTGATATTATTTCAATAATTAATAAAAAAATAAGAAGCATAAAAGCTTTAAAGTTAATTTAAATTTAATTTAATAGTTAATCCACACAAAATATTCTGAAACTACTTTCCTACAAATAAATAATCACAAGATACTGAATTTAACTAAAGCCCACACAATTTTTGGGATATTTACCAGAACACTTTAAAGTGCGAGCATTTTACTTCACCAGTTTCTTGGAAATGTTCATGTAAATAACAATCTTCTTGACTCAAGTTCATGAAGATTTTGATGAATTGCGTTTAATTAAACAAATATGCATGCGTTCTAACTATTTTACACCGTGTAAGGCTTCGTTCGAGCCAATTTCCCCACTTCGTGGTATACAATTTGGGTTCTATGTAACGCGGCAATTTCGCGAGTCTAAATTGCCTTCCAACACTTTGCCAGAACAGCTTGGGTATTTATCTCCACGAGGGTATCGTATCATTAGAAAATTTATCGTGTGTAATTATTTTTTCATCAATCCCCTGTGTTCAGCGCTCTTGCTATACGCTGGATGATCATTTAAATTGAAAGCTAGCCGTTAGCAACATGTGGCACAAATGAACAGTTTGTGTTGCTAATGGCCGAAAACTCTTACGGCTCTTTGTTCGCTCGCCAACCCCCGTTAATTTATGCACTCCTGGTTAGGGAGTTTCAAAAATGTTGTTGTAACTTAATGATGTTCCTTAACGGGAGAGGAGTTTTTTTTTCACTTTTCTCGATGTCATCAAACTCTTAACTTTATACGCTACGTTAAATTTAATCAAATTGAAATTTATACGCTACGTTAAATTGAATTTTTTAAATGTTTTCAACAACTGTTCAGTCTTCAAGTGAAGAGCGTCATATTCGGTAAAACGGTTTTTTTAAACTCTCGACTGTTGGTGTTCAGTTCAAGGCGACACAAAGTTTTTTTTGTGTTTATATTCCTTACAAACACATTAGTTTAATATTAGTTGAAATTTTTAAATTGACCTAATAGTTAGAAAGATATTAAAAAAATTCGTTTTTCTTGGATTTTTTTGTCGTTAGCATTCTTCGAAAGATAAAATTGTATTTAATAAATATGTCTATATGTCTTAAACGTGTCATTGTTAAAAAATGTTTCTCCATATGTCTAATATTAACAATTTATTGTGATTTTATTGGTAATTTCAGATTTCCCCTATTTACTCACTACAACCAATTTAGTTATTTGAAATTATTTATTTTTATTGTGTCTAAGGAGTGATGATTGTTGATTTATCAAGTCCAGGTGTGTACTAATTATTATTGCCAATGTATTACCAGCTGACGGCCTCCGTGGTTGAGTGGTAAGACGCTCGACTACGTATCCAAAGGTTGCGGGTGATACATATATAAAGTAGGAGCAGTAAGCAGGATTGAAACTTGGGCGAAGATGAGTAATAAATGTTAAAGTGTATAAAAATAACGTTTTCACTTTTCATGATATTATATTAAATCGTATTTTAGGATAATGATTCGATCAAATTCATTGAAAAATCGCCTCATTTTAATTTTCTAGACAGACTCTTGACTCGACAGATGTTTCATAGCAAATACCACTGCTCAAAACTTACATTTAAAATATTTTATTTAATCTTTCATTGGTATTTAAGGCGGCTAGAGGTTAAATGAAATATGGGATGTTCACTTTTTGTAGAATGAATTAAATTAAAGTGTAAATAAATTAACACATAAATGTGTAGATCACGTTTTAGCTATTTTGTATCGCGTTTTTATTCCGAAACTGAAATAATTTCCAGTCTACTCTTGATTATTCGCTTGCAAATCTTCCGCTTTCGAGATCGAGGGGGACAGTGGGTAAAATAAGTATATATATTTTACGTTTCTAATAAACACGGTATCCAAAAACTGATAAAATAGAAACATGTAATCATCTGCAATACATGGAGAACACGAGTAAATACAGTTTTTTTTCGATATGGGTTAAGATACTCAGAGCCAGGTCTACGGTTTGACACATTTAAAAGACAATTATTAATATCTGATAGTAGCCCCGCAGCAGCCGAATATTTTTAACTTGTGCAAAAAAATTCTACTTTCGGACTTGATTTACTCTTAAACGGCAGCTCAAATCCAAAAATGTTATTCTGCAAAATCTACTTCAGATGTGATGCACATTTTACTTTTATACTACGAGTTTCAAGACAACGTGCAAACGTATTACTTGTTATCAGTTTTTTAACGTTATTGCTTTTTTTTAGTTATTCGGTCCATATTGAATGTTTATTTTTATAAAATCACCAATTTATTCCATCTGGTAAAATCTGAAATAAAAAGAAGATTACACGTTTGTTTCTGCGGAGCTCTTTTTTCGTAGTGGAGTTTCAATGAATTATTGTGATTGAAAAAACTTTATGACAGTTTTAGCACTTATCCATCTTAGACCAAACAAGTTTCACCGTACTATGGGAATCGGTTTGACCTAAAATTAACAAGCAGAAAAAAATTCCTGAAATTTTGTTTTAGACTAAGGCACAATAAACATTTGAGCTGAGCAAAATTGCTTAGTAAAATAATCTTAAATAACTTATTTAAAAATGTCGCGCTTTTTCTAAATTTTTTTTTCTCCACACGGGAGGCCTTGAGGAAAATGATTTCCCTCAGGGCCTACGTCTTCTTTGGGGATGCTCTGTCGCAGATTTGATGAAAAAAAAAAATATCAGAAATATTTAAACTGATACAAAAGTGATGTATTCATAATTGCGTAGTATTAACAACGTTATATACATTATTGTGTGTACAACGAGCTTGCTCTAAATCAAGCATTAGTTTATTTGTAGATAGGAATTTTACTTTTTCAAATTATAACAATACATCTTTGGTGTTAGACACATAGGATCCATTACCTTCCGTTATATAGAAAGTAAAATGTTTGATTACCGGTCAGCAAGTATTTTACGATTCTAGCGATATTTATTCTAGGAATATGTTTTCGAAAGCTCGAATACAGTTTCAACATACGGGTTCCTTTAGAACGAATTTATTGAAACAGAAAGAGTACACAAAAAGATTTTACACGAATTGTGTAATCTATATAAAGGAGTACAGCTACGACTTACGTTTGTTTTCCTCGTTTTTGTAACTGAAACGCTTGACTTTAACGTCATGCATACTTGTCGGTAACTAGTTTTTGGGGAAACATTTAACGTCACGATTCAAAAATCTACATGCTGAAAAAAATCAGAACGTTACTTCCAAAAAACAAAAATGCACGCGAACATCTCGTGTCATTTTATGGATCCTGGCGCCAAATATTCTCCTTTTAAAAAAACGTCAGTTAATGGAGTGATGCAAGAACTAATTTTAATAACCTAAGTTGTAAAAACAAATGAGCAGTTTGAAGTTTCTCTTCGCATAGTATGTTTACATAGTAACTTTCCATATTCTGATCACACACATTATTTTTAATAAAACTATTTATTTCTAGTATTCATTACAACTTTCCTTCCTTTTCTCTATTAAATATTATAATGTACAATTTTACTATTGATGTGTTTAAAATTAAAATAATAGTTTGAAAAACGATATTTATTGTACTAAAATATCAGTGTTGGGTTCATGATATAAGCTCCAATATTTCCGAAATTTCCGCTGTAACTTTAAAACCAAAAAACCTTAAACACCAACGAAGAAAAATAATCTGTCAATTTTCCAAAAGCTGTAGAAACCAGAAAATCCAATAAATATTAAACAGCTGGCTAAATATAACATTTTGTTTCGAAAACATTTATTAAAAGAAATACTCCCTCAACTATAAAGCAAAATAAATTTTCAAAATTTTTAGTTCGAAAAACTTTTTTTATTGTGTGTTGCGGTGCTTTGAAAACGCCATCGCTCTGTTAATATGCCATATTGTTTATCAAATATATTTTTAAAATAGTTTTGAAAGCCAAGTAGAATCTAATAGTTGTGTTAAAAACGAATTAACTGTGAAAAATAAAGAGGACAGATAAAATGAGAGACGTATAAATAATCCACATTTTTTGAAGCTTCGTTTGATTATTTTTCTAAATTGGAGTTATTTACCAAACACTTTGCAATATGTGATTCCAATAGTTTTGTCGTTTTCCTAAAAAGCAATAAGAAACATCGGTCAACGGCTTAGAAATAAGTTAAATTCTCGGAACAATACCTTGACTTTAAGAAGTCTCGGAAAGTCTACAACGTTTCTAAGGTAAAAACAATTGTAACTAAAACGAACACAATCTCTATTATTTCAAACTTTTTAAAAACGTTTCACTGTGGAGATGTGGAGGATTAAAATCGTTGAAATATTTTCAAGTGAATAGTAATTGATCTGAGAATTTCAGGTTTAGAAGAAACCATAAGATTTCTTGTTTTGATTTTCTGTTTTGTTTTTTGGGTATTAATAATAACTCTACCTCTATTATTTAATATGTCTGCGCACACACAACAGTAATTTGATCATCGCTTGTTAAATTTCTCCCCTAAGTGAAGATTCAAAACCAAATTCTTTATTATTAATTCAACCACAAGCTTATTTTTTTGGATTACCAAAAGCTCATTTTTTAAGCATTTCACTGTGCTATTTTTTTTGCAAGTAGTCACAATGAATATGTCAACTATCTAAAAACAGTTTAAATGATTTTTTAAATTATTTTTCAAATGTCAATCACATTTTAAAGCAGAAAGCTTAATTATGATATTATTTTAGAAACAATATTTATAACACTAAACAGTGTGAATTAGAAAAAATACAGAAATATAGTAATTTAGTTCTGTATTTATGGTTTTAAAGTTTATTTTGTAGAACTCCATTTTAATTTTTAGGTTTTTAAATTTTATTTTAACATTAATTATTATTATTTTAAATTTTTTTTAAAACAATTTTTTAGTTAAAAGCTCTACGATGTAATTATTTTTACGCGTGACAGCTGTTTCGTCTTCTGAGGGCATTATCAAACTGCTGTCACGCGTAAAAATAATTACATCGCAGAGCTTTTAACTAAAAATTGTTTTAAAAAAATTTAAAATAATAACAATTATTGTTTTAATAAAATTTTAAAACCTAAAAAATTAGTTCTGGTTTAAGCATTCGCTTACAAATAAAGGTGGAGGACTCTCTGGAAAAAAAATGAACAAGAATAACGATTTGAAGAAATATGTAGTCGGATAAATTGGTATGACATCCACCCGGCAAGCGGAAATTCCGATATCAAATACCTGTTGCATCTCGAACCTTTGTTCTTTACTGTGTTTTCACCAAAGGTATGCTGTTTGAAAATAATTTTAGTTTTTTCGATAATTGTCTTACTATTTATTTGGCAATAAGTATTTGTTGAAGTACACAAAAAATAATTTTCGATTCCGGTGAATTGTTTTTTTCACCAAATGGTATGGGTTTTTTTTTCTTGAGATAATAGCTATATTCCTGTAGAATATCAACTTATAGTCACAGGATATTATAATCAGTTAACTATTCATATTTTTGACCGGCTAGGTAAGGTTAGGTTAGGTCTACTTGATAAATTTCTCGGGTTCTCACTCAGACATTGTGGGTTCAATTCCTCTGCTAGCTTAGTCCTCCATCATTGCACAAGGAACATTTTTCGCTTTTTTGGGAGAATTTTCAATATTGTCTAGTTATTTGTAACCCAGAAATGTTTAACTTTATTTTTTACAAATAATGTTATAATAATAATAAACCCTGTAATTATTTTTGGTGAAGAGAAAATATATTTGTTTCCTGAGAGTTCTTATAGTATTTGGCAACGAAGCCAATATCCGTGATGAGAACTAACCATTAAAAATATTGAAAAGAAAACCCTAAAATATTTCTAAAATGTAAAACAAACTGATTAAATCTGAGGTGTTACTTTCCCAGCCGGAATGGCTTCCCATAATGAGGTAAATTTTTGAGGTTTACATTTTATAAGGGGACATTATCAAATTTCTTACAAAACGGAAATTAAACTGGATTCTCAAGATATAAACCCGCTTTTCGCGATTTTAAACGACGGCTTAAATTGCGATGGATTATATTATCTTGATTGATTGCGGCATTTTATTGTACGATGATAAAGATTGTAAAAATAAATGTTTTATAAGATTTATAATCAAAACCTATATTTGAAAGAACATCTTATGAAGGCGTTCGGTGTTTCTGTATTATAATGACCATTTGTTCTCTTTATCCCATAGACATATTTGTTGAGTATGTGACTTGCTTGTTAAAATCGTAGAAAAGTGTTCAGAAGACATTTTTGTATTTGGGTAAAAGAAAAAATATTACTGCGCCGCGTCATAAAACTCCTTTGAAACCACTTAAAATTTATATAAATTTTAAATCAATTTAAAATAATCTTAACTATTCATAGACGTCCATGAAATTCCATTAAAGTTGTATTTAAACAATTTGTTAAAGGGTTTAATCCATTAAAGTTCGTATTATTATTGTAAATTCGATATAGTCTCACAAACTTGTAAACAAGGAAATTACGGATTCTATTCGTATTTTAACTGAAGGTCAAATTCTAAATTTATCATCAAACACTAATTAAAATTTAAATATGATAGAATTGTTGTATTTATTCCGATAAGTTTCCATTCAATAAGTATACAGAATAAAAAAATGTCGAAACGAATACTTCAGTGGTTTTTACGAAAACGCATTTAACCATATTAATCAAAGAGGCGAGGCGAGATAAAAGTGTAAAAAATATGACATTTTAGGTTAAAGTACACAATTTCTCTTTAGCTAGTTTTGAATCCAATTTCATGCTAATTGATTTGAAATTCCAGAAATAACAATCTTGAAAAAGACAACTATTTTTTAACAAAAAAATAAATAATGAAAAAATTTTTATTTTAAATTAGAGAATTTGATTGTTATTATTTTTGTATTAACTTGTTTTTTAGACTGAACTTAATACTTGAAGACAGATTGTTTTTAAGCAGATTTTTCAAGAAAATTACGATTTAAGTTTTAGATCACCATCTGTGTAGATATCCGAGAATATAGAAAAAATTATTATTCCAGATATATATAGAGTTACCGTGCAAAACCATGAGCATATTACCTTGTTCCTTTTTGCTCGCATTGTGTCATAAAAATGTGTTCGTCATTTCAGTTTTTTTTCTTTATTCAATAGAAAAACATAAAGATTACATGCAACAATAAAGAAACAATAGGTTTAAAACGTTGAATATTGAGAATTGGCCTACATTGATTTTGAAGAAGAAGTGTTGAAATATAATGAAATTTTCAATTATGATTTAATTTATTTAGCCTTTTTTCTTAATTACAAGCATTTGAATCTTCCACCGATGTTTAGTGAAACTTAGGTTATGCAGAAATAATATAAATATATAAAATTAATTAACAGACAAATGCGAAACCAATAAAACTTGTTAATTTATAAATTGAAATAAACCTACAATCATTTAATTATAAAGTTAAAATGTAAATAGCTACCACTTTGATCTGTAGAAGGTGGATATTATGTCGACCCCTTTATTTCATGAATTTAGATTTAACTTAAGAAATTTAGCAAAGGATTTTGATTTTAATACAATCCTTGGTAAATTATGAAATAATAAATCTTTTTAAGAAATATCTTGAGTTTCACACCGCATTCAAAATTACAATTAAATGTACATTGACTACCTCAGCGTCTGTCATAAGACAGCAAAGGCACTCCGATGAACTGCTCTATAGCCTGAGAAAACTTTCAGAGAGAGATGTCTCAAAAACTTTCCTAAATGGGTGAGTGGCATGCTCCCAGAAAATTTATGTTAAACGTCAAAACGTTTTCCAAAAACAAAAATAAAGAAACCAAAATATCATACGAATGCAAATTCAAGTGCTAAAAGCTAAACAAAACCCACATCAAAACGGTGTACAGATTTTTGCAAAACCCTTTTTTTTGGTGCCAATTTTTATATTGAACATGCTAATTTTTGACTTTGTTAATAATGCGAGGTTTATTTATCGTAACATAAAATATATCTATAAATTTACCCTTTGGCAACATATTTTGCAAGCAGTGGCGGCTCGTGAGTTTTTAGTGAGCTAGGTGGTAAGATCGAAAAAAACTTCATTATTGATGTTGTTGTAGCCGAAAACTTATTTTATCCGTGAAGAGCACCACCAAAACTGAAAAATCCTGAAAATCTTCATACGAAATAAAAATAAATTATAAAAATTAAAAATCATTTTCGGCTACAACAATACTAAAAATGTCTTATTTTTCAATCTTAGCACTCTAGCACACTAAAAACTCACGAGCCGCCACTGCTTGCAAGGTAAACAAAAATATTAATATGAAAATATGTAAATTAATTTGTTAAATATTTAATATGAAAAATCATTAAAACACATGGCATACCTATATTTATGGTTTGATTCAGAATTAGAAAAACATGGTTAGGAAAAATTATCGGTTGTACTAATTTCGCCAGAGCTAAATTTGCATTATTTCCTTCCTCTGAATACAAAATTAGCAACAACAAAAACATTCACATTCTCTTTAACTTTTCTGACAATTTGACGCAATCTTCACTGAGCCACATGTATGGTTTATTCCTTTCTGTCCCGTGTTATAAGGATAGCTACATGACCCATTTGAAGCTTAGAAAGCAAGAGATTTTTATCATTTTTCTCTAAGAGTTAATTGAGGTTGACCGAAAAACATGGCTTGAAAACAAATTATTTTGGCTTCGCTTGTTTCGACTTGCTTTCAATTATCAATTCAATTAGGTTTTAGCCTCTGAAAAAAATCGTTATCGCGCTTGGAAAAATTAAAAGCAAATTTAATTTGAAGTTTTTACATGGAGCTGTTGGAATGGGGGTCAAATGACGTCCCATAGTTTGTAATGCATCCGTAATGGCATATCAACAAGGATAGAATCACGTCAGACGCATTTAGATCTATTGATTTATTAATAATTAACTACTAAACCATCACACCGTTTCTCTTAATTCACATTCATACATCTTCTCATAGAAAGTCTTCTTTTATTCTGCCTCCTGACATGACACGACTCAAGTATTTGATTCACTTGATTATGCCTTTTTTCCACATGCGTCCTGACTTCTTCAACCATTCACTTTCCCACCATATTTCTTTTCACTCTTATTTTTTCGCTCATGCATTCTACGGCTTCAAACTATCCAAACGTCCTTTTCTTAATCCTAGACGGTGAAATAGTTTTTCTAGAGTACTTTGAACGTGTTTCGCACTAACAAAACGGACACATAAAGTGAGACATACGAAGCTTGTTAATTATATAAATATAAAAATATATAAATATTTAGTGACTACCGTATCCAGTTTCTCATTGATCCAAAACCACCTGGGTTAATCAGCCTTTCCGTATCGCGTGAATATAATGTATTTCCCAAATACGCAAACTCATCCGATTGCTCCAAGTATTTATCATTATTGCTCAGTGTTTTCTGATGAACTATAATACTTAGTGTTTTCAAACTTTACCTTTTAAACACCGTTTTAAAATTATTTTTCAAAACCGATTAATTACTTGTACGAATGACCATTGTACAATTAAATAGAATCGGCAATTAATGTGATTCTATGTTTAAGAGTCATAATATTTAAGACTGGCGTCTCTTATATTTAAATAAAATTGTATCACAAACGTTTCGCTCGTCGATTGCAAACTAAGACTAAGCACGGATGAAAGAAAGATAGACAGAGGCGGTAGCGCTAGGGAAATCAGGCACATCGCGACCCAATCAATCAGGCGCACACAGCGGGCGTACCTAAATCACTATTATTCCAGTGCTCGGCTCGGCTAGACAGTTCTTCAATAAACTATAAATTTTGTTTCTTGCGGTAACGATGAGATGTGTCGTGAAATATTTTACAAAAACGTTCAGGAGGATGATAGATTAAAATCGGTATTACTTTGTTCTTATAAATATAAATATAATTAATGAAAATGAAAAAATAACTTCATTTTATTTTTTTATGACCGACCGGTTTCGCTTAGCCTAAGCATCATCAGAGTACAAAAATAAACAAAAAATACATTGTGTGTGGTTATAGATACTCATACATACAGAGGGAGAACACAATATAAAATAAGGAGAATAATAAGAAAAAAAGAAAAACATTTAAATTATAACAAAAGAACAGAGAAAAAAAGACAGATGCTATAATATGAAAGAGGCAAAACGTCAACTGAAAACGTGATAAAAGAATAATGAGAATTTTTATTAGTTTACGGGAAATATACATAAAATAAGACTCCTGGGCAAATTAAATCAATTATTAAGAATACGACTATTAATTTTAAATCCTTTTTTCATTTTTTCTAAATTATTTAATATATTGCCATGACCCATTTACCCTTTTGTTGCTCAGGCTAAGCTAAACAAGTCGGTCTTAAAAAATAAAATTATATCTGTGGTCTTATTCAAGAGTTATAATTTTATTTTCATTAAATATGTCAAATCACAGAGTGATTGCTTTCTACGAATATCATTGTTTTTAGTAGTAAATTATTGAGGCTTGGTGTTTCCGCAACGCATTGAATATGCCATATTATAGCGTATCCACACGAAGCCAGTATTTAGTAAAATACCAAGTGGTCACATAATTGTTTGATAGAATTTGTAGACACTGGCCACGTGTGGACAAAATGCTTTAGTGGTTAGTAGAAGTGACAATTTAGCTGACTAGAAACGAATTTATTCCATTTAACGGGCGAATAGCCCCCACCACCGCCTTTGTGCGCACCCTCGTAGTGTAGGCGGGGGCAGGCCTGCTGCTGTCTACTGCCCGCGTATGGACACTCACTAATCTACTTTCCTATTTGAATTCGGCCCAGCAGCATCCTTGTAGAAGGTGGGAGCATCAACTTACTAAAATTGAAGTTTGGACAACACTGGCTTGGAGAGTCTTTTAGTAACCACTACTCGACTAAATACTGGCATCGTGTGGAAACGCCATTAGTTTGATTATTATTCTATTCCCCTCTAGTTGATATTTTGAATAATATAAAATTAAGAGAACATCTTTGAAACACCTTTAGGATCGATTTTGTTTCACCTAGCTTGTCAAATATTTTTTTTGGAAGTAAATCTTCTCTTTTCCTTTCAGTATTCCTCACAATTACTTTTATTCCATTTTTTGCGTTAAAGCAATTAATTGGCGTGTAGCGAAACCAATTCAAACTTTTAAATATCTACCAAGGTGTATCGTGAGTATACCACTAGATGTTGAGCGTGGTGACTTAAAAATTCTCCCATCCCAGGCACCACAACCATCGCTAAAATTAGTAATTCAATGACAAAAATTATATGTAGTAAAGGAACACGGCGACCCAGAGGGTTGCTACGACAGTTTATTATTTAAGGGTAGCTTAAAATTCCGGTATATTTTTCGTAGTACGATTTTTTAATGCTTTTAATTTATTATAATATTTTTAAATAATAATGCGAATAGCTTTTAAAAATAATTTACTTTTATTAATGATCTGATAGTAAGCCATTGTGAATTTTTATGAAGAAATTAATTTTCAAGTAAAGTACCTAATGGAATGGAATTTCAAGATAATTCGGCTTTTACCGAAATTAGTAAATAGTTAAAAAATTAAAATCAAAAAGATTAGTCCTTTTTATGCGGCTTAACCAGAGTTTTATAATAGTTTTGAACGCCGAAACAGCTGTGATTAAAATATAAAAAACCAGAATTTAATAATTATAATATTAAATTTGCTAAAATTAAATTATAAATATACAAAAATAAGAATAGAAAAGAAACTATGGAAATTTACAGTACGTTTACCTACGTTTTATCCTCTAAAAAATATTTTTTACATTTTCCTTTAAGAAAGAAAAACATTTCTCCTCCTCCTAAATTAAAAAAAACTCCTAGCATTAGCATAATAAGTGTAAAATGTTGCTTGTACATGGTTTGAAACTTAGCTAGCAGAGGAATTGAATCCCGATACCCGGGTTACCCGACGTATTTGTAAAGTCGGCTAGTAATCTGCCCTACCGGTTTGTTTCGAAAGGTCTTTATGATAGAAATTGAATAATAAAAATTATACGCTTTAAAAATAGAATAGGTAAATTCCCAGTCAGTTGGACATCCGCAAAAAGTTAAAAGGCTTTTATTACCTTTCTCTATAGATAAAATAATCAATTTCCTCCAAAGTTTGGTGACAACATTTTTTGTAATTTCCCTCGGGAAAAACAGTAATATTCACTTTTCCTCAAATTTTCCACATACTCGTATGTCAATATTTTATTTTATGTGCCTTTTACTTTACGACATTACTTTCATACGTGTTGTGCTGATACGCCAATCGATTGAAGTAATAAATGTACAATTGATTCTGGCTGTCATCACCATTTTTATCATAAATGATTAGTAGGTATCACATATATTGGATGACTGAATATGTCACAAAAATGAATATGTTGAATTGTTCACAAATTATACGCTTGACAAAAGCGGCTCAAATAAGAAATAAATATTAGGGTAAAATTGCCACCACACGAGGGGCCGAATTTTCTCGTGATCTCTCGCCACGGATGGGCTTGTGAAGTTGCAGCGTTCCGAATCCAGAATCTTCGTTATGACAATCAACACATCAATCATACGAGAAGAAAAAGAATATTAATAGGAATAAGTAGAATAATTACAATGTTAGTAAGAAGATTGATCTAACATTGCTTGTCGTGTTCATTTTCAAAATCGTTGAAAACCTTTACATATTTTGTTTGACCGAAGCTGGAGGCCGATTCAGTCATGCGGACCGTCCGTTGAAATAAGAAAATATAGTTTTAAGAAGAAAAAATAAAGTGATTTATGAGAATTGCAACCAGCTCCATTTATGTTTATTTTATTGTGCAGGTCTAGTTAGATTGGATTAACGCATAATTAGGTTAGGTTAACACAAATAATTATCTTAAAAGAAGTTAAAATCCAATTTTATTGTACAGGTCTAGTAGGAAGTATTTGCATCTTCATTAGTCTTGGCCATTGCTATGTTTTAATTCAGTTTATTCAGGAAAGTTTTATTAAAATGAACGAGTTTTATTTTTTTTTTTTAATAAATAATTAAAAATTGTAAAAAAATAATACTAAGCCGAATGAATTTTCTAAGATAACTTCCTTTGTACAACATACCTAACCACCTTATCTCAGCGTAAGCTTACTTTTCAAATCGTAAGTTATTTTTTATTTCTTAACCTTCTCTTTTTATCTTCTACCCGTACAAAAAATCCTTGCTAGGTGTTCAGATATTATATCTCATTTTCTTATTTTATTTGATGTGGGAAATATGGCCGATACCCAAAGCAGGAATGTTTTTAAATTTAAGCTCTTGTGAATTTACATAGAACCCAAAAAATATATCTCAGACTTGGAGGTCAGTGCCACGATATTCTGAAAAACTATTTTCTATTCGTTACATCCTTTTTAAACTTTTTTTAGTTTTAGACTCTTGAGAAATTGACAAGTATAAAACAAATTATTGAATCCGAATATTCCACGAAAAGTTTTTGTCGGCTGAATTGTACTCAAATATTAGAAATCTATAAAATTAAGTTTCCCAAGACAAAACAAATATTCAGCACTTTCTGAAGTAATTAAAAGAGCTTATTTATCTCTGCTCACCGAGAAGGCTTCATAGAGCTCCGTTTTAGAATTCTACAATTTAAAATTATACGAAGGCTTTGGAAGTTAACCTCTTCGGGCCCAAGCATTTTTTCATGATTTAGAATCTCTTCTGAAGTATTTTCATATTCTCTACCACATAACACAATTAGATGACATTTACTAACTTCAACTCAGCACAAATGCTCCCGGTCGGTAAGATAGGAATCTTCATTATCAGATACGTTGGGCCTCTATCAGAAATAATGACAAAGAAATATTTTTTGAGCATAAAACAGCAAGTATCATATATGATACCTGTGGCCCGAAGAGGTTTTTCGCACCTGGGCGAAACAGATTATGAAGAAAATATTAATGAATGCAGTCTAACCCATTTACCGTTATCACTTCTAACTTTATTTGAAGTTAAGACGAAATGTTTTAAGGTAAGGGAAATACCTATTTGCAAAGCTTTGATCGTATGTCATAAATTGGTCACCACGAGAAGGGGGTATATGAAAAACGCGAGTTATAATTGGACGTAGTTATGTAGAAAGCGTTCAACCCACTATTTTTCAAAATCGAGATTTATATCTGCTGAAAACATCCAAACTCCAAATGCGATAGTTTTTTGGTATTTTTTTTTTTTTATTAACGCACATTGCAGATATTTGACTTAAATTGATATTGAAAAACATTATAAAATGTATGAAAATATAGGAAATATATATATTTTTAATAAACACATTGACTGATCATAAATTACCGATTTTATAATAATTCTCATAAAAAAACTGATATTCACTTTACAAATGCCGATTACGCATATTATTGGTTTTTTATCGTCATATTTTCAAATGGCCTATTTCTCAGTTTCATATTTTTGGAGTTGGATGCTTTTTTGCATAACTACGTCCAATTAAACTCGTGATTTTAAAATGATTTCACTTATTTTTAAGCGGAAGAAAAAATTTTGAGAGTCAATCGTAGTTATTTCATATTCCCACCAGAGCTTTAAATTATTTGCAAATGCACTATATTTATGAATAGATCGATATATATAGACTAAAGTCAGCTATTTGTTTTCCATAAAATAGGACCTACCCGGTAACCTAACCCACATTTACCGATATAATTAACAAATCAGCTACACCCACAACATAATCATTTATAATTAATTCATAAATAATACATTTGTGTACTGGCCATCGTTTTCTTGGACGTTTTTAAGCAGATATTTCTTGTTCAGTATTTTTTATTGATATTTTTTTTTAAATCGAAAACAAACCATCCGTCAAAGATTTAACCCTCCGCATGCCTGAAATTTAAAACAGCTAAAACTATTACAATTATTGAGCGCGACTTCATGCGTTTCAGTAGCTGTCGGTAATTTTTACATGCCAAAAATTTCAACGAAGATTAATCACAAAAAATATTTTCCATCTTAAATATTGAAAAATTATTACTTTACGACATATTATGTGTTATTTTGATATATTTCAAGTTTTACGAGATAATAAAAAAGGGGTTACATTTGTGTGACATAAAAATGAGGTTTTTTAGCTTATAGTGAATAAAGGAGTTATAATTTCTCAAACGTTTTTAATTTATTTATAAAAACATTTGTTTAAAAAAAATAAATTAATGTACACTAATAAAAAAAATGATTTAGTATGGCCGGTTCTCACAGACCCTACCAGGCATAACGCATAGTATAATTTCACGATGCAAATGGAGGGTTAAACAAGAATTGTGGTTGAAACCGCGTTCTCCAGCATCAGACTATGTTAGTTCGATTTTAGTGAACACAATCTCCAAAATCGCTTACCTAAATCACTCGGCTATTTACAACTCCCTTGAGCATGCTCCTGTCAGATTTCATACAAAATCAGGATAGCGAAAGTTGTTCCGTGCTAATTAAATAACTACAACAACAAAAAATCATGCTTACCACTCTGGAAAGTGAACCTCTGAACCTCTTGACCACGGAGCCCGTCAATCGTAATGATTCTTCTGCACGGCTTATATCAATTGCTTTTGCTTTATTTAAATATTTTTCCAGGCGATATGCATACATTTAAACACTAAATATTTCTTATACTCGTACGTACGATCCGTGACGCTAAACACGCAAAATATTATGCAAGCATGTTCATTTTTGGCTCTAGTGAAAATATATACCACCTTGCTGCAATTTACCGAAACTTTAAAAAACCTGTGTTAGAGTGTCCACCTTTCTTTTAAGTGGACTCTTTATTCTGCTTTTTAATATGCATCTGGGTTACTGAGGTATTAGCCCAGCACCATCGGCATTTTTTTAGTAAATATGTAGATTACAAAAGTTTTACATTCCCCTACGGCTTGCAACAAGCCGCTGCAAGCCGATTAGCAACGGTGATATAGCAGTTTGAAATTTTTTTTAGTTAGCTTAGTAAAATAAAAATCCTCAACCACGACATCAAAATAAAAACATGTTTTCATTCTCCTGAAACTTAAAATAATAATTGTTTTATTTTTTTGCAAGCTCATATCTCATGGCCGCAACTACGCTGCCATGGGTAAAAACTCTGTTTTTTTGCCGCTCACGCTGTTACATCTTTTCCAATATCACCGCAAGGTGCCGCCTTGTTGATTTCCCGCCTCATATATACCAGTATGCCCTTCGAACAGTGTCCTAGGAAAATCGCCTAATTTTAGCCTACCTAGGTACCGTAATTAATGTACTTCTCAGGAAAACATAACTCTAGTGATCGGTAACTAATTATTAAGGAATCGCAGTTGGATGTCCTATATTAAATTTAAAACGATCTTATGTTACGCAAACTGTTTATTAATATGTGTTACGCCTCTTTCTCCAAAACGACATACTGCGGACAAGTACTCTCGCCTTAAGTAAGGATCAAATATCTTTATTGCGATTCCACTCAGAAGTGAATATAAATGATAATTAAGAGCTATACCTGGTAACACTTCAAACCGCGTGTGTTTACTGAAATAAAGGCCATGTGAGCAATCATATTTTTGTATTTAATACCTTGGTATTATAACACTTGTATTTTTATTTCAATGTATAAATATAACTATACAATATAAGAGATTGATAAGAGTTGTTATGCTAACCATGAATGTCTTAATTAGGCGTATAACATATTAACACTTTTCAAAACATTACTTTTTCGATGGTGGTTATTGTTAGTATAATTGTTTATATCACATATTCAAATTTAAAACAATTCTCTCTGCTTCTAATCACCCTTTAAATTAAATCACCTTGAGTATACAACTTATAGCAATATTATTAACAATAGATTTTGGATATGGGTGCTTTAATGGCTTGCAATCACGTTATATTTTGGATATCGGTGCCTCGATGGCTTGGAATCACGTTATATTTTGGATATGGGTGCCTTAATGGCTTGGAATCACCTTATATTTTGGATATGAGTGCCTTAATGGCTTGGAATCACGTTATATTTTGGATATGGGTGCCTTAATGGCTTGGAATCACGTTATATTTTGGATACGGGTGCCTCATTAGCTTGGAGGCACGTTATACTATGGATGTGGGTACCTTAATAATGGCTTGGAATCACGTTATATTTTGTTTATCACTGTTTTTTTCTTTCATAAAGTTCAAGGGTACAAAAATATTCTAAAGTCACAAGCTTGCCACACTTATAGAACAGAAACTTAAAGTGTCTTTTTCACGTATTTCTCTCAGTTCAACCCCTTTCACTTTTTGTTTTGCATAATTTAAAGTGTATACCAAGAATAAACATAAATATGTTGATTTCGAGTAGCTATTCATAGAAAAGAAAAGAAACAGAATCCCTTTTTTCTGAGTAATAAATTTATTTGATTGAATACATTTGTTTTAGTGTGATTTTACTCGTGTGTGCCGCTTTCCAAAACTAAAGTATACTTTCGAACCCGGAAGATTTCAGATATATTAGAAAAAAAATCAGGTTATCGCCTACGGGAAGAACAAATCTTTAGGCAGTTCTTAATGTACACCAAATAGGACCCAAAACTTTTTTCCCGAAAAATTTCATCGAACGCTTCTGAAAGATACACACTTACCAAAAACTTTTAAGCTTTTACATGATAAAATTGAATTGCTCTTCTGTTAAGTAGATACTTCAACTTGATGCAGTTACTTTGCAAAGTCCCGATCTCTAAATGTCAACGTTATTTTAAAGATGAATGCCAAAACTATTGATATTTAAAACACATTATCTTAACTTAAACAGTCGTTCAAGAAGATTTGTGTATGCTTAATCAGATCACACAATAGCTAATTGACAATATAACTTTATCAGAAAGAACGGTGGTAAACTTCTCAATAATCACAGAATCAGCCAAAAAGATGGAGCTTGCCTCGCATTTGTAAGTTTTATCTCAGTTAATTTTAACTAAAAAATGATACGCGTTTATATATTTTTAACAAGAGGGAAACAAAACTATGACAATCGCTGCACACTCGAGTCAATCTTATCCTCCGCAACCTGAATTTAATGGAGACGTGGACATTAGGAGATGCCTTAACTGGTCTGATTCTCAACCTTCCCTCCCCCTCCCCCTTTCAAGCCTCTACCCTCACCTGTCCTTCGTGGAAAGCATTTGGTTAGGTGCGGATATAAACTCAACCCCGCCGCCCACGCCCACATGCGTCATCAAGGGTTGAAGAATGCCAAACGAGTATCAAATTAATGCATAACGCTACGTGTGATATAACGCCGGGAAGGATAACCTTGGAATGGTTTTACGATACACTCCATCTTATTACACCCAACATTTTAATCTCAACCGTTCGGTTTTAATTATTTATTTAATTTTTTGATTGGACCTTTCTGTAAATCTCAAAATTATTTTTATACATAGTAATAAGTCACTCTGATGTGTTCTTTCTTTTTGAGAAATTGTTTTGTCTTTTAGAAATCAACAATTAGTATCATGTAAATATAATTAGTGTATAGTTTCTTGTAGGAGGAAGGAAATGGCCTTTACTGGTGTGGATGAGATTCGCAACCCATCACATTGTTTTAACTTTTAAGGTGCAAATTGGAGTGCGGATTGTAATCAACAAGGTCAAATTGGTGCATGAAATATGTAAAGAAGAATGGAATGAAATGTATATTTATTTATTTTATTAGCTTTTACAAATGAAGTTTTACATTCAACAGTGAAAAAAATTACAATTGTTTGCTCAAACAAAATAAATAATAGTTTTGAAATAGGACAGAATAGTGTTTGATTAATTTATTTTCGTGACCACATTAACAATATAGCTAATAAATTACTAAAACTTCTTGGCTTATCAATAGAATTGCATGTGACTTTAAGAAAATAAAGACCCTAAAAACCCTCTACTGCTCATTAGTTCGCCCTCATCTTGAATATGCGAGTGTAATTTGGTCCTCTTTCTACACCGTTCATATGCATCATATTGAATCCGTACAACATCGCTTTTTACGCGGTATTGCATGGAGATCAGGGTGAGAAAGAGGCGATTTAATTTAATTTAATTATTTGATTTAATTTTCATTTACAAAATTATTAATTGTTACATTGACTCATCTTCTCTGTTGCAACTAATCCAGTTCAACATTCCTTGCCATAGACTCAAAAATAATGAATTGCTGTTCCTCAATCATCACTATACTAATTATGGGAATAATTCTCCAATGTCAAAACTTGTTAACTCAAGCCGTGGTCTTGAAATTTTTGGTAGCAGTCTAAATGATTTTTGTCATTCTTTACGACTCTACTAAAACTTTGACTAGACCATGGCTTGAATGTTCTCTCTTAAGTTTATTTTGTCCTATTTTTATCATCGCTTTATTTATTATAATGTATGTGCTATTCCTTCTGTGTCTCTCTTTTTTCCATCACGTGTTTTTGTAATTTTGAAATTGGACTTTAGTCCGTTAATTTATAAATAAATAAATAAATTAAATGTATTTCGACTACAGTTATAAATTTAAAGATTAAATAACGAGTAAATGTATCCATAGACGAAACATGGAACCACACAATAATTAGTCCTTGTGTGAATCTATTAGAGAGGTGTGTGGAATAAGTACGCAAGGTCGAAAGAAATGAGATGTGTGGTGAGATGATGAGATAAGAGCACTGGTCTCAGAGATGAAGAAAGCATAGGTGTGTTTAATAGCGTCTGGCAGTGTTCCCTTTGAAAAGAAAGATCGAACAAAAGAAGAATATACTGAATTAAATAAGAACTTTGTTTACAATTATAAAGATGGTCGCCAAAGAATATCGGTAAAAAAAAACAAAACGTTTCAAGAAGAATGAAAATGCTTAAAATAATCTTCATTGAATTGGTTGGGACCGCGGAATTGGTAGACGCGCCACTCCCGGTTATTATGGAGGTTCCGGGTTCAAGTATTGATCATAACCTAATCTTGTGTCGTAACCGTGTTTTTTTTTCCTATTTTTTAAGTTTGTCAATATTCTTTCAGTAATCAAGATTACGGCAAAGCGTAAAGCCAATATAATTTTACAAAAAAATTGGAGTATCATTATTTCATCTTCATCTCTTACGTAACAGACACATGATTAGCTTACAAAGTTTTTAATAACATTCAGACAACCCATGAAAAGTTGAAAATAATGGTTCGTTAAAAATAATTGATATTAAATGTTTAATATCGTCGCAATTTACTCATAAATCCCACAAACAAATTTTGTTTGCTAAATTTCATTCGGGTATTTAAAAAATGATAATACTAACATTTATTTTAATGTGATATATTTCAGAATGATATTTTTCCAGTCGAATGTTTTGATTAAATTATCGACTAATTATTCATAATGCCTATCAAACTTTGAATGGTAGGCTAGGGCAGCGGTTCCTGAAGTTTTTGACTACGGAACCCTAAAACGCTGCTTGGATGTTGGCAAAAACCCAGTTCCAACCAATCAATTTCTCAACAGATTATTTTTACCCCTTCCTAAATAAAAAAATAAATAAAAATATGGAAACAAGACGATTTAAAAATATCCCAAAAGATTTTCGATGCTTTTTTATTTCTTTACCTCGCTTTAGAATATGATCCATTAAATATTTTAATCCAAATTTCGACCAAATAACTTTTTTAGGTTCATCTTTGGTTCAAGATTATTATTTTAGTTATATTAAGATTGATTTTCATAACAATATCATCGGCATATCAGACATTGGTAAGCTGTCTTCCAATTATATTTTTTTCTTATAACTACATTGTCTTGATTTTCGGGAGCTAGTAGAACAACAGAAGAATATAGCCTCTGAGGTGATTTTTCACAAAAACGGCGCTAAACAAATTATCTAAGTATTATGTATTAATCCCTAAATCGGGTATATTGTGTGGATGTAAGACGTTTGACTACAAATCAAAAATACTACAAAAACAACGTTGCTGGTTCAAACCCGGCGTGCGCAAACAACTTTCATTTAATTAATATGTGTCCTTACACATTTAATTCATGTAAAATAATATGTATATTTGCGGCGCGTTCCAGAGTGGTAAATACTCCAAGTATCGCTCTGGTGAAAAACCACCATTCACAATCGAAACGTTACCTAAAAATGACTTTTGCCGTGCTTGGAAACCAGTTCTGAATAGCCAGGTACTTCCCAACCTTCCTCTTCCTCTTTCCCATCTCCTTCCCCTCGCCACTACGCTTCACAATATACCCTGATTGGGGATGCCATAGTCTTACTGGCTCTAGACGGTTGGAAGCATTTGGTTCTCTTGTGCGGTATTAACTATTAAAAAAAAAAAAATTACAACAATCATAAATATACAGAAGAAAGCGCTGTACACGAAAATTTTGCCAGTCAAACCAATAAATGCTGTCAATTTCTACCATTCGGAAAGTCATTTATTATGCGATATCAATTAGTTTTCTTTAAATGGAAACTGAAAACAGATTCCAAAAGATGGTTTCCTATATTTAGGGTTGAACTACATGATACAATAGTTTGTATCCGTCTGAATATATCATGTAGTAAAACTTTTCAATTTTGGGCGGCTGGTTTAAATCATTTAAAACACGCCAAAGTTTGTCGCAAAACCCTTTTGTCTTTTGTGAAACAGAATGGTTGTTATATTGTTTAAACATAGCATCCAGAAACTCAATCGATGGCTACTAACCAAGGAATATAAAAGTTCACTTCTGTTACAATGTATTGAGGTATTGGACAAACTTACTAAATGTATTTTGTTCCTTTTGTTATTCCCCAGAATAGCCAATATTTTACGAAGCGCGAAATTAATCTATAAGGTGAAAAAAATATGAACAAGCACCCAGGTTGCCTGCGACCAAATGAAATCAAATCAACATGCTTACATATCAAACTTCTTTCTTTCAAATATTCATATATTTATTTTTACACAAAGCTATTTTATTCTGCACATACGAATCCAAATCTCATTTTTATTTTAAAGGTGTAAATTTGTTTTTCACTGTGAGTGGTCATTTATTTTTTCCTGTAGAAAAGTAGAAATTTTGTTTAGTTATCTAAATATGTCAGCAACTTAAGATAGCTCAAAATGGCATAAAATTATCTACGTACTCATTGTGAGAATAATAATCTACCGCTAGGATAATAATAATTTTAAATTCAACCATTTCCATGCCTTTTATTGTGCTTACGGTCATAAAGTTTCGGTTTACCGACACAAAACGAAAAACAGAAAAGTATTATAGTATTGAACTGTCACAACTTAAACTACGTAATCCTTATATTATCACGTTTGGTATTATCTGAGTTTAGTAAAAATAGTACGAGTTCTGTTTTCAATGGTCAATTTCATGGATGTAAAAATTTAGAAGGGAATAAATAATTTCTACTGTTTTTTTTTTTTAATTTAATATCTATACTATACACACACACCGTAGATTATTCATGAAAATCTAGGCAAAGCAATTTAGACAGATTTTTTTATTCCATTAAGAGGTACACCTACGGGGCATGTTTCATACAAAATTTCGAGAAAGTAAAAATGGTTTTGTATCATCATTATCATCAGATATATCTTTAGTCAGTCACACAATTCAAAAAACTCATGTCATGTTGCGGTCCTCGGAAACCGTTGTGAAACCCTTGTAACACCTTCGCGGAACCCACTTCGGGAACCGCTGTACTAGAGGTTAGATGTTGAAATATTTGACCCTGACGTTTTTGATTTTTTAATGTGAACACCGGACAAGGGTCTCAAATGTTCGAAGCCAATGGGACTATGGCATTCCCAAATGGAGAATGTTGTGAGGTTGAAGGGAGTAGAGGGGGAAGCGAATGGGAAAGATAAAGGTGGGGAAGTACTTTGCTATTCAGACCTGGTTGGTTGTTAACCAGAGCGATACTGAGAGTATTTACAACTCTTCGAAATAAGATATTTAATGTTTCGCGATCCTTTTCGATTGTAAATAAGGTTATTATTCTGAAACGGTAATGACTTTCAAACGGCTTGAAAAACATTATTCTTAGGGAGATTCAAAATGCAATTTAATTACAGGATCATGTAAGTCAATACTATTTTTGTAAGAAAATTAGTGAAATAAAAAACAAAATAAGACCTTTGAAGAGACAACTTTTCCTTCAAGATACACTCCATAGACATATTGTTGTTGATTTTGCTATGTCTTTCCTTGGGCGTTTCAGACTTCTTTTGGCATTCCCCATCGCATCATATTTTATCCTTACTCTATGTTCTCCGTTCATCCACTCCACATGTAGAAACCATTTTGTCGCCCCTTTCTTAATCTTATTGATCACGTTTACGTCAGCTTTGGATGCTTTCCTTGTCTCTACATTTGTTACGCGGTTATAGATGGTCTTACCTCACATACGACTCAGGGATCTCATTTTTACAGCATTCAGTTAGTTATTATAATAGATAACACAAATCGTTGCTCATTGACAGATTATATAAATAAATACATAAAAACTATTTCATTACCACTTATTCCATTAAACTAAGTAATGAGAATAATACCTTAGCCCTTACCGATTTATTTCTAGGATACTATGTGTTTTTAATTTAAAAAATAAATGGGAAAAAACTTTGACAATAAACAAGAGCATACAACATAATATACTTTGTATATTAAAGCACATGACGATGTGATCTAACTTAAGATAAATAAATAAATATGTAATAATAAATAAATAAACTAGCTTATTATACTCGATGCTACAACCCTCGTGTTTATTTATGTCTTTGAATTTAATTATCATGATAAAATACAATTATTACTATAAACACATTCGTATTTCTCTTCCAAATAAATAATCGTGAACTAAACGTGTTTTTAACCCTAATTACCATTAGAAGAATTGATTTAATCTCTCGTATAATTTGATAAATGTGGGATGTTGCTTTACTTTGTGGTTGGTCCCTCTTATCTTGGAAGAAAAAGCTACGAAAATAACATTTTGACAAAAAAATCCGGTAATAAAAAACCAAGGAAATTAATTGTATTATTTTAAAATTTTCTTATACCTCTATTTTTGCGTTTGAAAGAAATAAAATCTCTACAAAATTGTTTTTTCTTTCTTTTTCACTTTACTTTTCATAAAGACTTTCACTTTTTAACTAACTTTTTCGATTATTTTTATCCTCTACCGTACTTTTTTATTATAATTATTATATTGAATACAACTTTTACTTTTAGATAAAAATTATTTTGACTCTTCTTTGTTGTTTATTTTTTTTTTCTTTGTGTTTCGTTTTTTAATTTATTTATTTTTGTGTATTTATTATTTATGCAATACTAATATAGATAACATTGACAGTTGACGTTTTGCCTTTTCACTTCATATTATCTGTATCATATTATGTCTTTTTTTCTCTGTTCCTTTGCTATAACTTTTAATGCTATTCTATTGTTTTCTCAGTGTTATTTTATTTTATTTTATATTGTGTTCTTTCTTTGTATGTATATACAACCGCAAACTATTTTTTTTTTGTTTAATTTTGTATCATGACGATGCTTAGGCTGAGCCTAAGCATCATCATGGTACAAAATTAAACTCAACAAAAAATTCAACGTGTGCGGTTATTTATACATACAGAGAGAGAACACAATACAAAATAAAATAAGAGAACAGTGGGAAAACAATGGAATAACATTTAAAATTAAAGCAAAGGAACAGAGAGATAGAGACAAATTATAGGTATAGATAATATGAAATGAAAAGGCATAAAGTGAACTGAGAAGATGATAAAAGAATAATTTAAAAAAATATGAGCCTACAGGTATTTCCTGATAACCTACTGTACCATTATTATAACACATATACTATTTAAAAATTTCAAATATAACTAATTATTACAACACTTATATACTAACAAATAAATTTTTTGGTAAAAATCTTATGCATTCTGATAAATTTTATGTGGTTCTCACAAACTATTTTTAAATAATATAAATTTATCGTCATGTGTAATAATAATATTCTAACTTGTTCGCGAAATATTCGTTAGTTTTACAATAATAGCATTCATCCGGCGAATAGTTGTACCCTTGGCATGAAATTAAGATGAAATATCACCCATGTAAAGAGGGAATTACCATTTATTAGAAAAGTTTTACGCGGGCTACATACCATGAGTTGTACATATTGCCGAAAACAGAGCCCAAGAAATGTACAGCTAAGCATATATAATATATATGTAGGCGCCTACCCTTAGATGTATATATATATATATATTACAAAACGAGCGTGATACAAGTATATCTCTCGTAACATTGACACCAGAGGCATGCCTTTTGACTTTAAGTGCGAATTTCCAAAACAAATGGCTTCTGGTTGAACTTTTATTGCCAAAGGTTATATGTTTTTCTACATCGTGAAACTATTCAGTGGAAAAAATACAGTATCAAATACATTATTCATAAAACTGGGTAAAATACGTAGATAGGGCGGAAAATAGTTTTTCAGCACATAGGCTTCTTTGTAAGAAACCTGTAGGACAAAAGGGTGTTAAAATAAGAGCACGGGTGATTTTTTAGTAAATTCTGTACTAAAATATGGACTGTTCCCAACTGTCCGGAGCTAGTGAGACAATAGTATCCCCAATTAGTGTATGTTGTGAAGATAAGGAGATTGAGAAAAGGTAGAAGATGAGAAAGAGAAAAGTTGTGAAGTACCTAGCTATTTAGATCTGGTCACTAAGCACGGCTTTTGCCATTTCGAGCAACATTTCTATTCTTAATGATGGTCTCTCACCAGGGCGATACTGAGAGTGTTTATTACTCTGGAACGCGTCACAAATATACTGTATATTATTATATTTTAAGATTATGTGAAATTACACACATGCATATTATTTATGTATATATATACATATTTTGCACACACGGGCCTAAAACCCGCAATCTCCAGATTCGTAGCCGAGGATCTTAACTGCTTGACCATTGAGGTCGTTGACGATTGGACGATGTGTAGTCAAGTTTCGGGCATAATATACTGGAGGAAAACATCATGAGACTGGCAGGCGTCTTAATATAGTCAGGACTGCCCAAGGGTTGAAGCACCGATGATGATGAATAAAAATAAATCAATACAAGATCTAATAAATAACAGTAAAATAATAACGTTACGCCACTGGTGTTTTTGTTAATATGTACTTCTATTTATTATAAATATACTTTTCTTTTAAAACAAATAGGTTGGAACTAGTATATTAAGGCGGATATAAATTAAGCACAGAGTGAAACTCCCCATAAGGTTTGTTCTGAACTTCTAAGGGAAAATAACCCAATTAATTCGATGTATTGAACTTTATTATCATCAAAAAATATGTCAAGCGCTTTTCATCAAATTTGGAAAAATCTATACTCTGTGATCTTTGAGACGTTTGCAGCACATGAACATATTTTTAGAAAGTCAAAGAAACCCTAAAGAGTTCTTTCGAGTGTATTAAAGCTTTTAGGCTTTGAGTGCATTAGCAAAATCCTTATCCCTTGACGCATGTCAACGGAGACATATTTTAAAGTTCCACTATTTTCATGGATTGTGATCAATTGTGTAAATATTTTTATTGCCTTCGCAGCAATGATTTTTCCTGGTTGAGATATACTGTGGTCATTCACCTTAATTATCTGTACAAATAGTAAATGTATTTTTAACTGAAGTTTTAAATGTATAGCAGATTATATACTAAGTCGATTGATTGTAAAAATCTAGCACTTGGAAATTCGATGAAAATGTACTTTATTTAGTTGATTTATATTTGTCTTAGATTGAGGTAAGAAAAAAATTACAAGAGATTTAAATTTTTTATAAAATTGGTTGGAGGGTGCCCTGACGAAGCTTGATACAATTCATCATAATGATTTGGTTTTCTATTCTTTTATTTAAGATTTAAATTTTTTATTATTTTTGTCAAAATTTCTTTTTACTCTTTTGCTTATTATCCAGAACACCAAAGTAAGGAAAAACACATTTACTTTTTAAAATAATATACATGTCAATGCACTATGACATTAATATTGTTTTAACACATCCTCTCGTCAGCATATCTAGACAACCTTTCTCCTTTCTTACGATGAACTTTTAGGTATATGATTTCGTTCAAATATCAAAAAAGGCTTCATGTGACCATTACTTAGACTTTCCGCAAGAAATTCTTTTGTCATAAGTTCATGGGTCATTCATTGCTTAAAAAACCTAATCACTATAATACTAAATGTATTGTTTTTTTTATAAACCAATATTTTTTTTATATCAATGTAATGGCACATAAAAACAGTTGATCACAGCACAAATTGAATAATAATTGGGACCTAAAATAAAAAACATACATTTTGAAAAAATGTTAAAACAAATTTAAAATATTAAAGTATAATGTAGTTTAATTGTGCAAATTTATTTTGTTACAAATTAAATAATTTAAAAATACAAAAAACCTTTTAAAATTTGTCCGACTATTATATTCTTTTGTTAATAAAACCTTTCGTGATTAAAATATTTACTTTCTAAATTTTTTCTTTGAGACCAGAGACCCAGTTCCTCAGAGGAACTCGATACTGTGAATTTAGTTTTGCCAAATATCATTTCCCCAGTAAAAATACGTTTATCAAAACATTTATCTTTCAATCCCATTTGACTTGCTTTCGTATTTTTGTTTATTGTTTTATCTTATCAGTTAATTGTGTTCATTTCTCAAAAATTAGTTCTTGTTTTTTAAAGAATTACAATGCGGTTATAATTAATTTTGTTAGCACGCTGGGTGCTTGTATAGTTTTATTGTTTAGTAATTTATTTCAGGATATTGCAAAATAAAATATAAATGCACTCAACTTAAATGAGAAGTTGTTTAAAATATGCAAGTAATTTCATTTTCAACTTATTTTATTTTTCCCTGAAAATATTGCGATATTGACGAAACTAGCAGACATTTTTTAATCAAAACATGAAAAGATGAAATAAACAAAGATTTTCATAAAAAAATGGTATCTAAGGAATCATTATTTTTTTTCTTTTAACGATTATACTCGTATGTGTATCTACATCTAATGACACTTTTTAATTAAGATACTTTATACCACTAGGTACGCGCAGCGGCGTGCACAGAGTTTTTGGTCGGGATAGGCAAAAGGAGAAACAGCCGATCAATTAATAATCAAGATAGCTACCAACAGATATCACTAATTGGTATTTTATTTGTTATGTAAAAGCACTGCCTAGAGTCCCTAGACACTACCAAAGATACTAATACAAACGAGTCACTTGAATGCGCACACTACTCACAGCATACATGCACACATATTTTGTGTAATTTAGTAAACATAGAATAATCCACTCTAACGTTGGCAGCGTTTGGGTACATGTAGTTCCTGCTGTTGATACACTATAGTAGGACGATCGGTGGGGCGCTCGCGGGAGTATATATATTTTTTTAAAGTTAAAATATATTTTTGGGCTAATTTTATATGGATTAATCCAATAATATTCATATTTTTTATGGGATTATGGCTAGGTAAGAAGTGCTTATTTGCCAATATGGAGTGCACGCCTCTTGTTGCATCGTAATTTCTCGCCAACTAAATTGCCGAAATATTAGAAAAAATAATTCATTATTATGCGTTATCGTATAATTTTGTTCTGCTGATATTGTGAAAATATCACTTTACAATATATTACTTAATTGGGTATATTTGAAAGAAGTGTGTTGCTTTCATTGATTTAATCATCTAAATTATTAAAATTCACAGTACGTAGATGAGTATATTTGATCAAATAACAGCGAAGGACTTTTGGTGCGGATTTCTTGCGAAAGAGAATCGCTTCATACTCCACCTCGCTTCGTTTACACATTTTATTTCCAAACTACCCTATTATCTCAATCATTTTGATATTAAAAGAGGTTAATTGCATTTTCCTTTCTGAAAAGGTGGGTAAAATCCTCACTGAGCTCCAATCGAACCCACTGTGCATAATTCAACTATTTAAGTAATCGTAATAAAAAATATTGATTCCTTTTAGATTAAAAGCATATTATTTTATCGGTGTAATTTTGGATAAATATTGAATGATGTTTTAGTGAAGAAGTGAACTGTAAATTAGAAGTTTGATATCATCGGGTTTTATTAAGGGTGGGAATGGGTTGGCCATCAGGAAGCTGTACTTATCTTGCTGCAAATATAATGTTCTCTTACCGCTTTGCGCAATCTCGAAAACCTTTTTAGTTGAAGGAGCTCACATCGATTTTACACTGTACAGGCGAGTCTTACACTTAGGGTAGGTGACGGCTGATCTCTTTTCCAACTGTGATTTGTCCCCGCTATTGATTTTTGCGGCAGCAATTATTTTTGACACTTACTGTATGAATGCTGTAGAAATTAGATCTCTGAAGCGTATGTTTCGTAAAACCACGTCCAATCATATAACAAATCTGGTCCGGAGAGAATACAAAGACACTTATGTTAGATGGTTTGGATATACGGAGTGGACAGACGGAAAAAAGGATGAGGAAAATATATGACGCGAATGTGAATGGTAGAAAAATATTGGGGACGCCTGAGTAAGACAAAGCACGAGCAAGTGAATTTAAGAGGCAGGATATGTCATGAGTCAGAATAACAAAAAAAATCTATCGTAAAAGACAATTTATGAATGTTGTTGGAGCTAGGAGTGTATGCCAAGACAGAGTTGTATTACGGTCCAATCTCTAAACTTATACCTACGAAGAAACGGCACGACAGTTAGCTAGTCAATTTACCGATTTAAATATGTAACCATACATTCAATTTCCCTGCCACTGCAAAAGCTGCCATTAGTTGTTAGTTGGTTGGTACTTAAACTCCCCGCTTGTTAAGTGGTGCTAGAATTATGAAATGGTAGTACTTGTTGAGCTTTCTCCGAAACCGGCGACCCGCTGCCTTAAGAGGGTCGCTTCTCTAATATTGTCGCATTTTATTTCACTTCCCGACTTTTTCGACCACGAACCGGCCAATTAAAGTGGGCAAGGGGTATACTTAGTAAAACAGAACTTTTCACATGTTAAACATCTTATTTTAAATCCTTTTTTTTAATATTTGCTTAATTTTGCGAAGCCAGTATTTCACAAAAAAACCTGGAAGGATTTTTTTTAATTCTTAATTTATTTTGTTTTTTCAAAGCTTAACGCTTCCGTTGGATTGATAATAAATCATTAAAAATATATTAAATAAACGAAAACTTTTATTATTTTTTTTTTTTAAAGAAAAACAAACTTTCCTTGGTAACGAATAACCTGATGATATTTTAAAAACTCCTACTGCCATCATAATAAGCGAAAAATGTTGCTTCCGTAATGATAGAGGACTTAGCTAGAAAAAGGAATTGAACTCACGACGCCCGGATGGGAATCTGACGCGTTTGTCCACTCAGCTTCTAACTGATTAAAATCTTCCATCTCCAATCTGCCAGCAGAGGAATCGAACGTACGACACTCGAATGGGAATCTGATGCGTTTGTTCACTCAGCTACCGACCATTTAACTATTCGGTCTAATACACATAGTTAAAATATTTATATCGGATTAATAAATAATTATTTATGTTAATTACAGCACGATTTACATGTATGCATTGAATATTGAATTCTGTAGATAACTTACCAACTAATCATCGCGTAATTTCGTCTCAGGAGTAGGCAGAGAGATTGGACAGTTATACAACTCTGCATTAGAAAACACTCCATACATCACCTACATTAACACATCGCCTCGTGCAAATATTTGGTGTAATTAATTATGATATCTTTCTAATGTTTTTCGTACATCTTTTTTAATCGACCCACGTGAGATATTATATTATTTTCGCTACATACCTCTATCCGCTTCACATGTCCAAACCATCTAAACACCCCCTTCTTGATGTTTATTCGTTACGCTTATTTCCATCTTGAGTTATGTTGGGTTCTTATTTTGTGTAATATGATGTCCAATGTTTTATTCATAAGTCTCAGTCTCACCTTTGGGTATCTTACCCAATCAATCATTCCTATATAATAGGATAATATACTACGGAATGCTAAAGTGAAATTTCAGCATTAAGAATTGAAACATTCCTTGATATAACGTTTGTTGCCGCTTAAGTCATATCAGTAAAATACTGATCCAAAGCTTTGGATTCTCACCCAGGCATTGACAATTCAATTACTCTACTAGCTAAGTCCTCCACCATAGCACAAGCAACATTTCTCGCTCAGAATGATAGTAGTAGGGAGAAATTCAAATACTTACTATTTATTTACTTACTCGCAACCTGGGAATGTTTGCATTTCTTTTACGAGAACCTTAAAATAGAAGCACGTTCTTGGAACTCCTCCATAATGATATTATTTTGGCCCGGTACACATAGGTAGTTCTCTAAATAACCAACCCACATATGATGGTAAACCTATGGTATGAGTTAATGATTCTCTTAGCGTTATTTGCAGACAACATTAAAACCCAAAGTTTATACCGCTGCGGGCTTTCAACATGCCACAGCGCAGAAACTCATCTCTAAACACGGAAACAAACATTTTTAAACATTTTATTTTCCTATTCCTTCAACGTATCATATTCAGTTTTCACCACACATGCTTCATAATAATAATTAGCTGACGAGTGTCAGTAGAAGAACGAACAATGTACAAAAATATTTACGTGTGGAACAAACACATTATTTCTAAAAAGGTGTTTCATTGTTTCCATATTATTGTTTTCGTTATATTAAACTAATGATATTTCATGTTTTTTTTAACAAAAAAAACTAGCGGCAGATATCTTAAGTATCGCCCTGGTGAAAGACCAACATTTAAAATCTAAACTTTGCTTAAAATGGCTTTAGACGCGTTTTGTGACCTTACCCACTTTCTCTTACCCACTACTTTCAACCTCACAAAATACCTCATTTGGGGATGACATTCCACTAGCTCTAGGCAGTTAGGACTCTTATGCGGTATTCACTTTTTAAAAAGTTTATTTAAAGTAGGTAACAATTTTCTCATTATTTCAAGGATAAATTGGAAACAAATTAAAACAATTATGCTTGAAAAGTAAAAAAAAAAAATTCACCAGGTATAAAGTGATAATAAAAATAATATCAAACGGTCAACACGTGTTTGTTAGTTGTTTAACTCCCATAAATTTTTTAATTCTAGTTGTTTGAGAATCACATGAAAATTTTTCTTATCTCAATCATTGAAGGTTCTGTTTCAAAATTTAAACGAAGTAAGTATTCAATCCTGCCAAATAGCGTGATAATTCAACTTGGTTCAAAGCCGAAAAACATACATTTATCGTGGATTTTTAAATTCAACTTTCTGCATACGAGCATATAAAACTAATCATTTTGGTAGATGTCAATAATTTTAATAACATAATTAACATGAACTTATATTTTTTTAATTTTAATTACACCAACAATAAAATTTCCACAAATAATATTCTAACTTCCAAAATAATTTCCAACCAATCACAAACCTTTCTCTGACCCCTTAGATTTCCGACAATTCTCCCTAAGCCGTATTTTTCCACCAATAATCCACTTGCCAAATCAAATTCTGTTGCTTTTGTTTGAAACATCAAAAAAATGGAACGCTTTGAAATATGAAGTATAACCTTGCAGGAAAGTACCTACCGAATTTCATTCCAAAATGAAACTCAGATTTTGCCTAAAAACCCATAAGTTGTGATTTTTTACATAAAATGGAAAACAACTTACTACCTAAATATTTTTCTAACAAAATTATTTACAACGTGGATATTCACAGACATAATACAAAGTATGCAAAGAAATCAGACTGCTTAAAAATTACCAAATCAATGCACATAACAGTTTACTTTGAAAAAGGATGAAATTTTATAATGCGCTGCCGGAAACCATGAAAACTATACCAATGAATAAATTTAAAATAGCCTGTACAAACCATACAAAAATACATTAGTAATATCAAGTAGTTTAAAAGTTATTATAATATAATTAAGTCAAATAATTAGATACTTTGTAAGCTTTGATGTACAAGTAACTAAAATAAAACTCAAAGTACACCAATAATATCCGCAACTGTCTCGACACAGTAGTTTCTTAGTGAGACATACAGGTACAAAGAGCAATCCCATACTTTTTATTTTATTTACCAAGATGAATTATAAAAAAAAATATATATTAAAAATCATCTTAGTGTCAGGAAAGTTTTTGCAAAAATATAAACAATTTAAATTGTTGTAATTTATTTATTGACGCCATTTCAAGAACCATGGTCGTCATAGCGCTTTGTATTAAAAAAATGTTTCAATTTCATTTTTCTCTCTGGCCTTATACTAAAAGTATCGAATACGAAATGGAATAAAGACTTACCAATGTAAACATTGATTGATTTTCACTCACAGTCAGTTAGGCATTTTGAATCACAATGCTGTTGTTTACATCTTGAATCAGCTATGTTAGGGGTTTAGTATATTAGAGATAAAATTCAGAATTTAAGGAAACTTCCGTACGCAATTTTTTTTTTGTGCAGTGTTTTGTTGTGATTCGTTGTGTGTAAGAATAGTCATTGGTTAGTGAATGGTTTCCCATTTTTTCTTCATTTCAAATAATCTTTTCACATCCATAGTTTAGACACTTCCATCAAGTAGTATAGTTTATCGTTTAATAGTCCACTATTTTCCAGGTTCATCCGAAGCTGAAAACGCATTCGGTGTTTTATTGCAGCTTCGGATCCAAAATGTTGGTTTTAGTTTAATTTTGTAGTCTGATGATGCTTAAGCTAAGCGAAACCGGTTAGTCATGAAAAATAAAATAAAATCTGTGGTCTTATTCAAAGTTATTATTTCAACATTAAATATGATACACCACAAAGTGATTGCTTTCCACGAAAATATATTTTTTGAATGGTCAACGACAAAACAAGATTCTGTCTCCGTAGCGTAAAGGTCTCCACATTTATCTTTGATTTAGGAGGATGCGAGTTTGATAATCGCACTCTATGTGTATTAATATATTGACTGCCTCAAATGGCCAGGGTAAGATTT
This sequence comes from Drusus annulatus, assembly GCA_022651775.1. Taxonomy (NCBI): domain Eukaryota; kingdom Metazoa; phylum Arthropoda; class Insecta; order Trichoptera; family Limnephilidae; genus Drusus; species Drusus annulatus. Next base: position 412,156 of record JAGWCC010000562.1, read on the forward strand.
TGATCTTACTGTGGTGATTTTAAATTTTAAGGAAAGTGTTTTTATAGCTGACAAGAGGAATATTGATAAGTTTAATAAGCAATAAAGTCTGCTAATATACATTATATTTAGGCACTCTGTTAATTAACATCAGTTCCAAATTTCGAAAAGATCACACTTGTACGTACTCCTAAAGTAAAATATTTATAGCTAATAATTAACGGGCCCTTTTTTTGTTTTATTAGTCTCAATACGATGAGCGCGAGCTCGTTCAGTTAGTTAGTTAAAACCAAAAACTTTCAGGTAAGTCACATTCAAATAAGAAACAACTTCCAATTGTAAAATTATTATAAACTATGATTTCAATAACCTGTTAAAAGCTTTTATGAATATTAATACCAATCGGCAAGTCTATTATGAACAGGATTTATTATTCTACGAACTACCTTGCGGAGAATTACAATACTTGGCCAATAGGTCACGCGTTCAAAACACGATGTAACGCAAATAAAGAATATTTTTAATTTATTTTCAAAGCCGAGCGGTTGAGATCCTTGAGGAACAGTAATAATAAGTATTTTTTTATAAATTAAAACCTGTTCTATCACAATCATGAAATAATATATTTGGGACTTGCCACACTTTCCAGAATGGTAGATACTCTCAGTATTGCTTTTGTGAGAGACCAACATTAAAATTCGAAACGTTTGTTTGAAATCGCTTTGGCTGTATTTGGTAACCAGGTCTAAATAGCCAGGTACTTCCTAATATTCCCTTATTTTTACTCCGTCGCCTTCACACTCCCTTCAGCCTCAGAATATACTCCAATTAGGAATGCTAGATTCCCACTTGCTTCGGGCAAGTGGGACTCTTGTGTGAAATTCACTTCTTAACAAAAGATTATTCAGACGAACAATTTTAATTAATGTATTTTTACTTAGTTTCAGAGAAAAGGATAAAAGTGTTTTTCACTGGATATTATTTTCAATCTTCTTCATCTCCATTTTCTTCTACGTTCCCCAATCTAGGGTGTCGTAGATCCACAATATCTAGACAGTCATGTATTTATGTAATATTTAAATATAAGTATGTTTAGTTTTTCGGTTATCATTCTTTTACTCCCCTGATCCAGTGGGTTGCTTGTTTCATTCGACCTTTATAAGTTATAGGTACCTTAGTACACTTTTCCACTGAGGGATTCAATTAGCTTAGTGCGAGTAACAAAATGTATACAATGACTGGCTAATCAGCGTGGAACAGTCACCAACACACCCAAACAATAAGTGTATTGAACAAAGCAGAGGCCGTTTTGCATTACAGCTCCACAATTCTTCTTACTCAACCTAAACCAATTACGTCTTTAAAAAGAAGCCCCTTTTCTGCCAAATAATAAATAAAGTGCCTCTTCATTTTTTTCCTTTGTAATACATTTAGCAATCTTGGCTTCTTTTCTATAATGTTGAGGTTTTACATCAAATAACTAGGATTGAGTATATTTGAGGGATCTCTAGATATTAAAATGACAGCAGTAAGAAACACTTACCAAAATTAGTTCTTTTCATTGTATATTTGCGCTAAACAAAGATTAATTCGTGCAAAGTCTGTGAAAGTACTTCTCGTCTAATAGTCTGTAACTGAAGCACCGAAGGTACTTAAGTATTTGGCATTAGCCACATATCATCAGTCTTAAGGAGTTCAAAGAATGTTGACTTCTTGAGCAAACATATTATGAGAAAGCAATTAGGTGTTTATCGGTCAACATGTTTTCACTGAAAAAACCTTTTTTTTATATTGGACAATTTATACGGACAAAGTTTCGACTAAAAAGAGTGTAACAGGACGTACTTGATAGACTTTAACCTGAGACGCATTAGCTCATTTGTGAATAAAAAGCAGTTATCATTTTAAAACAAAAAATCAAAATAACATTTTTTTCACCAATTTGTTACTACCTCCCTCCCACTAACAGCTTTAACCAGGAGCACCAGTGTTTTGTAATATTACAGCTTATGATTTTTATTTTTTTTATGGTGGCAAAAAGATTTTCTTCTCGCAACGCTGTTTCCATCGCTAAATAAAAATTCAGCGGTATTGAAGTAAAAAAAAATCTTCAAAAAAACAACAGTCTTACCGTTTATTCTATAATAAATATAATTAAAAAAACACTATCCAAATGATTTATTTACGCTTCTCTTTCGTCACCCACAGTTTTTACCAGCCACTATGCAATGAAATATTTTGTTCAAGTGTCAAATCCGGGTAGTAAAACTAGTGAAATATTAAAAAATGATCTGTATTGTTTGTCAATATATTTTTATCAAAATTGAATAATCCGATCTATGTTTCTGAGATGAAGTTAACATTTGATTTCATTGAAACACGGTTTCTGTGATCGAGGTCTGTGATTTCTCAGTTATATCAAATGTCGCTATTCTAAAAGTAGTTCCATAGCATAATGGTGATGGCATTTGACCCAAAATCGAAAAAGAAACAAAAGATTGATGTTTTCCGCCGTGGCGCAAACATAAAATTATATTCATATTGGCGCAGCAAGTCAAAATTGTTTTCAATTTTTGTGTGTGAATACCGCACAAGAGTCACAACTGCCCGGAGACAGTGGGTCTATGCATTATCCAATTAAGGTATATTGAGAGGATAGTAGGAAAGGAGTAAAAAATGAGTTGGGAAAGAAAAAGGTTGCGAAGTACCTAGTTATTAAGACATAATTACAAAATACAAATTAAATAAATTTAATGAAAATGAAATTATAACTTTCTATAAGACCACAGATATTTTTTTTTTTATGACCGATCGGTTCCGCTTAGCCTAAGCACATCAGGGTACAAAATTAAATTAAACAAAAAATACATAGTGTGTGGTTATATATACTCATACATACAGAGGGAGAACACAATATAAAATAAAACATAAAAAGAACAGTAAGAAAACAAAAGAATAACATTTAAATTATAACAAAGGAACAGAGAGATAGAGACAGATAATACGAAATGAAAGAGGCAAAACTTCAACTGAGAACTTGATAAAAATAATAAGAAATTTAATGAGTTCTGTTTTATACAAAGTTATTATTTCATTTTCATTAAATGTGTCAAACCTTTCGATCCCGCGACTTCTGGATCCGCAGATTCGCGTGTATAAAAGTAGTAAGGAAAATTGTTCATTAAATACGATACACAATTATTTTATTTCTCATTTCTCCACACCCATTTACAAAATCTTAATTGCCCTTATATGTGGTGGTTGGTGACACTACGCTCTGGTTCCAACGTTATTTGTGGCACACTGTTAATTTATGTTATTCGTTCGAAACCAGCAGTTCTCCGTAAATCGTTAGTCCATCTCATTTGTGGTGGCCCTTTGTTACTCTCCTCCGAGGCTTTGAATTACGCTTGAATTCCACCTGTCATCCGATAGTCGTTCCACAAATTCCACATGCCCAGAATCGTTCTACTTAAGTGTAGAACTTGTGCAAGTAATGTCGAATTCAAAAGGTCCAGTGTATGGCAGTAGAGCGTAGAACTGGCAGAGGAAGAGCGAAAGTAGACTGAATGCAGTAATCAGATTCCCGAGGCGATGTAAATGAAATATATTATTTGAGTTAAACTGGCTTTTGTTAAATCGAAATTATTTACGATTTAAGTTATTCGAAAGAACGCAGAACTGATGCTAGCGTAATATCTACATACGATAAAGTAAGGAACGCTTAGATTGTTTTGGGCGAAAGGACAGAAATGGGAATATTGCGTGGATCGAAGAGAATGTCGGTGACGTTTCAGGATGACACGTAATGAACAAATCGATCAAAAACTTCGAAGTGTTATTTTAAGGGCCGGACGAGAATGTTTGAGACGATGTATAAATGAGGGTGAAACAGAAAGTGTGTCAGGACAGAATTTGTGTGATATTCCTTTGTCTCTGCCCGCTCAAACTGTAAAATGGCATGAGAGTTAATGATTTTAATACTATTTTCGTCTAGGAATGATATATAGCATAAATTTTCATTCGACCGTCAGTTTTACTCATTTTTTTGTAATTTGTAGATGTTTTAAATTATAATTAAGATGAATCAATTTAGAAAACTAAATTACTAACATTGTATTTTTCTTTGTTTCAGCACACAGAAGAATGCGATCAGTAACAAATTACTTTTTAGTGAACCTCAGTGTGGCAGATTTACTCATGGCAGTGCTCAACTGCTTATTCAACTTCATTTACATGCTACACAGGTAAGATCAAAATATTATTTTCATCAGTTATTCCCAAAATATGATTTACTTATTTTTAATCAGAAGAATAAAGATTTGAGTGCCGCCGAGAATCTGAATATGTCAACCTTAATTAGATGGTGTGTAATGTATTTTATATGTTTGTGTTTTTATAATATATGTATGATGTAATATGCATGCTGTAGATACATTAAACCTGGTTCGGGAGATGTAGATAAATTATTGACACCTATCCAATACACATTTTATCATGTTTTATAAATTTTTTATTTGTGTTTCAAGGAAAATAAATAAATTTCGATTATGCTATGGAAAAACTTTTTCCCATGGTCGTTTATAAAAACCATGCATTTTTTATATAATTTTTAAACAAATTCCGATGGATTCAAGTTTCGTTACAAAACAGTCTACACATTTGACATTGAACCGAGATATTGTTGAATCTCACTGCGTATTAATATTTTTTCTAAAACATTTCCAGAATCTTGTGAAAACTGCTTAAGAGCATTGCAGAAGTTTATCACTAACAGTTTAATCACACTAACCAGAAAAGTCTCAGCTATTAGTTATATTTAAATATTGTTTTAAGCTTGATATTCCATGTCACAACGTAAAGGCTGAATTCCAGCATGTACATAGCTAGAATACAACAAACCTTTTACGAATCACTTACCCAAACATGACTCCCTTTATAAATAGAAGCCTCCGCGCATTTGGGCTCACATTAACTAAGTGGCTCTACAAGCGGAACGCACTAATTCACACGAGGACTTTATCTGCACGCGCCATAGTCAATACCGTCTACCCTTAAATGCTACCAAGAGGTCTAACAGACTCCACGTACGGAGTTTTTTCAAATTTAATTTAAAACTCGGTAGCAAAATTTGTAACCAAGCGTTATAATGGTGGTAACGAGATTTTCTACTATGGAGTACCACTATTCATGCAAATATCCTTCCCTTTATCTCACTGGCTTGGGGCAGGTATACTGTGACGTTGTCGATTATTTTGTTGTGTTAGTCATTATTAGATCAACTACCATCCACTAAAAACAACATAAGTAGGAATAAAGCTAAAAATCTTTACGCTCAAGCAGTAAAATCTCTCGAATGGTTGGGTCCAGCACGCCAGCACGGCGTCGTTGTAAGCTAGAAACGACACCTCTATTATGAGCAATGGTATTTTGAAATGCCCAAATAACTGAAAAAAAATTAAACAAGACGACAACGGGTGCAGAAATTTATTAATAAATAAAATTCGATTATTTTATGTAGGTATTAAGAGAATATAAAAAAATTATATTTACATTGAGAATTGTAAGGGTAAAAGTTGTTTAATTTTAGATTTTATCGGTAAATCCTAGAATTTACCAAGCACCAACTTTATTTTTATTTTTTTATTTTATTATTTAATATAAGTTTTTTTACAATAAGATATAAGACAATTGTTACAAATGTTTACACAGTGTTTTACAAAATAAACATTTAAGCTGTTCCACACCATAAAGAACAAGGTTCTTGGGTTTGGTGAGAAAATTTGGCTCAAATGATAGAAGAGTGTTTAGTTTTTACAATACAGAGAAAAATACTAAGTATTTGTGTAAAATTAGTTATAGTTACTAATTTTAGTAAATAGTGATAACACAAGGCTTGTAAAATAAGAAGAAAATAAATGAATGTATTTTAACAATAAAAAATTATTAAAAACTGTTAAAGTTGTTAAATGTAATATTTCAATTTAAGCTGAAACTCATGAATATTATCTATAGTTTTTAGATTTACATGAAGATTGTTAAAGTAAGTTATTCCATTTTTATATGAATACCGCACAAGAGTCTCAACTGCTCCCAACCGTCTGGAGTCAGTGAAACGATGGCATACCCAAATAGAGTATGTTGTGAGGCTGAAGGTAGTGGGGAGGGGAAGGAGATTGAGAAGAGGAAGGTTTGGAAGTACCTGGCTATTCAGATATGGTCACCAAACACGGCTAAAGCCATTTCAAGCAACGTTTCGTTTTTAAATGTTGGTCTTTCACCAGGGCGATACTTAGAGTATCTACCACTCTAGAACGTGCCGCAAATATACTTTTAATTATTTTTAAATGAAATAAATGTTTTATGATACATATTTATTAAAGATCAAAGTTATTGGCGCACGCCGGGTTTGAATCCGCGACCTTTGGATTCGTAGTCGAGCGTCTTAGTCTATAGGTCACAACATGTTAGTGACTTTCTTGGCTAACCTTACCTTTCCTAAAGATTTACCGAAATGAAAAACCAATAAATATAATTATAATCTTGTGAACCTGACATGACATGTATGAATTTTCGGGTTGTACTGAAACATGTAAAATTAGAAGTTAATAATTCGTATTCCTAGATACACGAAACCATCAAGCCAATAATTTTAGTTCAAAATTTAATCGAGTTTAAAAAACACTTTGATTTTGTTGAATTATCAACTTAAATCAAGTTGTTTGGCATTTTTACACAGAAGTTTTGACGCTGTAGACAAGTTTCTATAAACTTTTCGGAACCTTCAAACTTTCGTGCTAATAAAGTTTAATAACACAACCAACTTTCCCGATTTTCGTAATTTCAGGATTTAATAACGTATTCTTAAAGTTATTTAGATACCAATTGAACGATGAACTTTGTCAAGAAACAAAGAGTCATGAATTCTTAATAAAAGCTGTCATGTTTAGATGGTACCTTAAATAATCAGTCAGCAAGCTTGGAAGTGCTGAAAAATACGTCTAGAAATATTCAGCGAATTTTGACGGATGATAATTATTCAATAAACTGCAACAAGTTCTAAAAGATTGTGCCAGCGGTTGAAAAAATTAATCTTGAATGAGACAAATATTTTATATCCTTTATGAATATGCTGGAATGTTTTTTAAAAATCTTACTTTCTTTCAATCAAAACAGAGGATTTTTTCCGTAACAATTACAGAAAAAAGCTTTTTAAAACGCGTGTCGCATATTCCTGTGTATTTTTTAAATATTTATGAACGCCCTTGTAAGATATCACAAATAATTACATTGTATTAAAAAAAGAAACAGTTGTATTCCGTTATAAGAACAATTAAAATTAGTACAAAGCGTTTTCCCAAAGTTGCAGAGTGGAAAAACAGTTATGAAACGTGTAAAAAATGAGTTAAATAAGTGTATTATATAATATATTAACAATACTTCTTTCAACAATGAATTATAAGTAATTGTGTGAACATTTGAAATTTAGAACTGATTTTAGTTGAAAATATGAAATTGAAAAATAAATAAAATGTAATATCTACCTACCTAATAAAGTACCTACCTAATAAAGTACCTGCCCAATAAATTACTTACCCATAATGCATTTTAGCAGATATTATTCTATATTTGATTTCAAATGGATGGATTAAAGATACAAATTTATTTTTATGACAAAACAAGATGGGTCCCGTGATTTTTTACGAGTAACAACTAGTATGATTATAATATCTGAATAAAATTACCTGCGTCGCCATTTAAAAAGCACCTAACACTATCAAACTTTCTAAATAAATGTTTCCACACAAGGGGAAATACTTCAAGCCTCAAGCAACAGCAAGCTGATAGAAATAGATTTTTTGTCCCAATAAATCCGTTAATCCGTTTGAGTAATCAAACCTTTTTGTTTTTTTTTTTAACTAGTATTATATAACGACAAACCTAGGTTCAATAGTATTTAATTATTAAATTATCAGAATAAGAAAACACTTTGTGGATTGACATGATTAATTAAATAAAAAACACACGTTGTTTTAATACACTTTATTTTTGTATTAAAAATATACTGTATTTACCAGTATATTTTTAAGTCCCGATGAAGATTCAGCAGAATCGAAACTAGTTGACTTATACAAAAATAAAGTGGATTAAAACAACGTGTGTTTTTATTTAATCAATAGTATTTTATGTGGTACAATATGAATTTTAAAACATGAGACTTTTCGATTTAAAAATTTTTGTTTCCTTGTACATTCTATTTTCAAACATTTACGATCTAAGGAATATCATAATATTTTCCCTCTTTATTTTGCGTACCTTAATTCAGGCAATACTTTTTCCACCAGCAACCTTCTATTATAAAGATTTTTAACCATTTACGTTATATTTGAATAAGGTTTTGGGGAAAATATGTAACCAAAATACAAAGAACACCGTTTCAAACATCCAGAATATTTTTTTCAGCACTCTCTTTCAAACCGTGAAACCATCATAAGTTTCGTAGACCACAGAAAAAAAATATTAAAAGGACAGGTTAATGGGAACCGTTGAGGCTTTTATGTAAATAATGTATCGCGTTGGTATCTAGACACAACGCTGTTTTTTTTTATTTTAAAAACATTCATCATGTAATAACACCTCATATTTTTAATGCTTTTAGTAAGAACGTTTTCGTGTAATATAATGGTTGCATCTTTTTTTCACAGATAAATTCACTTAATTGAGTGACTTGCCTAAGAATTTTTATTACGCTTTTTGGAAAATAATAAACATTCAACCGTGCCATCTACCTGTTTGGTAATTTTAAATGAGACTTCTTTGGACTTTCTACCATAAATGGTAGTCATTTAACATTTCAAAAATAAAACGAGACGCCAAATGGTTCAAACACGAAAATTGTCTCAGTTTTACTTCAAGAAATTTGTTTAATTTTCTCCCAGTTATTTCACCCTTCCCTGACCTCTCCCGATATGAAAGTTAATTTTGCCGATTTCTGTACAATCCTTCAGGCTTGATGTAAACCAAATAATTCCATATTTTTATACTTTACCAAAACTTTTTTTAGGCTTGTTCTTTCAAATATATATTTTTGTTCTATTCTTGTCATTACTTCAAATATTATGTATGTGCTGTTCTTTATCTGTCGGGCTTTTCCCCATTTCTTGTTATGTTTTTTTTTAAATTGGACAATGATCCGTTAGTATAAAAATAATTGAATTTTGGTGTATCTGAGAGACCTGCAGAGAACAATATAATCAATACGTAAATTTACCCCAACTGCACTCGATGACCCTGAGAAAAAAATCGTCACCCTTTTGCTCCAACTTTCTCCTGCATTGACCAATGTTTGCATTTGTCTTTTCACTTTAGGCCTTTTTTAGAATAGACCAGAAATTTTCTTAAGTCATTAATTTGTTAGAATTTCATTAAATAACTTTTTTTGAATGTACACCGTAAGAACATAGTGGCATCAGTCAGTAAAGGCAACATTTGATGCGACAGTTTTTCCTACCCTGCATATTCGGAGATCTTTTATTTCAGAAAATGGAACAGACAATATTTTTTATTTATTTTAAAGTGCGAACGAAATTTATAAGCTCAATTGGTTCGTGATGAGAATGAAGTATCGTATTTCAAAACGCCAGATCTTACCAATCTAGAGTTTTTGCTGCTTTAAACAAGGTGATATTATCTATAGTTAATGTCATCTCACCCTTTCAACAACTCACTTTGCTCTATCCACTTCTCTTATAAAGTCAATAAAACCAACAAAATAATGCTTATTTTATATTATAAAAAATGAGTTTTTACACAATGGGATTTTCAAGGTACGACATTGAACATAAAAAGTATTGAAGCCTGCGTTTAATATTATCGTGCAAACAAAATAAAGATAATTTCTTTTCTTCTCATAAAATAATGTCAGATGATGGTTTTGCTCTACACGTGTTCGGTGACTCGGGAAATAAAAAATCTAATTTTATGAAGTAAAAAAAGATTTTTTACTTATAACTAGTATTTTTCAACATTTTTCTCCCGAAACTCTGAATGAAGATCAGAAAACAATCAAAAATGTTTTATTTTGACAAATAATATAATAAAAATATTGCGGCTACTTCCTCTTGTGTACTCATAACACAAACAAATTGCTATTTATAGGGGATGTAAAAGCAAAAAAATATTATATTTATATATATGTTGAAACATTTGATATATATGTAATCAAAACCAAAATAACCTCAAATCAGAGTTAAGTTATCTTCGAATAAACCAAAAATCTATTTTTCAGCAAGACTCGCGATTAAGTTGCGATATTGATTTTTCAAACAAATTATAAGTATTTCTTAAGTATACAATCTATGAACGTATAAAATTGTATGATGAAAATAACTTTAAATGTAAGACCACGGATTTTATTTGATTTTTTATGACCGACCGGTTTCGCTTGGCCTAAGCATCATCAGGGTACGAAATTAAACTAATTATACATAGTGTGTCGTTAAACATACTCATACATACAGAAAGAGAACAAAATATAAAATGAAATAAGAGAACAGTAAGAAAACAAAAATAACCTTTTGATTATAACAAAGGAACAGAGATAAATAATATGAAATAAAAAAAGACAAAACGTCAACTGAGCACGTGATAAAAGAATAATGAGAAAAATTTAATGAGTTTAACGGGAAACATATATAATCGTTGGATAAAATTGTTTATCTGGAATTACAGTTTTGTACCAAAAATAAAATAGTGGACTAATAAGAACAAACGTAATCAAATTGAATTAGTAGCCGCCAATTCAGTAGTACCAAATAACGGATAAATTTTAACATACATAATATACCGAACGAACGTAAGTTACACCCACCAACATTTCATTTTACTTTTATTTTTCGCTTTCGTACTACCATCGATATTTAATTTACTTCAAGGCGCGAGGTAAATCACAGACGCCTTGTACGTCCGCTTTATCTATCTCCAGTCTCCCGTTATTAAATTTCATCGTTACGCTTACGCATAATTCACTATGCCCATCTACGAAATGTCAACCATTTCAGTTCTGCCCTTTGATTTCTAAATCGATTTTGCGACACTTCATTACCTTTGAGTGTCAGAAAAATTGGGTACATCTCCGAGGAAGGTGAGCCGATAGACAATATATGGTAGATCTTCTCTAGGCGGTCTTTATTGATTGGTAGGATACAGTGGCATAGAAAACATCAGACGAGCTTTCAACCAGAAACCAACAGCTTAATGCTTTTTCCGATTGTTTTGAAGATCCTTGTTTTCACATTGGTTTAAATGTGTCATCATTATATCCGTGTACAAAACGACTTAGATTGATTGTTCTTTAGGATTTAATAAAATCTTAAATCTAGCCACTTCTTCATAGGCGAATTTACAAATTGAAAACGAAACGAAGTGTACACAGTACTTTCACTTAGCATAACTTATTCTGAAAAGGGAGAAAGTTGGCGTCTGCCGTGAGTATCGATCTACATCCGTCCGACCGTTGTATCATCGTCCTTAACCCACCAGGCTATCGACCACCTCCACTTTAGATTCAAGAGTTCATTTAATGAACTATGATCATTAGAATACAAATAAAATAAATACATTTCAAGGTTAATATGATTGATGGAAAATTTGGTGTAGGTAATCGGAAAAAAAAAACTAGAAAATAATCTCGAAAATATGAGTTTTTTTAGGGGGCTCAACCTTCCCACATAACATGAACTGAATATTCCATTCACTTAAGTAATTTTAGCTTTATTATATTATATTGCGCCTATGCACGACTCTGAAAATTAATGTGAGCTTTAGTTAAAAGCCCATGAAGAGATTAAAACGTTTTAAACGCTGGCTTGCTTGAATTCCATAAATGGAGGTCAGTTAACGGACGGGCGTTTGTTATTTATACTGGTGTTATTGTTATTTATGTTGTTGAATTCCTTATTTTATGTTTATTTTCATGAAACATTTTTTTTTGAAGTTATGGTTTCCAATGGTGTTTTCTGTTCATAAAAAGATTATCGCTGGAAAATCAAAAGGGCTTAAACGACACTTTGGTCTAAAAATTAGTTAAATTTGCAGTTTTGATCATTTTTTTGTGTTCTGCATCGAATGCTCTGATTCGTTTGATTCCGAAGACTTTTGTGGCCCTTCAGCCATCTAAAATATATTTACCATTTGGGAGAAGGCTTGACTCAAGCGACACAAAAGTTTGGAATTTTCCCCAGCTTTTTCTTAGATAAATTATCATTATTAAATCAGTACCTATATTATAGCAGAGCCATGAATATGTACGGAATACATTTAACAAGATTCGTGGTTTATTACCCAGCCAATTTACGCACTTAGAATAATGAATGTTTGACAAGTGAAACCAGCTATCGTAAGAATACGTATTTATTTAAATCTTTTTAAACAGGAATAAGGGCTTGTTGCAACCCCAATTTTGTAAAGTATTGTCAAACCGGAAGAAATACAGCAATCGAAGAATAAAGCCTTGGGAGAAAAGAGAGACTTTCTGCAGACAACACTTGTATGAAATGCAGCATACAAAAGTTCTTAACGTTCACGGTTTATGAAAAAAATCTCCCAAATTTATTTCGACATTATAAAAACAATTCTTATTTATATCTTGGCCACATCATGAAACATAAAAAGTAATTTTTACTCATGTGAGAATCCAAAAGAAGATGGATGTACGTGGCAGGTAAAGAAAAACGCCGCAGCTCATGGTTTTATCACTGTTTAAAGAAAATTTAATTGCTAGTTAATTATTGGGTGAAAAATATGATAGACAGCCTCCAATAGAAGAGGGCATAAAAATAATCAGAAGTTTTTGTTGTTTCATTTAGTCACCAATGCCATTCTTTTGTAGTATGTCAGTGGAAATGGTATCGCTTTCAAAGGTCATAAAAATATTTTATATCCGCGAAGGGTAATTCGGTGAACATTATAGATGATCTCTGGTGAATTTTAAGTTAACTCAAATATTATGCGAACTTTTTGGGATATAAAAAGTTAAGGAGCCCATTAGATGTTGTCTGGAATAAATGTAGTACAATATGCTAATTCTGAATGAGAAAAAAGATTAAATCAGATTCCAAAAATATTTTTTTCAGAAATGCGTAATAGGTATGTTAATAAATATTTTTATACCCAACGCGTTAAGTGTTTTCCACCGTAAAAAATAATTGCTTTAAGACAATATTAAAAACTCCCTATCAAAGAAAGCTTAAGCGAAAGTACCGACAGCATATATTTTTATGTTTTCATAACAAGCGTTCATTTTTAATCCTACTTAAATCGACTTCGTGAAAACGAAATGTAATAAGCATTAATTTAATTAATTACTGCTTATTTTCTATTTCTTTTTTTTTTAAGTAAGACAAACATTCCCGGGTTACAAATAACCTGAAAATATTTGAAAAACTCCCACTGCCATCATAAAAAGCGGAAGAGGTTGCTTGTGCAATGATGGAGGACTTATCCAGCAGAGGAATTGAACGTACGACGCCCGGATGGAAATTCGACGCGTTGTTCACTCAGCTACCGACCGGTCTAAATATGGATAAGTATTTATATTATTTCTACCATGATGTATATATATTACTATCATTTTAATGAAATGTAGTTTTATAAAAATATCTAAATACATAAACTAACCAATAAAACGTTATTCGGCATTGTTTGCAGTTATATAATCTAGTTCAATTAGTAATCAGAAAGTTTTTCGATTATACGTCTAAAGAAATCTGGTTTTTGAAAGATGAAGAAGTCGTCAAGACAATTTTTTAAAACAGTTAGTTTGATTGCATTACTGTTGTCATTACAAATATTTTTTTTAAATTACAAAACAGCATGAAAACAAAAATAAAACATCGGACATCAGCAATAACATATTTTACACTGAGATAATAGACTTTGAATTCAGAATTCAAATAGCAAAAAAGTGCTAATAAAAAGCCTTCAAAGTTAACTATCTTAGCTTGATATATTTTGACTAACGACAGTTTAGCTGTGGGAAAGCGACATATTTAACATTTTTGCTGGGTTAAATCGTGTATTTTTGGTCTTAATTTTAAAAACACACATCAAAAATCAGCGCATCTCAGGTCTCATATTTCAGATTTATTATCAGATTTTTTACTCCTCATTTTAAAATCAAAACTCCTGTTAAGCGGCGAAAATCAAATTAAATTTCTTGTCCTGTATTTTTTCATATTAATCCCCCAAGCTACATGAAAATAATAAAATTGAAAAAAAAGCCAATTTAAACAGAACCTTCACATAACTTATTTAAAAATATATAGCTACTCTCTCTGATGTTAATTGTGGAATTTTCCCAAGAGAAATTTGATTAAATCTATCAACCAATAGGGAGAGCTATGGCTGGCAAATAATAACCTAGTATAATCAAATCCTTTTTAGTATTTATTTTTTGGGGAAGTCACCCTAAAAAAATAATAGGTTGAAAAATAAATTAGTTGAGAAAACACAAATAGAGATACTAATAAATAAACAATATTAAACGTTAAGTATAGAAAATTCACATGCATCTCAACTATTTCTAACAGATTGTTTTTTTATACCTCTTTTATTAGACAACGTATAAGTCTATTTTCAACTAGGTTTCTTTTATTTCTGGTTCAAAAACGATTGTTTATTTAAGATAAATAAGTTTATAGCATTTTTGGTTTCCAAAGCACAAGTAACATTGGACATACAAACATCATCACTCGTGTGCTAGGAGAATATATGACGTGAAAGCGACGGTAAATGAAGTTGAAGACGCTCGAAAAAGATATGGCACGACCAGTGAATAAAAAATTTGAGTCGGATTATGTCAAGAGTTTGAATAACAGAAGAGTATGTATAAAGCGATGCCTGAATTTGGATGAAGCAAGGAAAGTGTGTCAACATAAATATGTGTGGCGATCCATCTTCTCTGCCTTCTTATCCGGGGAAACAGCGTGATCGTAAGTTGTTGTTTTTATAGTTATAAATTGTTGGCTAAAGAAAAAGGTAAAATATCGGATTAATTATAATGTTAACAAATATACCACCCCCCGTGCAAATATCCGAAAAAGGTGTTCATCCACGTAAACCAATATTATACATCTGGTGAGACTGTTTGGTTTAAATGTAAAATGTGATGCCAAATACAATGATAGTATCGAATACAGCCTAGTCTTTCTACTTCGGGTAGTGGGATGTCATATCGATCATATTGGGAGGGATCCTTGAATGTAAATATTAAAAATATACACATTATAATCACATCAGAGATTTAACAGTATTAAGTATATATAAATATCTGTTTCAGTTAAGATTTTGACATCGTAGCATAGGTACTGCAGACACATATTGGCGTCATTTTACTAACTGTCTGATTGTATATATGGCTCCGTTGTATCGAACAATTCAATACATTTTATAATAATAATAATAATAATAATAAAAGTTTTATTCCGGAAGGTATGCAGGAGTAGTGCAATGCAATACCTTCCATAATTGATATCAATACATTGTAATAATAATAGTAACAAAATAATAATGAACAGAAATTCATAAGAAATAAATAAATAAGTAAATAATAAAATAAAAATATATGAAAATAAAATAATAATAAAAAAAATAAAAAATAAATAAAGAATGTAAGTAAGAAAATATTAATGGAGTATATTAGGCCTCATTTCTACAAAACGCCATCAAGAGGGAGTCCATCCTGGCAGCGTTAAGATTGATGGGGCCAATAATTTACTCAATGCGCTTCTATGCTTGAGTTCGGGATCTGACGGGATTCCATGATGAGGTTATTTCTGGAGTTGTTAATCCTTTCCCCGCATTCCTGCTACCCTGGTTCTCATAAGGGCTGCAAATCCTGGAACTCGCCCCTCGGTGAACATACCGGAAGCACTGCAGTGCCTAGGAAGACTGAACATCATGCGGTAGGCGTTGTTGTACTGGACTGGACCCGAAGCCTTTCCATGCTACTCTTCTTAAAATTGGTCCAGAGCTCGCACGTGTATAGGGTAGTGCAGAACGCCAGGAAGAGTGTCCTTTTTCACTGGTGGACTACAGAGCCGAAATCTTCTACTGAGCATGTTTGATTTCACACTGAGTGCTCGCCTTTGCCTGTCGATGTCGTCGTCATCCATTAGCTTGCTGGTGATGATGTGCCCTAGATATTTGGTTTCTTCTACTACCTTTAGAACCTCACCGTTCAAGAAAGCTGGAGGAATGTTTTTCGGACCCTGCCCGTATCTGATAACCATCAGTGCCGTTTTTAGCGGATTGTAAATCATGTTTGTTTCCTGAGCAAACTCTTCGCAGATATTCAGGAGGATACGTAGCCCTCTTATAGACGGCGTCATGAGTACCATATCGTCTGCATAGCTCACATTATTAAAAACACTGTCCTCCGATATGGCAGCCCACCTTAGCATTATTTAATCTATGGGTCAAGTTCTTCCATATAAATGTTAAACAATAATGGGGACATGCATCCTCCTTGTCTAACTCCGCTTTTCAGATGAAAAGGTTCGGAAAATCCATCTTTCCACTTTACCAGGTTTTCTTGTTGCCGGTGCCAAGTGTTGAGAATGTGGACGACCTTCGATGGTATACCCCCTTTCAACGAGTTTAGTCCATAGTAAGGGTGATGGACTCTGTCGAACGCCTTACTGAGATCAAGAAAGCACGCGTAAGTAGTTGTTTTCTTTTTTTCGATAGTATTCCAACGTTCGTTTTACGCAAAATATCGCTGTATCCGTGGAGCACTCCTTTTAAAGCCCATCTGATTATCGCTCGTTTTCATGTGGGGTCCAACCTGGTCCAACAGAACACGTTCAAATATTCTGGCGATAGAGGTAGCAATGGAAATCGGTCTGTAATTTTCCTGTAGAGTTATGTCGGACAATTTCGATTTGATAATCGGTATGATTATTGTTTTGGTCATATCTTTAGGAAGGTATCCACTCTTAAGGATGACAGTAAACAACGTTGCGAGTAGTTGCGAAATCGCTCCTCCTGCGTGTTTGACGTGTTCGATGCTCAATCCATCGTGCCCCTGCTGATGTCCCAGCTTTCATGTTTCTGATGGCTGTGTTCACCATGTTCACTGTGACCTGGAGTTCAATATCATCGTATTCTGTCAGTGGGGTTTCGTTTGAAGAGACGGTAGCGGAAGGGGTTTTAGTGGCGAAGTGCAATTTGAAAATGTTGGCGATGTTTTCCGGATTCGTTTCTCCATTTATGTTATTCGGAACTTTACACCGTACATTTAACACTTTGTTTGACTTATTCCAAAAATTTTTAAAGTCCCGTTTATCGAAGTCCCCAGCGATTTTATCCATCTGGAGTTGTATGGAATTATTTCGGCATTTTTTCAATGCTGTTTTAAAGGCAGCACGCTTTGCCTTTCTATCCTCCGCGATAGGACCTTCGTGTGGTCTCCCATTTTTGATCCAAATATTCATCGCTTGTCTGGATTCTTCGTATTTACCCGCTACATAGTCATTCCATCCACAGACTTGCTTATATTTTAATATATTTTATTATAAAGCAAAACAAATATTTTATTGCTTTCGATAAAAAAAAAATGCACAAATAAGGTAGTTGCCCTGATTTAGAAAATGACGACAGAAAAAGCTATGAAAATAGTAGGTTATATTGTCAAGATTTTTTGTTTTGTAATTGCTGAAATTTTCCTTTGCCCAAGGTTTTAAAATGTCATATCGTGACTGGAAAGGCAAAAGAGCTTAAGCGAAACTTTGGTCAAAAATGATTTTGGTCAGTTTTTTTTGTATCGATCGCTCTGACTCTCGTTTGATTCTGAAGACTTTTGGGGAAATTCAAATATCTAAAATATATTTACCATTTGGGAGAAATCTTGACTCAAGCGACACAACTTGGGACTTTTTTTTGCTTTTTTGACGATTTTTAGAAGTGAAGGCTACATCATACAAAATATTTTCGGTTATTTTCCCCTTCACGATACCCAGTTATTATAATTTCGTATTATACCTTCAAATGTTTCATTATTCACATTTTATTGATTCTCCTAACAACTTTTTTAGATTTTAATTTTTTTATTGTTCAAGTCACATTTGTTTGCTGTAAATTTAGAGATCAGTATGCTTGTTCATTTTTATACTCTATTATTATATATATGTATGTGGGATAGCACTTCGCTCTTTTGACAACACACATTTTTATCATTTCAAGTCATGTTTACATGTCCATTCGAGGGTCACAGTTCGTATTTTTGAGTATTAGTGCCTTCAACATGACGTGGGATAGCATTTTACTAGCGAGTGTTTATTGATGATTATAATAATAGTTTTAGGAAAATATATTTTCCATAATCCAGAAATGTAATATTAAAATCGATAACACCTGCGTCAGAATTATTAAACATGGGCCGTAATCTGTTTTATGACTCGTTAATACCAAGCTTATATTTGTTATTTTATATAGTCATTACCCTTAATGTTGTTGTCAAATATATCATACTATGGATATTTTTAGGGAAAAATAAATATGTACGTTCATAATTTACATTGTTTTTACCTAACACTAACAGTATTTAAATATTAAAAAAAAACAATTAGTGGTTTTCGTGTGATTTTTAATATTTATAAATTTTAGTAATGATCTTCTTATTTAGAAAATTCTCGTCTTTAGCGGAAGATTACTATCATCAGTTATTAATTACGTGATTACTGTCGTAGATAAACATTTGCATATGATCAGAAGATGTAGAAACCTATATGATATGAACACACACACTTAAAATTTATTTGATGCAAAATGTATTGCTAGTTATTTTTTAAATTTATTTTTAATTTTCATCTCTTACTTCTTTAGGATGTTTAATAAAACACTCAATAATTGACTGATTTTTCATTACTACAAGCATTGTATTTTTTTTTTAAATTTATTTAAATACAAAACTTTTAAATGGTCGAAAAATTCACGAGTTGATTGATAGCATGGATTTTTAAGAATTATATTTGTAAGTTTTTATTTTTTGAGTTTCTTGAATTTTTCGAGTGAGGCTCAGTTGGTTTTATATGCTCCCTTTCAGCCAATTATTTAAGAATTGATTTAACGCATATTAGGCCTTCAGTAGCATAGAATTTTGTAGAATATTTCTTATTTTGAGGAATATGTAATAAAGTTTTCGTATTATTTTAATAGTTATTTCTTCTGTCTATTTAACATGTTTAAATATTGTTATACCTACATGTTTAATATGAATGTTTTTTTCAGCGTTGAGTATTTCGATAAATTGCAAATTCAGGAAGTTTTGTAGGAAGGTTTTTTTCCAGAGAGTGTGAATGTCATGAAGTAAGTTTTGTCCGAGCTTAAGGATAGATAATTGTTTTCAAGCCATTATTTATTTCTAGATTCAGGTATCAATTGGCTTCTTTCCATGTTTTTTCCTATGATCAAAGTCATCAAAGATACATTTTTTCCCACTGTCGGAATTGTAAGCATTTTATTTACATAAATGATAAATCAACCCAGATAGTTTTTTATCAGATATTGTTGCCTTTGTATTGAAGAAGGAGTAGTTTTCAGTCACTTGTCTAACATGAGGAATACATTTCAGTATTTCATTAAAGTGGTTGCTTTTATTGTTAATTTATTATTCTTCCATCGTGCGGGAGAAATGCCGGATGGCTTCCAATGAATACCTCGAATTGGAGCTAACAGATACTGCTATTAAAATTACTTATTCGTGATATTTTAACCTTTTAACCTTTAAATGTGTTTTTGTTCTTCTATGATTTGATACAAAGATTTTTTTTAAATGGACATTGATAATAAAACAGTTTTTTTTCTGATTCATCTTTCAGGTATTCGATGAATTGATTCGTGTCGCGCTGCCCATCCTATGCAAATGTTAAAATAAGTACGCTCTTTAGCATCGGTGAACAACAAGTTCTCGCAAATAGTCTGTTAACATAATTCTTTTAACTCCAAATGGTTTTTTGTTCAGAGATAACCAGACAGCTTTTTTTAGTCTAATTAACTTTGAAATTATTTTTTTAAAAACTCAACGAGCTCTAGTTTTTACAAGAGTAAACGAATATTAATAAGCAATAACATCAACAAATTTTTAAGACGAAGTATTTATACAAAAAAAGACTTAATTCAACTTTACAAAATATGAAGGTGAGAAACATATTCTCAGTCCCACTGTGTATTAAAATTCGCATTACCATGTAGTTGGAGATAATTCAAGTGAACTAAATATTTCTCTGTAGTCAGCTTTTATAAGTTGAATGCAACCTCGTCCCTACGTGTTTCGACTTATGATAACTTTCACATTACTTTTCCCTGGCTTTTCTCGGGTTTTTCCTTTTGCGAGGAGTTATTCTCCACTGCCTTTCGACCCTGCATAGCCTGATTGTTGCACCCACATGCTGGCAGTTCTTCGTACAAACTACTAAAACTGCCCCCGCATTCGTGTAAAATCTGCACATTTTGAACAGCTCACGGGTAATGTACTAGAACGGTTGCCTGGATTTTCATTCGTGACAAAATGACGTTAACTCATTTCGTTAAACCATCACTTCATTACCTACCTCTTGGTAGGTAGTTAAATAAAAGTGAACAAATCAATTAAATGATAATCGTAGATTACTTTTTGTGATTAAGCAGTTTACTGATCGAAGGGCAGTTTTACGCGGCTGCGGTGTGATTTACGGACAAAAAATCTTTATTGATAGTTTTATTTTAAAAAAACCTTAAAAAAGTAGAGAAATTTCTCTTTAAACAGGGCATGGAACAAATATGTTTACACAACCAAACCAACCGTCTCCATCATTTTCCCGTTTATTTTCAGTCTCATTCGTTTAATTTGTGTCAGGCTCAGATTTAATACAATTACTCAACGTCTGCTTTACAAAATAGGTATAAAAAGTACTTTTATGCAAAAGGCGCAAATAAGTTTTACTTGTTTTTTTTTTAATGCATAGACTGACTAGAGCTCGTGAAATAAATAAAACCTTCTCGTATTTTATTAAATGCATTAATTTATAGGGAAAATTAAAAATAAAAATTAATTAATAATTAATTTGAGATTGTGTGGGTTTTTTTTCCATTGATTATGTGTTTTTATCTGAGATCTTCTTTCACTGTTTTTTTTAATAGTACTATTCATAAATATTGTACTCTAAAAAGATATTTACAACTCATCTTTAAGGTCTATTAATTACCTTGTTGATATCGTGAAACACGAGCAATTTAAAAAATCAAATAGTTTTTAAGTGCGGATCATATTAAATTTTTATTTTTAATTACTGATTCTCCATCAGTCACGGGCACGGTTTAAATAATTTTCGTCCAGTCATCTTAAATGATGAGTCCTTCAAAATTGTTTTGAAATCAAGATCACTTTCATCGAGAACATTACCCCAGGCACAGTCTAAGCATTGACCTAGTAAGGTCTTTATACATCTAAAGAAATCTAGAATATAATTATTGAATCGACAATGGAATAAATTTTGCAGTTATTTGCAATTAAGCAATCTAAATATGAATAAAACGCTGGAACCGAAAGAAAAACATGAATTGACTTAGAATAAATTATTATAACGCTTGCTACGATATAATATTTTAACGTTAGTATAGGTAACTGGGTTTGCGTAACCACGGTATAAGAAGAAAGGTAGTAGGATTGAGTTACCGAATACATACATAGATTTAAATAATCACAAAAACCCGTCTTTACTCAAATACCATACACATCAAGCAATACTAAAGGGAAAGACTGCCATCAAAATTTACAATTTACTTGATAATATTACCACTGAGAATTTAGATTTTGCACTACCCTTTGAGTTAATAAAAATGCGTCATATTTTCATCAATTTATGAAGTCTTCTTCATGAATTCAAAAATAATAATTAATGATTTTGATGTTTAGTTTAGTTGATTTTCCCACCTGCGCTATTTTTTATACCTACATGAAATGTTAAAATGAAGTATCATTACGTTGTAATAGCTTTTACGTGAAATACGATGTGAAATCCCTTACACGATGTGTAAGTTATGGTAGTCAACAAGAGGTTGACATGAATTCAATCACATAAAGGAAAATCCAATGTTTTTCCTCGTGAATATATTTTCACAAAATGCAAGTTTTGTTTCGTAAGCGAAACGTGATTTTCCTGGAAACAAAACATTAACAGCTTTGAAATAAATTGACAGCGTTATGTGAGTATCGGATGACAGATTTTGTACGCTGCTGAAATATATCAGCTTAACGTGTTTGTCGAGACAAATCCCCTTGTAAAGGATACGTCCAATCTGTAATATTCTCTTCTCTTTTTACTTTTTTCTATCCGTAAGCCAAGTTAGGAGTATATGTCTCCCTGAAATGTTTTCAGCTGGCTGATTCTTTGTGACACTTGGCTTGCAGTTCACTCTTTACCATCCCTTCTCCTGGGTATATATACCGTTTCCGGTGCTCCCTTTAATTTTGTTGACAGTCTTGGATTATCAGTCGTAACAACTGTTCAGCATCAGCGGAATGAAATTTATTGAAGTTTTAAAATCACCTCAGATGGGTATATTATACTATAAATATCACACAATATTCTTCAGTTAAAGGATTAACTTTTTTTTCAATTAATTTAATTTCAAATTATGATAGCGCATAATTTTCAATTTACTTCTAATACAAATATCCGGCATAATCTTACAGAAATTCTTTTTCTCATGCAGATTTTTTAAATTTAGTGATTTTTCGAAAATATTGATTTTTATTATAATTATTTATTTTTCATTTAGGTAAACATAGAGTTTCAAACAAATTTTGATAAATAAAGCTATAAGCATGTTGCATTTTCCCTTGAATTTTCCGCTAGTCATATGCATTTTTAACATAAAGGAAAAAAATAATTATAATAAAATCAATAATAATAATTAATTGACAACATATTGAGAGTAAACTATATACAAATAATACATTGTAAAATAATTTAAACAGAGTGTTTAATACCAACAAAATAAAAGAAAGAAACATAACATAGTGTTAATAAGAAAAAGAAATATAATTAGTTTATCGAAGGAAGCAAACACTTTGTAGCTTGACATTATAATTTAAATAAAAAATAATTTTGTTTTAAGCCACTTTATTTATACACATAACAATTCGACCGGTTTCGGTTAGACTTAACCTTCATCAGGAACGTATAAGTATAAACTTTTTTTAGTTTATACTTATACGTTCCTGATGAAGGTTAAGTCTAACCGAAACCGGTCGAATTGTTATGTGTATAAATAAAGTGGCTTAAAACAAAATTATTTTTTATTTAAAATATAATTAGCATAGCTTAAATCTATAACGCACAGCAGGGGTAGAGAGTTCATAACTGATTGATATAATTTTATCCCGTATGCATTTATTAAACTGACCTGTGGATAAATGGCAAACATCAGCTTCTGAAATATGGAAATAATATATTGGAAAATATCAGCGTCTGAATAACAATTGTTAATAAATGTGTGTTATGCATCAGAAAATCCACCCTAGTAAAATAAATTGTGACCATCCTTGCGATACGAAAACATAGATCATAAAAGGCAGACTTGACAGGCAACTATAAAAAAACATTTTAAGCAAGGAACAGGAAGTAATGGAGCGTGTTACCCGCGCAATGTCGCACCGTTTAAACTCCAGCGTTTACCATCAATAGTTAGTGAGGAGATGCCTGATATTTACAGTATATTATAACTAACTAATCATTATATCTTTCGTCATATACTATTATTAATCATCATACTATAAAATCAGAGGGGATGGACTGCCACACAACATACATTCATACATATTCATACATTATTCTAGCTCTGATTTGTGCCATGTCTTTCTCGGGCATCACCGACTTATTTTACCATTTATTTTTATTCTTACACTTACATTTGACACCTATTTAATACAAGGTTTTCGCCAAGTAAGACTCGTGCTGAAATAAAGCAGTAGGTACAGATCATGAAGCAATTTCACTCTTGTGGAATAATAAGTATTTACCTCGCGCGTACTTTATTGATGCTGTGTTGGTCTAGCTACATTGATAAAGTGCAAAAGATTGGTCCTCAATCAACCAAAAAATTAAGCACCAAGAAAAATGCCGCATTGCAACCATTTTTTCTGTAAATTTTATTAAAGAAATCTGTAAGGAAAGTGACAGATACTAACATTGAGAATCAAGTCGATGCTAAATGGCTTAACCATGGGACGAGACCAGAATATCCAGATACTTCCCAACCTTCCTCTTCTCCGTAGTCTTTCCCTCCCACTAACTTCAGCTGCAAAACATATCTCGATTGGAAAAGCCTATTTCATTGGCTCTAGACAGCTGGACTCTTGAGCAGTTTTCACAAAAATAAATATGAGAAAGTTTGTGACATACATTTTAATGAAAATAGAAAATAAATGGAATTTTTTTCCCATCGAAAAAATTTGTAAGACTTTAAGGTAAAGTCAAATTTAATTTTTCTTTGAAACGTCGAAAATTACAAGATCTATTACGTCAATAGGTGTCCGAGTGGAGAAAATTTGATATATTTCATAGGATTTCTAACCAACAACAATATTTGTGAATTTCACCTTCTGACTGACAAATTCATCATAAATTAACCCAAAATATCTTTATTAATATTTTTTTTTTTTGGGGTTTTTAACTTTATTTAAACAATAATTATTATAATTTGTTTTTTTTTCTTTTAAAACAATGTTTAGTTAAAAGCTCTGCGATGTAATTATTTTTACGCTGTCATGCGTACAAATAATTACATCGCAGAGCTTTTAACTGAACGTTGTTGAAAAAAAAAAATAATAATAATTATTGGTTTAATAAAATTAAAAAACCTAAAAATTAAAATGGAGTTCTACAAAATAAACTTTAAAACCATAAATAACCCAAAATAGTTGTTCTCTTAATTCACTTGGTGTAGGTCACCGAATATGTTCCGCGGGTTTTATGTCGACTATCTGGCTGAAGCTATAGACTCTATATGTGGTTCTTCTACATTTTCCAAAGAAGTATGACAATGTCATATAAATATGTCATAAATCACGAAATTCTTACGAATCGGGATAAGCACTCCTACCAGCTTCATTCATCAGTCTCAGACTTCTGCGAGGTCATAATGATATCTACTCTGCAAGAAATTTTTAACGGCCCTCTAAACTACAGTTAACAAGACTGTACAAAATCTTGTAAAATTATTAAGAAATACAAATTGTTTTGAAAATCTAAGCAAAATCCCCCAAAAATAATAAATTAAGCTCTTCTACCTTATAAAAAATGAATTTTTCTATCGACTTTCGCGATATTATTTGTAAAAATATTGCCCAATATAAAATTTAACAAAGATTTAAGTTGTAAATCGCCAAAAATTTAACTCACTCCTTTATTAATATAGTATTTTTCTATCGATTTTTTTTTTTTTGTTTTAATTTCAAATTTCATTCGCTAAAATATAATAATATTTGGATTTGTTGTAAAGCGGCGTTTTTAATGAATTCTAAGTCGGTTGAGTGATATAAATATAATGTTGTTCATTTTAGGTTATTTTTAAATTAGTGTAACTTAGTCGTATTTCAGGTTTTTTGACGATTAAGAGCTTAAATCTTTGATGAAGTCATATTCTATTTTGCGTTAATTTTACCGCTAATAAGGAGAGCCGTTAAAATGAGCACCTTGTTTCAGTCTGATCTCCAAAGGAACCGACTAAATCAACTTTAGCTCTAATCTAAACTTTATTCCAACATTTTGTATTAAGACCAGACCGGTTTCCTTTTATAACGGGCATCTTCAGACTGGTACAATTTGAAGTGAATCTGTGGTATATAATTATTTCTGACTAGAGTGACTTCACAATTAGAATTAAATATACCTTTATTCATAGTTTTTTGTGTTTAATTTATAGAATTCAATTTTTTTATAATTAAATTAAATATTATCATCAGTAAATGGTGTTTTTTTTTGCGACAGCGATTTTTGCGTTTAAGGCCATTAGCAAACATTTAGTAAGACTATAGCAGAACTAAATAATAATTTTATTAAATTTAATTCAATTGAATTTTAAAAAATGTTTGAAAAAAATAAATATATTTGAATAAGTAAATAGTTGGCTGATTTTTACCTTCTTGAAGACAGGTTACTTAGTTATGAGTTTTTTTTTATATAATATCTATTATTTTCAGATTTATTTTTAACAGTTGTCTATTTCTGAATTAACGTTATTACGATTTTCCCGTCTCGTTCACTTAATTTATTTTATCGCAGATATATTTACGTGGGTCAATTGGTCAAATATCTTATTATAATTGATACACATTAGGGTTTTATCAATGGTTAATTGCCCCTTCAATTTTAGGGACACGAATTTCGCATTATATTTCCGGTATTTTTATGTATTTTGCTTATTTGCATGTATGAAATATTATTATGTACATAAAAATATAGATTAACTATAGTGGATATATGAATAGAGAAAAAAAAACTGACTTATTTAATCATTTAAATGTAATTCCGCCACGAATTAAAAGTTTTGAAATTATTAATTCTGATAAGTAACTAAATATGTCTATGTTAACTCAGTTGCTTGTTCAATGTTTTTTTTTATGAATTTAAAAAGAAGTTGTACGAGCCATTAAGTAAGAGTGAAGAATCAACTAAAAATATACAAACGGTAAGAACGTTCAATTATTTCTGTATGTGCACAAACACAAAATGTAAACTAAATATATGTATGTGTAACTGAAGGAATATTTTGTAATGAGTGCGCATCTTGGGTGATTTATGTCAGCGTCTAGCCCATATTAAATATGTTCAACCCCCATCACCCGCACCAATGAAGCTTCGTCTGCTGTTTTCGGCTGCTTAGGTAAAACGGTTTTGTGGGAATTTTTGAACATCGCTTAACTAAGTTCAGAAAAGAGTGCGCTGGCAAATAGATTTGAATGTTTATTATCTCCTTTGACTTACCTTTTTCCCCTTTGTTTGTGATAAATAAAAGCGTGTGATATTAACCATTTTCAAGAATAAATAACTCATTCGAAAACAGAGCTGTCCAGCATACGACCCGAGGGCCACAATCCGGCTGGCAGGATAGTTTAATCCAGCCTACTACATTGCTTTTCTCTTCATATTATTGTTGAATAAACTGATGATAAATGTAAAACTAAAGACCTTTTGACCGGTTGGTAGCCTACTTGATAAATTCGTCGGGTTCTTACCCCGACGTCAGGGGTTTAATTCCTCTGCTAGCTTAGTTCTCCATCATTGCACAAGTAACATTTTCGCTTATTATGATGGTATAAATGTAAAACTAAAAACCTTTTGACCAGTTAGTAGCCTAGTTTATAAATGCGTCGGGTTGCCACCCAGACGTCGCGGGTTCAATTCCTCCGCTAGCTTAGTCCACCATCATTTCACAAGTGATATTTCCGCTTATTGGGATGACTTTCTTTCAAAATTAATAATAATAAATAAAAAATTGAAGAGAATATCCTTGAAATCATCCTGATGAAAATTTCATAAGCATCCTTTGAATGACAACACCAATATGCGAATATGGATTATTTATGATCAGTTTTTCGTGTAAAATAACCACCGCACCTACTTTCAATCACTTTTTTTTTCTTTTGACAAAGACAAATCTTCCTAGGTTACGAATAATCAATCTTTCAAGTTATTTTACTGCCTTTCATAACAAGCGGAGAATGTTGCTTGAGCAATGATAAAAGCCAGGTGATTTAACCTTTGATGCCTGGGTGGGAATTGGATGCTTCGGATCGCACAACCAACTAATCGAAATAGAAAGACCTGTCCGCACTGCAATAAATTGCTTTACTTGGAATCATTTGGTCATATAATGTACCTACATATTAAAAAAAATACATAGAGGAAACATACAAATGCTTACACAGTGTGCTTAGCAACAACAATGGATATCACAGATTGTTCAACGAAAAAATAATTTTATTATTACTCAAATTAAATATTCACGTTTGCAGGCCCACGAGGTGCAACAGCCAGTAGTAGAACATGAAAAACATTCTTCAGGGGTCAAAAATTCAATTTTAGTGTTGACGGTTGATATTAGTCAACAATATAATCAAGTTGGATACCCCCTTGTTTATTATGAATTTTGTTTATGTTCTGCGTGTTTTTTTTATTCTGTAAATGACTTTAACGATATCAAAGTATCTTCTTTGATCTAAAACTCTTTAAATAACCACACTTAGATCTAAACATATTTACCACGAGCAGGTACATTTTAAAACTTTTTATTAATGTATCTAACTGATAAACGATTTGCGTTTTTGACATCAGTTACATTTCTGGCAAATGAGTGTATTACGTAGTGACTTACACGATTCGGAAATATTTATAAACTAAACGTAGTAAGATTCAATTCATAAAAAAATATCTGGGGAAAGAAACATATGGGAGTTTCTTGTCAATTCAATAGTAGTCTAAGTGCCTTATTACCAAAATACTTGCATCAATAATTTTCAAGTTCATTCCACTATACATAAATGCGAAATTTTGTTGAAGCAGTGATGAAATAGAAAATTGCTGTCGTTTTTCAGAAAAACGATTTTCTCTGTCGCTTGGATCGTGATGTAAAATTTATTTTTCTGAAAGCTGAAAGAAGAGCAAGCAAATTGACCATAAACAGTTTCCTTTGTGAATACGTACGACGGTACGAATTTTTCAAATTTGGAACTTATGTTTTCAAATCCCTATCTACCTCATCAATTATTTACCAATATAGTATTTTTGTAAACAATATTCTAAATTTGAAATGGGTGGATTAAAGGAACTCTTTTTTTCGTGGCAAGTCAAGTTACATCCCATGATTTTTCACAGTTAACAAATTCTGTGATAATGTTTAAGAAATGGACCATTTTCTTTTTGAAAAGTACAAAACAACAACATTCACACTGCACATAAGTATAAATAAGAGATTAATTGTGCTGATAAGAAAAATATGTAGAACATGTGCAAAGAAAATGTCGGTTACCGGCTTAAGTATAGGAAAGAAATTTAATACAAAATTTCGTTACTGACTAGTCGTATGCTAAGATGCAGTAATTCTATTTTATATATATTTTAAACTGAAACATTCCTTTCAATTAGTATCGATTCATTTAATTTTGTGTAATAAACTTAAAAGAACCGAAACATTTATTTCAATTAGTTTTGTTAAAAATATTGATTTAACAACTTTTGTTTAATAATAAAACAGATAATAATTTTGAAAGAACCGAAACATTTCTTTCAATTAGTATTATAACAAACATTGATTCAATAACTTTTGTTGAATAGTAAAACAGATAATTATTTAAAAAGGGTTGCTAAAAATGAGCACACGATATCAAATTAAATCCAACAAAACCTAATAATCTGTCGATTCAAGCTTTACAAGAGCTTCCATAATGATGGGGGAACGTATCTCATAAGTTATGAGATTTCCACCTTTATGGAAGCATGATACTGAAAAGGGGGAAAATACATATTGAATTTCTATATTATTTTCTAGGTTAGCAAGTATCTCGTTTGAGCAAAGAAAAGATTATTTATCATGCCCTTCCCAAAAAACATGAATATTATCTATATTCATTTAAATAGAAAAACATTGCGAAATTATTTTACATTTGGTGGGTGCGAACGATTTCAAAATAAATAACCACCTATCTATTTAGTGTTGACACTATTTGTCATTTTCGTTAACGAAGAATATTGCGACAGGCGTGGCACACATTAAATGCACCGAGAATTTTGGCCAACTGTGAATTTTTGGTTTCCGTTCTATACTATACTATTTTGTATGAGTTCCAGGCTCACATTTAATTGGGCTATAAAAGACCAAATTTTTTTTTCGCAATGCAATTCTGTCAATTACATATTGTAACTTCATCTCAATCTACTTTTTTAACTTAATTTTTTGTGTGTTTAATTCAGTGCGTACGGGTCATTTTGACTCCAAGCGGGAGACCCTAAGGGAAGAAACTCTCTGTTGTGCACTTGGGCTGATGAGATCAATGACGCTAGTGCTTCTGAGGATTTTCTAATAAAATACCGGTAAAATAAAGATGAAATTCCCACCTAACGTCTGTCCTTCAAAGACTGTGACCCATTTGTTAAGATTGGTATCAAACGGACCGCCCGTTTATGCAGAGTAAAAGTGTTTAAGGATAATGATCACAAAACTTAACTTTACAGAGAGTTTTTATATGCGCATGTCTCAATACATTCACTCTCACATATATACTAGGAAAGCCTTCGATACGATCTTTTGTAAATATTTTTCGACAGTAACTATTTTTTTTTACCATCAAATTACTCGCTATTTTAATGAGAGAAATAATCATCCGTACGTTTGTTATCAAATTGTCATTCTATACTCCTTTATCCTCTCTGGTTTGGAAGAAAATTGAAAGGAGGATCATTCAAAAAGAAAACGCAAAGGAATTGTGGAAAAGTTTGCTTTGAAAATAATTTTCAAAGTCTCTGCTAAAGGAATTACCTTTTCTCGAAATATTGACATACTAGTCGAGAGAAATGAAGAATTTGACACCAAGATTTTTTAAGGCAGCTTCAAGTTTACTATTGGGCAACGTTTTTTAGATCGTTTTGAGCGGATGTTCTAAACAATTCGATAGTATGCCTACATATATTATATGGTTACATATTGTGATAATTCTTCATTCGTGCTGTTTCATAAAGGAGACATAGACGCATTATTTTCATCCTCTATTGCTTTTAGTGTTAATATTATTGAAAATAATGTAAATTTTACATATATAAAACTTTTATTTTATTGTGTTCCAAATGCCATTATTAATAATATTGCACGGCACAACCCTGTAAGTAGTCCGTGTGATGATTCGCCATCACACCTGGAATAGAATATAGAATTTTTGTGTCATTAGGAAAAATTGGAAAAAAATATTGTTAATTCAGTCAGTGACCTAAAAATAAAGCTTTGGTTTGTTTCAACGTTTTTCATCTGAATGCGAAACATGATCAATTCATTAAAATGATATCGTAATGCTCTGTACATTTGAAAGATGAGTGTAAGGAATCACAGGAAAAGATCGGAAAAGCAACAAACAACGACCAATGTTGAACGTCCTCCGTGGTCGAACGGTTAAGATCCTCGGTTTTGAATTCAAAGGTCAAGGTTTCAAAATCCTAGAGTTCGCGAATAAATTTAATTTAATGTTTGTGTATTATTTCACAAAATATAAATACAAAATAATATGCACTTTTTTTAATAGTAAATACTCTCAGTATGGTTCTGGCCATAGATCAACATTGAAAATAAAACCATTGTTCAAATAACGTTAGCTGTATTTGGTGACTAGATACTTCCCAACTATCCACTTCTTTATCTTTTTCTTCTCTGCACACTCTTCAGCCTCATAATATAAATTGAGATGCTACAGTCCCACTGGTTTTGGGTTGTTGGCGCTCTAGTGCGGTGTTTACATTTAAAAAAAATGGGAACGGATTTGAAAATATAGAAATGAAAGCATAAGAAAGTAAAGCACAAAATAAGAGACTCTAGTGAAAAGTATTATGGCTTAAAAAAATTATATATCTTTTGTATTATAGATCAACAAATGCCGATTCTGAATATATCAGTTTTATTATAAGTAATTAAACGTAGAATTAATAATTCATTATTTAAAAGTGATTTAAAAAACCATTACATTAAAAACCATTATATTAAACCATAAAACTTAACTAAGGCGATTTAATGCTTCATAATTGTTACAAAATATATATTTTCTTTATTAATATGACAAAAATAGGATATAATATTCTCGTACTAGGCCAATATGACTACCTACCAATATTTGATACCGAAAATGTGATAAAGTATTTGAAATAATATACAATACTGATTTTAGTGCTTCTAAGTAAGTACGAGTAAATCATCTTATTACGTGTGATTAGTTATAGTTCAAATCAATGTAATATAAAACTATTTGCGGTAAAGTTATTTCTAATCTTTCATCAATCATAACCTCAATAATGTGGAACGGACCGCTCAGGAACGCGAGTGTATTGTTTATTGGATGCAGTTATGGTTATATTTTTACACTTTAGTACAATGCACTACCAGACTCTGACATTTCACACTGTTTTCTCGAATTAAAAGCGGTAATTATTTTATTTTTTTGATACCAAACTGAGTTTCCCATATAAAATCCTATTTGACGATTCAAACGAAATAATGTAGAGTTTATAGTCCCCAACCTGCAAAATTTAGAGGGTTTTGGCGGGCTTTCAATAATTCAAACTTTGAAAATTAATTTTACCAAGAAAAAGAACTTTTTAAAAAATGCTGGTATTTAAATTGGAAAGAGAATATTATTTTCAAGAAATGGACTGGAGTTCCTTATTGAGTACGTCATAAAAAGGGACGAATAAGCCCGGTCATCTAGCATGAGTTCTATCCGCTAGATTAAAAATATATCGAGATAAGTAGAAACGTGTGGTGACAGGATTCCGTTTCAAATTTCGGAAAACTAAGTATTTAAAAGCTTCTGAACCAGGGATTTTAGAAATGTCTCTTACTTTGGCCGCATAGCTAATTGTCATTTTCAAATATTATATTTATGTTATGTTCATATATTAACTGAACAGAATGTAATATTTCATTGTTTGTTCTGATGGTTCTCATGTGCAGTGGGTTATGGGCTAAAATGTGGTCGTTTGAATCCTTGTCTGATGTGCTAGCGTCATCAAATCGGCAATTAGCTTTATTTTCGATTTTTTAAATTTGAACAACTGACAGTATACAGCCCACCAAAGGTTAGTTAGATTTTGACGCCCGTTACGCTTGACCGATTAATTGACGGTTGATCATACAAACCACCTCAAAAGTTACGAATCGCCGACAAGTTGAGAATCGACGGTAAGCGAAGACCGTTGAAACGTCAACATTTTTAGAATGTCCATTTTATGACGTCATCAAATGGGCATTCATATGGCGAAAGTTCAAATACTCGGACCTTAGTTTTGGTGCGCGTTTTGTGTAAGTACTCAACAAACACAGATAACAGTAAATTATTGCAAATATTTGGACGAAAAATTTAGATTTTTTAATAATGAAAATATTTTGATACAGGCCCCGAAGTAATCAAAATGTTTAAAATCCTGTAATTGCGAATAACAAGTGGATTCCCGGATGACATCGCAAAACAAATAACGGAAGAGAAAAGAGGCTGTTTCAAAAGGCTTTGATTCAGCCGTAAATATAAGTGGTTTATGACGATAATGATTTGATTAATTCATGCAATAAAACTTTCTCTCAACTCTTTCTTAAATTAAACCTTCTTTCCTTATTCTGAAATTAAAAGTTGCAACAAATTGCGAACATTTGTTGATGCGAAACGTTCATAATATAGCATCCGGTGGAAGCGTTAATGATGACCTTCAGACATTTGCTTTTTGTTTTGTTTTGAACGTAAAAGTTTTGGCGCAGTGTTAATTGCTATCCCGACATAAGCGTACTAAGAATGTTGGCTTGAAATTGCAATTTCAGGACTCCTTTGCCTTTTCTTAAATTATCATGAATCTTTTTCATTACAAGTCACAATTTACGTAGAACAGTTCGTAGTTAAATACATTATATGTACATGAAAAGGGTGTGTGTAAAAGAAAGTAATTTAAAGCTAACCTTTATAAAGAGGCTGATTTTCAACAATTATATTCCTTCCTTGTGTCAACCAAACACGTTTCACAATTAGCCTTACCTACCTAGTGAAGTACTTACCTGCAATGTATTTTAGCCGACCTCATTCTATATTTCGAACGAAACTAATATTTTTTCTTGGTAAGTCAAGTTACATCCCGTTATTTTTCACGGTTAACATTTAGGTAGTATAATATAAGAGCATAGTTTTGTCGTACTTCAAATTCGTTATCTAATCAAAATAAAGTAATTGTTAATGTTTATATTTTTTGTGAATCAGCACTCAAGAATGAAACTAAAACATTAATTATAGCATTCTAATACGAGTTATACTATATATAATTTATCTGTTAAATTTCCATGGGTAGTTGGGAAAATGTGTAAGGTTTTCATTGAATGCGATTTTTAACTGTTATCCTTTAAATTCTATGAAAAACACACTATTTTTGTACAAGGTGCAGTTATAAAACCAGCAAAGGCATTTTTGAACGTTTTTCCTAAAATTCCAGTGTGCAGTTCATAAAGAATTCAAAGGATTACTGTTTAAAAATTGTTCGAAACTTCAGACATTTTTCGAACTACTGAATTAAAATTTATAAATAATTTGTAGTTTTTCCTTGTACTAGAAATCCAAAAAGTTTGTGCTTTTGGGTGCTGACTCTTAATGTGAGGTAGAAGTGAATATTGTATAAACCAACTTTTATTGTACAATGAAGATAAAGTAATCAAGTTGATAATACCTTTATTCCCCATTCGCTATCCTGTTTCTATAAAATCTGCTTCATTGTTATTTCACCCTTTACTTCGGTAGTGAAGATTGAGTAAAGGCCTTGGGCTTCATACAGAATACGGAAGATAAGCCTGTTCACCATGAAACCAGATATTTTATGTCAGCCTGCTACGTGTGAAACTAATTTTGCTTCTTTATTGAAACACTCTCAAGGCAACTGAGTATTAATTCTGCACTCAAATTTGTGTTAGAGTAACTCTTAACTTACATGGCTTAAAAAAAGTTTTCATATATACCCTCAAAACAATAATGTAAAAGAGGGAGGGTCAGTATTGATGATTTTTGCCTGACTAGGCTATTCTTTAGCGTGGCTAGGACTAGGGCTAGGGTATTTATACATTTTGTCCAGAGTTATGTCCAGTTATTTCGTATATCAAAAAATAGTGGGCTGAGTTCCGGAGACGCGGGAGACGGAGAACATTCTTACATACCGAATGGTGGTGCTATTTTATGTGAGAACTTGCCTTGTCTCTTTCTTTCTTACGGTTTACGACGTAAAAACCCGGAGAAAGTGATTTATCGTAAATTTGTATAGGTTGAGTAAAAACATTTAGCTATCTATATTTTTGCTCTGAGTACATACCAAATACTTTGTAATGAGACATTATATTTAAAATAAGAGAATCGTTCAGTTTTACACCACGTTTATTATAAGAAACACCGGCCAAGTTTTGCTACAGCCATAGTTTTATCAGAAGAGCAATTTTGTAACTATTCACGATTGGCGAAAACTTGAGTTACAATACACATAAGTTTTTTCGATTGAGCATTTTCACATTAAAAGAAGAAAAACTTTTCTTCAATTCTGCAACTTCAGGGTTCAAAAACTATTGAAGTTGGCCCTACGCTTCTACGCACTTAAAATATAATAAGCACCTTATAGAAATCCATGGCGAAATAATATTTTTTGTATTTTTTTATATTGTATTTTATAATTTGTTTTAAATTTTACATTATAAACAGAAGGCTTAAAATCCGGACTTTTCTTTTGTATCTTTTAAAATCGAGTCAAAATGTGATGTAGATTTACCGGTTAATTGCTTATACTATGAGTTTCGGGAAACTGAATAAAATACAATGGCTTTTTGTATGTATTTTTTATGTGAATACCGAACAAGAGTTTCAACTGCCTGAATTCAGTGGGATACCTAATTAGGATATGTTATGGGGCTTGAGGGAGTGAGGACTGAAAAAAATGAGGAAGAGGAAGGTGAGAATATGTCTGGATATTCAAAACTGATAACTAAACACGGCTGAAGTAATTTCAAGCAACTTTCGATTCTGAATGGTGGTCTTTCACCAAAGCGATACTGGGAGTATCTACCACTCTATTTACTTTTGCAAAGTGAGATAAAAGACAAGACGGAGTACTAAAAGTGGGGGTAGGTAAAGGAACGGAGAGGGTGGTATTTTTTCACCAAATAAAATTGGTTTATTTTGAAGCATAACTTTAACGCCTTACGCCTGGAGACATGATTTCGTTTTATACACCTCCGAAGCAGAGGCGACTTGAGATTTTTTTTTGCTTTTCAATAAAATTATGCTTCTATCGCTTGAAATACATGTTTAATGAAGATTTTTGTAGCTCTGTACTTTTGTAACTTTACATTTACAAAAAAAAAAAGTAAAATTTTCAATTACGAAAACTTGTGTTCTAGCAAATTAAAGTCACCTATTTATAATTCTTATTTACCGCGCACCTATGAAATCTGAATTTGGGACTATGGGATCTCCAATCGGAGTATGTTGTGAGGCTTAATGTAGTGGGTAAATGTGACACGTAGCACTCCGATCAGACAGACGAAAATGTTATTATTCAATGAATATGTGAAATTAAAAACAATAGATTAGAACTATACCCTCCATTATTTTCTGACGAATAGTGTTTAAAAACTTTTATAAAGTACTTAACGAATGAATTAATCATGTTGACATTCAAAATTTTCCTAATCGACTATCCCTTTTATTCGAAATTAAATA
Source organism: Drusus annulatus (assembly GCA_022651775.1). Classification (NCBI taxonomy): domain Eukaryota; kingdom Metazoa; phylum Arthropoda; class Insecta; order Trichoptera; family Limnephilidae; genus Drusus; species Drusus annulatus. The sequence goes on from JAGWCC010000562.1 coordinate 448,661, forward strand.
TAGTAAATGTTTTTATTTATTTTTAGATGCCGAATGTATTTAAATTTGAATGAAAGCCGGAAATTAACCGACAAAAAGTTTTTTTACCAATATAACTAAAAAAGTTTTATCTAACATCTACCGAAGTAATAAAAGTCGAGGATTGAAAGGGAGTATATTATAAGAGCCTTAATTTATTATTCCCTTAAGTTATACAAATTTGTGATACGCTTTTAAAAATTAATTAAACATTTCCTTGTAAAATTTTCAAACAATAATTAAAATAATGATATTTCAAGTTTACTTTCAACGGTGTGATTTTTTTGAAGACGATTCAAAAAAATTCTTCAAAAAAATTTTTTTTTAACTATTTGAAAATAGTACGTGCTGTTTTTCAATAGCTTCGACCTAAATTTATCCCTATACCAAGAAACTCTAATTTTAAAACCTAAATTAATTCAAGGTTGCTCCGCGTTAACAATGGGGTCGTTCAGTGTAGTTTAAGTTGGTAGGATTTTATAATTTATATTTGCAATATTAAAATTAATAGATTACATAGTTGCTCCATTATCCTTTGATGGGTTTAGACTAATAGCGGAATTATTTATGCAATAAAGTTCTAATTTTGTGATTTGAACTTTTTTTACTAAACACTACTTATTTTATTTACCCCTCTAATAAGTGGAAAATAGTGTTAACTTGAATGTTAAATATATTGCGCGTTCAAATAATGCTTAGCTTATCTTTATTTAAGAATTGAAGAGTATTTGTGCACTGTAGTATTTTTTGGTTTTCAACAAATATATTTTGAACAGTGTTATCTTCACTTATACAAAACTGTCTCCAGCATGATATTGTTCTAAGTCTACTTTAGTACTTTATTAAATGATCAATTATTAAAAGCACCCAATATTCTTTTAGTACGTTAAACATATACCTGTATATCAAATATTAGCTCCAGCCGCATTGTCAAAAGAAGGTGCCGCGGGAATAATTGAACATGAAAGGGGAGACATAGACAAGAAACAAAGACTCCACAATTCCCTGAAAAAAGCTTAAATAATCATATAAATTTGGAGGTAAACTATTTAGAAAACCATTTACACTTGAATGTAGTTAGATAAATATATAAGTCTGGAACAATGGTAAATAAGCGAGATTTCCAATAAATAGAACATAACTAAAGAATGGCTACATACTCAGAAACAAGGAATTGAATCTATCATTCAAGTTGCCAAATAACAATGCGTGTGATGACTATGACAAATAATATATTATAGACTTGCAATACATGAAAAATATTGTAGAAAAGGAATAAATGCTAAAAATAATTTATATTTTTTGGTTAGATCATTATTTAAAAAAAGATTAATCGTCATAAATACATTCCAACAAAAAAATAAAACAAACAAAAAATAAACGTGTGAAAAAAAATATCTTGTGTATAAAGTTAAAAAAACAGTTCACTTAATCCCAAAGGTTAGAGACCATGCAATAAGCGCACGATTCATTATTTGACCCGTTAACATCATGGTTGCATTTTGAAAGCTCACCGTTCGGAATAGCTCGGATAGTTCTTGTACCATTTATAATACGTGTACCGCACGGAATTTGTCATTTTTTCAATATGAATCGTTATTTTCTCCGTTCGGCGATGTTGGCTTTGCTCCATTCTAAATGACAATCTAAGCCGTGCATTTTTTTAAGTTGCACGAATCAAAACCTATCTCAGCTCTTACAGTCGACATACGATCCAGCGTTCGTGAAGCCGGGTTACTCTCTATATGTATTACCAAATTCATTCAATTCTTGTTATTTGTAACTTAAAAATAGTTGCATTAATTTTGATAACTAGAAAATAATTTATGGAAAAACGATAAGGTGTAAAATGTTGTTTAATTTTAACGGTTCAATGCACGAGTGAACATCAAGTCGAACCGCGCCTGCATACAACTATACTACTCGTATTCATGATTCAAAGAGTAAAATAATAACTAAACCTGACTGCTCTTACCAAAATAGAAATACTTTAATCGTAACATCTTACTTTTGGTTGTTAAAAGTTACACCAATGTTTAAAATAATAAACCACACGTTTTTGTTAAAAGGATGCACTCATCTAAAAGTTGTACAAATCACTCAATTATTGAACGGGTAAAGAAATTTTTGGTTTAGATAACACCATAAGATTGGCAACAATTGTTTGTTTCAAGCAAGATGATTCAGTCAGTATACCTCTATGCACAAGCAAATCCTTCTAATAGAAGAGTGTTATAAAATCTGAAATTTTAACTGTAAATGATACAATACGTACGAACCAGAAAAGGGTAAATTGATAAAAAAATATTTAAAATGGAGCACATGCGAATACAATCCAATGAGATAGGTATTTTATATTTACTAGACCAGATTTAAAATATAATTCTTAATAGAACTAGTAGACGAAGGGCGTCCACGAACTCATTAAGTCTAATAAGGAAGTGGCCTAAGATAATAGGGAAAAATAAATATGGCCACCTTCAAAATCTTTTACGTCAGGTTTCCATAAAATTTCACCAATTTTTTCCAGGTCTTCATAATTAGAGTACAGTTTCTGTTTACCAGTTAGTGGCATAAAATTATATGACTATTATTCCGTACATTAATTCATAATTATTTGACCATTCCCTTGCATAAAATTGTTTTCTTAAGCATTTGTACGTGTATCATCCAAAAATATATATTAACTGAAAAACACTCCATGTAGGTGGATATATTTGACATTTTCATTATTCGGCTGAATAATGGCCACATTGTTTTTTTTATTAATTTTAAATATATCCAAATGTTTTAGTAAGTAAATTTCAAAAAACTGTCCTCGTTCTTAATAATGTTAAAGTAACATTATATTATTTGAATGAAAATAAACTAAAATGAACCAAAAATATTTAAATTAAATAATATTTATTCCATTTTCTTTCATAATTTTTTTTTTTAAAGTTAGTCATATAAAGAAATCATATTTTTTCAAAACAAAAATAAGTTTCCTGATAAACCTGCCAATTTTTTTTACTATTATGAAGAAAACATATTTTTGGGAATATAAAATAGCTACCCTGAACAAGACGAGTTTTGTGACAGTACAGTTGGCTTCTACGGTTTGGAATTACTAAATAAACCTTTATATTTTAAAACCGTGGAGAATTGTTAATATTTTCTCGTTATCGGTCCAAATGTTTAGATTGATCTATTGGGAAATTTTTCATTTGATAAAGGGATAATAGTTAACCTTACAACATTAACACACCTAAACATCATTTTTAATTTTGTAAATCCAAAACATGTCTTTAAATCCAGTATTTTTCTTATAAGGTGTGTCTTTCCTCACCAATAGATCCTGTGCTAAGGCGGATTATGACTGTGAAGACATTATTTTTTTTAAATTATATCGTTTATAATAAAGAACAAATTTAATTTTAACAATAACAGTGAATCATGTTTTTCATTTTTTTTTGTTTGTTCTTTAAGTAACATATTTGTTACATATAATATAATCATATTTTTTGTAAACTCTGCCCAAATTTGTGTTCACTTTGCGAACACAAAAGCATTTGTACTGTTTTTTTTTTAATGTTCCATTGGAATAATCGTCATTTTTGTAACTTCACTTTTTTTATAAGTGTTTCCACTTTTTTCTGTAACAGATAGAACATATTTTTTATACCGTCTCTAATAGTAAAAAACATGCACGTGTTCAAAAAGAGTTCTACCCCAAAAACCACTGATCCTGTCCCCAGTCCTACCCTTAGGATTAAAAAACCACCCTGCAAATGTTCAAGAGATAAGCGTATATCGTCATCATCATCGATCGTGACTTTAGCAGCGGATGATTGTCTCTGCACCTCGGCTGTCTGCCTTTTCAGTTCTGTACTCGAATCCTCCACCCACTTGCTGAACAATCCACTGGCCTTTAACAAGCCTATTTTTTTGTTAATTCTTCCAATAAAAGGGAAACCTCTGAAAGTCGTTATCTCCAAGGGAATCGATAATACGTTTTGCGTGAAAGAGTGATAAGCTGGTTCTCCGTTTTGGTTATTGTATTCGCTCTTTGCCGCAGAGACGTATTTCAAATACAGCCTGCTGGCTAGCATGGAGAAGTCTCCGTCAATTATGACTTTGTGCAAAGCTTCATCCATGTTTTCAACAGAAATATACCGTTCATCTATCATGTGATCCAGGGTGTCATTATTCCCCTCAAACAAACCCCTCAGTTCTCCAAATCCTCCTATCTGGAGATTGCTTTGTAGTAATTGCTCAACGTTATCCAGTTGCGTTTCGTAGCTCGGTTCTGTCAAAACCGTTATAAGCTTCGTCTGATAGGCTGTGATCAAAATTACCGAATACAAGTTGAAGAAAATAAACAACACCCTCAATGTTTGAAATCTTGGTCGACTGTAGGCCGATCCTCCGATATTCATGTATAAAATATAAAGTGCGCAGTGAATAAGGGTTTTCTGATATTGAGACTCTTTACTGAGATTACCTAAAATATACCACATACCCATGCAAATGAAGTAAATGGCAATCGTTGCAATCCATATTTTAAATTCAAATATAATCGTTAATGCTCTCCACTTGGGCATTTCTTTAGCTCGTGGTACAACCCATGTATAAGAATCCTGAAGATAAGAGATACTCGAGTCAAAGTCTTCGTGAACTTCATTATCTGGGTAAATCCCTCCTACAACTATATCTGCTTCTTTGTTTATGAGCTTTTCCATCAAGCCGTCCCAGGTTTTATTTTCGGGGTCTTTTTCACCGCGTAACATACGAGTTACATTATGGATAAACCGAAAATTGAAGAATTCTCCGATCGTATTGAGCAAAACATGCTCAATACCAACACCAGAATCATCAATGGGGTTAACGAAAGGAGGCATCACCGTAGACCACACGCTCAATGCACACCCCTTCAAATCGGTTGGCAGCATTTTCTTGAACAATTTTTGAGTAAAAGCAAGATTGCCATCTGCGCACACACCGTAAAGTTCCACCGTGTTGTCTGTTACGTCAGAAGAGTTTCCGCAACGTCGCGGCGGATCGTAAGGATTCCATATAAAAACTCGAAAATTTGTTTTTTCTTTAGCGTCTTGCATAAGTATTACTGCGTTGAGTACGTAATAAGACCACAAGTGAATCAGGGCTTTTTCTGCAAAAGTTCTGAGAGCGTTTTGAGTGGTGAAAGCTTCCGAGCACAGCACGGTGACATAAGCTCTCGGGTTCCACGATCTTAAAAGAGTAAGTTGGTAAATGTTGTGGATGAATCTTTCAAAACTGTCAACGATCAAGACGTAATAGTTAGTTTTATCGGCATATGCGATTGTCATAGACTGTTCTTCTTTCTCCACAGTCATGACAGACCACCTTCTTATGTGGTGAACTTCTTGCATAAATACATTTTGGATATCCGCCCCCGGAGGTGTCATGTTGAAGGACCCCGGGATAACGATTAGACCTGGTCGTCTCACAAAATGATGATCAGCTATTGACATAAGGCACCTAACCGCATTATTTGTAACAGTAGGTCCTTTTGGATTTATTACCGTCTTCAATTGGTATAAATCACCTCCGGAAATACACAATGAAAAACATAAAAAACGTAACATCACTTTCTCAGCAAATACTGTATTATTTTGACGAAAAGACCCTAATTTTGTTTCGGTTCACTCTCGTTTTTTGAAAACATAATGATTGTTTGAACAAATCAACTGCAGTAATTAAAAAAATAATGCGCTGAATGTTTTCTAAATCGTATTGCACGAAAAACCACTAGTAAACTGATATTTTTCTGCAGAATTGTACGGCCAAAGTGGAGAATAGTGTAGCGTGAGCTTTCCTGGCTATTATTTCATTATCATTCGATCTTCGTGTCGGTTGATAGTAAATAACATGTGAATACTGCACGTTATTTACATGTTATTTAAATTTAATTTATAAACGGCACATCTAATTAACAGGATGATTATAAAACATCATATTTAAACATATCAACAATGCGCTCTTATTTAATTCAAACAATAGGCAAGTAAATGTTTTAATAAATTTTTTATTATATTCTTAACGACTTTTTATTATTATTAATAAATATTCAATGTGGAATTTTATTGTACCTTTGTACTGTGCGCCATTTGTTTTTGAATTTCGATGGTCGTATGCACATCAAACGATGCTATAAATATTAGTCGAGTAGAATTCTTACGAAATATCTCATTAGGGACGCAATATTCAATGGCAGTAATTGAAAGCTGTTTGTAATTACTAGTGATATTCTAAATAATCAATTAAATTTGTCCAGTAGTCCAATATTAGGTATATTAAACTGATAAAATTTCTCATTATTCTTTTAGCACGTTATCAGTTGACGTTTTGCCTCTTTTATATCATATATCTGTCTCTTTCTTTCTCTCTGTTTCTTTATGTTTACTTAAATCATCTTTTTTTTAAATTTTATATTGTGTTCGCCTTCCGTATGTATGAGTATACGAGTATATAACCACACACTTTGTATTTTTCGATTAGTTTAATTTTGTTCCCAGATAATCATTATGCTGAACGTAACCAGTTGGTCATAAAAAATAAAATAAAATCTGTGGTCCTTTACAAAGTTATTATTTCATTGTCATTACAAATTAGATTCGTTGATATTACAAAATATTTTTCTAGGAAGATTTTGGTCTAAGTCGATCGAAAAAAAAAATATTTCCAAATGTTTGTATTTGTACGGTGTCGTTATTAAATTCAAATTTAAAACAGTAAAAAGTATATAATCTAGCGGATACTGACAAACATATACCTACCACTTTTATTATTACTCGACAGCTAACGTTTTGTTAAAAAGCCGAAGCTAAATTTATAAATGTGATTTTTCAATCACTCTTTTGGCGCTGTTTCAATGAATTAAAAAAAAAACACAATTTATACAGCTCGAGTTTATTTTCTTCTTTTCCGCGAATCTTTTCTGCCCTCCGATCGTTATTTGTTATTTTATTTATCGTAGACTGTGGACTCTTGGTTCAAATTAATTATTGATGAACTAACTTTACGGACATTTACGTAATATTTTAAACTTATTGCGCAGTTGTGCACACAAAGCAACCAAGGTACCTCACACTCGCTTAATGTTAAATATATACGTTCTTCCTACGGAGCCATCTTTCGTCAAGGCTACCTTCCCCCTGCATGCTGAACAACTGCCAGAACAATATTGCGTTTGTGACAAAAGGAATAATCATTACACAAAGTTAATTGTATTCTTACATGAAAAAACTTAAATCTCCTTGGATACGAAAAAATGAAACTGGGTAAAAAAATTTAAAATATATTAAGCTCAAAAAAAATGACAGATGTTCTCTAAACCTTATTCGTAATAGGAAAAACCAAATGTCAAACAAAAACACAGTGATCGTAAAAAAAATAAAATATTTATATTTTATTCACATGCTGCTTTGTTTTGTTTTGTGCTTAAAAAAGGTCTTTGCCCAAAGTGATTCTGAGAAAAAGAGCTATGATGAAAAAAAATAATCTCATTGTCAGATATGGAAATAAGCTTTCGCAACAAACAAATTATTTCACACAAATATTTAAAATCGTACTATTTTTATCATCACTACAAAGCGTCCTAATTTTATTCGATCCCTTAATTTAAAAATATTATCACCTATGAAGTATTATTTCCTTACCCTCGAGATTGCCACCGATTTAAATAAATATTTGGAAGACATTTCAAGAAGCGAAAAATATGTTTAGTACCTCCTCTACTCTCTTTAAGTCCATCATTCAAGGCTTTTTTTGCGAACACGTTAAAAAATCGTCAGCTTTCACGATTTTCAGGGAAGCTTCAGAAAAAAATATCTCTGTGAGAATTGAATTTTATAACTGCGGAGTTTTTTTGTTCGATTTCTTTTTTTATTTTGTGTAAGCTTTCCACGCAGCAATCCCGATAAGTTATAAAAACTCATTTTGCCAAAGAATAAATTTTATTTCGTTGTGACTTATGTCAAATAGTTTGGAGAAAATAAAAAAAACTATTGAATATATGGACGCTGGACGAAAATCGCAATGTACAAAATATTACTGCCTTAATCGTTATCATTCACATTTACGATATTTATAATGGCACATAAAACTTTATTGTATTAAAGCAGGAATAAAACAGTATTTTTTTTAATCCACCTGAAAAGGATATAAGATTATCTATTTACCCCATAAACATGTATGAGTATGTACACCAAAGTTGTACATTGGCGAAATGATCCTGGTATGAGTTTTATTTTTTTATAGTGAATACCTTACAAGAGTCCCAACTGGTCCCAACCGTCTAGAGCCAGTGAGACAATGGCATCCCCAATTGCGGTATGTTATGAAGCTGAAGGTAATGGAGAGAGAAAGGAGACGGGGAAGAGGAAGGTTGGGAAGTACCTTTCAGTTCTTAATTATAAAACTTTATAATATATTTTTTTTATTGAAGCGCGAAAAGCAGTCGACGATTTTATTAAAATCAAAAACGTTAACTTTATCAATGATTTGATTAAAAAAACTCTATTTTCAAAACAGATATGTTTATTAACACTTAATTTCGTTTAGAAACACTTTCTTCAGCAGCTCCAAGTTTAACTAGAATAACTAGTTTTTTTTAATCACAGCTTGAAAAATCATTGTTTTAAGTTTTTTAATATGTAGTGGTGTTATATTTAATTTGTTGCTGGCAATATTAAACCACAAAAAAACCACAACCTAAAATAATAGCCTCACGAAAACCTCGACCAAATTATACATAGTTCATTTATCATGGGGTTCATAATACAATTTATCATGCTTAAAGGTTTGTGAAAATATTTTTTGTCATGTTTTTTGTGGAAATTCACACATACGCGAAATATTTTAGACATCTGACACTTTTTAGTTTATTTTTTACTTTCTAGTAGCGGGTTTCACGATTTTACTTTGTCGTTTAAAAATGTTACAAAACGATGTTTATAAATATGTGCCAACTCCAGAGGATTTTTTGTTTGTTCCTCCAAAAATGAGGTCGAGCAAACATTTCACTGCGGGCTTAATTTTTTATGATATATTTTTAAATCTTAATAACGCTATAAATAGTTCTCGAGAGCGAAATTAGAATTCTTTTTTTTATGTAGGACTAGATGCAGTAGGCACGAGTCATATCAGTAATCAATAAGGCATGGAGCAAAGGAAACATTGCAACGGAGGAATATACGACCGTATTACGAACTTGAAAAATGCAAAGCATATTTAAACATGACAAATAAGTTTCAAAATGAAACGCTTAAGTAATTAGGGCATTTATAGCGGATGGACGGAGAAAACAATGCCATAAAGATATGACGCGAAAGTGATTGGAAAGAAAAATAGAGGATGCCCAAAGAAGATTTGTTTCCTGTCAAGTGAATCAGATATTTAAGTCGAGTCATGCCAAGAGAAGTTGTCTAAATATTATCGTACCAAAGAAGATATCGTGCCTTGTCGGAGTTCTGTGGGAGTTTAACATACGAGAATTTACCTAGTTCTGTGGAAAATGGCACGAGGGTTAGTTACCTGGTTCAGGCGGTGTCGTTGAAAGTTTCCACTGTTTTCTTGAGATAAACAAGGATCGGTTTCAATCCGCAACTCGGTTCAATCACTCGCGAGCTCCAATAAAGTCAACATTCCCCGGGGCACCAAGCAAATAATTCAACTTTTCTTCGAAAAAAAAAGATTTCCTTGAATATTTTAATCTCAATCTTTTTTTCTCCTTCATTAAAATTTCCGGTCAAATATTTGTCGGTGATCGGCTTAATATTTTTGTTCCTTTGCATTGATTACTAAGCAGTTTACTTTGACTGACTCTTAAACCACATATAAAATGCCGTTATTAGTTTTTTGTGAAATTTAGATTCTTGACCGTAAAAAATTTTTTGAGAGGAATCATTTTTATCAACTCGTTCATTAAATACACACGTTGCGAGCTAAATTCTTATATCAGATTTTGCTACAGTTGAATTATGTTGTATTGCTTTCAAAACTTGTTATTGTCAGCTACATACTCGTATATTATTGCAGGCTGCTCAGCTTCAGCTCTTCTGTCTTATCTATTTCTTCTCTTTTCTTATTTGTCAAAACAGTATAGCTTAAAAACTCTGCCAGGGGCTTAAAGTTACTCTCGTTGCTACTAGTGAGGCTTTTTTAAAGTCGGAGTAAGTGCTTTAGTGAAATTTCAACTTATTTTCAATTTATCACTTACGCGTAGAGCGCAAAGCTCCCGTGCTGGATTTTATAAAACATTTAGTAAAAAAAAAATCCCAGTTCACTTTCATATGTAATATTTTAACTTGTATCTTTCGATTACAAAAAATGAAAATAAAACTGCAAAAAAATACCCACAATTCAAAAAAATGGTGAAACCTACTTTTTCATAAGACAATAAATTGTTTTGCTGTCCCAAAAATATTTATTGGCAAATTTTTATAATTTTAAAATGTTTCAATCAATGTACGTTCATGTATTTTGAAGGTACTAATTATAAAAGATAAAGATTTATCTATTTAAACTTTTTTGGAACATTAGTTAAACAGCTAGTATTACCTTTTATCAATGCTGTTGTAAAACCTCCCCAAGTTTCATCATTTTCTCGAAAGATTTTTTTTAACGTTTAATACTATTTTATACAATATTATAGTCGTTTTATATTCGTATTACTGTGGTTTGTGTTCGGAAATTCTAAAATAGTTTTGGTTGGATCTAATGATAACTTTTCATTTAAAATACCCTATTTTTTTTATCTTTTCCAAATTTTCGAGAATTTTAGAGTATTCTTGTTAAACACATTTATTTTATAAAACGAACCAAAATCAAACATTATCGCCTATTTTAAATTACCCATTGACAATTCGAATATATCTGCCGCTCCTATTGAAGACAGAATGTTACTCTTTTTTTTTACTTTTTTTTTACGTTACTTATTAAGTCGGTAATATGGGCTATTTTATATTATTAGAAAAAACTTTTTGATTTTTACAGACGTGTTTTTTCCACCTACTTTTAAAAAAAATGTGTTATCTAAATAAACAATGTTATGATTGTAATTCAATAGCGGCCAGATTTATTTTACTTTCTTACTGATCATATTAAATTAAATGAATCGTTATTATACCAATCTGTAGCAGGTTGATGCAATATTATGGTTGAACAAATGAAATAAATTCACTATATCTTAAAATTATTTTCGCAAGCTAAATCCAAATGTTATCGAAATAAGAAAAATTTAAGAGCCTCCTTATTCTAGAAAGGAAAAAAATGATACATAATCAAGCATTTTAAAAGCAAAAGCACCTGTTCAAATTTTGCTCCTATTAATTAATAATATTGTCGTAATTTTTTAAATACTTTCTATTGTCGGCGAAATGGTTGTTTTTCCGCTCTGTTCTCCCTTTGAGGAATGTTCAATCGTACTCTTACGTCAAACTGAATATCTGGATTGCTTTGTAAAATTTGTACACTCCTTAATTTTCGTTTACGGTATGGTATTTCCTTTATTTCATTTTAATGTTTGCTGTGCGGGGACAGTCAGGGGCATTTCGAATCATTTTATGGTAGATTCGTTGAGAAAACATGTAGAGTATCGACGTGAAAACTAATAGAGTTACCCATCTGGCCTATAAATCGGTCCAGGAAAGTGGTGGGTGCCCTCGACTGCAAAGATGTTAAAAAAAATTGAAACTTCATCGTTCTTTCATCAACGATTGTTTCAATATTGCGGAATTATTCGTTCACGCCATGGTCACTCATACAATTTGAAAATGATAGTTAAATTTTCTTTGTCTCTTCTCTGAACGTTGTGATACAAATTGCCAAAAAAATATTTGTTGATTTTTGTTGGAAAAATGATTTACGATTTCATTACATACCCCACCAGATACATTATTGATATTATGTGCAAAAGCCTTTATACATAAAAAAGGTTCTAACATGGCTACGAAATTCCTTAAAACTCGAAACCCTTATTGAAAATGAACATGAATAACCAATAACTCTAAAAGCTTTTTATGGTTATTTGTAAAGCTATTGATACCATGTGTTATGTTTAATGATTTTTGAATATGAAACTATCAAACTCCGTACGTAAAATATTTACACGATACGATAGGTAATGAAATGCATAGCTATACACCTCTTTATTCAATATTCAAAACGCGATTATTGCTTAAAACCAAATATTAAATTAAAAGATTATTATTTGTCATCTATCCGCTGACGAATCTTGTTCGTAAATGACAACAAAAATCTCGTACGGCTTTCCTCTCCCCTTAAATAATCTATACGCATCTTATGTTCCATCATACCATAATATATGTCCAAAACATGCTGATTGTTATTTAAATATGTGGAATGGAGTTCTTTTTTATTTTTGGTTTTCCTTTAACACCTTCGCTTATGTGATTCATGCTTTCTATGATATTTTAACACCTTATGTACAGCCACACTTTAAAAGCTTCCATTTTGTTCATTTGCTTTCTTTTTCAAAGTCTGGCATGCGTAGTTATAAATAAATTTTTTTTTCAAACCTAGAATATATAAATATTTTACATTTATTTGTTCATTATTACAAAGGATTTTTTATAAATTTAATTTTGCTTATTATAATGGAAGGATCATTCACATATTTTGAAGTAGTAGGTAATGCAAAGAGTAATTAATGACTTAAAAAAATATAGTAAAATAACATCTTAAGTGTTATTAAAATAATAAAATTAACTTAGTGGTAGATCTTACACAAAATTATTACTTTCTCAAAAGTTATAATAATGGGTAAAAATAAATCATTATTACGACTGATCTGATTAATAAAATGTTTCATATTGTATTCTGTTAGTTTGAGTGTGTTTTGGATACAAATATACTGTACCATCTTGTATTTAGAAAATGATAATGATGTTAAGCATTAGTGGTTCTCAACGTTGGTATGGATATTATTCCCGTTCTTTTGAATCTGTTGCTTACAGAATCTAACCGGTGATTTGTTTAATGAAATATGTAAATTTGTCAAATAATATCCCGGGTCATCCACCAACAAGACTGGAGAGACAAGCTTAGTGTCTGGTCACAAAGTTTTTCTGATTTTTTTTTACTTTATTCTCACCTCGATTAAAGCGCCCTTGAGGTGATATTTCACAAAAATTGCAGTATATAAATTACCCAAGTATTATTCAACAAACTCTTTTCATTTGGCTGAGCACCCATGTTTCGGTACACGGTTACATTTTTCACCTTAAACCAACCACTATGTCTGGCGTGCGTAGATACGAACAAAAATTTATTATATTGCACGCGGCCATTCACCAGCTTAGAGACGATGTTTTGTCACATAGCAAAGAGGGAAAAATCATTACCTCTCTGGCCAAATCTTTTTCAAACCTTATCTCACTTTCAAGAAGGTAAAACAATTATTTAATTTCTATTTGCAAGTAAGAGACAAATATATTACCAACAGCCGGTGAATATTTTTTTTTTGTTATCCCGTTAATTTTTATAAGTGAAATTCGATTGAAAAATCATGGGCAATCAAATACCTCTACAACTTTGTTCAACTTAGTAATTAAGGAATGAATTGGTTTTACTTTTTTTTAAGTACATCTTTTGACTGAAAGAATTAACATGCTCATGTATTTTTACCTGGTTCAACTAACGGTAATTTTATTTTAGAACGTAATGTTAATAAGCAGCAATAAATTTCTTTTTTAGTTTAACATTATTTTTTTGCATTTTGTTAATTACAGAGTGGTAGATATTCCAAGTATCGCCCTGGTGAAAGACCACCATTCAGAATTGAAACGTTGCTTGAAATAGCTTTTTCAGATATTGGTGACCAGATCTGAATAGCCAGGTACTTCCCAACCTTCCTCTTCCCCATCTTATTTTCCTTCTCACTACCTTCAGCCTCACAACATACACCAATTGGGGATACCATAGTCTCACTGGTTCTAGACGGTTGGGAGCAGTTGGGACTATTGTGCGGTTTTCGCCATATATATTTTTGAAATATAATAATAATAATTACACGATTTAAAACGAAAATATATGATAACGTTAATCGTAGTACCTATAAATTAAATAAACGAATGATTTTTTCCGCGCTTCGCCACATAAATAACATCCCTATTTTTTTTTACAAATATTAACTAAATGTAGGCATAACCATTATTTTGAACTGTTTTCTGTATTGATGTACATATTTACTTTGTTTACTAATCTTGTGTATCTGTTTCAGCGACTGGATATTTGGAATACGCTATTGCAAGTTGAGCAACTTCATAGCCAATGTGACGGTCGCAGCGAGCGTCTTCACCCTAACTGGAATTTCCTTTGACAGGTGAGCCCCAACTCTCCCGTTTCCCGTATTTACCTGCAGCCGCAACGCTTTTCGTATCCCGTATGGTGTGTTTGTTCGAAACAAATATCCAGATACGAAATTTGAGAAATATGCCACAAATACGGTAAATTTGTACTCAAATTAAAGTTATTCATGTTATTACTCTACTCCTTTCGAAACAAAACACTTTTAAAATGAACAATGTTGTTGGATTTCAAAGCGATAATTTGCTAAGTTCTTACCCTCGTGTTTTTCATCCCTTCCTACTTATTCAACCATTTAGCAATATCAAATTTCGTATTTAAAAATACCCTATTTCGAAACAACTGACAATTAAGAGTTTTGATGTTAAAAAACATGTTGCTCGTTGGTTTTTCGCTTGTTCGTCGGTTTGTTGATTTGTTCTCCAAATAATATAAAATAACTGAGGTGTTTTATAGATAAGAATACTTAAATTAGTGTGGTGTATTCGTTTCGTTAAATTATACAACTGTGTAAGAAGACTTCAAAAACTTTCAACTTCAACTTTATCGGTGAGTGAATGGTTTCCCATTTCTCCTTCATTCTTATAATCTTTCTAAAAGCTAAAATTAGATACTTCCATAAAGTAGTAAAGTTTATCGTTTACAGTTCATTATTTTCTAAATTCACCTGATGTTGAAAACAAATTCGGTATTTTATCTCAGCTTCGGATCTAACAAATGTCATTATTGGACAGTGAAGAAATCCAGATTTTTTTGTACAATGCTCACCGTTTAACTTATAGGTATTTATTAAAGTTCAGTAAAATAACTTTTGAGATTCTGTTCTCTCGCGGAATGGGCACAATTTGAAACATCAAGAGCTCCTTACGATTTTGATCAAATCACTTCACAATAGTGGTCGATCGCACCACATTACTTTGCGAAAACGAGTGGTGGAAAAAATATCAAATCGATACAAATAACCACACACCATGAAACTCATATATTCAGAAAAAATGTTAATGATTCTACCTGAGAATATTTTATAAAGCCATATTTATTAATGGAATTCCTTATTGTTTAAAAAATATAATAAATATGATCAACTCCAAAACTTGAGACTATAATAAACTTATTCATGCTTTACTTTTTTAATGTATTATAATATCACACAAGTTTTTTAACTGCACGGAGTCGAAATGATCAATACAGTCACTAAACAAGTATAAGTTATTTAAAGCAATACTGATATTTTAATTTGCAAAATCTTGGCTACTCGCCAGGACAACATGATGAGTATCTTCACCCTGTGTAAGGAGAAAACGTATCATATTTCTTTTTTATGTGTGAAATAGTGAAAAAAAATCTTCTTTTGAATCCAAGACTTCTGGACTTAGGGACAATAATTTAACCACTCTACCATGCAGATTATATAGGTTCATTCACAGTAGTATAATAATATTAAACAATGAAAAATGCAGGCATTGGAAAGATTTTTTAAGAATAACTAAAAAAATGGGTGAGTTTAAAAAAAATTAAATGAACCCACGGAAAAAAAACGTATTCGATATAATGTATTTGTTCTGCTGAGTTTACTATGAATATTTCGATCATCCAAAATAAACACTCAAACAAAATATTATCACTTTTTATACTGTTTGATTACAATTCTGATAAAAATCATTTTTAAAATGAATCTTGATTTATATTTTAATTGGAAATATTGAAAATTATTTTCAAACTGCTTTCATTACATTAACATTTGAATTGTATTTTCATACGTCAGCAAAAAAAAACGATTTGTGGGCTACATTTCCATGGTATCCATTTACTTGAAATGCCATTAGAGACTCATTAAATATCCGAAGGCAAAAAGAGGATTCATATATCCATTAAATTAAGACCTTACATTATGGTTCACCTAAGCAAAAACTTATTTTTTTTGACCTTCTGCGAAAATCATGTAAAGTGGTGGGCCGTACCTTTCAACCTACTGGCGAAAAAGATTATTTGGTCCTCGGTACCCGTTGATTCCCAAGAGTCATCATTAAAATCACCTCACACAACTTAGGATATATTTTTATGGGAAATAAATTAGGTCGGTAGATTTATTACATTCTGGAGCAGCACGCCACCCTACTTACTTCATGGTCATATATTATTTAACATTACTTTATAACCCCTTTGAGCCTTGCTAATAATATGACCTTATGTGCGGTGCGAGTTTGGTTAAACACTGAATAAGTAAATCAGTATAAGCTTGCGGATCACGACTTTTGTCATTACAAAGAAATAAGTGCAGTGGTACATGCGAACAAGAAGTAGGCTTTACTGGCTTGCATAATCAAAAGGAAGAGACAGGGTAATTGGATGAATGTATGTCAGGGGGGTACAAGCAAACATTTTTTCGGCGTGAGTACAAAAAACATCTTCACATAAATAAATATAACTTTAAAAAATTAACCAGAGATAAATAACATTATTACTATTTGCATTTTCATAATTATTGATTGTATTATTGATATTATTGATTAACTTTCTTTGTTGCAAACTCATCCAATTCAATATTCCTTGCCGTAAACTCAGAAACAATGAATTGGTGTTCTTCAATGATCACTTTACTAATTATAGGTATCATTCTCCACTGTCCAGAATGTTGAGACTTGTTAACTCAAGTCATGGTCTTAAAATTTTTGGCACCAGTCTAAATGATTTTTGTCATTCTTCACGACTCTACTAAAACTTCGACTTGACCTTGGCTTTGACTTGAATGTTCTTTCTAATGTATTTTTGGTTCTATTTTTGTCATTGCTTCATTATAATATTATGTACTCGTATGTGCTGTTCTTTCTTTGTTCTTTTTTCCCATTTCGTGTAATGTATTTTTTTGTAATTTGACCATAGTCCGTTTGCTTATAAATAAATAAATTATCACAAAAAACACAATACCCATATTTTCAATTGCGATGGTTAAGTTAAGGCTTAAAACCTTATTTTTTAGAACACTTAAATTCTGTTTTGTCCAGTTTCAGATTTATGGGCACGTTTTTGGGACAAAACTTCTTGTGATTCCCAGCGCTTTTAGGAACGTAACTATTTTATATGTTGAAATATAAATCAAGAATATTATTTTATTCTTTACAATTCCTTTCACTTAACGTCTTTATTTTTTTTAACCTTTTTTTGTTTCCTGTAAAAATAAAATAAAA
The DNA here is from genome assembly GCA_022651775.1 of Drusus annulatus. NCBI lineage: Eukaryota > Metazoa > Arthropoda > Insecta > Trichoptera > Limnephilidae > Drusus > Drusus annulatus. The sequence continues at coordinate 466,216 of JAGWCC010000562.1, forward strand.
TTACCTTCAATTTCTCACAAAAGAATGTTTGAAGACATTTTTTGTTGAACATACTTTTTTCAACCCATTGTTTTAATGCTTTTGTCACTTTTTTCTTTGTTAATAATATTTGGATAATTTGTGTAGCGCCCTTTTTTGTGAAAAATCATCTCAAAGGCGCTGTAAACTGCCCTTACAATAAACTATTATACAGTTACCATGTTTAGCAAAAACTCTTAAATTGTCAAGAGAAGCTTACATTATGAAGATTACATTGAAAGCTAAATAATATTATTTAAATAAATCCGCATCATGAGATGTACATTTATTCTGGTAATTAATTGATTTAATCTAGAAAGCGAGGATGAGAGCGATTCCAGATTAAAGCACTTGTTCAAGATTATAATGGCGGATGATTTTATTATCTGGATGAATTATAAAAATAACGTTGAAAAACGTTTTGCCAGTATGAATTTTTTTACAAATTGTTTTGTTTTTTTTTAATATTACATTATTATCTAGGTCACAGTCTTTTCAAAGATATAACTTTGCGTAAGGAAAGTTATCCCTCTACAAATAAAAGTTAGCAAGGTGTCCCCAAAATTTAAATATTGATTGGCGTACGATTGACAATGAGTCTGTAATCCCACCCAATGTAAATTGTGAAGTTTATATTCATAACACTCTTAAATTCAATTAACCTACTCAGGCTACATATTTTCGAGGAAAAAATTGTTCCCTTTGAAAATCTTGAAGTTTTCTTAAGGTTTCGTTCATTTTGCAGGTACAGCTGCTTTTCTTAACTACTTTCATTCTCATGTGATAAATTATTAAATTCAATCCACTTTTGAAAAACGTCACTAAGCTAATGTGAAAACTGTTTCTTAATACTATCAGTATAAGTGTCACACCTACATTTTGTAGGTATGATGGGTCATTAAGATGCCATCAATGGGCTTACCACGTGTTTATACCCTTGAAAATGACGCATGGTAGTCAAATTTCGAAACGTATGTTTTATGTTTGTACATAGTATTTAATATTTTCACTTTGTGGTTTGACATATTTAATGAAAATAATATAATAACTTAGCATAAGACCACAGATTTTATGTCGATTTTCATGACCGACCGGTTGTTCTCTTCCTTTGTTATAATTTTAAATGTGTTTTGTTGTTTTCTCACTGATCTCTTATTTTATTTTACATTGTGTTATCCCTCTGTATGTATATATAACCACACACTTTGTATTTTTTGTTTAGTTGAATGTTGTACCCTGATGATAATGAAACTAAAAGGTCGGTTATAAAAAATAAAATTAAATCTGTGGTCTAGTAAAAAGTTATTATATAATTTTCATTTGTATTTCAAAAGTCAGGCAAATTAAACTTGCCCACCATTCATTTTTTTTTTCAGAAAACATTTGGAACAACATTACAAGTATCACTACGTGAAGATCCAGAACAAGGAATTCAAGTATCATTTCCCAAAGTTGAAAAGGGTTTCAAAAGTGAATCTTATTTAGTTTCAATACGAGATTGTATTCATACAAAATATTGTGGATGTAGTGACCCACCCTTTTGGACATTCCCATCTTGATAAGGACCGTATACTCTACTCTAATGGGGGGATTCTTTTTATTAGGAAACGTTACGAGTATTTATTTCCAAATAATAAATCTGGTGGCTCCATTTTCATTCACATTGCTGATGATACTTTGTACTAGAGCCTGATGAAATGAAATGAAAGGGTAAAAGGTAGGATGGGTGATGTGATGAACCCGAATTACAGATTTCATTTCAGAAGCGAAAATAATCCGTGCAACCTCAAAAGATGTTTTTTTTTTTATTTACCAACATTATAGAAATGCTTGTATCGTCTATGTAATGTTATTCCATTTCGTGGAAAAAGATTATTTCACTCTTTTTTCGAGTATGCCTATATTAAATTAATTTATTAAAACCTCTCACATGTTTCTTTTTATAATAGTAGTGAGATTTGTATCGGTGAAAGGGTATTAACAGAAAACACTGCTCTGACTCTCGTTTATTCCACAGAAGGTCGATATATACGAGTATATTTTATATTTTCGTAGAAAGTAATCACTTTGTGATTTGACATTTTTAATGAAAATCAAATTATAACATATTCGTAAAAGGCATTTACTTTGTGGCTTGCCATATTTATAAATAAAACACATAAACTTTGTTTATAACCACTTTATTATTTAATATCACGTCTACCGGTTTCGAAAGTGCCCTTTCATCATCAGGACAATATTAAAATTAACATAAAATATAAAATGCTGAGATATATATACATATTTAGGAGTTGGAATGGGAAGGAGAAGGGGTAATTGAGGGGATTATGGGAATAACCGAGCGGTAAACTGGAAATATATCTAGGATAGGACTATAAGATAAATTAATTTGACTATTCAAAATACTAGATTAATTAATTAATGATTTTATAATTTCTTATGCTTCTAAGTTATCTAATTTTTTCTCTTTTTTACAACGGTGAAGAATTTTAACCCCTATATCCCTATTAAAATTATGATCCGTAGAAATGAGGTGATTGGCGAACTAAAAATTATTGTTTTTTAAGCATCTTAGATGTTCACTGATTCTAATATTAACATTTAGAGATGTCTTACCTTTATAATATGACGGACAATTATTACAAGAAAGTTTATAAGCCCCAGAATGACTTAATTTAATATTAAATAATAAAGTGGTTATAAACAAAGTGTGTGTGTTTTATTTATCAAATTATAACTTTGTTTAAGACCACAGATATGATTATTTTTTATAACCGACCGGTTTCGCTTAGCCTAAGCATCACCAGGGTACAAAATTAAACTTAACTAAAAATACATAGTGTGTGGTTATACTATATCGTCCGCAACGCGAAAATACCTCATATGTGTCAAAAGCGTAATTGTTCAGGAGGAAATTAAAAACTGATTTTCGAGAGTTACAGATTGTTTTTTGAGGCATCAAAAAAAGGCTTTGTAGTTTTAGATGCAACAATGTATTTTTACCAATGAAAACACTGAAACTTGAAGTACAAATTGAAACTCAACGCAATGTCATATTTAACTCATTTTTGTAAAGTTGGCCACATGGGAGGTATTTTCCCGTTGACGACAATATACTTATATATACAGATTTATTTTTGTACATTTTATCTTAATTTCTAACAATATGTACATACTGTTTTTTAAAAGATAAGTAAATAATCTAAATTCGTAGTTAATTTTTCCAAAAAAATCTTTAAAAAGCGTTTGGGATGATTATATTTAAATTCAAGAAGGTACTTGTATAGCATACTTTAATTAACTAAAGCTCATATTGGTATATCATTGTGTGAATTATCAACCAACAAAAATACCTACCTATTGTTTTCACATCGTTTCTTTATATTTCGACACTGTGTTTTACAATATGTAATTGCCAAAAATTCTCTTCACCAAGCTTAAAAAAAAATCTTTTATCACAAAGCGACCTAGAGAGAGTTCTCTTTTTTTTCTTAAACAATAAGTTATGCAAATTATTTTATTTTTTAATATAAATAATGTCACTAAGCTTGGTGTAGGTTTTTTGCCCTACTTGTGCATGCAAGGTTTAAGATTTATGCAAGTCAACACACAAAAAAATATAGATGAAATATGAAAAGATTTCTGTGAATTCTTCTCCCTTCCCTGGCAACAGTATTTTAACCACGTATCTAAGTCATATTTACGTGAAATATGTTGGTTAGTATTACGATATTATATGGTAAATATTAATTAATTTAATGAAAACCCTTCAATCGAATGCTGGTGAATTTTTTTGTTGTTTTTTAATTCGATTTATAATACAAATTCAGATAATTGAATAAATGAATGCGTCATGGTAGAAATTAATTTCATGATATCATTGATGATTTTTCTTATCTGTAGTTACATCAAGTAGTTTTGATATTAAAGGGGAGTTGTTTGCAAATTTGTTAATTAATCTTAGACTCAAATGTACATAAAATACTTAGTTTGATAACTTTTTCTATTTTTGATAAAAATGATAAAAGTGTCAACTAGTTTTGTCAACACAGCGTATTATTGGGGTAAATTTTAAAAATACACTTAACACATAAAAGGTCCCTTTTACAGCAGGATTATCTTTGTTACATATATTTTATTTATCACTGGTTTAATGTATAATTTTATTAGAATTTCATATTAGTTGGTGCGGTGATTCATGTTTTACAACTTTTTTTCTTAAATAACATTGGACTTTCTACCCGGCTTCGCCCATATTTCAACTATCTTTTTTAACTTCTTTTTCTTATTTAACTAAAAATTGACTAGAAATTGTTTTTTTTACGGTGATTTGAGTTACTTTTTAAAAATAAAAAAAGGTATTTAAAAGCTCATGGTGATAATGACGTTCTAATTCAAAACAATTTTTTAACAAAAACTTCCTAGCAAAAATGTTGTGAAAATTTCACGATGTCAGAATTACAGATTTTTGCCTTGTAGATTCTCTATTTTTTTATTTTCGAAGTGTTTGTAATTATTGCTAATTCCGTTTTAATGCTACTTAAAACGTAAGTTTGTTCTCGCGTGAGTTTACCAAGGGTTCTTTAATAAATAAATATGGTACATCGAATCACATGAAAACTTCACATCATCATAGTTTATACATAGTTCATGGAAGCTAGTAGAAAGTTATATCAAACAAACTAGGATTTTTGACTGTATGGGAATTATTTTTACCTCTGCGGCTTTACATAATGAAGGTTTAAGTCGGCTAATTCTCCTTTGATATCCTTAATCTATTATTCTCCAGGCTCTCAATTTCGAAGGTTCTCAATTTAAGATAATAAAACAAAAGTCTCCGCACACAAATCATTTATCTTTAGAGTTTAGGAGCGCTTTGTCGAGGAAGAAAGGATTTTCTTGGGTTTGGAGATGGGCAATAGAGCGAGTCACCTTTGAAATATCTCTTTCAGTTAAGCTGTATTTTATGACATTTACGCTGACGCTCTTCCCCAATAATTATTAAATAGATATACGTATTTGCGCACGTAAATGATATCTACTCTTAATACTGCATATGATTAAATTAAAATAATATATCGAACATTTTAACGTCTTGGCATTGTAGTTACCCTCAGTATTGTCCTGGTTATCGAATAGTTGTTTAAAATGGCCTTAAATGGGCTAAAAGACCAGGTTTAAATGGTTAAATATTTACAAACCATACTCTTTCCATTCTCACTCCCTTCAGAATTCAAATTCAACAGAACAAGAATTCCCAAATTAGGGATAGCATCCTCCCACTGGCACTGGGTACATGAGGGGTACTTGTATAAGTATTTTAGGTTTCTAGCGTAGCTTAACTCGGGATTTGATGTCTAATCTACAGCATTTTCTAGAAGTCACCAGAAAGATTATTTAAGGACCACTCTGCGACTTCTCGGAATTAAGACCCAAAAAGTGCTTTGAGTGCCAAGCAGAGTCGACAAAAACGGGGGAAACATACGGAATGCTAAGTGCTTGAGGTTAGTTCCGAACATTGATTCAGCAAAGGCTTTCGGGAAGTTCTCTCTAGACCCTCTAGAACCATCTGTGTGATAATGTTTCTAAGTACCGGTAGTAAGGCAGTGGGTTCAGACACATAACAAATCTAAGAAGTCGCAGTCTGACCCCAAAACGAACATCAAGTTCATCAAGCAAGACTAATATTTAAATAACTCTGTGGACTAAAGCTAAAAGCATCATATTTTTTAAAAGAAATGAAAAATAACGGATATTATTTTTGTGATTCAAAAATGATCATGACATCTGATTAAATAATTTAGAAGCACTAGAAATAAATAAAGCCACTATAATTAATAGTCGTATTCTCAATAATCAGGTAAATTTGTTCGGTAGTCCAATATTAGGTATATTTCTTCTAAACTAATAAAATTTATCATTATTCTTTAATCACCTTCTCAGTTGACGTTTTGTTTCTTTCAATTCATATTACTTGTCTCTTCTCTGTTCTTTTATGACAATTAAAATTTTATTCTAAATTTTTCTCACTGTTCTGTTGTTTTTTTTTCCTCTGTGTAAATACGCCTGTTCAAAAGTAAAGGTGAATTTTGAATTTTCGCAGGATGTGTACATTCGATTATCGATTTTTTGTTGTTGTTATGTTGGTTTTATAAAAAAAATTATTCTACTAATAAACTTCATGTGGGTGGAAAAATGCTTTTACGTGACTATTGAATTTAAATTCAGGAGTTTACGTAGGAAAAAATATGTATCTTAAAACTGTACAAAAATTGCATGAAATTACCGGACGTCTATGCAAAGAGCCTCTCCGCCAACCCCTGGGCTAGGCGAAGGCGGTCGGCCAAAAAAAATCTAAATTATATCTGTGGTCTAATTTAAAGTTATTTTTTCATTTCTTTAAATATGTCAAACCACAAAGTGATTGCTTTCTACAAAAATAAAAATATTATATACTTTTGATTTATCAATTCTCGCACCCAAATCTACACCTATCAGTTCTTGCATACAATTAGCCATGACATTACACAGCCACGCCATGTGATATCAAACCACTTCGTTAAATCACCGATTACTCCAACACAACGCAATTTCCCAAATTAGATTCGTGTTCAATTTATCATTTGATAATACTTTCCATAGTTTTTTTCCTAACAGCTCGGTCACAAGGTTTTTGTAGATCGACAAAAGCATAGGAAAGTTTCTGATTTTTTGCCAAGAATTTATCTTCAAACATCCGCAATGAGAAAATTAAAACCATTTACCCGCTTCTACCGTTTAAAGTATTTTGAACATCCCATATGTTATGCTTTGTTTTCATTTCTACCCTTTCAATCAATATTCTATCATAAAGTTTGCCAACTAAAATTAGAAGGTTAATGGCCATAAAGTTTCCACATTTCATGCGTGACCATTTACCTTTGTACAGAGGCATGATCACAACCCTTTTTCGATCTAATGGCGAAAAGAAAGAAACTCGTACAACCTGATTCATAGAAGTGTAAGATGACAACACGAATGTTGAAATTCACAACGCTTAATTTTTTTCTTCTGAGGTTTGCTACCATAAGAGTAATGTTGTAAGCTGCAACCCGGAATAACGCTGTAATATTATTTTTAAAGCAGTGAATAAACATTTATACTGCCGAATAATGCGCAGTTTTAGCAATAGACTACGAACTAATTGTATTTATCATCACCTGCATTGTTCACTTAACTAAAGATGCAATCAATGCTTATAAATAAATCTTAATTGATGGATGAATTTCAATTATCGGAAAATCTTATTTCATTTCCTGCTTCCGTAGTTCCTAATTTTATGAGATATTCTTTTCTTCGCTCATCTTATTCTAGATTCAATTGGTCTAATTTAAATTTCCTGAAAGCTCTCGAGAGGCGTGTGGAGGACTCTCTCAAAATTAGAACATAATTATTTTAGTATTTTTTTGTACGTTTATTTTTAAATCGTATATTTAACGAACCTTGCAGCAGGGCAACAAGACCCCGCTTTGGAACACAGAGGTCGCAAATCGAAACCTAGCATGAGTAAATAAACTTTTAATGATTTAATAAAACAAATTTATAACTTTATTCCACTTTTATTTTATGACTGTACCGGTTTCAGCCTATGACGGCCATCTTAAAATAAAAGTGGAATAAAGTTGTAAATTTGTTTTATTAAATTAATAAAATGGAATTCCACCACGAATTAACAGTTTCAAAATTAGAAAAAATAAACTTTTGTTTAAAACATATTAGTTTTTTCTCGCATATTATTTAAATGAAATAATAAATAATATGTTTGCATGTCAATTTAAAGTTGAAGATTTTCCAGGTAATTTTATGGTCAAGGAACAACATTCAGAATGTAATGTTTCAAAATGTTAAAGTTACGTTTTGTGACCAACTTTGGAGAGCCACGTAATTGCCATCCTCCTGCTGTTCTCCTCCCTCCCACTTCCGTCAACACACCGTCACAACATTTCCCAAATAGATTTACCATATAACGTAGTGCAACATCAAATTACAGAAAACTCGAACGTTTTTTTCGTTTTTTTTCACCTGCGATAAATTAATGGATGAAAATCATCAGCAAAAACTTTTCACCTAGTATTCTACTTTCACGGTTCCTAATCTTGATGGTAAAATAACCCACATTTCTAGAACCAAATGATTAAAATAGAGTTTCCTGAAAAACCCCATGAAACATTTCACTGATTTACTCATAATCAGAATCCCACTTTATTATTTAAATATTTCAGTAGTAAAGCAAATTGGCATGGTTTCTATAAACGGCTTTAGATTACGCTTCTATTAATACAATTCTAAACGTTTATTCTGAAACCTTCTTTGAATATCACTTATCCTATAATAATTGCGTCAATTCATTACTAACACAAGAATTTATTTATGCTAGAAATTTTATTTTAAAATTAGAAATTAAAGTAACGACAACTTTACCCGCTATTTTATTGCATATCAAACCGTCTGAAAATATACTTCATGCATTAATAAAGTTCTATAACATATTATTTAGCAGATTTTTGCATTACTAATTTAATTAGGACTACGTACAAAATGCATTAAAAAATTCACGAAAATTCAATTACAATACCTACGCAACCAATGATAAATTGTATAAAATTTACAGTTGACGGTGAAAAATTTTAATAGGATAATTTTTTATTATCTTAAGACGACATTATTTAACTTTTGAAATAACATCATATACGTGTATGTTGTTTTTCAAGTGAATAATTTCTTGTTTAATGATTTGCATAATAGTAATAAGGGCGGACAGATATTTACGCATGGATTAGATCTCTAGATATGCATACAGCGCCCTTGAGATGATTATTCACAAAAACGGCGCTATACAAATTATCCAAATACTATTATTTAATTACAAAAGATTTTTTAGGTTAAACCAAATTTGGTGAAGTTTTGTGTTTTTCAAAGTAATTCAAATGAAACACCGCAGGTTTCTTAAGTTTTGAACAAATCATTTTAAAAAAAATCACAGAAAGAAATTGAATCAGAAAAATGAATGTCTCAGAATACCTTTGAGTTAAATAACTCATTACAAAGCTATTAATACTAGTTAGTACCCTTTCTGGATTTAATTTGAATCAAGAAGCAATTAACTCACTAAAATTTTGTTGGCAACGAAAATTTGATTAGCGATTTGTGAACAAAATAGAAAGAACCAATAAATATTTTAAGCATTCTGGGAGCCCGATAAGTTATTTATTCCTTTTCCACCTCATGATTCAAACCCACGTGTTCGTGATTTTTTCAAAGAGATATTTGATGACTTGAGTGTTTTTAATTCCAAATATTGTTGTAAGACACCATGGTTTAATGATCATAATTCGAATACTTAACAAACAACAACAATAAAATATTAACATAAAAAAATCTATTTATACCAATTTATTTTAAAGAATATGCGCAACTGCTGTTTGTTTATAATGAATTTAATATAATTAATCAGTGAATTAAATTTATTTTTTCCAATTGTGCATAAAATCATGAATCTTAATTATAAAACGGAAAAAATGTTCAGTTGAATCCGCTACAACTTTACCGGTGAGTTCAAAGAACAGACTTGCAGCTTTGGTGAAGCCGGATAATAATTACTTGTATTTTTACAAAAATTGAAACAATCGCACGTTTTAATTTTTAACCGACAAATTTTAACTCAGGATCAATAAAATTGATGTTTTGGGAAAGACATTTTCTTTAAACCATTTAAATAATAATACACATACGTATATTTTTTTACATTGTTGAAACAAGCTCAACGAAAAGGGTTGTCGAATCAGATGGGATTTGAATAAAAGCAGCTGTAATATTATTATAACTAACAGTTGACCTGTCCATGGTTGACATTTACCGGACGAAGGGAGGACACTTAAAGGCCATTTCTTATGTTCAACAGCTCGGCTCCGAAACGAATTTTCAGTTTTTACGTTTCTTTCCTTTTGTGGGAGGGGGTGACAGATTTCGAGACCTAGACTGACTCCCTCTTTCTTTAAAAAAAACTCTTCCCACGGCTTCCCCAGAGATAATTGGCTTCTTTGTAAAGAATACGATTATTTATATGTACCTTTTGCTGAGTAAATATTTATTAGTATGTCCCAACGTTGGAAAGACAGCTTTTTTTTTGTTTTTTAAACATAATTGGAAAGCCGTAACTAATGGATTTTATTGGTTTTAATGAAATCCACTCAGAAATATAAATATTTATAAATTTTCCCTTTCACGGGTGGTTCACTTAAGTGGTGATCGACCGGGTATTTGGAACCTCTAATGTAACTTATTCAAGAGGATGTGACGTCAGAAAATCTTTTCACAATGAGAGATGTAAATCGTATACATTTTACCACCCTCACGGTCTTGAGTTCCGGGAAAGCTTTTACATAAATAATTGTAAAATACACTACAATTTTCGACTCGTTTTGAAACATCAATGTTAAACAGTCAAATTTCTTGTAAAATACCTCACCCGGGCATGTTAATTCGAAATCCGCAGAATTTCCATTAATTCCGTTTGGGGGAATGGTCTTATTATTTTTAAATTATTTTAAGTACGTATTAAAGATACCCACTCATCTTAATTTAAGACAATGATAAATTAAAGATAATTTGTTTAAGGAATTACGAAAATAATGGAATTAACTAATTTTCTTCACAGTCAAGTGTTTTTTTTTACTACTTAATATTTTAGAGAAAACATATAACCTTCACTGATTGTTAATGTTGGTCTACAAGAAATACATTCAAATAAACTTATTTTTTACAGGTTTATTAAAAGACTTAATGAATATCGAACTGCTTTAGGAAAGCTATCCAAACTCGGTATTTTACGATGGATCAAATTCAATATCAAAAGCAAAAGTTCTGCAGTTAAAATCAAAGTATTCTTCTCGCACCGCTTTTTTTTTTTTAGATAAGCTATATTCGCAATTGCTTCAAAAACTCATAATTCCATTTTTCGAAGATAACCCAAGCTTTTTTTTAATCTCGAAGAAAAATTATAGTACACCTCTCAATATTTACGTTCAAATTAGTTAGAACGATCAACTCTTTCGTTCACCCCGAAAATACACAAAAAAATAATAAATTATGATGATGATATCACTTACAATCAATAACATTTAATCACCAGTAAATTATGTAAAGTAATAACCTATAAACTCGAATTCATTATTCGTACTTTGCGATTCAAAACAACAACAGATGTATGGCTCAATTTTAGAATGTAAGTCTGTCATCTTAAAAATATACTTTGATGCTTTTATTGAAAGTCAACAAAAAAAATAGTTGAAAGTGGTAGACTTATCTTACAAGAATTCCATTAAATAAATCTTTTACAACTCTGTTGACAGCCATTGCCACTTAGAAAACATTCATTCCCACTCGTTCTTACAAAACACACACTCTAACTATTCCCCATCTAACATTCGAGAACCAACAACACGCAACATTCATGTAGATGCATCCATAGACTTATATGGAAGAGACAGCCAAAGGAGACTTGAAACCGTGTTCCATTTAGTTCGGAGGAGGTATGTGGTGCGAGAGGGGACTCTAAATTTCGACAGATGAACGATGCTCATGAGCAATGCCGACATATGTCAAATGTACCAGACGTGGCAACGCCACAGCAGTTAGTGTGTTTTGCGAACTTCAAATTTTAAGCAAAAAACTTATTCTCGCTTAATTAACAGTTATTTTAATGATAAACTGAACGGCGAAAGTTCCTACGTCGGCTTTACCAAACTTTCAGCGTTGTTTTTGCAGTAACGCAACACACAGAACGAAGGCATTCGACATAAGGTGTAGGGTAGTAGGTGCATGTACCAAACTTCGACGAAGTGGAGCGATTATTTTAGTGTCTCATCTTATCGTGATACATCTATTCATGTATCCGACAAAGCAACTAATACAAAAACAAGTAGCTACTTACATTTTTTCATAAAAATATATAACCATTTGCAGAACCTACTATTCCTACCTTATACTCCAAGATAACAATTCCATGCAAATTTTTTTATAAATTTTACTGTAAACTATATTTATATATACTACACAAAATAAACACAAATGAAAATAAGTCAATTGCGCTTCAAAGGCAACAAATTTCTTGAAAAACTGAAAATAGGATTTTTTTAATCTTCTATTCGTAATACTATTTTTAACATGTTTTCCCCAATCCTCATTAACACACTTCAATAGATTCCTGGAAACCTTTATCCGTAAACCTGTAAGGCTGTATTTAACACGTATAGTCATATTCACAAGGGAGCAATATTTTCAGCATCGAATTATTGGTGTGGAAAACGACGCTCGACCATCACAGCGAGCATTCGGCGCTATTCCCTCAAAGGCCATTGGCTGTTTGGCATTTTCAAAATTCAGGGGCGTTCGGTCCACATAAGCATTGAAAGGAATTTTCTCCTGGCCCAGTGAAAAAAAAACCTTCCTTACGTTTTAAACACACATGAAAAATAAAATTTTAAACAAACATATATATATATACATACAGAGGAAGAACACAATTTCAAATAAAATAAGAGAACAGTAAGAAAACAAGAGAATAACATTTAAATTATAACAAAGGAACAGAGAGAAAGAGACAGTTGTTGTTCCTTTGTTATAATTCAAATGTTGTTCTTTTGTTTTCTCACTTATTTTATTTTTATATTGCGTTCTCCCTCTGTATGTATTCCTCTGTATATAACCGCACACTATGTATTTTTTGTTTAGTTTTATATTGTACCTTGTTGATGCTTAGGCTGAGCGAAACCGGTTGGTCACAAAAATTGAAATTAAATCTGTGATTTTATACAAAACTATTATTCCATTTTAATTCATTAAAATATTGTACATTCTATTGCGTGCTGGTTAGATATTACCTTCTTTAAAGTTTTATAATTTTTAAATTTATCGAAATATTTTATTCTAGAACTTAATTTCATATTGCTGCTGCGTCTTTGCAATAAGATAATTTTTTTAACTCTTCATTCTAATAATCGTTTCTTTATGTCCTTAAACTATTGATATACCTAATTTAAAGTGTACCTATGTTGATAACAAATTTTGTAAGCTACTTGCCAAGCTCAGAAACTGACCAACTGCTCCCGACATAATGAATATAAAACACGATGCTTTGGTTTTATAATGAATTTTCGAGCATACGAAGAGATCAAGTTTCCTTGAAAGGTCAACAATTTTATTTAACAATCGTAAAATCCAGGACTGGGACCTTTTATTATTTTTGTGATTCAAGAGAAATTTAAAATACAAAACATTAAATCTTTACATGTTGTACAAACGATAATTATCGTTGTATAATGGATCAATTTTTCTTTATAAATTCTTTTTTTAATTAATATATAATATTTGTCTTGTTGTGTTTTTTCAGATTCCTTTTAATATGGTATTAAAAAAACGTACAAGCCATTTGGCTCATGTGCTTTTTTGGTTTTTTAAGGACAGTATTATTGAATTCGATGTAAAATCATTAAAAAAAGTAGAATAGGTATAAAATAATGTGTAACAGGAAAAATAATTATCCGAACTAAAATTTCCGAAAAATTAAAAAATAACAAAGCAATCTTTAAAAAAATTCTTCTATCTTATTACTTTTTTTTAATTCTGAGGGGATACTATGAGCTCAAGTATGATTTTTTTTCTATCGGAGGGGCTATTGTAACATGACAAAGCGCAGAAGGTTTTTTGAGAGAAGCAAAGATTACGCTTTCATTGCTCCATAAAAAAGTTTTTGTGAAATAAATCATGATTTGTATTTTTATGTTATTCCTGTAAACATTAAGTTTTATCGTTTCTTTTGCAAAATTGGCGTTTAAATATTACAGAAGATCATAGAAAAGTATTTCAGCGCTTGGCGTAAAACGAAAGGTATATATTTTGCCAGAGGATCGAGGTAAAGTTTGCCCAAGTAATGTATTAGAATGTGGGTCCAATATTCCTTACCGATCGAGTTGATTAATTATCAATATTAGGACTATTTATATTATTAACAGACTAACGCAATTTACCTGCCGCTACACTAAATACCGTTTTGTTTTAAAACCATTCATATTATTACCGTCGATCCTACGCTCGTATTTTGCTCCAAGTATGTAATTCACTTCCAATCGCGCTACTCCACGATGAATTCACTGTGATCTTTATGATGTGTGTGTCAAAACTAAGCTCACAGCCGCTTTGGATATCAACCACTTGTTATCATAATTCCTGACTTAAACAGTTGAAACGTCAAATTCATCCACTAAAATGCCATTGTACCGCGTTTCAGTTACGAAAAACAACAACAATATCCTATTATGTCATTATTAAATGTGATCAATTATTATTATGTATGTTATACGAGTATGTGGTGTTAATAGTGAAATTTGATATTTTTTTGTATTTTTATGCAAAACTTAATTTGAATTATTTAATATTTTTTCAGTTTTAATATCATTTTTATACCTAGTAGGGAAGACAAAAAAATACTTAAGCCCATCAACTATTATTTTTTTTTATTAATAGTCTTGAATAAAAATAATTGTTCTCGGGGTGAATGACATTCCTCTTATTGCCTAAAAAATAAGTCGTTATTAAAACGAATTAATATCTTACCATTTAAATTTAATTATTTTTGGTGGTGAGGGAGAAAAAGCTTTTTTGTTTTTCATTCGTTACTAAGAAGATATAATTTATTCTTCTCATTGTCATGGATGAAACAGATTTATATTGGGGTGAAAAGGGTTCCTTCTATTCTCCGCAGTGTCAATTAAAAACGTGTTTATTCATAATTATCATTTAGAAGAAAATCATTTTTACATACCTACTACCTTTCTTCACAATCACATTTTACAGTTACTTACGTTGGCAGTTTTTGGTCCTGCGATAGGTCAAAGCCCTATAAATGGTCATTAATACTTTGATTGAGAGTAGCCCAACCAAAAACCTTAGCCGTTCCAGTCTTTCGTATTAAAATAAACGTCACCGATAGAAAAAATAAAACATGGAATATTCTTGAGTTGTAACTAACTATCTAGCCGTCACGCCGTTTCTTTGGGTGAGTATACAAAGAAGATAAACCGCTGTTAGTATACAATTAAATAATCATCTTCGTCATTCATTTATTCTTCTGTAAATGTTGTTAATATATATATAAAAAAGAATATATATATATTTATTTATAATATTTATATATATTCAAAAACGTTTATACATTTGCTACAGTAAAATAACAAAATATAACAGCGTACAGTTTAAAAAAATCACAAAAACCAAGCCTGTGCGTGGATATTATTGAAATTTTTTAGGGTTGAAACTAATTTTTTAAACTAAAACGTAAAAATAATAATGATTTTAAAATGTTTTTTCACAATTCCGAATCGACCGGATAAAATTATTGTAATTTTGTATTCTTAATTCTATGAGTTATTCCACGAATTAAGAGTTGCATAAATTTTAATAATACACTTATATTTTTGAAACGATAAATGATAAAAAAAGTGCTTAAATGTGAGTGTATTAAATGATCATAACTAATATAATACTTGAATATGCATCGTTAACTAGTTTTGCGAGAATTTTAATTCAAAATATACATCAAAACTATGGGTAGACTATACAGCATCTGAATTTCTAAAACTGAAAGTTACCTATCATATCGCCAATGTCCTGACTCTCAAGGTACTGCAGCGCTACTGAAATATTCCTGGAAGAAAGAGTACACTCTTTCAAAACTCTTCTCTGACACTGCATGGAAACACTTTGCTAATTTAAGAAATGTGATCTTAATTCAATTGCTTCCTAAATATAATTATATACAATCAATAATGTACACCAGAAACGAATTTATTAAAATATATTGGTGGCGTTTTTTTATTTTTTATGTTATTTTCTCATTCTTTCACATTGTATTGCATTAGACTACCTCTGTGTATATTCTGTAATAAATTTTCGTGAATATTATTAAGTTTTTTATATTATTATCGTTGTTATATTCTAAATATCAATGGTATGATAATGCAATGTTGCCGATCAAATTCTACAAATTCGTGTAATTACATCTAATTATAACGGAACATTTTCCGATTGTCAATAAGTAATTACTCGGGACCTATTATGTGTCGCCACGTGCTAATTACTTCGAAGAGGGTGGATTCAGAACGCATATTATATGGATGACTATTTTCTTGTATTGGTAATTTTCCGGTAGCTTAGATATATTTTCGTCTTTATCCCTTTTACTAGTGGAATTGTGTAGATATGGACATGTTGGTTTCGAAACCACTCACCGTGTGAATATTCTGATAATGTGTACCGTTAATTTTTCGTAAAAAATAATGAAGAGAAATATTAGTTCGTCCTTCTCGGTTATACACGTTATATTTTAAACACGATAAATCTTCAACTTACCATGAATTCATAAAAAAACGGTTATTTTCCTTGGACGAGTTTCACAAAATTCATTTACATTTATTGTAAAATACCTTTTTAAACAAGTGTATAGATATAAGCATTAATTAAAATAGTAAATGTGTAGACGGTATTCGCGGTCGAGTGGTAAGACGCTCGACTACAAATCCAGAGGTCACGAGTTCTCACCTGGCCTGCGTAAATAAATTATATTTGATTAGTATGTATCAAAACACAAAACACAATTCATATAAAAAATGGTTGGTATGTTTTCGTTACGTTCCAGAATGGCAGATATACTAAGGATCGCCCTGGTTAAAGACCACCATTCAGAATCTAAACATTGCTTGAAATAACTTTAGCCGTGTTTGGTGACCAGATCTGAATAGCCAGGTACTTTTCGACCTTCCTCCTCTATCCCTATCCTCTTCCCCTCTCTGTTACCTTCAACCTCACAAAATACCCCGATTGGGGATGCCATAGTTCCACTGGCTCCAGACGGTTGGGATCAATTGGGACTCTTGTGTGGTATTGACTGAGAAAAAAAAGTATGATGGAAATGTAAACGTAATTTTATTTGATTTGTTATTTGAACCGACTCATCGAAGACATTATAATCAGTTTTAACTATTGTTGAAGTAAACATTTACTGAGAAACTATTCTAATCAATTTAAATCTTTGATTAATTTAATATTTTATTTTGCTCTAATGTGCAAAAATAATTCGTATTGTATTTATTTACTTAATGATCGCTAATCATACGTTCATAAAAATGTGTCGAAACCTACTCACAACCCAATAAGTACGATAGAAATAGCAATAAATCTTACCAAAACTGACGCAAAAAAAGTAGCCTCGAGCTTTACTTTCACACAATATCTTATCGTATAAGTTTTGGAACAATCACTGAATTGGCTGCCATTCGATACCCTACACAAGTAAAACGATATATTGATGTACATGCTCCTTCCTAGCTTTCTTCCGTCTCTCCTTCCTTCTTCCGATTCTACTTCCCTTTGGAAATGGGTGACGGTAAAGCCTTTGCCCGGTTTGTCGTTTGCAACTGGTTTCATATCCCACGATACGAAAAGCGCGGAAGCGGAAATTTATTTTCCAGAATGTTTTCGTTTTTCACCATACGGTAAAAACCTCGTATATTAAGTTATGTATTCGTTCAATACTCGTTTTTTTATCAAAACCTTTATTAAACACAATCTATGGTTGATACGAATACTTGAAAATAATCTTACCTTATGTTTTTTTTATTCTTTTACAGTTTATAACATGTTTTAAGAAACGTTACGAGTACATGGAGAAGATTTTCCATAATCACAAATTTCATAAAGAGTGAAAACGTGCTTTTTTAAACTCGTCTGACAAATTTTGATTTCGTGGAATAACGCCATTAACCAAAACTAAGTCAATGTGTCAACTGTCTACGGCTTATGATATTTACTGCACTTTCAGATCTCTTAAAAATAGAATTATTTCTTAAAGGGACAATTTAAGTTTTTGGTAAAATATTTTTTTTTTGTAAAAGCTTTTTCTAAAATAATTGCACTTTCAAGATATATTTGACAATACTATTTGAAGATACGCCATAGGACTTTTAGATATGGCCGTTTTGAAATTTCTGTTTCATATTTTTTTGGAAATCTGCTACAATGAATGAAAGAGACATTTTTGCGCCCTCTAATTTTTTTATTATTTTATTATTACACATTCTCATACCGAGACATCCAGGAGTTACTTTGTAAATCTGTGAATTCTCCAAGAAAAACAAAAGAACAGAATGATTCTGTAATTTTTAAAATTTATTCATTAATATTTCAGCCATTATTCAATCCGATTAAGAGAATCATCAGAAAAAAAAAAAACATTAAATGTTACTTATTACAATTTGTTTTAAATCGCTTTATAGATAGATACCTACGTTTTGAATTTTGAAGAAAAGTAATTCTCTTATACAATATTGACCAAACGCAGTGGATTTCATAGAAATGTTGAAATATATTTGAATTTTTGTGGGAATTTTTATACTTGTACTTGTCATGTTAACAGAAGAACCCTTACATTCATTGGATAACCTTTTATATGAAACTTCGGCCATTTCCTGGAAAAGTCATTTTAATGATACGCCTCAGTGCTGAATCCTTTTTTTTACAAAAAAGTCGAGACGCTCTCTGTGGACACAAGTTCAATAATATTTTTCTTGTTGGCTGGGATCTTATTATACTGTAAATATTCCAAAATTAAAGCTTTAGTTTTTATCAATCCAATCAAAACTACCTAACACCAATAAAAGATTTTCTATGCTGCATGTATAGTCCCTAAAGTAAAACACACTTTTTTTGTTTTACGCAGCAATTTAGAAGTATTTTATATCATTAACATTAATAAAATACCGTTATTCGAGAGTCAACACCAAACAGATTCATAGAAGCACTAGAAATAAAAAAGCCATAATTTAAAAAAAAAACTATTATTATTATTATTTCGCATCGAAAAAATCATTATCTGTGTGGGTTATTATTTTTCGATGGTGAATAGGTGATATTAAGTAAGAATAAAGCCGGCTTATTACTATGCATTACTAACTAATGCGAAGATAAGCCATTAAAAGCTTTCGTAACATCTATTATAAACAAATAAATACATCCACCTCTGTATATCTATAACCTATGCCATACAAGCAGGTACAAGCAAATATGGTATGTGAATAACTGACTCTTAATATTGTTCTCGTGAATAAATAAAATATTTATTCGGATTAGTTTTAGTAAATTTAAAGCTTTTGATAATAGCTCTGGAAAAATTAAAAGAAAAATTATGTCTTCCTCAGGATGGTTTCATAAATTTATTCCTTTCATCAAATAATTAAAGAATTTAATTTCTACAAAGTCCAATCAAGGTTGCGATTTATTATTGTATTTAAAGCGCCTTTGAGGGGATATTTTTTCACAAAAACAGCGCTATAAAAATAAGTCAATTATCATTATAATTATGAACCGCCGTCACATTTTACTGACGATTAAATCGATGATTCGCGCCATTTTTTTTTTTCACATTTTACCGGTTACCGTTAACCGGCAATCCTCGTCTTGTTTCAGGTTTCGATAAATTGCATTGTTCATGCAGAAAGCAACTAACCCCAAAAAGATGAAACCGAGAAAATAGAGTTTGAAAAGATGACGATACAAAAGCATTAATATGCGTAATCGGCATTTGCCTCAATGTATCTCTTAAGTTACACTACATGTTAATGTTTTTAAACTTCAATTTAAGTCAAATATTTACAATGTACGTTTTGAAAAATTATTTTACCAAAAATCCATTGTATTTGGTGCTTGGATATTTTCAACAGATAGAAATCTCGTATTTATCTTTAGGAAAACATGTAAAACTCGATTTTGGAAAAGTGTGGTCTGGACGCTTTCTGTATAATGACGTTAAATTTTTGATCATCATTACAGTGTGACCGTGATGTTTAACGATTGGTCAACATTTCATCGAACGACGAAACGGGCCAAGAATAGTTGTTAGGGGGACCGTTTAAAAGTCCAAAATTCCAAAACGATCACAGATCTAATGTAAATCTCGAATCGGGTATGATGCGAAGATGATGGAAGAGGGGAGGGAAAGTAGAGAGAGGAAGAGAAAGGCTGGGAAGCTCCTGGATATTCAAATCTCATTATTTTATAATACGGCCAAACAAATTCAAACGACTTTTCAATTTCGAATGGTGATCTTTCACAAGGGCAATACTGAGAGTATCTTCTGCTCTGGAAATCGCTGAACATATTCTATTTACTTTTATTATAGATTAAAACAACTCTAGCTAGTCATTTGAATAACGACTTTGTATTTACGTTATATTTTTAAGTGAATGTTAAAGTAATGGGACCTAATAGAAGAATTGTATTCAACTAAAAAAAAATGTGCGAAAATTTGCAATACTTATCTTACATCTTGCGGTATTTTTTTTTTAAATTAAATAATAAATAAAACTAGACCATGAACTGGAGATAGATATAAAGTTTGTAAGTCTTAAAGCCTTTCGCATTACATTAAATAAAGCCTGGGATTTTCATTGTAGGATATAAGCGGTGGAACCAGTTGTTTCGAACTTCTAATATTAATACGCATTTCATTGAAAACAGTTGGTATATCAGGTACAATAGAATGTTTGTTTTTACTTCGCATTTGTGTCTTATGTCGCCGATTTATCGTAATTCTTACATTTGGGTCAAATCTTTATAAGTAAGTGACACACGATGCTACAATGAAATTTGTGATTCATCTCTCACTACTTTCATCGTATTCCTAAAAGTCTTGTTGGAAATAAGTGCAATCTTGGAAGATCTTTCGATCTTCGACCCAATATGTATATGCCATGATAATGTGCCATATAATAACTCCTGCCCCGTTGAGGAGGCCCGCATTAAACAAAGTAGAAAATACGATGGCCGGTTGCTCGTCCCACGTGAGTTTTGTTTTACATAAACATAAGTGGGAGAAAAGAGTCGTTTTTTATGCTGCCGACATAAACTGTTAACTGATAATTGATCTTATATTAAATTGAATTTTTTATGTGTATCAAGGCGTACGAAACCAAATATGCTTATTTCACTGAGCAGGTTCTATTGAGATACACGCAAAACAAACTCATTATTATGTCTAGTCCAT
Source organism: Drusus annulatus (assembly GCA_022651775.1). Classification (NCBI taxonomy): domain Eukaryota; kingdom Metazoa; phylum Arthropoda; class Insecta; order Trichoptera; family Limnephilidae; genus Drusus; species Drusus annulatus. The sequence continues at coordinate 487,367 of JAGWCC010000562.1, forward strand.
GCTGATGTGATCGACATCGATTTGTTTAAAGCATATTGTTAATCAGACTTACCGCTCTCTTTTGCGTGGGGTCAAACAGGTGAATTAATTATTGGGTGGTTTTAGGAATATTATCATAAACCCCGTATTGTGGTAAATATCGCAAATCGTTTTGCCCTTAGTGCTTCAAATTTATAATTAAAAATGCAATTTTTCAAATTTTAATTTATATAGTCTCAAGAAGAGGTTTTATTTTGCCTACGAATCAAAAATGACGGTCGTAGTATTTTAAAGCAGTCAAAAAAACGAATGGCTTTTTCAATTTATCTCAAAATCAAAATTTGTGCCCAGAAAACCATTTGACAGATCGAAGTTTTTTTCTTGTGGGAAGAAAAAAAACGCCAAGTGATAAAAAAGGTCATTAATTAAATCACTTCGCTGACACTCTCGAACCATTAAGATTTTATTCGAGGCCCTAAAATACATCATGACGACGTTAAAAAATTATCTGGTCGTTTTATGGCATCAAGAAAAATCTATTTAATAAACCAAAAAAATCGTATTTCCGAATATTTGAGATGACCAAAGTATAAAACATATCAAGTTCTTAAAACGTTTAGTTCAATTATTAATATTTATCAAATTTTCGCCGATCACATACCAAAATATTTATTGTACTCCTTTTTCTGGTGATTGCTTTATACTATACGAAACGTTGAACATAAAACCCGGTTTTACACGGGCTTCAATATTAAATTGTAGATTTGTGTTTGTTATTGAACAATTAAAAAATATGGAACTAACAAAATTGCGTTTTGTTTTATTTTTACTGTCAACTTTTTTATAAGGTTATTTAAAATCTCCATACCTCACGATAGAAATTATGTTGCTAATTTAAAATATTTCATTATTTTTTACATATAACTAGTCAAAAATCTGTCGACGATTCTAGATTTTTATTACAAGAAGCTTAAAATTGTAATTCTTTAAGATTGTTTTTTGTAAAGGCTTGTAAAAACGTGTTTTTGCCAACAAAATTCGAGCGATTTTTTAGCTTACGCACATAGCAGCCACAAAAAACTAAAGATCTGAGAGTTTAGTATCACTCAACTATTTTCCATGACAAGTATGTATAATTTTAGAATTTCAAACCGAAATCTAAATAAAAAGCTCGTCAGAAAAGATTTTCTGCTTTATTATTAAGATATTCGGAATATTTTACTTTAAAAACATTGTAACCGTCGTAACATTAACTTGAAAGGTTTGGCAGTAAAGATAAAACCCATCCATCATTGCTTCATTCATACACCATTTTTTCAAAACTTAAGGTAAACTGAGTCAAGTATTCGATTCGCTAGTTTATACCAATGGTTACATCCTCTTGTGAAGTTCTCGACAACTTCCATTTACTTATGCATCATAATATCATCCTGAAATTCCTTTCAATACGTTTTCGACAAATAAATATTACCCTTGGTCAATAATTTTTATTTTAAGATTTCAATCCGCGGTATTTAAATTAAAAAATTGAAGAGAAAAATTATAATAAGAGTTTGACCAAAAACATTTTTCATCAGGCTCGCTGGGTGTGGAAATCGATCATTCCAGACAAAAATAATAATGGAAACGAAGAAGTTGAAAATCACACTTAAATTTAAATACATTTTTCTCTTCTTGTGCATTAGTCGATAATTCTTAAAGGCCATTATATGCAGCAATGAAGTCTGAGATTTCGATTTCTTTCGAAACGAAAGTCTTTTTTCGTTTTATCTCCGTGTAAAATGATTATGTGGGTTTTGGTGATTATTTACTTTTGGCATAAATTTAGACGTTTTTTAGGTATCAAATAAATTTCAGAGAGTGGATAAGTAATACTTAACTTAAATCTTTGAAATTTCCTTCTATGCGTCAATAACAAGAACAACAAAAAAAAGGTTAATGAATTAAATAATGATCTGTTCTTAACTTTATTCAACTACGAAAGCGTTGTACAATTTTTTTCACATAGAAATCATACAATGCAACTAATATAATGAAACAGTTACGAACAGACAACAAAATATATCTCGGAAAACTCACGAAGTCATAAGGTGCCACTAGCATTGCATCCAAATCAAACACTATAATGAATATCTTCAGAAAAGCTTCACTTGCAAATACAATAGAAATTTTTTACAAAGGATGAATACAACAATTTGCTTTCAAAGTTTGATGAAACGGCAGAGATACAATAAAACCAAAGCGATCATATACAGTAACATGAACCAATATATATATATATATATACATTTTATTTATTTTTACTGGTTTGCACTTTGTTGGCATTATCTACAAATCTAAAATATTTTTTCTTTTTACTGTGTTACCATGGGGTTCAATTTGTTTTCTCGTTAATTCATTTTTTTCGTTCACTTCGTTTTGTTCTTCTCTTTCAAAACGGGTTTGATGGACCACCGAGGACTTCGATAGACAAATCATTATTTAGGTAAAGCTTGAAATTTTTTTTAAATATTTTACGCGAAACTATTTTTTAAAACTCTTCTTCGTATTCACCTTAAGCGTTAGGGCTCATTGTTTATCGACAATTAGCGCTTCATTATTTTTTTTTACCTTTAAACGATTTCCTTTAACCGTTAATTCTCGGCCCGCGCAAATTTTATGCTTGATCGTTTGTCACCTGCTATTAGGTATTAAGCTTAACGGACATTAAAAATTAACCAAACGCTGACAAGCAGAAAAGCAACGGTTAACGGGAGCCTTTCCCATAATAAAAGAATCGAAATGGCGCTGATCGTCGATTTGTGACCATGTCAAATGTGATAGACGGTCAAACAACTGACCTTTATTGACCAAGTATTTCTAAGTATAGTATTCCAGTATTTATTTACTTTCTTGTGATGGTGTTTGGAATTTTATCTTTTGGCGTATTTTTAAAACATCTCTGATGTATTTTTTTAGGTGGCCGTTTTTTTACATATATTTTAGCAGTGCAATAACAAATAGGTTGTTTTTTGTTTGTTAAAAAAATGTAATAAACTATATTATTCTTATTTAACTACTTTCTAATCTCAAATATAAAATAGTTTAATGTACAGTACTTCATATTATCAAATTCTTATTTACGTAAAAATTAAAGAACCCTCTAGAGTTATATTGCGTATCGCTACAATAACTATGAAGCCTTTAATTGACGTCATAAAACTGGAAATTTTGATTCTTAATTATTTTGTTTTTGATAATATAAAAAAATACATTAACCCAGATTTATGGTCACTTAATCAAAAATAAAAGCCATTGGTATTACTGACAAAAATTCTTCCGGTGTTCAAAAAACCCCGTTATTTCAAGAATTGTCCAGCAGTAAATTAGAATTAGAATAATAAAATCATAAAAAAATATAAAAATGTGTAAAAAAATACATGTAGTATTTGGATTGAATCATTTCTCGTTTATTTGAAATACATATTTTATTGCAAATTAACGGCTTCTTGGTGAACTAACATTTGAATATTTTTATGTAACCGGAACACATAATTTCTACATCGTTCTCAATATCAATTATTTAATACCATACGGTTATCCTTCACATTCCGTTAAGACGATTTTTTTGCCATTACAGCAAAAAAGCAAAACCATTCTACGAAGAAAAAACAATGTTTTCTTTGAAAATAAGGACGGTTATTTTCTAGAGTTTGTTTTTGTAATAAGTTTATTTGTTCATAGAAAATATTGGCATTTTTGAAGCATAGCTACATTGGCTACGGCTCAGAGATCTGGCGCCTCATGAAAAACACCGGGAAGATTTAGAATATTCTAGAGAAAGAGCAGAGATGACTCTCTTGAGCCACTTAACAATGCGTTATGGTAGTCGGTATACAACTACGAGCCAAACCAATGGTCAAAAGATTCATCACTGACAAGATTTATTGAACTAGATACTTTGGTAAATATCCGATCACCAAGGAGGTTTCTCCATAACAAACATACAGGTCGAAGGAGTATTGAAAGTAATTGAATAATTGAGTACTAAAAGTAATTGAATCATTAAAATGTAAGGTGTAATTGATTATTTAACGGAATGGCATTTTAAAAGAGCACAAGAAAATGCTTACCATTACCGATTCCAGACCAAGAGATTGCCACCAGGCGTAGACCTGTCATATTAGCTAGAAACACTGATAAGTCGAGAATTGTTGAAGCAAAATAAATGTACTCTGAACACAATTTAAATGAATAGATTATTTCACTAAATATGGTCTTTAGGGCTGACATGAAAAATGTTTATGGTTTTGATACAGAGTCTGTCTGGCGATGAATCCTAACTTGCTTCCGGCGACAAATGTGTGTTTTCCAAGTGAGTCTGGACTCAAAGCGCTGGCGCTTTCTGCTGAAAGGTTACTTCAAATCTGTCTTCTGGTAGGGTGATGTGTACAGATTTCTACCCTTCGGGCAGATATTATTGAGGATGGGATTCGTCGATCCACGATGAGGAAAGTGAACCGGGCTTTCTCGTGGTCGATCAGGGAATGGCCTCCCCAACTTGTTTCTCGAGCGCCGGCAAAATCTTTTCGCAAGACTGCCATCCTGAAAGTAAGACATATTTTCTGAATTTTTAACTTGACCAATCCCACATGTTGTCGGCTAAAAAGTCTCACTCACAGAACGTATCTGATTTTGTAGTTAAAAAAACATTTATCACAGAGTATCCAAAAGGCGACCAAAATTGTCAAAAGGTGTAGATCCAATAATGAAGATAACCTTAAGGGTCGGTACTCAAGAATGATTCCAAGCGTTACTTTCTACCAGTTTAATACAAGCAATACTACAAGTGATTTATCTGTAAATTTTAATAAAATGTCTGAGGTTTCCGATGAATACTTTTAACTGTAATATATTTTTTAAATTCTATGAAAAACACCCCAAAACGTCAACAAATGGTGCAGTTTGAAAATCAGCGATGGCATTTTCGAACGTTTTAACTAAAATTCTGGTATGCTTTTCATAAAGAATTTAAAAGATTTGTATTTACTAGAAACCTTAAGAAAATTTCTAACTACCCGTATAGAATTAACAAAAGAATTTTTTGTAGTATTGGTTGTACTAAAAAGCCAGAAATCTTGTATTTGTGGGTTCTGACCCTTAAAAGTGTAAATTGGTGTTTGTAAGTAGTAACGGTTACAGCTGGAAGTCTACAATTTGTGAATTCGGGAATGTCTTTGATAAATGATCGCTTCAGAGGAATATAACCTTTGGAGGGAAGGAAGTGCAGAAACAAAGGGTTTGCGTAAGAAGGAGGTTATCGATTAGGGGATGAATGCGGGAAACAAAGTGAATTGTTAATTAATTGAAAGGGATTAAGAGGCATATAACGGAGTCTTAATATTGGGTGTAATCTAGCAAAGCGAATGGCGTGAGCTTTATTTGTCAATTTGCTTTAAACTAAATTTTACGAGGATTTTATCTACGTAAACACGTTGATATATCTGACAGTTGTTGATACTCCGTCCTAATTGAGCATATTTTCCAGCAAAATTTTGATTTTCGACGAGGAAATATAATAATGTTCTGGTGTCACACAAAATTATTCTTATTCTAATATAAATAAAAATAGGCTTAAAAAAACTTCGACACAAAGCTCTCCCCAAATCCATTATCTGAAATATAAAACTTGTGGAAAAAATGTATAACCTAAACTATTAAAGTTTTTTAGTTACTAGCTAATAAAATATTTTTTAATCTTTCATTTCATCTATTCTCGTAAATACGAACTTCGCTTTTTTCAAACCCTGATTTGATTTCATTTGATAAATCTGTTGATTATTAATGTTATTGTTCTGAAAAAACGTTTTTAGAATTAATAACTATGAGTTACGTAATTATTAAAGAAGGTATTAAAACAATAAAATTAGTCGATGAAACGTTTAGAAAATTAGGATATCACACCAAGAAGTTTTTTTTATGTGAATAGCGCACATAAATACCAACTTTCCGGAGCCAGGAGGACTATGGCAATTCGAATGGGTATGTTGTGAGGCTGAATGTAGTGGAGTGGAAAATGATAATAAAATGTGAAAGAGGAAGGTTGGAAAGTACTTAGCTATTCGGATCTGGTCACGGCGATAATAAGAGAATATACATTCGGAGTTTCGCACACCGGGTTTCCTTGTAATCGGAAAACCGATTTAATTGTTTTTTCTTGTGAGAATTTCATTTCAAATTCTTATCTTATAAACAGTTTCAAGTTATTTATTTAATTAATTACAAATATGCCAGATTTTGTTTTCTTGGGTATTTTGTTTCGACATAACGACTATTTATTGGCATAATAAATGGAGCTGTTTTTCGATTCATAGATAAAGGCAGATAATTGATTTATAACTTCCTACATAAAACTAGCCCTAAGAAGTTTTTAAATGTACAAAAATAATGTTTGACTAACACGAGACATTAATTAATCTTAAAAGTATTCCCATTACTTTACTAAAGGGTATTTATTTAGTACTTTCAGTTAAAGATAAAATTTCGTTTACAGGCATTAGAGGAATATAAGTTAATGGCGAAAATAGTAACGAGACAAGGATATTATGTTTAAACAAGAAATTTACTTAACTTAATCACGATTTTAGTTCGTTATTTTTGTTTGAATAAAACTTGGGGCTGGGCTTAGCTTTAATTTATGTCTAGTTAGATAAACATTATTTACACACACACATTCACTCATACACATCAACACACGTATATACACACATATTTATATATATATATATATATATATATATATATATATATATATATATATATATATATATATGTATATATATATATGAGTGTGAATGATGATACAAATATATATATATATATATATATATTTGTATCATCATTCACACTCATATATAATTCTCACGCATATTTGCATACACATCCACAATCACAGATACACACATTCACAGACGCATATATTCACAGACAAACATTCACAAAAACTCATTCACACACACACACATTTACAAAAGTACACATTACCATACGTAAGTATTGTGTTTTAGGAAATTATTCGTTGGTTCAATGAAACTTATTTTACTCTCGATTGCTTGCTGCTTTATTTGAAATAATGTGTGCATATTCGTTCGTTGAACAGTGTTCTTACTCACCCATGGGAAAACCAGAAATATTCTCGCTTGTATCATATTGTTCACTTTAGAACATATCTCGGGTGATCTAGTTAGGCAGTAAAAATACATAAACAACATACAAACGTATATCATTAGAAACAGGTTTAATTATTTAAATTAAAACAAAATAACTTTGTATACATCACTTTATTAATATACAATATTACAACATGTTTCGTGAGCGATGCTCACATCTTCAGGTATTAATGTATACTGAAGTTAACAGTTAAACTATAGAACAGTTAGATTTAAGTAGGGGGGAAGGGAGGGGGGGAGGGTAGGGGAAAAACCAGTTATTAAGAAATTACAATCGTTAAAGGAAGGTGACAAAGGTATAATCAGGGAATAACCAAGTTGTTGGAATGGTCACTAGAGTAGGGAGGTCTGTTAAGTGGGAAAATATTTAATATAGGGTTACCAAAAAAGGTTTTTTGTTTGTTGATTATATCCAACTTTAAATTATCGCTTTTTCTAATTTCTAATATTTCTAGATTATTAATTTGTGTTGCTTTGAATCCCGTGTGAAGTATTTTTAATCCTGTATCTATATCAAAAGTATGATCATTTTCTATCAAATGATCCACAAAGGTTTAATTAATTCACTCTACCTATTAATAATTATATTATCATGCTACCTTGGTACATATACCAGTCCAAATGCGCTAAGTTTCAGAATAAATACCATTATTTTTTTGGTTTGGCCAATTTACAACCACTTTTGAATTTTTAATATCCTAATTGCTTGTCTAGCTACCAGACGCAGCCCCGATTTTACGAGAAAAACCCAAATCTAAAACATTTACAAGAAATTACGAACATTTTAGTAAACAAGATTCTCGGCATTACCTTCCTTCATAATTTGGGCTTAACTGGGTCTAAACGAATTGCTTACGAAAGTTTCTCATTCCATTCCATTAATACCAATAACAAACAATTATATTTTAAATATTTAGTCGATATCAATAATCAACAACACAAATGTGAAAAAGAAAAAGCCAGAAAACTAAAAGACAATGTATTTTTATTTTCTGGCTTTTTCTGTTTCACATTTATGTTTTTGATTATTGATATTATTTAAATATTTCAAAAGAGCAATAGTGCTTCAAAATTCATTTTAATTTCAATTATATTTCAAATGAGAGTAATTATGTAACGTTCTGCTTGATTTTCTTTTATAATATGTGAATTTGTAATTAAAAAAAAATTTAAGTTCAATAAACAACGTATTAAAATGCCGGCATATACTCGCATATATTTTTCATTCAATTGGTTAGCTGCTACTAAATGTTAAGGACATAAGCAAACTAAACCCGAATGATCCAGATCCAGACAGGTGGCAGAAAACGAGTTCTCGAAAAGGACGTTCTCAGATTAAAAGATATTTAAAATTCCATTTCGAATATAAATAAGTTGAGACAAGCAAATAAGGATACAGACAATGTTACTGTCTCAAACAATCCCTTCGCAATTTGTTTAGGATGATGTCAGTAGCATAAAAATATGTTGGTTTTCTAATAATAATGTTCTATTTCTTATGTAATTCTATTTTCTTGATATGGCGGTGTATGGTTTAAAATGTTAAACCTTACACTGCCATTAAATACAATTTTGGCATCAAATATAGCCTAACCTCTCTACCTCGGGAAGTGAGATGTGATGTCGATCTAAATGGAGGGATTAATGGATGTAAGTAATAAATTTAAAATAACACATATTTTATTAATCGAAGATTTTTTTATATTAGAGGGAGAGGATGATAATACACTGTGTCTTGTAGCAGCTTATATTACAGTGGCTAGAATTATCCTTCTTTTTTCGTTATCCTTCGTGGTATTGCTGATCAATTCAGGCACCTTGGCGTAGTTGAGTTCCTCAGCTGTCCATGTTATTATAAAAGAACACGCTTCTTTCTCTTCGGGAAATTTTGGAGTTCCGATCCTTTAGATCGAACCCGTTATTACTCCTCCCTCACCTTCGTGAGTTCGTTAGCAGTCGATTCTCGTATCTGTGAAAAAACTCAAGCCATTCTGTTGTTTTTTCGGCTCTCTGCGCACCGACCAGATTCGGGCTTCTGACGGCCATGCCTATATGGGATGGTGCACGAAAAAAAGTATAGTACGGTTAGTACTTTCTTCTCAATATAGTGTAATATGTTACAACGGATAGTAATTGCACACCCCATCAAACACGCTGGAATAAAAATCTATACATATATTTTTTTGCAATAAAAGTATTTAAATTTGTTAAAATTGATTAGAATATTTGGGAAATAATTAACTACATCCACAGTACACATTGCACGCTACACCACTACGCTGCTGACATCACCGAACATCACACGACGGCCCAGACATTCTGACACCACCGAACTCAGGTGCGATGCCCTAGACATTCTGACACCAACGAATCCATTGTGTTTCTAGCTTGCCAGTTCAGCGGAGTATGACAGCCTCCCCTATTGCCGTGGTGAAAACAATAATGAAACGATAAAAAAACACCACCCTGCTTCTGGTTAAATCAGTTAACAAAAGTCCTTTTAACCAAACAGACATGTGTTGTCATTCTTGTGCTCATCGAAAACGTTGAGGCGGCAGCCGCTGACTTCAGCACATTTTTATACAACAACGTCTACAAATATGATTTATATATAATGTGAATGAATTAATGTCTTGTGGACCATAGTAAATACTATGACATACCGAAAAAAGCTAAAAGCGTTAAGTGTGTTTTATTTTTGTTTATTTTATGAACGCATTAATATAATGCGTTCCGGAGAACGCTCTTAACATTAGCCTTGCTGGTAAATACCCTCTGGGTCCACTAATTTTCTGGACGGGAATAGACTGATTGAATAACTGATGTAACACGGGCAATCTATATTTATACTTGAAGGGTGAGGTCATGAAAAAACTGAATCGATTCAGAAGTAAAGGTGGAGTTGTCCAAAAATGAGTCAAAACGACATATACCAGTATTATATTATTTTTTGTGGAAGTAACCAGTGTTGCTCTTTCCTTTTTCATGAGCCAACGTTTCAGACAGCATCACAGTATTCATTATTAAGACAAATATGATGGTTACTGCAATAATTTTCTAAATATTATATATTATTACCCCAAAAATCAATCAACATATTTGTATTAAAAATCTAAGGGATTCCACTATTATCCTTTATTACGTGAATACCGCATAAAGTGCGCAGTGCGACTATAGCATTTTCAGTGGGGGTATGTTGTGAAACTAAAAAGAGTTGTTAGGAGAAAGAGATGGGAGAGGGTAATGTTAAAAAGTACCAGGCTATTCAGATCTGGTCACTCAACACCTCAATTGTTATTTATTTTACATAAACTCCACACAGGAGAGATTTAGGGTAATTTTATTTTTCAGAGCAGATGTCATCTTTGAGGATGTGAAGGAGTGAACCTGGGTCTTAAAGAGACCCATGTTGAAGGACGGAGGAAACACAGAGGCCGGTAAATCGTTCCACAGCCACGGTGTTCAACAAAAGAACCATTCGTCCATTTCCATTTTGAATTATGTGATACTGAGAGTATCTGCCACTCTGGAACATGTCACAAATACACTATGTAGTATTGCATCTAAAGAATACGTAAAATAACACAAATTAAATTCAATTAAATCCATTGCTCATGCCGGGCCTCAAACCCGAGACCTTCGGATTCATATCCGAGGATACTAACCACTCGGCTACGGAAGTCGTCATTATTGTGTCATATTGTTTGTTTCTTATTATTTAATAAGAATTGTGCACTAAGAAAAATATATAATTAATATTTTTTTAGCAAATACGAGTTTCATAAACCAAAATTCCTACTGTATACCATATACTAAAAAAACGTTACTTAAACAAAAACAGAGTGCAAACTGCAAGACTTTGAACACTTTAACAACTATGTAGATACTGGTTAATGACTTATAAATCAATGTTTTTTTTCTTTCAGATATCAAGCAATAGTGTGGCCCATGAAGCCCAGAATGTCCAAGACTTGTTCGCTGGTCATGATTGGAGTAATCTGGCTAACGGGGATGGCCCTTGCTGTGCCATGCCTTCTCTACTCGTCCACTGTCACATACAAGTGAGTCCCTTTTTATGAATATTTTTCTAAACGTACATTCACACCATGAGAAAAACACTACAATAAAAATAAAATTCACTCGCACTAAGATACTGGGTATATTAGAATAAATCGCCACTTGGCAATAAGCCTTCTTTAATACTACTTATTTTATAATTTAATGAACCTTTTTGACCTCCATGATCGGTAATCTCTAGATGTTGAGAAATAAAATCCCAAAGTACACCAAAAAGTATTTTGATGCTCTCAGTATTGTCCAAATGAACAGAACACCATTCTGAATTTAAGCGTATTGTTTGGTGAACAAATCTGAATAGCTAGGTACTTCAAAACCTTCCCATTTTCCATCTCTTTCCTCTCCTTTCTTTTTTTAGCCTCATAACATATTCCAATTAGTGATGACATAGTCCCACTGGCTTCGAATAATCAGAAACAATTGAAACTTTTATTTTAATGTTATTTTTTTAATGATATTTCGAATTAAGTTATGATTTCAAATATTGCTTTGTTAAGGCACCACTATTTATAATTGTATTGCATGAAATGGCTTGACCTATGTTTAGTGACCAGATCTGAATACTCAAGTACTACACAATCAACCCTCTTTCATTAGCTTCAATTTCCTTCAGCCACACGACTTTTTGACACCTCCCACATTTCCGAATAAGGGGATTCTATGGTTCCACCAGCTCCGAATATAAAATCCATGACCACCAATTAGATTGAAATGCCTTTAACCATGTTTAGTGGTTAGATTGGAATGACCCTGTTCTCCGAATCTCAGAGAAAAATAAAGGAAAAGTATATGAGGTATCTTTCTCCTTTCACTTCCATTCCCATTGACTTAAAATATTTCCTCATCAAAGGTCTGTTGATTATTTAGATTACTAATTCTCATTAAGAATTAATAAATTATTTTAATGCCGATTATTCTTAACAACACCTTTTCAAAATTAATTTTATGATTGCCAATAGCTTTAATTATCACGAATATTGAAATATTTCTGTCACAAACCAAAAACTTCAAAGAGAAACCTTGAAAAGTAATTAAACTAAAAAATGTCTAAATACAAGTATAGGTAATATTTATAATAGCTTACCAAATTTTAAAAGTGTAGAAAAGATGCAATATATGATTAATTCCGATTGCCATTTGAAAATTTCTAAAACTAAATTTATCTTCTTCGGCTACGCAACTTTGTAAATCAAAGTTCGCAAATTTTTGACATAGAACTTTTTACAGAATCTAAGACGGTTCGTGATTTTTTTTTTTTAAATTTATTTGGGGTAATATGCTTATTTATCTATTATAAGGTTAAATTTAAAGAGCCTCGCTGTATCCGCTATCGGAAAATTTATTAAAATCTTTAATAAATCTCGTATCAAAATTTTAAATAAAAGTAACTTTGTTTTAACACCACTTTATTGGATACATATATACATAAACCAACCGGTTTCGGCTCTACCTGAACCTTCTTTAGGGCTGAACAAATGTGTATTGAATAATATACATTTGTTCAGCCCTGAAGAAGGTTCAGGTAGAGCCGAAACCGGTTGGTTTATGTATATATGTATCCAATAAAGTGGTGATAAAACTAAGTTACTTTTTTTAAATTTAATTATGTCTTTCCACAAAGTGAGTGCTTCATGTCAAAGTTTAAATCTCATATCATATCATAAATATTAAATCCTTAGGTCTTAAATTAAATCCTTAGATTAAATCACCAATCTTGTGTAATTGTTCAAGTATAACAACATATACCGACATAGAGGAGTAGTATATAATTCTTTCCCATTTAAATCGGGAGTTTGCCTGACGATTTCCGCTCAGTACAAAAATAAACAACTTTGTTTTGTACATGGGCAGCGAGTACTACCGCATATAGAAATTGCAATTTTAATGGTTAAGCAGATTTGAACATAAAATTAATGAATTCAAACTTAACAAAAGTCTATACAAAACCTTTTCTTATGTTTATATAAGTATTACGTTGGTACGAAACCCCAGATTGTAGCTGCCTTTTTTCCGCTACATTTTTTTCTTCGTGCCTGATGTAATAAAACCCGAACGCAATTTAGTCCATTCCAGAAATAGAAGACCTGGAAAATCCACAGAATAAAGGATATTTATTTCAACACAATTATATTTTTCAAGTATTGCGTAGCCAAAGTGATGGATATTCTATTTTAACACCACTTTTCATCCAGAAAAGATAATATTTATGTTGACGCCAACCAAGTTTCGCTTGAACCAAGTTTTATCAGAGTTGTTTATTGTAAATTAACCTTTTTTAAATAACCTTCAAAATACACAAATTTCTGTTAAATAATTACAAATACTAACAAATAAATAATTATAATTACAAAGGCTTAATTAATGTGTAGTAAATGATTATTAAGTCATATTAAGTTCTGGTAGAGTAATAATATATTTTCGAACCACGCGTATCATTTTCTATTTAGTTAGATTGATGATTTATTTTCAACACATCATAGCGCTACGTTTGATAATTCAATAAAATACAAAATAAGTTTTTCAAGCAAAGAAAAATATTTTTTTACTTCTTCATCTCTTTTTATGAAACCACTATTGCGTGTCACATTCCGTTGTGTTTAAAATGAATGGATTAACCTGAGCAACTTAAATAGCTTAAATGGTTCAAGCTATCAATAAGGAAAATAATTATTGTTCTGATAAATAGATTACTTTGACCATAGACGATCTAGGAAGACATGAAATAGAGTAGTTAATAGTTGTGTCTGGTCAAGTAAGAGTTAGAATAACAAACATGTGTCTTTGAGTGGAAATAGTGCAGGGTGGGTGTGGCGGAACATTTATATCTGGCGTTTTATACTATGTGCCTACCCTTGCAGTAAAATGATGAGATTGAAAATGATGAGTGTATTTAAATTAATAATTATATTTTCTTAGCAATCTGTAGTGCGTGATATATAATTGAAAAAAATATTCAATTAAGATCTTTTAAAAAATCAATCCCAGAAAACTCGTCTTTATACGAAAACGTTTATTCGTATTTATACCGTCGTCAGCTATCGTAAAGTTGAAGTTACCAAAGCGCAGTTCAAATTTCAAGTTCGATTGTGATTTTGAAAGAAAAACTATAAATAAACATCAACGTGAACTAAAACGAACTAAAAACTCAACATTATTCAAAGCGATACTCAAACCTAACCCTCCAGCAAAAGGAAATCAAGTCAAAATCATGTTTTTAACAAAGAACCTTCAGTATCTTTATTCTGAAGTATAAAATATTGTGTGAAGGTATACTATCAGTTAAATGTGAATAGACATGAATTATTGTTTATTCCACGAATTAAAAACCTTTCACATCTGTAAATATCAGTTTTCTTCTGTTTAATTGGTTACTACAATTAAATAATACAGCTACACGTCTACAACATTAAGTTTATTTATAGCTTCATAGTTAAAGTGTCTTTGAAATAATATTTCACCAACACAGCGATTTAACTTATACAAGTGTTTTAGACATTTAAATACATTCAACTTTGTTTAATAGACTGGCGTTGAATATTTAGTGAGTCTTTTATATTGCTTTTGTTCAGCATTATTTTCGCTATGCGTGGAATAAGATCTTTGACGTTAAATTCTTTGTACTGTTTTTATTTACGTCAATCCCAATTCATGGTGTATTCTTATGATATAATCTATTTTATGAACGCAGCGAGATTCATTGGTTATTTTTATTGTATATTAATCTATTGACAGATAATAATTGCAAATTAAATTTACATTCACTATATTACATTCACTACAAACCTTCCAATAGATAAACAGATTTGTCCACAAAAGATAAAATAAATGTATCTTTAAAAGACTCGTACCGGTGCAGTTAATTCCAAAAAAATCGTAATTTCACAATTTGATAAGAACGTAGGAAGTGGATAAGATAATGACATGAAAGTTTTGAAGTGGCTACTAAATTTATTGAATATTGCCACTTAAAATGTTGAATGTATTTGAAATTTGTATAGGCTAGTCACTTTGAAGAATCTGCTAGTCCTATTCAAGACGCTTAACTTTGTGGAAGCAAGATTTTCTCAGGCTTCAACGGAGCCCTAATACTTGAGCCAGCCTGCGATTATATTTACAGCTTAGTATTATTATACTCGGAACGATTCCTTAGCTATCCAAATAGAATTATTTTCAATCTTAAAAGATAATATTTAAACAGAACACCGAACAAACGCAAAAGCCACGGAATGGTCTAATTTCACAAAGGTAGCAACTAACACGCCTAAAACATTTGAATAGACTCGTTTACTTTGGCCTTGGGTAATGAGAGTGTGCTCCTTTCAGTCTAACAACGATTTTACCTTTCCGACACACCCTTTAATGCGAACAGTTTGTCTTAGGTAATATAAATCACATGTTTTCTAAATGAGTTCTTATTTGAAGCAAGCACTAACTACATTTTCACTTTTCTGATGAAATAAATAATACTTTGATAGATAATACTTTCTCAATTTAACGTGTTACTTCTATATTTTACCAGCTTTTTATCACTATTTTAATCTCATTTTAATAAGAATAGTTTGTCTTACGTAGTGTTGATCAAACATCTCTCAAATTGGGACGTTTATAACAAATATAAGACGGATAATAAATATGAAGCCTTCGTGTAAATCACATACTATTTATAATATTTTACGATTCCCCATTTTCCAACGATTTTCACTCATATTTAAATGAAAATTGTAAGAACTAAGATACATAAGCCAAACGCTACAAGGGTGATAAATTTAATGAGTTTTTATGTGCGAAATGAACAATTATATAATGTTTTACTCTCACACGTTTTTATAATTTGTTTCACACATTTTTCGAAGGGAAAAAATTGGTCTGGAAAATATAAAATAACGAGAAAAAACTTTTCGGTTGGACTGGTTTCTACAAATAGTAACAAAGGCGAATATGTATCTACTTCACGTCAACGCAGTATATTTGCTTCTATATTTGAATGTGTTTTTGAAAAACATAATTCCAAAAGCAAAGGAGTTGGTTGTGATAAGTAATATTGAAGGTAAAAATTGTTTGTGGTTAATTTTTTTTTTTAATCCGGGAGTAAAATATAAAGTAGAGGATCCGAGTTCGAGTCTCGAACCATTGTCTTTTTTAATTTCTGGCTTTTTCTGTTTCATATTTGTGTTTTAGATTATTAATATTATTTAAAAATTTAAAAAACATAAGCATTAATGCTTTAAAGAAATTTCCAATTTCAAAAAGTATAAACGGTAAGGTCAGAGAAAGGTTGAGGTTGGTTAAAAGTAAGTAAAGAATCGCTGATTGAAATTTGTGAGATACGTTGTGGTACAACCTATATACTACGTATATTTAACACGTCTGTGTTATATGATTAAGCTTTATCATATATAACTACACATATTTCAAAGAGATAAAGAAAAAAGCTCCGGTGAATACAGTTGTTACTTGCCCACAAACTTGCACGATCATAAAACCGTATCAGGGTTATGACCGGAACGGGTTTTGTTGTAAATAAGTCAATGGTGGTTAAAGAGATATAATGGTGGAAAAATAGAGGTCAGTCGAACTAGAACAAGTGGTAATTTCACGCCCTCGCAATTCCGTCGTATGATTTATGGCCGAGTAAACAAATGTTCCGGTAGAAAGCAAGATACGAAAGATACTTATGATTCCAAACTTACAGAAATATTTATTTCTGTTTCGAATTATTATTCTTTTTTGTTTGCATGGAGATAAAAAAGATCTTTAGGTTTAACGATATAAAAAACGTTAAAAATATATTTCCATTTTATTCAATGCATAAGTTTGATTTGAGTAAAATAATTACAATGTTTTTTAAAATAGAAAAGACGTGAATGAAACAAAGGTTTTTATTAAAAAATGAAAATGAACGTTCACAAAGAGATCAACATATAAAAATAATTACTAATTGCCAAAAAAAATCCGACCAACAATATGGTGTATCATCTAATTTTGTTGACTTTAAAAATAAATTTGGAATTTTGTTTTACACTAACTCCACACAGGAGGCCCTGAGAGAAATAATTTCCCTCGGGGTTTATGTCATCTTTGGGGATGCTGTGTAGAGAGTATATTTAAGGAAAAGGAAAGATTGAACCTGGGTCTTGAAGAGGCCTATGTTGAAGGAGGGAAGAAACACAAAGACCGGAAAGTCGTTCCACAGCCGAGTTGTTGAACATAAGAACGAGTCATAAAAGTGACCCGTTCTCATGTATTACGGAACGTCAACAGTGTACAAACGTTGGTCATGCGTTTGGCGACCACAGACGTTTCCTGACTATGCATCGGTGCCAAAGGGATCAATGACGCAAGTTCCTTGAAGCATCTTCCATCGAAATACCGGTAGATCAAGAACAGCATTCCCATCTGACGTCTGTGCTCCAAATATTGAAATCCGTTTGCTAAGATAGGACAATCTATCAAACGGACCGCCCGTTTCTGCACAGAGTTCAGGGTTTTTTTTTTAGGTTTTAGAGGCTCCAGACTAGAGGTGGCTGCCAAATTCAACAGTGGGGCACACTTGTAATTTGTACAAGGTCACCATCTCCAAGCCTTGATTACGTAAATTAATAATCAAGCTCATCACAATTAGTTATGATGATATTTATAATTCAGATAGACAAACCTGTGTCAGTTCCATAAAGATAGAGCTCCATTAAAAAAAAAATTGACGGTTTAGGCAAACAGATTTTCTACTTTTATTTTCTTTTTTATTTAAATTACAAAAACTGTTTTAACCCATATTTTAACCTTTTTTGTTGTTGACGGCCGCATTTTTAAAGTATGTTTTCAGTGATAATATTTAAACAAAGTCAACAGCTTACTATTTAATATTCGTAACCTTAAAATAATGAAGGATGGATGAAAAAACAAACAGTAAAATGCCATCGTTCAAACAGTTTAAAAAATATTCAATCTATTTGATCTTGTTCACCTGCCTCTTTCGACTTGTTCCAATTCCTCAAATTTCGAAGAATCTTTTCGTTTGAGTTCGAGAATAGATTTGGAAATGATGTGGTCTTAAGACACTCTCAAAGAAAGCTGTATAAAGCATCTTTGCAAAGTTTCTTTTAAATTGCCAGTGCATTATTGCTTTCGTGGTACAGTAGGAATCACATTCATAATAGTCACAATTTGCTAAAATGTTGAAAAGAAAAAGCTTTGTCGTAGCCTTAAAAAAGCATGTTCTTTGAATATATCACTGAACACGTTCAAAACACATTTCACTGCTACATTTTTGTCTATTATATTTGAAATAAAAACCCAATTATTAAAATAATTTAAGCACTTTTTTAACCACTACGATTTGAAAGGCGGCATTGAACAGGTGATTTAAATTTTCGATTAATTCAAACAATTTTTTTTTACTAGTCAAAAAATTGGATGTGACAAAGTGAACAAATAATATAGCGTCTTTTCTTATTTTTTACGGTTAAAATTTAGATATTTTCAAACTCCATAGCTTATGTTAGAAATTATTTTAGGCGCTGAAAACTAGTAGCATTGTATACAAAAAATCTTTGCAAATTTCAAGAGACCAGACATCACTGCAGCTTTTTTACTTTAGAGTCAAGGTGTTGCATGTTGCATGTTGCAATCGCTGTTTTAAATTTTCAACGGTTTTAACTTTGTACATCAATCAAAATGTACACTATCGTAAACCTACCGAAAAAGTAGGTGCACACCTCTATTCTGCTGCATCAGCGCTCGCGTGTTTTAAATACATGATTATGTTGCAGCTGTCGGCGGTTGATGCAAAATGTTCAAAATTTTACTGGCAATTTCCCATCAGACAATTTATCGTTATCTTTTCATGCGATGAGTATTATACCGCTGAATCAAACACTGTCGTAAAAAGTTTTCAAAACTGTCGTAAAAATTCAAAACTTATTTATATATATATATAAATAATATACATATATATATATATAAAAATGTGAGCAAAGCAGACAAAGTTTTTTACCGTGTTTGGAAGGTTGGGGTTTCATTTTCTGCTCAACCAAAAATATATCTTGGAATATTTCATTGTCTGAGTAACATTATGTTGATTGTTCAGCTTAGAAACATAGCTCTATATGTGACATTAGGAACACTGATGAAAACCAAAAGGCACAATGAGTGCTGGCAGAAAGCAAAATAATGCATGAGTAATTACGTATGATGGTTTGGCCACAGTGTCAACAATATCTCTATTCCAAGCTGCAGTGTCTATGATTTGAGTGTCAATGAAATTATTTAGCCTCCGATGAGAGTTTAATATTAAAAAAACATTGACCAATTTATTTTACCTGAATTTTCTGTGTGTTTGTTAAAATGCTGTACACAGTGAGATTAAAAGTACAAACACAAGTCCCTTTTCATAAAACATATAGTTTTCTGGAAGACGTTACTCACTCTAGAACATGAACTCTCTTAGATTGCTAGCCGAGTATTCTTATTTATTGAATGAACGTTGATTGGAAATAAGAGATGATTGTGCCAACTCAGTTCGACGGTGGGGTCAAATATTCTCATGGTGTCACAAGGTTTTACTAACGCCGTGGCTTAAAATAATTGTTTTTTAACCACGATGGAAATAATTCAAATCAACGCCAAAGGAAACTGGTTATTTATTTCGATGAAAAAGTCGATTGTCAAAAGCCATAACCGGCAATTTCGACTTACAAACGATCCAATTATGGTAATAAAGTTATCAATTAAATAGTGAGTTTTTGAAAGCAAAATAAATTAACAGGACCGTAGTGTTTTGAGTTGGTGAAGACATTTGAATCGAGTCGGTACTTAGCCGCATCGAGTTCTGCCTTAGCGCAAAAATATGCTGAAATGGATTATAACGGGTATAAAATTAACAATTTGGCTTGAACCATAATTTTGTGATTGCTAAGTTAAGTTCTTGTTCTTTTTTTTTTAAAGGAAAGGCAAAACATTCCCGGGCTACGAATAACTTTACAATATTTGAAAAACTCCAACTACCATCATAATAAGCGAAAACTGTTGCTTGTTCATTAATGGAGGACTAAGCTAGCAAAGGAATTGGACCCAAGACGCCCGGGTGGGAATCCGACGCGTTAGTTCACTCAGTTACTAACCGGTAAATACACATATATTCGTTATCAAAATTTTGAGAGATGTAATTTTTAATTTAATGTAGTAGATCTTTACGTTACCTACCATTACTTTATACTGACGAGGGTTTTAAAAAAAATCTCTTTTTGCTCATTGAACGAGTGATATCTTCTATTCGATTGTCTCGATTCTTCCCCTTCTTCTGGTGCTTTTTCATATCGGAGGTTGGTTTTTATCGTTTTTTATTTGATTTATTTTGTTACATACATTTAAAAAAATTACAGAAATAATAAAAAATAATGTAGACATAACAAAAAATCCCACATAGGCAAAAGCCAGTGCGTGGGTATACTAATTCAAATCATAGTTATAGCTCTCTATAGTTACATTTTACAGTATAAGGTACATTTCAAATTAGTAAAAAAAAATAATAATTTAAAAAAAAAAAAATAATAATTTAAAAAATATATATATATATATATATATATTATTGTTATTATTATTTTTTTTTTTTTTTTTTTTTTTCAAATTCAAAATCACAACAGATAAGTTAGTTAATTTTTTTGAATTTAGCACTTATAGTATGAAGAGGCTGGTATCTTTTGCTTTTATCCAGTTTTTTATTACATTTTTGTATGTATTTAAGGAAGTTGTATTTGAACACTTAAAATGTAATGAAAGTGAATTATACATTTTTGGGGCAATGAAGTATGCATGTCTCTGCGCAAGTCTAGTTTTGCAGAGAGGTACCTCCAGTACATTATTTATTCTGTTGCTGTAACGATTTTCATTTTTTGCAAATAGTTTACTTCGCGAAAATATGTACTTTAGGCACTGTATACAATAAATTTTTCTTATATCTAAGAGATCAGCTTCTTGGAATAATTGTATGGAGGGGTATGTAATGTTTTTATGCAACATTATTTTTATTATTAATTTTTGTTAATTACTAGTCGAGTAGATACCGGTGCCGTGAAGTGCGGCGTCTTCTCTTTTACGTATTTCATCAATCTTCTACTGGATATTAATGTATTTTACCTTATATTTTTAGTTTTAATGATTTATTAAAAAAAAAAGTTTTCTTCTTTACATAGCTGAAATAAAGATTATGATTGTTTTTAGCATTAAGGCTTTAAAACCAACTTTATAGAGTTAGTTATATTTAAAATATGTATATATAGGGATTTAGACGACTTTTTCCTGACTTTTTTTTAAGAAATACGTCGTGGCACTTTTCTCACTGGGTAGAACATTTTGTCAGCCTACTAACCTCTCATGAACATTGAAAGATTTATTATTGGTGATGAATCAATTCAATCGGTTTTTCCTAGTAATGTAAATTCATTCATTTCGTTGTTCGATTCTATAATGAATTTTGGTTTAGCAGGTATAATACTTACATTTTATGAACTTGCAGATACAGCAAATTTTATTTAGTTTCCGATATTTTTAGAAAATGCGCGAGTATTGAAAAACAATTTTTATTTTTTTAAATTCATGAAAATAACAAACTTTGCGATTTAATTGTGTGGGTGGCTTTCTTTACGTGAATACCAAAAAAAATGTCCAAGCTGCCCGTAGCCAGTTGGACTATGGCATTTCCAATTGAGGTATGTTGTGAGGCTGGAGGTAGTACAGAGGGTAAGTAGATGTGTAAGAGGAACATTGAAATAATCTATTTATTCATCTTTTGTCACTAAACATGGACAAATCCATTTCAATAAATTTGATATTTTACCAGGGTGATACTGAGAGAATCTACCACTCTTAAACGTACCACACACATAGGTACTGTACATAATTTTGTTTCAATGATGTGTGTAGAACACGGATTAATCAAATAAAATTTACTGGCGCACGCCAAGTTTCGAATTATTGAAATTTTATACGGCCGCTGAAATTGTGCATTTTGACTGTTGTTTTGAGATCAGATCTCCACTAACAGCCCCCCTCCTCCCTTTTTCACCACCACCACCTCTCCCACTATACCGATTTTTAACCAAATTGGTGCAAAACTCAATATCACATTAGTACCACATGGTACACATCGTCCTAACCAGTGGTGACATGTGTATGATATTTTTGTTGTTGCTTAAAATATATAATATAAACATAGGAACATATTTTCGGTAGAGCCGCTTTTGTCATCATCATGGTCAATTGATTTCCTCCTGACATCCTACGGAATTGTTTCTGATGCTTTGTGCTTAATATTTTCGCGTTTGCCTCCGCACTGTCCGAGTCTCCCAACATTATTATTTAGTTCTCAATATACGTCAATTCTCGCTTTGGCGATGTGAAATTTTAAAACATTCTCCAGAATTTTTTAAATCAATACAACTATTTTCAGACCAAAATATTAAGTCTCCATCCAGAACTATAATCCTCAAAGTTTATTTTATTGAAAACAACAATTACGTATATTTATAGGAGTAGCAATATCAAAATTTTTAAACTTATTTTTTAAATGGAAAGAATAGTAATGTGGTGGTTTGAGTAAATCTTTCAAAGAAACAGAAAAAACGCAAAGAATACCATTCAGATAATTATTTTAATTTCGTCCAAAAACATAGGAGACGAAAGAATTTCGGTTTTAAAATATAATCGACTTTAAAGCTTTTATGCTTATTATTTTTATATGAAAAAATTGAAAAAATATCAATAATTTTCAACATAAATATGAAACAGAAAAAAAGCGACCGAGACTTACATACAAAGATGGTAGCCAAATCGGAAAAAAAAATTAAATAAATGAAATTAATAAATTTGAAATGAAGAATGAGAATGATTGAAATTCCGGTTTCTTATTAGGTCTCAACAGCTCAACTGTCAGAAGCGTTACCCCCAGATAGAGTAGAGGTTCCGAGTTCAAGTCTCGGTTGGGATATTGCTATTATTTCAATTATTAATATAATATTTTAGTAATTGACCAAGTTAGACATAAATAATAAATAAGTCCAAAAATGTTTGTTTTTAATATCTGGAGCAGTAATTTGAACACATTAAAGAATCATTGGGATACAAAAGAGTACATACATAATAACTGGTACTACCTTATGAAATTTCCCCAAAATCATGTTTTTTAACTCAGTAACGAAAGACACAAACAACATAAGTAACCTGTTAAATGTGTCCGACCTCATTTGAATACATGAATAACGTAGCATTCTTACTCGTGTTGCCTGATTAAAATAGGTCACTGTGTGTTTTTTTTGTGCTGTGAGAGAATCTTTGTATTCCGTCTAGTAATAAATTAATTATAAAAACACATTTGGGCAAGCCCAACCTAACTAAAACAGCCCCAAAAGATTTCAATGTGAACTTTCGACCATAAGTCATGATACCTAAGTAGATAACACGATGTAGCTGCCAAAAGCTTATATAGGGTACCGCAAGTTTTTGCTGTCGAATTTTGCCTGGATATTTTTTTTCTGATAGTGACCAACAAAGGGTAGTAATGTTGATTTTATCAAGCGTAAACAGAATTATGGAGAGCAGTTATAAAAACCTACTTCAGTGTACTATTTGTAAATATCATTATTTTTTGCCAATATACTATGAACGATCAAAGCTAAAAGTGTGTCTCCATTAGGAAAGATTTTGAATCATATTTAATAGTAGAGAGAATTTTTGACAATCACATTGAGACTATTTAGCGCTTTATTAGCTTCATCCGGACTAACATGCACTTCATTTTGCCCTTTTGACTGCTACAAATAAATAATGTAGCAATCGAAAGGGTAAAATGAAGTGTGTCAAATCAGTTGTGGTTATAATAATATATTCGAGTCTTTCGAATAATGTTCAATTATTTATTAACTTATTTTCTAGTTGGGAATGAATCCTACACTAGCCACGAACCATCTGGTTCGAGCTATTCAGAAGTATGGTTTACTAGTTGGGTACTTATAAGGATTTTAATTAAAGCAAGAATTGTGCTTGGTGTAAGTGTGGATTGAGTATTTGGAGTCCGCGCTTCTCTTATGATAGCAAGAATAA
Source organism: Drusus annulatus (assembly GCA_022651775.1). Taxonomy (NCBI): domain Eukaryota; kingdom Metazoa; phylum Arthropoda; class Insecta; order Trichoptera; family Limnephilidae; genus Drusus; species Drusus annulatus. The sequence goes on from JAGWCC010000562.1 coordinate 511,726, forward strand.
GAAAAAAGTCTTACGATTTCTGAGAAAGTACGGTTAGTTATCACTTTATCCTATACTTTTAAACGTCATGCACATTAATACTATTTTTATATTTTTAACACTGCTGTGTCAAAAATTAACCCAAATAAAGTACAATTATTTTCCTTGTTAAATCGACAGTTTGAATATCAGATGTGATATTTGGTTACCAAATATTAGCCAATAAATTTTGAGTTTACTGTTTTAGTTCCTTGTGCGACCCTTTCATACTAAAACACTAATTGACCGACCTTACTTCCTTTGGTTAATTTATAATTCAAGGCTCGAACCTAAGGTTTTAAAATTTACATCAATATTTTATTCCAAACGGACGGCTTAATCATCCAAAAATACTGTCATAAATTCTGTGAGGTTTTCGTTAAATTTTAGTTTTTCAAAATTTAAATAAACATTTCGGTTAAAAATCGATGACAAATTTTCGGCCTTATTTTTGAAGGCGTTGGTAGCCGTTAAATATAAATAAGTTAAAGTTTTTTGTGTGACGCCATTTCGTGTATACCACAACCAATATTCTGTTGAAAATACGTTCCAATTTGATTTTATGCAAACCGTACCACCAAATTTAATATTATTTTCCTGTCTCCTTTCATAGAAGGTTGTTCGGGATTCACGTTGCGGAGTTTTAGTAATCACATCATCATTTATTTGAAAGCATTCGTTCAAATAAAGGCATCTAACCGCACCAACATGTTCAAACACAAATATTTACTAAGTATACAGTAAGAATCATGGATAATATTATATTTTGTAAGTACTAAACAAAATTCACGAACGAAAATAGATTTCAATTAAATAAATAACAAAAAATAAAAAGAATCAAATTAAAAATAGAAACGAATGACTTAATATTAAGTTTGTAACGACTTGCATCGACGCCTCACCAACAACACTTATAACTGTGCAATTGCACACGAATCAAAAGCTTCCACGGATATCTTCAATATCGCACGTGGCAAAAAAGGAGAAATCTACGGGAAGCTTTCATTCAAGGAATATATTCCAGCACAATATCTCTCTCTTAACGCGATGTTTTACACATTTTTCTAACTACTACATAATGTCCCTCTATTTTACTCCCACGCAAAAGGATTAGAACTCTGCCGCCACTAAATACTTGGAAAGGCGGGAGAGATGTATTGTTACGTTAAGAGCAGGTGGTAACTATGATTAAAATAATAATCCCACGTTTTCTGTGTATTTATTATCATCAAACTACAGTAATTACACAATTCTCACATAACACAATAATTACCGCAACTAATATCTTTCATTTTTCCTATGCTACCAAATGTAATTTTTTTCTAATCCCTATGTTTTCTCAAATAATCTGTATTATCGCTGAAAAGGCAAAAAGGCTCTAGCGACACTTTGGTCAAAAAGGAGTAGAACACGCAATTTTGATCAGTTCTTTCTTCTGAATCGAATGCTCCGACTCTTGTTTGATACTGAAAACTTTTGTAGCCCTTCAGTCATCTAAAATATATTCGGCATTTGGGAGAAGACTTAACTCAAGGCACACAAGTATGAGACTTTTTGTCGCTTAAGGCAATAGCAAACAGCATTGAGCTATTTTTTTTCATAATCCAACCAGGTACTGAGACTTATGAACTTTATTGTAAAAAAAATAAAAGAAAAAGTGCTCTGGTGTGAACTTTCCAAAATGGTGCTTCAGCCCTTTTGCTTTTCCAGCGACGGTATGTCGAAACCGACTCTTTTTAAATTTTATGTTTATCAATTTTGAGGTAACCTACTTAAGAAAAGATCTTTATATTTTCAGTATATTGTTTATCAGCGCATAAACAACGTAAAAGAAGCTCACCATGAATTTTATTTAACAAGGATAAAGCTAGCCTTCTTCCGGCCAAGCTCATAAATAGCACACAAAACCACTTTTCGCCCTTGTGAATTTATTATACCCCGGCACCGCTAAACTTTTACCACCCATCCTTATAATTACCGCGTACGAAATAAATTCTCATGCATTCTAACTTACCGCTTTTGCTATCTTCAAACTATTGACTCAAACTTTACCTGCGGCGAAAATCTTCTTTATGTGGCAAAATTGAACATATTTAAGCGAATAAGACATTTGATATCAGGTAAACAAGAATTATTCAATTAAAACGTTCGCAAATACTAAACATTAATTGGACGTAGTTATGCAGAAAGCATCCAACCCCACAAATGTGAAACCAAGAAAAGGGCGTTTAAAAATATGACGATAAAAAAGCATTAATATGCGTAATCGGCATTTGTAAAGTGAATATCAGTGTTTTTTCTTTGTGTGAATTATACAATACATTGATAGACCATAGTAAAGTATAGTCTTTCAATTTATTTGTGTTATTTATGTTATTCTACATTTCAATGTAATGTGTGTATTTTATGTTATTCTACATTTCAATGTTTTTAAACTTCAATTTATGTCAAATATTTGCAATGTGCGTTGGTAAATAAATGAATAACCACAAATCTATTGTATTTGGTGTTTGGATGTTTTCAGCAGATTTAAATCTGGTATTTACCTCTAGGAAAACATGTCAAACTCGATTTTTGAAAATTGTAGGTTGGACAATTTTCAAAAAAAAACAAATGAATATTCTTGCATAATAGCTACATTTGTCGATTATCACGAGTTCAGTTTCGTAGTCGCTAGAGCCCAAAGAAACTTTGTTGCTTTTACAAAAAACAATAAATATTAAAACTTTTTTTTAAATAAACAGGTAGCATTAATTTAACCGAAACGGATTGAAACAGACGTTAAAAAATCTTCTGTATTTTATCTGTAATAATATTTACCCTAAAAAAGAAAAAAGTACTTCATAACTAACAACCGTACCATATTGTGTTGTAGTGAACTTCCCCTTCACGTTCCCCGAGCTCTTCTCTGTTCTTTTGGTCTGAAAGAAAGACGTGTTTGTCAAACAGATTTGAAAATACAGGCTCTCTATATATTCGATATAATTCATCTGAACTCCTTTAGATTTGCGCTTCATATTTATTTTCTTGGGAGTGTCACAGTTTCATATTTTTCGTACAGTTCGAAGAAATAAATTATTTAAGGAAATGAGAAAATAACTTTGTAAAAGACCATGGATATTATTTTATTTTTTATGACCGACCGGTTTCGCTTAGCCTTAGCATCTTCTGGATATATAATAAAACTAAAAAATAAATACAAAGTGTGCGGTTATAATAATAATAATAATAATAGAGTTTTTAATAATAGGGTTTATATAAACATACAGAGGGTGAACAAAATGTAAAATATAATAACAAAACAATGAGTAGAATAACGATTAAATTATAACAAAGGAACAGATAATATGATCTGAAAGAGACAAAACGTCAACTGAGAAGGAGTTTAAAGAATGATGATAAATTTTATGAGTTTACAGAAAATATACCCTAATATTGGACTACTGGACAAATTGTTTTTTACCGTGAACGGCCTTCACACTAACAAATTCAAACAAAAACATCAAATTATCAAAAATGTATTACGAAATCTAAGATTTTTTTTAATCTAAGTTATAGGTTTATCATAAAATAGTCTGAAATGCTACTTTGCAACCCTTATCCTGAAATATATTTCATTGCAATTCCACTTTTTTTCTATTTTATATTCGCTAAATACATGAATATGAATTTACAACCTAACATCTTTCGGCTAGTTCGAAAAACAGACTGCATTGAGATGGCTATTTTAAGGTTTTTAGCGAATATAAATAAAAGTTTAGACCACATTAATCGATACAAAAAACATAATTTTACGTTACGGGGGTAGAGAAAATTAACCATTTGTAACTTGAAGCATCGTTTGAATCTTAGATCTCGTAATATTTTCACGAAAAATTTGTCGGTATTTTGGAGGACCGTTAAGAAAAAATTTCCTTGTAACAAGGCTGATATTTTATCTTCCATGCAGATGTAAAAAACATCAGATATGCGTAGGTATGTATTTCTTCTCTTTAAATAAGCTAATGACTCCCGCAGGAGCCGGAGGTAACGAGTGGTGTTTAAGTGCGCCGAGGGCGGTTGTCCCCTCAATCACGGCGAAGCCACCTTTGAATGACGCTATAATTTATTTCGGTCTGGAGCACATGCCTCCGGCCCTCTTCGGGTCATATCCGGACCCACTAAACAACAACAATAAATGACCCTCTCCACATGAGAATGTCAGAGGGGATGTTTTCGATTTTCACACTATACTGAATCACCATTGTCACGTCATAACGGCCTTATTTCTAAGTAAACATGTTTACGTAAAAATGCCTTACTTCGCCCCAGGAGTAATTTTTCCGCATTAAAAAAAGGTTAATACATCACGAAAAAGTGTTGGATAACATTTTTTTTTACATTTCGTGAAATAGTATATTTAGTTACATGTTTTTTTAATGTATTAATTACAGAGCAATTGTTAAAACTTCATTCGACTCAATCAGCTGTTTAGGGCGCTATTTTGACACAGTTTTTTGTATGAAATTTTCGGGGAAGACATTACAAGTTTTTCAAGTGATAAGTCTTGCATGTTGAACCAACGAACTAAGCAACAAAAAGTAGTACTTTATTAAATGCGGTGAAAAAAATTCAGAAATTTTATAAAAAAGCAGAAAAAAAAATTTTAAGGCACTCTCAAAAATGTAATTACAAAACACGTTGTTCTATTAAACGCTATTGAATGAAAGTGGCACAAAAATCCGGCTTGCAATGATGTTAAAATTATTTTCTAGGAGTAAGGAAAGCTATTATGTTTTGTTTACTGTTATCCTTGTTTTACAATCGTTCAACTTCATTAGCGAACTTTATCTCAGATTACGTTTACCGCAAAGAAGATTAAGGTTCGTACTATTTTAACAACGTGGTATACATTTTTATGAACCAAAACAATGAAGTGACGGTCTGTAATAGGACAAAATAAAGGGTCATTTTCAAAGCAGGTTTCAGTCTCTTGTCGAAAAAACTTTTTGTTTTATAAATCCAGAAAAGACCTTTGGTTCCCAAGGCTTTTGTCATATTCGAGGATGCTGTTCGAAAGGTTTTGTTAATAAAACAAATGTAAGTAGATATCTACCCAAAGAATTATTTTTCTCTAAAATAAAATGAGGAAACTAAATCGTTCTTGTGAAAGCTTTCTACCATTTCTATGAAAAAATACTTAAAGCTTTATTTTAAGGATTCATTTGTTTAAGCTATTACGAAGAAAAAAATTACCGCTCTTCCACTCTTTCTGGATATTTTCAACAAAATGAATACGCTTTGTGAGTTCTTGCGATGGTCTAGATTCAATAAAGCTTTTATTTTATCTAAAATTGTTATACCATAGATAGGGCGAAATTGTTTTTGGGTTGGTCGTAAAATACACGAAGGGCTTTGTTTTGTCATTAATAAACTCGTAATAGATTTGTTAGTAATTGAAAGGTATAGTAACTATATAAACATACTACATTCCAAAATAATAAAAATACCAACTTTTCTTCATTCAAGTTTTCAGTTTATTTCTACTTCTTTCGGTAACATACATATGTAACTACGATAGAGAATCTTCCCTTTATCTATGCTGAGCTCCGAGCAGTAAAAAAATATGTTTATGTTAATTCTACTCAGGAGGCCCCATGGTTTCTTCCGGGGTCATAGGTCTTTGAATGCATTTTTTTATTTCCTTTCTTTGAAAAAAATATTTAAAACTTCATGTTTTGGTTTTGTTCACTGTATGTTTATTTATTGAAAATATAATTTTTAAATTTATTTGTTCAGTTTAATTTAAATTTTAACTAATTTTATAATATTACTATTCAGTACTGCTAGATTTTGGTTTATTTTTTTACTGTGACGACTGTTTCGGCGTCAAATTTGTAATCAAATTGCTATAACAGGGACATCTCTAGTCATGGCAAGCGAAATGATACTAAAAAAATGTAGCAACCTTTTTTCTAAAAAAAAATATATACAATGGCTTTGAACGCCGAAACGTCGTCCAAATTCAAATAACAACTGGAAACTAGCCCATCTTCAAAATTACATTTAATTCAAATTATTAAAAAAAAAACAAATATAGAGTTCTACAAATTAAACACAAAAGCAACAAATATTCGAGATTTAGAGTAGAGCATAGATTTTTTGATGAGCATAACTTGTGTTGAAAGGGGATTAAGTCTGTTATTTGCTGTGAGCATCGAACTCAGCTCGTCCAACTGCCAGTCGAGCATCCTACCCTCCAAGTTATCGACCACCTCTGGAAGGAAAATAACCCATTGAACATAATTGAAGATACCCACAAAGGAGTTAAAACAGGGGAATTTATAGAACAATTACCAAAGTCAATAATAGGTCACAGTTAAAAAGATGCTATGCTTTTAAAAAGTTCAGTTAAAATAAAGCAACCAAATATACAGCAACATTTAACGGAATTCTTTTTTTTGCTTTGATCAATTTGATGGTCATTCTCTTTTTGTTCCATTTAATTGAAATTATTTTCCTTAAAAATATGAATTCATTTTATTTGCCGTGAAAAGAACAGGTATAAAAAAACGATTGAGTTTTAATGATTTACAATACCCTTAAAAGAATTTACCAACCTCACTGTTATTATATTTCATCTTCAATATTAGGAAGCCATTTAAAATTACGCAATTTTCGGGGAAACAAAATAAGCCTTGTTCCCCTCATGCTCTATTTAAGATTTTGCTCATTAGCATATTTTTAAAGGAACATTAGCATATCTCATATCTTTTCCATCCATCCAGCAAAGTAATATAATATTATTTTTAATTTGTTACGGAAAACACGAGCTCGATTACCATCGCAGCACAAAAATATCTGAACAGGAATATATTATATTTTTACGGTATTTTATTTATCAGTTCAATAAGTATAGCAAATATCATAAAGCATTATTATCCGTTTAGGCGAGTCAAGTCTGGCAGGCTCTTGTGGTAATTTTTTTTTATTTGACTAATCATTCAAAAATTATCATACTGCCGAGTAAGGATCAGTTCATCATATTAAAATTATTCATCGAGGTTATTGGAACCAAATACCTATTTATCATCAAATCATATATTGTTTCATAGTGCTTTCACACAAACGAAGTATTAAATGCCGTAAGTCTAAACTTAAACTTTAGGCGCACAGTTTAAACCCGCGCTGTGCAAGCGGGTTTCCCACAGAGCATCGAACCATCCCAATGGGGTCATTGAATCCAAATACTTGTTCATAAATCCATTAAAATCTGAGTTCAATTATCAAAAATCGCCCGGACAATTACTGCTAGAAAGAAGTTCGATTATATGGCCTCCCTAAAACTGTCAATGTGAACTAAGGTCCTGCAACTACAAAAAAAATGTGATTCGAGTTTTCGGCAAGGGTTTCAAAATTCTATCATTGCATTCTTCATGGCATATTAACGATTGTGTCGATCATTTCAATATTTTCACCTTTTTCCCTCTCGGAAAATCGCAAGCACCTTCAGATTCTAGCTGTGTACATACCAAAAGTTTATCTGATTTTCATTGAAAGAATGTCGAACTCGAATAACCTCTGTACGCGGATATCTTCCATCATTATTATTAATTCATGAGGGCACACTATAAATGAAATCTTTTAGATGGACTAAATAGACTCGTCGGTCTGAATACCCATAGAATTCAATTTACTTCGTAAAATATACTGTAATTTGTCTACAGTAGGAATTGAAATCGTATTGATTCATCAACAAATATCTACATTATGAATTGAGTATGGGAAAGTGTAAAGTTATTGCTAATACTATAAATAATTAGGTAAAAAACCGCTCACCTATACGCTCCAAATAAATAGTATTACACAAAAACTCCTTAACCTAAAAGGTCTTTTTATACCCCACTTTCTTCGTAATTGAATTTAGATCTCGGCCGTGAAAACGGTACTTCACGTTCCGCCGAAAATACGAGTCGGCATCATGTTGGTTGGCCCAAGACCGTTAGAGTAAATATTCCAGCTTTAGTAAAATAAGAGAACGGAATCTACTCCACTAGTCTTAGACGAGTAAGCAAATTTCCGATATCGGCTTTAATCTCAAATGTATTTATTATTCACTGTTAGGAAAAACGTTCAAAGTCCCCGGTATTGAATGGTAACATTTGAACTGGAGCGGATATACAACATTCAATTTTCAGTTTATTATTTTTAATTAACCCGTCTTGTCTCTACTGTAATAATAATAGCGAATTAATAGTGATTGTGTGTCGTGTGCTATACGAGTACACAATTTTCCATGGTAAGTAAATATATTAGTACACAAGTAAGACGTACAATATTCTATATACAAGATTATAAACCATTTTTTAATTTTTAAAATGTTTGAATGCACAGTATACAATATAACATAGGTACAAAAATCGCAATAAGAACATTATTTTCTTGAATGAGTATAGTTTAAATCTATTTGACTTTGATATCGGCAGTTTATTTATCACTTAACATTTGTAGCGAACTCTGATTATGGCAGCCTTTAACTTTCACGCGTACACATAATTACTTTGGCAGGACTTTTTTTATTTAAAAAAACGTTTTATTTTTATTTAAACAAAAACAATTATTGCAACAAAAAAAAAAAAATTAAAATAAAGAGTTTTAAAAAACAATAAATACATAATTTTGATGTTACATGACTTAAATTTTCTCAATTAAATTCAAATTGTTTAATATGCTTCACCTTATGTCCGTATGTTAAATACGGTAGGTTCATTTATTCGAACGGATAGTGATAAATCATTTATTCGTTGCACAGAGGATACACAAAAACGAGCTCAATCGAAAATCGATTTATTTGAATCAGTTCGATTTATGTCGATTATTACGAAGTATTATACGGTTGGGTTTCACATTTTTTTATTCAAATGTCAAATGTAGTAAACTTGCAATTTGCCCTAAATTGAACTTAACTCTGACTATCACCTTGGTCAAATGATACTATTTAAAATCGTAGCCTTGCTAAAAATCACAATATATGTATTGAGTAACAAAATCTAACTAACCAGGCATTTTCCATTTTTTTCAACCCCATCTTTATCTCCTTCTCCTACCCCGTTTCTTTGAATTACACATTCACTTTACTTACAAACTAATTGAATTAGAACCTGCCTACATATAACAGGCCGAGAACATTTTCCTAGTCCCTCGGCGAATTAATGTTAAAGAAAGAATAAACGTAATCCTCCCCTTATCAAACTCATAAAGGATCAAAACATTTATATTGTCGTAAACGCTAAATAATAATAAACATAAAAATAATACAACATATCATAAATACTTTTAGGTATCTAAGGTTTTCCGCAAGTCATTGTGAAAATGCCAAACAATAATAGCTTCTTTTTCCATCTAAAAAAACTTGCAATGTAAAAACGTACTTATAGGTGTAGATCATCAATCTGTTTATTTATTTTATAAATAATTTGCCATATTATCTGATATCGTATCTTATCCAAAGTATATTTATGGGTTTGCAGTTAACACTTGTAATTAATGAGGTGTTGTTAAATAAATGTTTTTTTACTGATTCGAAATAATTATAATGCGTGTTATATTTTAATAATTAGAACAAACATGGTAATATATTCGCTTACTGTAAACTTGAAAGATTTGCCCTGGGAGTCGTATATTCAGGTAGGAACTTATATCGAGCTAATATTACGAAATTAAAAAAATACGAAAAATAGTACCGTTATTTCGCTGTGTTCCCTTTACTGTTAAAAGCATATCAGATATTTATCAGTTAGCTATTAGTATTAGCAAGGTAAAAATTCACTATTTATGGTGAGATTTAGTAATATGTGTGATCTAGTTAATAATATATACACTCATATTAGTCTTGTTTTAACCGTTAAAAGCAACAATTTAAAGCAAATGAAAAATATGTAATTATTCATGTGAGAATCGAGTCATCTTTATGCCGCATAGCACAAGAGGCTCGTTGGCCAGAACTAAAAGTCTTCTTTATCTGAAGGGTCATAAAAATGATTGGAAAAAACGGGTTGTGTACCTCATCCCCGCTGTATTAAATTATTACTATTTCGTAAAATATATCAAATTTTTGCACAGGTAAATAATATTTCGTCCTTTTTCGCTTGTTACGATAAAAATGAATAATATAAGGCGTCCTTTCATATGGAGTGTTATTTTTATGTCTATACACGGAGTCAAGAAACTTGTAGTGCTGGTAAATCTATATCACACATTTGGAGTCGATTTTGTATAATATTTTTTTTTATTTGTTTGATCTTTGGTTTTCTAATAAATCGAGAATTTTTTGGTCATATTTGAAACATTCGATTGCTACGGAGCTTACTATGCGCTGTTTGTTGTATTTTAAGATGTGTCGAAGTATGGACTAAGCTTCGATTGTTAATTTACCCAGAAATTGCTAAAAAAAAATTATTTTTTTCTAAATGATCACATTTTTCTACTGTACCACGAGTTTTCCAACACAGTGTATATTTCTTTTGTTTTTTCTAACTTGGTTATTTTTTGTCTATGGAGCGTGTTTTTCTGTATTGTTAATAATGTGATGTTTTTGGATGAGAGAGGGTATTCCAAACTCATATATAATTGGTAATAATGAAAAAAAAAGTTTTTAATCCAAGAGTTACATCGTTAGCAGCTTTGGAATTTTCAAATATACATTTACCGGTCACAAATTAAAACGTTTTGCCGTTCCGTATTTTTCAGATGTTCAATAAACACAAATATTTCCATAACATTGTTGAAAGCTCCGATGAAGCTGGGTAGTAAAACTTGAAATTTATGGAAATCGATTGAAGATTGAAAGCTCTTTCAAATTTTTAAATTGGCGTTGTAGGAGGGGAGCGGAAACATAGTAAACCACCTTTTCTGATATCCGATAGAGTTCCTTTCGGGAAATAAAACTTGCAGTTTTTTGTTAAAGTGATCGGAATCCATTGTGAATGGTCGGTATTTGTATGAAAAATCTTTCGATATTGACGTTCTTTCTGTTCTTACAACATTTTTCGGAGCCAGTAAGGCAATGTCATTATGGGGATATTCAGAAAGAAATGAAAAAATGTGGATAAATATTTGATAGCTCCTGACTTTCAGTACCAGTTACTAAAATGTTCTCCTCAATATCAAACTTTTTATCTTCTGAATATTTTATTGCACCAAAGCAATACAAAGTAACTAACCATCGGCGCCGTTTCTCTGGAGAGGTGGGCAGAGAGGACAAACCACCGTACAACTTTGTCTTCGCATACACCCTTGGCTTCATTCAAATTCACACATTGTCTTATACATACTATTCTGTTATTCTGTCTCTTCACATGGCCTGATTCAATTATCTTATTCACTTGATCATGCCATATCTTCCTCGGGCGTCTCCCGACTTCTTCTTCCATTCACTTTCGCATCATATATTATTTTTCACACTCCTTTCGTCGCTCATTCTCTCTAAATGCCCAAACCATCTAAGCGTCCCTTTCTTTATCCTTTTCATTAAGCTTACATCAGCCTTGCATTCTTTCCGGATTTCCAGATTTTTAACACGGTTAAAGATGGTTTTACTGTACATACGCCTCATAGATCTCATTTACATAGAATTCAGTTTACTTTCCTCTTTCCTCTGTCAGTTTCATGCCTTAGATTACTAAGATTTACTAGAAAATTTTCTAGAATACTAAGTTTAAATTAAGCCAATCTGCATATGATATTATGAAATGTGTATAAACACAATGTTTATGCTTCTCTGGGTTTTGAACCAACTAAACTTGAACCCAAAAGTTCTCTTATCTGCAATATAAGGGTATTTTTCAGACAATTCTTTGAATCAAGAGATTTAAATTCACAGAATTCTAACAAATACAATCATCTTCTTCAATCATTTGATTGAAGGCAGGTTGCTATTTACAACTTTATTAAATTATAATCTTCTTCTTATAAGATTGGTGAATTTACAAAACCCTTTAACCTTTTAATGGCACTATGACTTACAATACTTTAAAAAATCGTTTACATCAATTCGAGGGAAAAACAATATTTTTCTTTTATATGGTAAAGAACGTGTTATTGGAATGTTAAAGGAAATCAGAAATTCAGTCAACAACAATCACTCTGGAAAATTTCAAACGTTAAGAGGCTTCAATATTTGCTTTTTTGGGTTGCTCAATACTTTCACAAAAATGAATTTTCGAAATTGATACTAGCATAACCGTAATCGTTTTAAATTTAATACAAAGAAATTCGTGTGAAATTAACAAGTTTTTCTCGTAAACATATTTTTTAATTATGTTTAAATTGTATGAATGATTGATTGATTTATCAATGGACTTTGTATTTGGCATTTTTAAAATAATATTTACAAGATCACCAAAAAAATCTGTTTAAAGTATAATTTAAAAACAAGTTAATTCATAAAACAATCGAAAATTTATAAAATCTTACAGCTCTACTTAAGCAAACATTGTGTTTATCATACCAAGCCTCTTTCATTACATAAAATCAATGCTTATCTGAAAATATGATCAAATCATTAATTTTCTCAACCACGGAACTTATTGTTTATTTAACGTCTTAATGTAAATTCGAAATAACTTAAAAACATTGATGATTATTTTTTTAAATAATACATACAAAGATGGCAGTCAAAATATGAATAATAGATTTAAAGCTAATAATTTTTAATGCCAGTTGAATGTTACGACATGTCCAAGGAACGAAGTATAATATAAAATACTTAAATAATATAAATAATCAACAACACAAATATGAAACAGAAAAAGTCAGAAAATAAAAAATCAATGGTCACAACCAAGACTTGAACTCGGATCCTCTACTCAATCCAGCAGTAACGCTTCAACCAATTCAACCATTGGGACCGTATTAGAAACCGACATTTTTAATCGATCTCATACTTTTCACTGAAAGTTATTGTTTTTTTTTCAATTATTCTCCCATTTTGCTGCTTTTTCTATTTTTCAAATTTGTATTGTTGATAATATTATTTAACCTCTGTGGGTCTAAAAGGGTACCCGGGTAACCTTTTCGGTTTTCAACATGAAATTAAATTAAATTAAAAATAAACAATTATTCACAACCGTTGAATATGTGGAGGGTGGTATGTGAGCGGAAAACGCTGAAGTAAAACTTACTTCTGATGGCTAAAAGGGTACCTGGGTATCCTCATGTGTTTTATGTAGAATTTGAAACTTTTCCATATTTATTGATTATTTTATCTTATTTTAAATGTTAAACATGATGAACTGTTGTGTTCAAAGTACATCGCCTGTATCTTTAATACTATTTTTAATCACCTACTGAATTCAAACCCCAAGAAACAATGGTGCTGGGTGAAATTCCTATCCACTTCCCCAATTCTTCAACTGAGTTGAAATGTATTACGTCATAAGAGTGGTCTAGCAAACTTTAATAAATGATATACTGTAAAACAAACCTTTACATCAATTTTAAAAAGGCGTAGTTTTTTTCAGTCACATAAGGGTTTAATTTTTTTTCTAAATAAGCACCAATTCTTTAAAGTTAGTTCTAATTTCAATTTTTTTTTTCTACCAAAGCTGCAATTTTAATGATGCTTTTCAGATATGAAAAATAAATGTTTGATGTATTTAAAGTGGAAAGCTCAAAAAAAGTTACCAAATCTTCCTTAATTTGTTGACCCTTACCCTAATCTACATCGTACTCGTAAATAATTGACCTTTTTACTCGCCAATCAACCTGAATGTGTTTTATTTCCAGGTACAGGGGGCGCGTAAAAACTGCCTGCATTCTTATCTGGCCTGATGGAAAACCGGACGTTTCTTATATGGACTTTATGTGAGTATTACACAAAAGATTTTTTTATTCAATTTGATTTGGTCTAGAATCATTTATTAGCTGGAACCAATTATAATTTTCAAATCTAATTGGGAAATCAGTGCAATTTGTAACCAAGCTTTAAATATAAAAATAAGTAATATAAACTAATTGATATCGGAAAACAGAAATAATTAAGTAACCACAAATTATTTAGATGCCTACGTATAGACAATTATAACCCCTACGTTCTTTCCACTACTCTCTTATTACTCAAATGGTCTCATTTGCATTTTTGAAATTATCAGTTCTGTTATTGCCTTACCTTCTTTGTTGCAACTCATCCAGCTCAATGCACTTTTCTGAGGACCCAGAAAACACCGATTGCTTTTCTTCAATCAACACTGCTATTAACGGATAAAATTTACCACTGTCCAGAATGTCAGATGTTATCAACTAAAATCAAAGCCTTAGATTTTTTTGTTGCATATCTAAATGACTTTTGTTAGACATTAAAAATTCATAATTTTTAAACATTATCTGTTTGTACGATTTAAATCATGGACACCACCTATACATTTTTAAAGGCTTTGGCTTTAACACTATCTTTTTAATGTATGTTTTTTCCTATTTTTTCTTTTATTCTCGTGTGTGTGTAACATTGTTTTGTAAATCATTTATATCACTTCTCAATTCGTGTTTTACATCATTTTTTTATTAGATGGTAGTCCTTAAATAAGTACAAAATAAAATATTTTAGAATTTTTATTACAGTTACATTACCACAGTTTTTCATAAGTTTTGAAATATATTGGTTTATGGCCAAGTGGTTCAAAGCTTCAGTTTTCACATAAGCATTGCAGAATCAATCCTCAGCAAACCAAGTCTTATATCATAGCACACACTATTATGGATGAGATTAGGGGGAGATAAAACATTGATAGGTTATTTGTACCCGGAGACCCGTGTTTTTTTATTTGAAAAATATAAGGATACACGTTTATCATTCAACTCAGATTGCGTAAGTACAAGCTTATAAAATCGGAGTTTGAAATTAAAAAGGTGAAAACTATTTTACAGAATGTTTGCTAAAAATGATTCCTTGCTGTTTGAATTTGTCGTTCTCGCCACATGCAGCGAGAATTTTTCATTACCGGAAAAACCGACATGGAATTTTTCTAAACGGGACTCATTTTTCAATAAAATGTTTGTTTCGTTGTGTGGATTGTTAGCTTTGATCAATTTTGTCACGTACAATGCTTGGTTTTGGAGGATTTACATTTTTAGTGAATGTGTTTCAACTACGTGTGCTTAAATAGATGCAACTTATGATTTTTTTACTTACATTTAGAGAGCAGATAATCATTGCCTTTCAAACAATCTTCAATTACTTTTGTATCTTCTACCTTGTTGGAATGCATTTCCACAAATTTTTAGTAATTCAGATCTCTAGAACGTTGAGAAATAAATTATTCCACTACGTTTAAAAAAAAAGAGAATTATCGAATTGTAAGCTTCTGAGTGATTTCCGACCCTTCTCACGAAAAGAAAAATGGCTTTATTTATATAAATTCGAAAAATATGTTTCAAACTAAATTGCATGTACTCCAAGCCACGTGTAAATAAAGTTAATAGGCTTCTCCATCTAATTCTATCCTGGGGATTAAATCTGGCATTCTGTCAAAATGAGTTTGTTTTTAGAAAATGTAATTAAAAGTTTGGTCAAATTCCCACAAATTGTTCGAAAAATGACAGGTACCTAACTTATAGCGGTTAAATTAAATGGCGCTCTATAAATTGAAATTGTCATATTTTGTGAAGTTGAGCAAAAGGCATTATACTCGAATATATATTTTTTAAACGGTAATTACTTTTTAAAATCTCATTTTTAGAAACACAATGGGGTCCTTTGACTCAGGTACGGGTTCGGCTTTTCTATTGTGGTGGTACTCAAAAAGCCTTCTAATTTTTATATAGGAGAAAGGATGTTTTGTTGTGTATTATTTTTTAAGGGAGGACAAACTTTTTGTGGTTCAGTAATTATAAATTAAATTACTCAAAATTGTTGGTTTCTACCCACCTACTAAAAAATAATATTTAAAACAGACATTTTCTAAATAATAAATATTTTAATCAAATCCATAAAATACGGTTATTAATATCCAGTTTCTTGTTGTTAGTTTTTCAATGCCCTTATGAAAAGCTATTTTCACAAGTAGATGAAAGAGTCACACTTACTTCAGAGCTAGCCCGTTGTAACTAAACTCCATAATCCTTTTTTTTTTTTCACCCTAATTCATACTTGGATGGTCTGTGTCTTGTCATCCTTGACAGTTTTTCCCACAAGTTTGGACCTTTTTACAGCCCAGCAACATCTGTAATGGTTGAAGTGTAATTCTTTTAAATCTAAGTAGCCTTAGTATTTTTAAGGTAACTGTTAATAGTTTTAACCCGAAGAAAGCACTCTAAAATTATAGTGTATACTTCAAGTGCCGGGGATAACTTTTAGTATTATACATTTAATCTGGTGAGAGGTTTTCTCTTACAAAATATGCTTTTAGTGATACTTCGATTGTTTTCTCAGTGCCTAATGTGAAAATATTTTATCACGGTGATAGCAAGTCTGGTGCCAGGGTGCAAGTAATTGAATCTATGAAAATATGGTACGTTATTCCCTAATAATCTTGACTTTTCGGTGGCGGTATTTCCTAGTAAGCCGTCGGGTCTTGTAAGAAGCGGCAGACTGGGTTTGCAGAAATTGCGACCTACTCGTATAGAGCCCGCCAGAAACCAAAACGCTCTGCGGCTATTCGGGCAGGCAGCCAACTTTCTGCTGATCTGCAAGTCGTACTTGAATTTTTACTCATTGATGATTTCCATGCTCTCCTTTGCCAATTTGTTGTAAACTGATATTTTTCGAACGTTTGAAATGTATTGTAGGCTCGGTAAGCATTGGTTTTTCGTCCGCTTTGAGCCCACTCCAGTTTGTTTTACGGTAGATGGTATGAAGCCATCCATCGCAGATTTGATGACTTCACCAATTTACTTGGCACATTTGGAAGGATCTGAAATCCGAAAACAGACAGCAGTCCATGGGAAAGCATTAAGGTGAGCCCGCAGACCGAACTAATCTGCTGACCTATAATGCCACATTTTCCTCTTGGGCGTCGCGTAACGGGGGTTGATGTCATAACCAGGCAGTGGTCGGACGATCTTAAAGGCGTAGTGACATCAATACCCGTGTGGCATGGTGGTTAAAAATAGGTCTAACAGATTAGAGCGGTGAGTCTGGACCTACCCTCGTAGCTTCCTGCACCAGTTGCTCCAGTTCGTGGCAAAGGGCAAAGGATTCTGCCTGTCGTCCAGCCGAGTCTGTGGGTCTTGAGAACTTCAACCACGGTTCGTTATGAACATTGAAGTCCCCCAGAACAACAAACTTGGCCAAAGGGTAGCGGGGCAAGAGATCATCAATAGCTTTGCTCAAATGTTGAAATAACTTGGATGTCGATTATACAGTTCCTTCATTGTTTAATTTTTTAAATTTAACTCATTTTTTTTTATTAGCAACGAAAATAGTTTTACTGCTTTTCACAACCTGAAACCTGAATATTCCGTTGGTCCAGATTGTATTATTTTTACCATATTCAAAAGATATTTGAATTGTCTAATACAACCTCTAAAGCACATTTTTATCCTTTAACTTTGTAATAATATCTTCCCTAAAATGTGGAAACTTACAAAAGTCACGCCAATGCATGCAATTATAGATAATTAAATTAATTTTGATTCACTCTGTCACTTTCAATAAATCTTATGAATTTCACTACCCATATCAATAAGTCATTCGAAAATTTGGTATATGCTGATGTGATTTATACAGATTTCGAAAAAGCATTTAACAAAGTCGACCTTTATTTATTTTATTAAAAAAATTGGGTGGTATCGGTTTTTCTCAGATTTTCCTCGCTTTCGTGGATAGCTACTTATTCAATCATCGTCAATATATTAGTTGCGGGCAACATGTTTCGTCTGAATATAAAATCAACTTCAGGATTCTCCAGGAATCTAAACTTGGACCCCTCATTTTTTTTATTTTTCATTACCGACATTGGACAGACCATAAAACACTCAAACTATTTCTTCTTCGACGATATCAACATTTTCATAGTGAGAAGTTTTCTGGTTCATTTGGAGTTACGATGGTTAATGGGCATTTAGGAATGTCTCATTCTTTGTATTTTACCATTTCATCCAGTGTTGGGATTTGACCCACATTTCAATGTGTAGTTTAGTGTGGAAATTTCATTTATAACAAATGCATTTTGTTTCCAGTTACCAGGTGTTGTTCTTCATCGTGACATATTTGGTGCCGATGTTGGGGATGAGCGGATTCTACAGCGCGATGGGGCGAGTGCTGTGGGGGTCGGGCTCCATCGGGGAACTCACTCAGAGGCAACTGGACTCGATAAGATCTAAGCGGAAGGTAGGCTACTTTCAACTTGTTGTCAACTGTAAGTCTTAGGGCTTCTCACTAGCGATCGAATTATTGTAAACATGTAATGAAATCCATATCTTAGGTTTAAATCAAAAATATCAAAATACTGCAAATGCAGTTCTTCTACTTTGACATAAAAACATTTCTCTTTCGATTTCAAAGTTTTAATTTCTAATTTATATTTGCTACTAACTACCTTGTAATGAACAGCTTAACTCACTCGGTTCTCCGAAGTAGCCCATATGTGTTAAGATCTTCATTATAAGATATTTAGCGAACAAAAAATAACAAAACTTAACCTTAAAATTAGTGGAAATCGTTTATTTCGGGGTGGTAGAGATTTGTTTCCGATCTGTTTTGATTTATATAGTAAATTTTTGATTGAATCATAGATGTCGTAATACATTTACAAGAATTTGGTTGCTAGTATGGAGGGCCGTTAAAGTTTATTCGTAATGTACATATTTTGATTCTCTTAATGAGTTACAGTAAATTATTTAACCCTATGACTAAGAATACAGCTGATTTCTGTGTTATTGTGTTTCTTTCAAAAATATTTCACGGAAATCAATTTGAATCATTTACCCATATCTGACTTATTAATTATCATTTTTATTTTTCTATTGGATGTGATGACGGCCTTCACAAGGCGGTTGTCTAAGAAGATAGTGTTTGATTTCAGCGCAGTGCAAAAACAATGGGGAGTATCAGTGTTACACGTTGTTTCTGTTGAATTTTACAATCGTAAGGATTATCAATATATTAAAATAAATAATATGCTAAGTTAGAAACAATATTATATATGTATTTTCATTGGTAGCATCAGAAGATTTCTGACTTAGAAATAGCTTTTTCGTACTTCACCTCAGTATTTAATCTAGATAGATAAAAGTTTCTTCAGTAAGCTCTTTGAAAACTCTGAAAAAAGTAATCTATCATAATTCCTCCAAGGATTAACAGGGGGGAAACGTTCATCCCCTGAACATCCTGAAGGTTCATTATTATTTTTGTTGGCTATGAATAGTTATCGACCAATTTATGAAAATGTTGATGTAGGAATCTAACAAAGAAAACTCTTAATACTGAAAAGAGTGTATTCATCTAAAATTTTTATAAATTTATTAGTTAGGTATTTTCTATTTCGTTCTTAAATATTCAAAAAAGTTAGTCCTGAAAGTTTTCAGGTCATTATTTGAAACAAACAAAAAAAACAAAAAGTACACTATAACATTTAAGCGTCTACGTGTTTTTTTAAATCTTAAAAACGTTATTAGATACTTATTTTCTTCAATAACAGGTAAATTTAGGTAGGAAAAACTTTGTGATGAAAATTCTTTAAAATACGAAAAAAATAGTGGTAACCTAATTAAAACATAATGCAAACACGTTTTTATTTCAAACAATATTTTTTTACTGCTCTTTGTATTACATATTTTACGTTTTATACATAATATTTATTATAGGCCGGTTTTTATCCGGTGGCAATTTCTTCTAACTTACCTGTAAGAAATGTATTTAGAAGCATTATAATTGATATTTATTCCGTCCCAAAAGTATCAAACTAAAATAACTACAAATTAAAATAATATCCTTATTAAGTACCTACGCGGGTACGATTGTAATTTTTTCTGTTTTTGAAATTATCAGATGAGATGAGATATTAACAGATGAGTTATTGAAATTATCAAATTTATAAAGTATTTTTCCATTCCTTATCTACCTTATAAAGTACCTACCTTTAATTTTTTTTGGCAGAAATTATTTTATATTTGAAATGGTTGGATTAACCAAAAAAATGCTCAAATTACATTTCGTGATTTTTCACTGATTACGGCTAGTTAGATTTAATGTAGGTAGTTTTAATTTCAGCTGAATGCTATTAGCTTTTATAACATTCAAAATAATCATGCCTCTTTTGTTTAGAGCAGGAATCGGCTAGTGGTCGATAGATAACTATTTTCAGTCGATTGTGAACTAATTATAAAGACGAAGTGATTTAATAAAACAAATATATAACTTTATTCCACTTTTATTTTATGACTGGACCGGTTTCAGCCTATGACGGCCATCTTCAGACTAGTACATGTTGTTGTTAACCTACGGCTTATATACTATTTTTGGGGATGTCAGGGGTAGTAAACAATGATTTTACTTTAATTATATTCATCAGTATTGTTGCATGATTTTAATAGTTACAGGGTAAAAGTTATTTTTAATTTATTGGTATTATTTTTTTTTTTATATATCTATCTGGAATATTTATTTGTTTTATTTAATATTTAAGATGGGTTACAGTTGCATTTCTATAAATATGAATTGACAGTGTATTTATATAATGAAAGGTTGGTGAATACTGATTGTTAATGAGTTTACTTTAGATTTTCCCATCTTAATTGTGATGTCCAGATGTACAACATAATTTTCTAATTATTGGGTTACTCCCAGCATTATGGTATAATTAGTTTTATGATTCTATTCATTATGCACTGTTAGAGTAGATTACTTCTATTATTATATAATTTCTCGGTATCAAGGAATTTTTAAGTGCTATGCACTTGTGTAATAACTTACATTTATTGTTATTACCCAAGTAATAATGTATATTGTAGTTTTGTAATATTTAAGGGACCCTCGCCTATCTATCCAAAAACCTGAAGCAACCAGTCTTGGCAGAGAAACATCCTTTAATAAGACCAATATAAAGCATTTTCGATAAATTGGGTACTGTTATGGATATACATAAATTTCCTCTAAGTCCGTTGGACCACTTCCAAAGACATAACTCAGAAAGCAGCTACAGACAGCGAGGAAGAAAATACGAGCAGCTATTTTAATTGACACTCCTGAGAAGGATTCTCAAGAACAGAAAAGGTTAAGGTGAAAATAAGGCAATTAAGAAAAAAGGTTTTCGCTTTGTCAGACTCATTATCCTTCGAACATGAAAAGTATATTTGCCTCATTTGTGGTGAGGTATATTCTGGCAGCTTACCAGATGAAGAGTGGGTTCGTTGTCACGCCCGTCTTATTTGGGCACACCAAAAGTACACATCTGACACTATTCAAATGTATATCTGCGTCAATTGTGACAGAGATTTTGATTAATGAATTCTAAGAAAACTTAGCTTATTTTTTCAACTTGCTCCGTATTTCAGGCAAATTGTGCCATTTTCCCTTCTTTGTGAAAATTAAAATATCTTGTATAAAGTCAACGCATTATTTAATTTCGTTTTTTTAGTTTTATCTATTTTATATTACTTTGTACGTTCAAGTTTACAAGTAGCTAATTATTTCATTTTCTTTTTGACTTAAAAATATGTTAACTTATTATTTTAATATTAAATATTTTTTTCGGGCTATTTTGAATTTATTGAAAGGCATATTTTTTATGGTTTCAGGCAACGCGTGGATAACATTATAGATTACGGTCAGATAACAGTATCTTAATAAGTTGAAAATACCAAAATATCAATAAGGGTTTCGAGTCTAGGCTCAAATTAACAAAATCACGCTCAACTAGCCCCGCTCTACCCTACTTTAAATTTACCGTTAAATGTTTTGGCAATATTTTTTTTTTCCGGAGAGGGTTAAACATACTCTCATTAATCAAAGGTCATCTCGGATTAATTGCTATCACCTCGAGTTAGATTAAGCCAGGAGTATTGAATTTCAGACTCACCTCCTTTATGCAAATCAACCGTTTTCAGTGGGAAAGATCTGAATTATTTAGAAAGCTGCATAAAGAAACCAAAGTAATACCTTCCTTTTTGTGAGATTTATTTGTACCTTCTTGAAGAATCGACCCCGCCTTACTAAACGCGTCGATTTATTTTATAGACAATCATTTCATTTGATCCTACCACATTTTATATCAGTAAACCTTCTGTGTGAAAAATGACTGCCTATTTGACGGAACTGCCGAAATGAGACTCCCTGGTGCAGAGATTTATTATGTTTTTCGGATTTCCTCCGAGCGAAGTAAGCGAATCTTAAAACTTAACCCTGGAATAGTCAATAAATACCCAGCTATGTATCGGGGCTAATTACACACTCTACCATTTCAATATGTTTAATTTGGCAGCTTTATAGAGGTTTCATTATGTTTCATCTACGAGCATTAGTTACTTGACCATCCGACTATTTTTTGTTTATTTTTTCGTAGAAAGCAATCACTTTGTTGTTTGACATATTTAATGAAATAATAACTTTGTATAAGACTACAGATTTTATTTTAATTTCAATGACCAACCGGTTTCGGTAAGCTTAGGCATAATAAATTTATTTTTTATTTACCGAACATTTGGAAAACACGGAATCCAAAAAATGGCGCCTTAGAACTGTTGGAGTTCTCAGGAAAAGTCTAAGGAAACTTCTAGAATGTCCAGGCTGATCCTTGAGAATACTCCACAAAAGTTCCAACTACTGTCCGCATCCAGCGGATTATGGCATTTCCAAATGTTGTGAGGCCAAAAGCAGTTGCGAGGGAAAGAAGTAGGGGAAAATGAAGATTGGGAAAAACTTGGTTATTCAGATCTAATCAGTAAGCATGGTTGAAGAAATTTCAATTCTGAATGTCGGTCTTTCACCAGAGCAATACTCATAGTATCTACATATAATATTTTTATTTGAGCACGCCGTCTGGGTTAAGCCCACTGACCTGTGAAATATTAAACAAGCAACATGGCACCATGGCACCTTCTCATCTATGGCGTTACCAGTTGTATGCGAAGGAAAGGTTTAAGTGACAAGAGCGTCGAGGCTATTCCGTAGTTGATGCAACGATTTAATAATTAGAAAGGCTTACAAATACTCCCTTTAGTTCTAGAATTAGGTTGGTTTTGGTTTACCTAAGATCCCTGCTTTGGCTTCATTACATTGATAAATTATTAACTACGGTAATACCATTCACGCCATCAGTTATTACCCCGCTTGTAGTTAATCATCAATCTTCACCCGAGTTCCAATACGCAATAATTTCAATTTTTGTTTTTTCTGAACTTGTTTTTTCTCATAAAATAGTTAAGCCCAACCATTCAAAATTGAACCATTGCTTTAAATGGATTCAGTCGTATTTATTGACACCATATATTAATATCCAGAAATTTTTCGATCTTCCTCTTCCCCATCTCATCTCCTTCCTCACTCCATTCAGACTCTCGAAATACCTTAATTTGATTTTTTAGTCATATTTGTTTTATATTAGTTACTACTCATCAAAGTTTACAAAGTATCTAATTATAATTATTTTTTTTTTTACTTCATAATAATACTTTTACTTATATACTACTTGATGTTACTAATGTATTTTTAATTGTTCTTACAGGCTATTTTAAATTTATGAATGGGCATAACTTTGATAGTTTCCGGCAGCGCATTAAAACATTTCATCCCTTTATAAAGTAAGCTGTTTTGTGTATTGGTTTTATTATTTTTTGTAGTCTAATTTCTTTGCGTGTCCTTGTATTATGTTTGTGAATATTTACGTTGTAGATAATTTTGTCAGAAAAATATTTTGGTAACTAGTTGTTCTTAATTTTATGTATAAAAATCATTTTTTTTAATGTTAGCATCTGTTTTACTGTGGGCCAATTTAGTTCCTCTGACATTTTAGTCAGTTGGGAATTCCATAGTACCATTAACTTTGGAAAGTTGGGAATCTTGTGTAACATTTAGACTGAAAAAAACGTTAAGTGGATTTGTCACCAAAGTACAGGTAGACTGAATTCAATAGAAAGGAGAGGCCTCGGGCGTATATGGGGAAAAAATACGACTGAATTACAAAAGCGTGCAGGAATTTCGCTTTTGGTCGCATGAACAGGTTAGATTTAAATCCAGAGTTTCTTACTCTAAGATGCCAACTGCAGATGACCCAAACAAGAAGATCGATTCGTTAAGTGAATAACCTTAAAAAATATATTATTTGTCTTCTCCTGTTCCTTTGATAAGATAAATGATCTTTTTTAGTCTTCTGAAGTAGAGAGGCTCTCCAAATTAATTAACTATAAAGTCACTGTTGGGATATAATGATGAAAAAAATATTCATTTTAACACGCAGAAAAATTACAAAACGTTAGTGATAAATAGAAAACTTTACAGTGGGAAACAAACTTAAAGAACAATGCAGATCGTTACCCACAGTATATATACATTTTTATCTGGAGTAGAGGGATATGTTTAAGTGCGTAGGTCTTATGAGTTACGATTCAATATATATTTTTTACATTTGTGGTATAAATCAGGTTACATAGAAAAAAATGTGGTGAAAATTAGACTGAAAAACCATCACAAATTAAAGTTTACCGTGGAAAGAGGAAATTTGGTAAAAAAATAAGAAGAAGATGTTTGGGATTTTTTATTAATACTATTTGTGGGGTCTTCATTTTTTTATATACTGCTAATGTCCACTTAATAGTAATTACACGAGGGTACAACGTAGTAATAGTGCAACCAAGTAAATGAAATTCTTGGATCGGGTGAAGATTGTGCCAGAATACATAGTGCGATTATCCACCTTTTTGATTACCATGGATTTCGATTTACAACTTTTTTACCCAAAACACTAAGAAAATTCAATATTTTCTTAAACCGTTACTAAACTACGGATACCGTGTTAATTATTTTTCTATGTAAACATTTCCACTCCCGCGTAATAATTAAAGTAATTACCTTTGGAGTTTTTAATACTTGATGCCATAAAATAATATTTGTTATTATAATTTTCTAACAAGAAAACATTCATTCCGAGGCCGTTTACGTTTTTATTTATTTAGGACTTAAACCGCTTTAAGCGAAAACAAACTTTCATTTCGCAATTATACATTTTTTGGTACTATATTCAAAACCTATACAAATCATTGGTTTTTTTTTTGAAGGGGTGAATAAAAAAACAGATTGAATAAAATATGTTATTACGTTTTTGTGAGTTTCATTATCAACCCTCTGAAACGTTATAATATTATTATTTACTTCCTAAATCTTTGGCTTTATAAACTCATAATAACCTGTCAGGCTTCACGACCCGAGTGAGGTGTTGTGTTAAATATTATATTTCGTTGAATACCTTTTTCTTTTACGTACGCAAATAATATAATGTTAAATTATTGTAGGAAACAATACTGCCATTAAGGCCCAAAAAGAACAAACATTGCAAAATATATGGATGTTTCAAATAAATGAAGTCAATTTTTTGTTAACACCCTATATTCAAAAGGCTTTTTTTTGTTTAGGAACCAAATAAAGTTTAATGATTAAAGTTTTAGGTTTAAAATGTATAACCCAAGATTTCAAGTTATTAGTTAGACTAAAGTTTTAAGATCAAAAATTACAATTTATTAAATGAATAAATAAAGTTTTTAAATTCGAAATTAGAAACTTTTTAAAATTGTTTCCTGTTTGAGGGTAAGATGGAATTTCGGTCAGTTTTTCTTATTTGGTAACGTTTCGGTTTTCAAGTTGCTTTCTAGTTTAACCTTTCCTTTCCAGTGCTGTTTACTGAATTGACATCGTCAAATATTTCAATATCATTGTAAATATAATACACACGTAGAGTTTATACTTCCGTTACACATTAATGAATTGAAAAAAATATATACATAAAATAAAGATTTATCGAACGCCACAGAAAATTTTTTTTGGCGAAGAGTCGGGCATAAATTAATTAATACAAGTTGACAAATGGTTACAGGTACCATATATAGCTTCTTCCATACAATGCGCAGCATGTAAAGAATTAAAAAAAAACATTGTTGAACATTTATCGAAAGGCTCAAATATATTATAATGGTCACAAATGATTTCATTCATTTCATTTTTCCCTTTGACAGATAAATAATTTGTACCTTTGCTTGTACTAGAAATCCCAACAGTGTGTATTTTTGGGTGTTGATCCTTAAATGCAATAAAAAACTTTTCCCGATATTATTGCAACGCGCGTGTCATCAAATACATAAAAAATCGCAAATACTCGTACAATGATTTACAATCATTGAGTACAAGGTTAAAAACAATAATGATTTCAGTGAAAAAGACGACTCAAAAACGTTACGTTTGTAAGGAACATGGCGTATCAATTCCACACGTGTGAACCTATTGATTGGAAAATTACTTGCGGTTTTCTCCAGTTATATTTCCAAGCATGCGGGTCACATTCCAAAGCTTTATCAATATTCGAACACTGAAAAAAGATGAGGGAAGACATTAAATTTGTTCAATAATAATAATAATAAATAAATAATAATAATAAATGGATTACTTTTATAGCGCCGTTTTTGTGGGAAAATCACCTCAAGGGCGCTTTACAAATTAATTTATCTAACCTATAATTTATCACTTAAGCTTATAACTAAAAACTTACAGTTAAGATTTATTACTAATGCCTTACAACTAATATTTTCAACTAGTGACTTACAATAAGGACTTATGGCTTGTAACTTACTACTGAGTATAACTTATAACCAGTAACTTACATCTAAGATTTTATTATTATTACTTCATCACCTCTTCATTATTGCTTCAGATTTGCATTACTGTTCAACTATTCTTTTCTTGTGTAACGACAAATAATAGAACAAGTTTCAAATTCTCAACAAAAACAAAGAGGAATGAGAATTATACATGGCAAAATAGATTTTAAAAAGTAGTAAAAATGTCAGGCGACAAACTAAATTGGCTAACAGGAAACAGATGCTAACATTAAAAACATTAATATTTACACATACAATAAAAATACAAATAAAACTTATTACTAAATTATTTACAACGTGGGTATTCACAGACATAATACAAGGAAATTAAAAGAAATCAGAATACCAGAAGGAATAAATCCAATAAACAAAAACAGTTTACTCACACTTGGCAGTTTCGGTTGCTCCCAATGTGTCGATGGGCCAACTCACGTCGCTGGTGGGACATTAGATTTTCGTGTTTCAAAAGAGCAATGGCCCGCCGCTCTTAGTAGATATACATGATATAGTACTGTCGGATCATCGGCTTGTTTGCACGGATATTGATTTTAACCCGCCCAAAGTACCACACAGGACAATTATATCGAGGGAACGGCGCCAATTTATCCTTAACGATTTTCTGGAAGAGCTGCAGATCTCTCTATTATGTACACCCAGTATTTGGAAAACAAAGACGCCAACAGAACTTGTCGGGACATACAATTCAGCACTCTGATCTCTGTTAAGTGAATATGCTCCGATGACGTCAAAAACACGTAAAGTTCGAAAGTCAGATTGCCGGTTTGACGATGAATGCCGAAACCAGAAAAAGACTTATGCGGAAACTAGGGAGATCTTATAGAAAAAACTCGTGCGGTAACTTTAAGGGACGAGCGGATCCTCTCCCAAAAGAATATTTGAGAAAAACAAACGCTAAAAGATCCGAACTCTGGAACGAAAAGATTCAGACTTAAGACTGTAATCGCTAAAGTCACTATGCCAACTAAGACAGACATCAAAAATGTCTTTCTTTAAACTCACTACGCTGTAAGAAGCAGAAAAAATTATTTCATGTACGCCAAATAAGCAGTGCAGTCCTACTCCCATACCGACATGGCTATTCAAAAAATGTTCAGTTTAGTTCCGTTCCTGGTTCACCCCTTCTACAAGTCTCTCAGCATAATATAGAAGGTTTCATTCAACGAAAACCGGACTACTCCGTATGTCGTCAAACATAGCTCCCCCCACAGAGTCGGGCAAGCCAGCACCCATCTCACTCCCAGACATGAGCGCCGCTCCCGACACGATCGATCACGACTCTCTCATCGAAAGACTAGAGATGGCTGGTATCCTACCTAAATAACCGCTTTCAAGCCATGAAGGCTGGAAACAAGCAGTGCGACTTCGCAACACTTTCCTCAGGAGTACCCCAAGGATCCGTTCCGGGTCCACCTCCCCTCATTCCCTCACAAACGACGTCGCAAAAATAATCGAGTCATTTGGTCTCTTAACACATTGCTATGCTGACGACCAACAGGTACACTTCCTCTGCAATTCAAACGAATCGGACAGTCTAAAAATCCGTATCGCCGAATGTCTAGAGGCAATAACTCTCCGGATGTCCCCCAACAAGCCGAAGCCCAATCCTTCAGAAAATAAGATCTGTACGACGCCCTTGAGGTGATTTTTCACAAAAGCGGCGCTATACAAATCATCCAAATATTATTATTTATTTATTATTATTAATCAAAAACAGCCTGCAAGTACCATATAAAATACATTAGTATGTTATATCAAGCAGTATATAACATTAGTTGTGACATCCTCTCTAGAAATGGCGTGAAACTCTTAGGTGTTTATCTACATGCAGATCTCTCACTCAGGTCCCAGATAAACAAAACAGCCAGCGCAGGTCTCTTTAACCTGCGTCAAATTAAATCCAAATGTTGGTAAGCTCATACGTTGTGTCACCACTTGACCACTGCAACGGCACACACTCAAGTCTCCCCAAAAATATATACACTGACAGACTTCAGTCAGTCTTCAACGCCGCAACAAGGCCAATAACTGGCGTTTCCATGTTCTCCCATATATCGCAACATCTCAAAAACCCTCACTGACCTAAATTTTCTAAACGGATCCAACTCATACCATGCTAGATGATTTTTAAAGCGAAACACGGCATGGCGCCGCCCTACTTGTCGGAACTGTGCATTCCAAGTGATACTGATACGAGACAAGCAACTCCTCGATCAGCATTTTCATCGGCCATAGGTAGACTCACAGTACCTAAACGCAATACAAAAATCAATTTCGGAGACCGAGCCTTTGCTGTAGCAGACCCCACAGCTTGGAAAAACCTTCCTTTACCTTTGCGAAAGATCGACAGCTCAACTGAGTTCAGAGCAAAACCAAAGACTCACTCTTTTAAATTATCATACCCGCAATAACGTCAATTTGCTTCACTAGAGTTTTGATCCCTCAGTCCAAGTGCTATACTTAGTTTACTATTGCTTGTTCCATTTTTCTACCCTAGGTTCGACAGAACGGACAAAAAACCATTACATATATTTGTTAATGTAAATATGTTACTTGTGAGTCACTAATTACAAGCATTAAGCATAAGTTAATATTAAGTCTTAGTTTTATTATTATGTTAATAATAAGTAAAACCAAACTAGACCCATAGCCAGTGACCTATAACCAAAACCTGTAACTGGAGTGACTTAAAACTAATGAACTAAGTAATTTCAAAAGAAGCATTCATCAGTATAAGCAGAATGGAAAATTTATGGGAATGAGTGCCTGAAAAAGTGAGTCTTTAGTTTGGATCTAAACTCTGTCGGGCTGGTTATGCGTCTCAATTCCGTAGGAAGTTTATTCCAAGCCTTAGGGCCGGATACCCCGAATGCACGGTCACCAAACTTAGTGTTCGGATTGCGTTTAGGTTCCTTTAACCTTCCGATAGCAGATGATGTCGCCGATCGAAGAGTTGCCTGCCTCAGACCAGTATTTTCTTGAACGCATAGCTCAGAGATGTATGCTTCGAACAACCAAAGAATTGTTTCAAAAGGATTCAACCGTAGGTTTCCTCCGATTTATTTTAGGAAGAAGCACGTGATATTTTTTCACAGGGATAATGTTTGAAAAATACTTCACGGGTTAAGATCCCCTTTGATGGATTTAGGTAATGATATGTTGTCGATGGTTTTTTTTAATGAACCATTTCTAAATTGTGCAAAAATGACAGGAATTGGTGATTTTCAAACAATAATCCAGACTTATATAACTAGATACTGAAGAAAGTAGTCTTGCATTTCAAGAAGGACACTTTCGATAGAGACCCATTTGGCATTGATGCCAAACGCTGGGGGTTACATATGTAGGGGTACCGTTGTAACCTCTCTCACTTTTTCATAAACGATGTATGTAACGCATCCATGTGGATATACAGAAAATACAACGACACTTTTAGCGGTGGATCTTGATAACTACATTACTATTTTGCGTTGTACAAAATTGTTTATTAATGAATTTATTAAGTCTGTTTCCATGTCAATATATTGTACACTTTTATGAACTTTTTTTTAATACTGTTTTTTTTTATTTCTTAATTTTCTAAAAAAATTATTATTCTACTTAGGTACCTGCTTAGGTATTATCAAGAATAATTGTTAAAAGCTTGAGTTAGGTTGCTGCTTGAATCATTCTTGTAAATAGTGAGGGTTTACGGGGGCGATCCCTTAATTTTCCTTTTCAAAGTTTTTTTTCCAAGCGACCGTTATCGATTGAAGTTCTTCAGTTAATTTCAGAGCTTTACTTTTTCAACTGCCTTGATTTGATCTTTGAAAAACATACACCATACAAATTGAATAAAATCAATTATTTTACACAGAATATACAATTTTTTACATTCTGTAAATTGAAGCCACTTTATAAATTAAACACTAAAAGGAATGTTTCATGATTTGAAGAATATTTTCTATTTTTTTTATTTTATTATAAGAGGTAAATTGAACATTAATTAATGTTAACAAGAAAACTGTTTTTACTACCTCGGTAAATTCTGCTTATTTTTAATTATTAGTGTTAGTTTAAGAAAATTGATGAAAAGCGACGAACAGAGTAAATTTAAAAGAAAATCGGATTAATCTTACTTTATTGTGAATCATCTTACAAGTGGATTTTGGGAAAATTTAAAAATGAATCCATTACAAATTCGTTTATCACAAAATAATACGTAACAATAAAAACACAACTGTTTTTTTCTCAAACAAATCATTGAACTGTATCATTCCATGTCGTGTTTATGAATTTCCTTTAAAAGTGATCTTAACTTATTTTGAAATCAACTGGTACCGGCCTTTTTCACAGCCTTACTTTCCACTTATTCTTTCATGTATTTCCACATATACCATGACTTCTCAAAAATAATTATCTACGTGCATACATCTACCTACTTAACTGTCAAGTTATATTGTAATTCAACAAGCTTGTACCTCTAATCAGACTCATAATGTAAACAACTTATCTCTAATCCACCTGGATTTAACTGTTAGGATTTTTTTGCATCGTGAGAAAACAAGAGAGTATAGCAAAAATAATAGTTTAAACCGTGGTTTACTTTAAGCGGTAAATTTCAAATCTGTAAATTAATGGTATTTGCCCAATCAATGACTAGATCCTTCTATAATTCCCGATGATTCAGGGTAGTTTTTCATTCTTATATTTAATGTTGTCTTATTCTTAGTCAAATTGACACGTGTGTATCTTTTCATTCTTTTTTAAGCCATTCTAGTAGATTTCGTTTGTTGTTTTTTGTACTTTTTTCTCTAATTGGTGGCGAATGAAAAATACTCTATTAATTTTTGTTCTCATCGCACAATAGTAAGATATTTACACTCAATATCGAGTGAATCACCTTTTCGTTACCTTCGACTGCTTTCGGCTGTCACTTCTGCCTACTAGTCGTGTGGAGATCACACTCTTCTTTGTTTGTCGCCTGCCAGCTCCGTGCGGCTGAGTGGATATACCCCCAAACCTTTCATTATTATGTGGTTTAACAAAGATGGAAAAACCTAAGTGTACAACAATAAAGTTTTAATACCGCGTGCCTTAGTTTACCTCTTAAGAGGTAAAATTTCCACGTTCAAAAATGTATTTGTTTGAAAATGTCTCAAAAAATAATGTAATTTTTTCGCATTTCAGAGAAAAAATGCTTTCAACGAAATATTTTGTCAGCGGTGCAAATTACAGAACATTAATCATTGGCTAAGCTAATCTCTTTTGCTACGAACAGGTTGGATACTAGTTTTTTTACGTATGTGGAATCATCATTCTGTTTCCAGGAAAACACGAGTTTAACATGTGATAAATTCCACAAGTTCAACTGTAAAAAAATCTTCTTACAAAATAATTAACAATTTAGAATTTTTATACAATATGATAAAATTAAATAATCAATTATGATAACTTTACACCACGGACCTTCTTAACAGCGGTGAAACTTAAGTAAAAGTACAATATAATTTTATTGAAGATTTAAGCTATAAATGGCCAAAAAATCTAAAATGCAAATCTGCCAACCTAACTCAATTTTTTTTGTCTTTTGATTTATATTTTTTACATTTATTATACCTTATATTGATAATATTAATATCCAACTACTGCATTTGACTAAAACGTTCACCATAAGGTATTTAGTAAATATAAAACAGAAATAAGTAGATAGAAGTTCATGTTAAGGTTGCATAGCTGTTTTTAATTTTTGACGATTTTTGCTTAAATACTCGAATAACTCATAACACATATTGCGTAACATTTTTACAAAAAAATTTCCACCAGTAAAGAGGTTCGATAAGGTAAAAAAGTAAAATACTTTAAGACTGTAGCTAACATTGAAAATATTAAAAGACAAAACACCTTTTTTTAAAACCATTTACATGAACTTACGCATTATATAAAATGATCCCAAACCTTTTATGGCACCTGAAGTTTTTATTCACGAATTCATTCCATTTATGCGATGAAATTAAAACTTTAATAGCTTTTACGAAGGGACTAGTTTTCCAATAATTTAATTTACTATAATAATCGGCTTAGTAAAATTTATACTTATGATAATTTTAACGGGATAGTCTGGGTTGGCTGTATTAGGAGTTTTCTGCTTGCTCTATTAAAATAGTTTGGGCATGTAGAGCGGATGAGCAAAGAAAGGGGCTTAAAGCAAATGTATGACGAGAAAAGTGAATTATAGAAGAAGACGGGAACGCCCAAGGAAGACATGGCACAATCAAGTCAATCGAATACTTGAGTCAGGTCATGTCAATACTCGGAATAACCAAAAAGTATGTATGAGACGATGTATGAATGTGAATGTGAATAAAACAAAGAGTGTGTACCAAAACAAAGTTGTGTGGCGGGTCCATCTTCACCTCCTACCCCCGCAGGGAACCGCCGAGATGATTATTTAGTTGTCTCTTAAATGTTTTGGTGAAAACTCATCTATTTTTGATATTTTTTGTAAATAAATAAAGAAACACCTTTTGTAACCGGCTCAGAGGGTAGTTCGTTATATAATTTTGTGTATCACGAGTGTGTTAACTAAATGTAATATTATTAATTTATTTTAATTAAACCTCATTACTGGACATCGGATTATATGTTTTTTTTTTGTATTTCGACTAGCTAGACTACAATACCTTTCACCGTTGCGTTGCTCTTTTAATTTTTGGAAATAAAATGGGAACACAACGGCTACGAGCGTTTTAGTTTAATCAAATTAAATACAAAAAGTTATTTTATGAGCTGTTATGATGAATCAACCTAGACACAAAAGTTGCTCACATTTGTACATTGAATACATTGCTGACTGGGACTATATATATATATATATATATATATATATATATATATATATATATATATATATATATATACATATATATATATATATATATATATATATATATATATATATATATATATATATATATAAATATATATACATATATATATATATATATATATATATATATATATATATAAATAAATATGTATATAATAGTTAGATGGGTTTTGTTGTAAGGTGGGTTAAGTAAGGTACTGGTTATTCAAAAAGGAATTTGTTAGTGCGGGTTTTTTAGAGACCCGGATTGAATTAAAATATATGTGCCCTGAGCTCGTTCTACTTTAATTTTTTTTATTTTTAAAATTAATTTGTATTTACCCACATACTTGTATAACTAAGTTTAATCGTTAAGGGTCAGCACTCAATAATTACGCTAAATATCACTTTTTAACATTCTAATACAAGCAATACTGCAAATGGTTTATTTTTAAATTTTCTATAGGTAGTTAGAAAAATGTCTGAGGTTTCCAGTGAAAACATTTTTTAACTGTTATCCTTTAAATTCTATGAAAAACATACTAAAATGACAGTAAAGGGTGCAGTTTTAAAACAAACAAAGGCATTTTTTAACGTTTTACCTAAAATTCTGGTACACATTTCATGAAGAATTTAAAAGATTACTGTTGGACAGTTGTATTCACTGGAAGCCTTATACATATTGCTAACTACGCGTATATAATTAAAAGATAAATAATGTGTAGTTTTGTTTGTACTATAAAGCCAAAAAGTGTGTATTTTTGGGTGCTGATCCTTAAGAAGAAAGTACAATGTCACAAAAATTCTCAAATTTATCTTAATGTAACTACAAATCTACATGTGACATGTTCCGACGGTTTGGTTAAAATGTTTACTCTCAATTATAATGTTAACCATTGAAACCTTGAAGTAACAAAATATGGAGGGAGAGCTAATTATTTTTACCCAACCCACACAAACTTGAGACAAATCACTTTCTCCGGGTTTTTACGTCGTTCACCATGAGAGAGAAAGAGACAGCAAATTTCATAGACCGCTTCTATATACTGTAAGGATGATCTTGAGGTACTGGTTCACGGCGGGACTCCGCTCACATTTTTATTATGTCACCAAACTTGACACAACCTAACAGTTTTTCAGTTTATATGCTATATTTTTGTTGATAAAAATAATGTGAAAAGGTGGCCATACTAATTAAAAAAAACATTGTGTCGATATGGGATATGAATGGATGTATAAATACCGTAGCCTTAGTCTTAGTCACGCTCAGTGCGCCGAGTCAGGTTAAAATCATCAAAAACTGACTTCACTGCCTTGGATAGAAACTACTCTACCAACTCTATGATTGAAACTATATTAATTATATTCAAACAATGAAATATAAAAACACGCAGAAAGAAAAAATAATTAAGACCACCTAGACATGAGCTTGGATTTCCGGTTTCCGGACAGCCGTGATCCCGATAACCAATGTCACCTCTTGTCAGACCATTATGTATATGTTCAAGGTTAGAAGCAGTAATGATTTTTTAACATTAAATGCGTGATTAATAAATAATCTCCGGTTGAACAAGATCTGACGTGGTGTAATTAGGAACACAGACACCCGTCAATATATCAGGTTGATGTGCAGGTAAAATTTATATCTTGCTTTTATTATCGTTGATCTATTTCATTGTTTGGGTATCATTAATACGGTCTCATTATTAAATTAATGTTTTTACTTTAGTTGCCAATGAATTTGTGACTGCCTGAACAGATTCAAGGTTTATTATCGTCTTGGCGACATGAATACTTTTAGTCAATATATTGGTTAGCGTTTCTAATCAAGAAACAGATCACGATCAACATTCTACGTGGGGGCTTTGATCAGGTGCTCGATAACACACCTAATTATATTGGCAAGCACGTGGACACTGCAAGTTGAAAGTACGGTCATGTAATATAATCACAAAGACAGGCAAAGATAAATTTTATATTTAATTACCTCAGGTATACGAGGCCTGTTCAAAAGAAATAGTAAATTTTGAATTTTCGCAGACTGTGTACATTCGATTATCGTTTATTTTTTGTTATGTTGGTACACACATGTTTATCATATGTTAGCATTATCATCAAATTTGGATTATTGGTTTGTATTTGACAACTGGAAAGGTTAGTCACGTTTTTGTGTGGTCTTCGATTTTTTTTACTTTTGAAAAAAATGGATCAAAGAATATGTATTAAATTTTGCGTTAAAAATGGAATAAAGTGCTCCGACGCACTTAAAATGTTGACTGTGGCATTCGGGGTGTCTACTTTGTCTCAAAAAAGTGTTTATAACTGGTACAAGCGCTTTACAGAAGACCGAGAAGATGTTAATGACGATGAGCGTCCTGGAGTTGTAGAAAAACAAATCATGGATTTTATTCTTTGATCCATTTTTTTTCAAAAGTACAAAATCGAAGAACACACAAAAACGTGACTTACCTTTCCAGTTGTCAAAAACAAACCACTAATCCGAAATGGCTGATAATGCTAACATATGATAAACATATGTGTACCAACATAACAACAACAACAAAAAATCGAAGATCGAATGTACACAGCCCGCGAAAATTCAAAATTCACCTTTTCTTTCGAACAGGCCATTATGTCTTACCCCACCACGCACCGTTTATTATTGAATTGAAAGGGCAGTGCTTCCAATAGTTGTATGGGAATAAATAAACGTTTTACCAGTTTGTGCTCTTTCGTGAGCTACTCGAGTACTATATTTACATAAAAGGGAGGAATTATGACACCTCAATTGAAATAAATATAGCCAAAAAACCCTCGAACATAAATTTAAGACGTTCCCACATGATTCGGTTTTGGTAGCCTGCATGTTCGAGTGGTAAGACCCTTGACTACGAATCCAGAGGTCGCGCGTTCGAACTCGGCGTGCGCATATAAATGTTATTTAATTAATATGCGTTATTACCTCAGAACAATAATATACAAGAGAGAGCGCTGTAAAGAGAGCTGTAGTCAGTTTTTAAAAGGTTTGTCGGACTCGGTAAGACCTGGGCGTGTCTAGGACTAGGGCCAGGGTATTTGTACATCCATTCGTAGCACATGTCGACATAATATTTTTGTTTTTTTCCTATAACCACTTTTTCACAGTATTGGAAAAAAAAAATATATATATATAAATATATTTATATATATATATATATATTTATAATATATATATATATATATATATATATATATATATATATATATATATATATATATATATTTAACATGTAACCTAATAAACCGTTAAGTTATGTCAATTTATTTCGCGTATCATAACGTGTAGGCGGAATCAACGCAGACGCGGAAAAAAAAGAAGAGAAAAAAAAGAAGTCTCTTTCTATCTCATGGTGTACGACGTAAAAACCCAAATAAAATGATTTATCCTAAATCTGTATAGGTTGGGAAAAAAAATTAACTCTCTATCCATATATTGTTACTTCAAAGTTATACACATTTAATTGATATAAAAAAATATATATAATATGTTTTCGGTACGTTCCAGAGTGGTAGATACTCTAAATATCAAGTTTTTTCTTTCACTGTATTGAACTTATTTTTGAAATTTGCTAGAATTTTATCTTCTAAAGACAAAAAAAAAAAGATTTAAAAACATGCTGTATGTAAGCAATACATATGTGTGAGTACTGTGTTTGACCCGACATTCAGTGCAATATTGATAAAAAAATTGTACGATTGAAAAATTGTGTTTTGTTTCAAAACAAATTTTATTTCCAAGGGTTATATTGAAAGCGTAATTTTGTAGATAAAAAGTTATTAAATGCTATGTAGAAAAGTATACATCAAGCAAAAGTCAATATATTTTTCGTCGTGAAATTTACAAAGCATTTTTTTCATAGAAATTATCGGGCAAAGCAAACGCATTACCATAATGAGCAACATTCATATTTTTAACGATTTGTTCAAAAGTCTAACGAACTTGTAAAGAAAATTATAGTTTAAAGGTTTATATAGTTTAACTTTAAAACATAAATTGATTGCAAAATTCAAAAATTTTAAGGTTTCAAGCAGGCCTAATAAAAGAACTGCAGCAATCATATAAAAGTAAATTTATGAGCAAACAAATCGTGATATTAATTTAAACTATTCATTCGAGTGAACTTGCGTCCAATCAAAATAATTTCTCTACTCTTTTATTTAGGTTTTAACCTTAATCTTTCGATTAAACACTTTTTCACATTTGAAAAATTGAACATCACATATTCTATTGAAATATTGATG
This sequence comes from Drusus annulatus, assembly GCA_022651775.1. Classification (NCBI taxonomy): domain Eukaryota; kingdom Metazoa; phylum Arthropoda; class Insecta; order Trichoptera; family Limnephilidae; genus Drusus; species Drusus annulatus. The sequence continues at coordinate 549,665 of JAGWCC010000562.1, forward strand.
AGTTATAATCAGTGGCGGCTCGTGACTTTTTAGTGTGCTAGAGATCATTGATGTTGTTATAGCCGAAAACATTTTTTTTTTTTTTCGAAATTTCAACTTTTTGTATGAAGATTTTTCAGAAATCCGTGCAGTGCACCACCAAAACTGAAAAATCCTGAAAATCTTCATACAAAAAATAAAATCTTGTAAAAAAATTAAAAATCATTTTCGGCTACAACAACACTAGCAACGTCGTATTTTTCAATCTTAGCACTCTAGCCCACTAAAAACTCACGAGCCGCCACTGGTTATAATGAGCTCAATACCCCCAACACGTCAGGTTAATGTTCATGACATGTATTATTACTTTTTGTAAAAATTCATCACATTTTTTATAGATTGATATCACCTTATGCAAGTTAGTAAGAAACTGTATTTGGGTGGGATAACTGTATTATAGGTTAAAAATAAATTGACGCAAACACCTTTAACCTTTATGTGACAGATAGGGTACCCGGGTACCCTCTTCAATATTCAACATTTTAATGTTCCAGTAAGTCCAACCGGCTGAAACTTCCTGACTTCTCCACAATAGTGAAAATGGACAATTGAACATAACCGTTGGATATGTGGAGGGTGGTATGTTAGCGAAAAACGAATAAGTATAATTTACAACTTTTGATGGCTGAAAGAGTACCCGGGTACCCTCATGTGTTTCATATGATTTCTTTAACCTTGATCGTATTTATTAATCATTTTATTTTATTTGAAATGATAAATATGATGTACTGTGGTGTTTAAAGTACATCACCCGTATCCTTAATACTATTTTAATCACCTATTTTATTTTTTAAAAATCTAAGAAAAGATGGTACTGGGAGAAATCCCTATCCACTTTCCCAAGTATTGAACTGACTCGAAATATATTACGTCATAAAAGTGGTCCAGCAAACTTCAACAAATGATATACTGTGAGAAAAACCTTCATTTCAATTTTTAAAAGGTGTAATTTTCTTCAGTCAATAAGGGTTAAAAAAATAATTTCTTTTTTCTTAAACTTTCATTCAGGTGGTTTTCAAAAGTAAAAAAAAAACAATTCCAGGAATTGTGGAAATATTGACATCAAAACACTGAAAAATAAACCATTTTGTGACTCATGTATCGAGTTTTACCACCACTTACTTACGATTATGGCTTACCGCTCATCGTTAAATCATAGACGGATTTAATCCGATTTACGATAGGGAAATTCCGCAGCATCGGATAACGCAACCGCCAACCGATTGGTCGTCTACTGAATAGTGCTACACGTTACAAGTGCCCGACAAAGGGTTCAACAATCACCTCTGAGCAGGTGAACCCATAAATACTCGGTGTAGCGAGCCTTCGGCAGATAACAGGCCTCACATTGAATAGGCTCTACGATATCACGAAATAGAATATTTGGTTTTGCAAAGTGATTGTATTAGTCTAACGGCATCCAGAGACCTATGTTTTTTATTATTATTCTTTTTATACCGAAATGATTAAATAAGAATACCTTTTTTTTCAATGTAAACCGTTTACGTAGATGTAATTTTTACTTTGTGTAGATTACCACATTATGTATAAACATCCCTGCCATTTTTTTAAATTTCGGAAAAAAAAACCTCTAAAAAATAATTCTTAAGAATATATATTTGCAATTGGATACTTTTCAGCGGTGGCAAATTTCCGTAAAAAAATTGATGAGTCAAAACTAAAAAATATTTCATATTGAAATGTCAATACCGTAATAATTGTGATAATTTTGCATTATTCTACAACATCTTCAAATAAAGCCAGTGCTTAAAAGAGTATAACATAATATTAAGGTATTTTTTAAATGACGTTAAAAATATTAATATACGTGTGTAAAGTCATTGTATTTTTTATTTTCAATTTACAGAAAATAATATCATTCTTTGTAAAGTATATAGCACAATTTAACACGAAATTCCAGAAATGTTTTCTATTCACAATGCAAATACAATCTATCAATATTGCAAAGAGCTTAAAACGCCAGCTTTCCTCCGATAAGGGTCTCTGGCAGATTTACAAACGCCTTGTGTTTATATCAAGAATTTTTGTAAGAGAAATCCCTGATGGTATTATTAATAAATGGCAAAGGAACGTCTTAGCTACTCCGGGGTTATTACAATGATTAAATAATTTGAGCGGCTCACACGTTGATCAAGTTTAGTCTCACGTGTACCTTAACTCTCCTTTGATTACATCAGATCCCTGAGTTAAGCTTCATTAGGTTGTTAGCTTACTATCGAAGAAAATACCATTTATAGTATTACATTCTTGTTTTGAGTTTTACCATTATTTTTTTCTTATTCAACCATTGTAAATACCTATATGTTTATTTTAGTCGAGTCTCTGTCTATTTAAATCCACTCATCAACATGAGTAAAAAAAAATCCACTAACGTGTTGGCTATTTTTTGGTTTCTCACTAGGTCAATACTGAGGATCTTTTTCTTCGATTCGTTATTTTGTAAGGCTACACGTGTGTGAAATGAGTTTCCTCGCCTTTAACTCGCTTCACAAATTCATTCTACCAAGTGGCGACATTTTTGTCCCTATTATACGCTTTACAGACATATGAGCTTTTGAGAAGGCACATTAAAAATGATACATCTAGTTCTCCTTCTTTCATACGGAAAAATAGAGGTTTATATTTCACGAAATTCTTCAAATGGAACCAATTTTGCAAAGCTTTAAAGTCATATATTTCTATAATTAATGAGTTAAGCTATTAGATGTAAGTACAATACATCAATTATGACAGAAAATAAGTAAATAAAATATTTTCGTATCTTTCCCATTATTTTTTATACTTCAGGAAGTCCACTTACACATAATATCAATCCTTCAAACATTTTTATCTACCCATCAAACTTCTCCGAATCATATTATACGTATCCTCGGTTACGTCCAATAAATATTTTTGTAGCCATAGATTACATCGAAATAATTCAGTTTCGCCTAAGGCTTGTACCAATAAAACTTGAATTATTTGTTTTCTGGCTTTAGCACAACTTGCGGCATTCACTAATACATATTTGTTCTTACAAAGTATGTTATCAGTAGTTATACTTGTTTAGTAATAGAAAATAAATGTGTGTTCTCCTAAATTCGACAATTTGCTTAAATTCCAAAGACAAAACACATTTTGAATAAATATCACCCTTTTTCTTTCAATATATTTACCGTTTTTGTAGCAAGAATTTAATAGAATACTTTCTGAGAAAATTAATAGGTAAATTGCTGTTTGTGTATGTTTTCCTAAATTAATATTTTAGTCACGTATTTTGTGCATTGTATTCTATTAATATTCTTAAAAATATAACATGTTTTATTGAGACAGCACTAAACCAACTCACTTGCGGATGTTGCAATTTCCGTTGGACAGTTGTTCAAAACTTATTTCACGTTTTAAGTGTGCTTTTCAATTATTGTTACGCATCTATTATTTTATAATATCCCTGGAAAAATCACGGTACGTAACTTGATTTTCCAAGAAAACATACTATTTCCAATTTCAAAAATAGAACAAGGTCTGTAAAAATATATTTTAAGTAGTGTTGGAGCTTCCGAGCTGCGAACGTGTTTCCATTCCCAGGCGACTTTAAGGAATAGTGAACTGTAAAACGACAAAATTCAAAAATGTATATTACTTAGTGGAAATGTCTAATTATAACTGTGGAGAGATTAGGAAAGCAAGAGGAAACCAACCACTCACCGATAAAGTTGAAGTTCCTTGGGGATGATTCTTCTTACATTTTTTTTATTGACAACACGATGCACGATCCACGAAACACCAAATATATTGTAATCTTCCAAAGAGCAAACAATAAAACCAATCAACTAGCGAAAAAACAATCGACGACCACGTTTTTTCACTGTCAAACGAAAAACTAGTCTGATACTTTCAATTGTTTCGAATCATCGCGATTTCTTCATCGTTTCAAAAAGGCGATACAATAAAATGGTTAGGTTTAGATAAGAAACACGAAAGTAAAATTTTTTAGTAATATAATTTTAATAACAAGTAGGTACTATATTAGGTAGGTAGGGATTTAAAAATATATTTTTTTTTAATTTGTTCATTTAATTGACAACAGATCCAAATTTGAAAAGTTCACACTCGTATGGTCGTACATACTGACAAAGGAAATTGTTTATTTATAATTACATTAAAACTAAACATGTTTCGTAATTGTTGTGTTATATTTTAAAACACCTACAATAATCTTTAAATCATTTGCACAAGAAAAGCGTGCACAATGATTAAAAATAATAATAATTCATTATTTTCCACTTACGTTAGTTTTCAAAATATTTCCTGAAAAGCTTTGCATTTGAAAATGTTGTATCTACTTTAACATGAATACATGTTTTTTTTATTATATTAATTATTCAAATAAGTTTTACATTATTCAAATAACAAATTTAAATAACGTACAGAAAGGAAACATCATTTCACTTCTGTTCCAATCAGAGATCATTTCAATATTACTCTTTTTTCGATAAATTATTTTCAAATCATTTAACTATATGTACCTCGTGGGTGAATGTACCATTGAAAATTTCACTTACGGTATAATGGTGCGCAGCTGGCTCGAATATTATTATTTAAATTTTGTATATTTTACGGCTCCCGAAATTCGACGGAAGATACTTTTTCAAAGACCGGCGACGTAAATTAATCATATTAAATAATTTCATTTAATTTATTTAATTAATAAGTCACTCATTCATTTAAAATAATTTCCAAATAAATGTTTTATTGAAAACTAACATTTTATCATCGCTTGGCAGGAACAAACATTATGAGTAGATACAAAAAAGCCAAAAAAAAAACAGTAATAAATACTTTTTTAAATGCTAATATTTACAAAGAATATTGTATTTATCACTATGGTTAATATTCTCAAATAGGCACTTAGGTAATAAGATATGGATTTGTTCAAGAATAAACAATTCATGTGTTTTTTTTTATATTTTCCCAACATCGGAGCTCACCTTTGGCTGCTCAAATATTTTTTACTTTACCTGATTCTTCAGTAGATACTTGCTTATATTTAAAACAACCTGTATTCATGTATAATAAGTCAATATCTACTTACCTGGGCCAAGTAGGCCAACTATTTCCACATTTCTACTCGATTTTCTCTTGTTAAAAAATAACCCGTGTAACGATGGTACCTAATTGATCCCGGGTATACCTTCTGAGTAATAATTTTCATCACATCTTTACCCTACTTAAGACTCATTATTTAAGTACAACGATCGAGTAGAACCTTCTGGTAGAACCTTGGGGTTAAAACTCAAAACAATCTCTTATCATTCCGTAGTATGAATATAGCACACCAACCTAATAACACAAAAAATAACAGGGTCATTATTACACGTGTTCACTTCAATCTAATTTGGTACCTTAAGACGTAGTTTTTTTTTAATTTTATTTTAATTATTTTCAATGAGATTTTCCAGAGTATAAAATACTCTCAGTATTGCCATGGTGAAATACGAACATTACTTGTCAAAGCGTCCCTAGAAATTGTTTAATCCATGTTTAGTGGCCAAATCTGATTTGGGAAGTACTCCTCATCTTCTTGCCCGCTCCACTTCTTTCAGTCTTATATCATTCACAAAATAGTGAATACCATGTCTCGCTGTTTCTAGAGGCAATACTCCAAGTTTTTTTTATTCCTAGAACGAGTAATCATATTTTTATTTATTGAAAATAATGTGTAAAGTAACCCATGTAAAATCGAGATTGTTTTATTTTTTGTGGCAGATTTCAAGCAGGCGAACAGAGACAATGAACTTATCGTTCACCCACAAAGACTGCGGATAAAATAAACAAAAGTATCCAAAATATTAAGAATTTATGAAAATAATTACAAAAACAACCAAAAATTCCTTTTGATACTAGAAATGATTTCACGAAAAAACGTTAAATCGTACGTTTAAAGCATAATATCAAGAGGCAATATCAATAAAGAATGTCACATAATATGACAATTCAAAAAATATACCGTGAACGTAATCATTAGCGATGAATTATTTCAATCCACGTTGTCGATCAATCTCAATAAAATCATACAGTTACAAATAAAGTCTAATCGATACAACTCCATCAATCCATCGTGCGTGTGACAAATTGCCTAGCGTAAATGATTTATAAAACAGTGAAAGTTAAAAATGAATGTTTACATTTGGAACTACAAATCCCGGTTTTATAACGCTCTCGCAGCCATACATTTCAATGGGTAAAATACTTCACATTATATTCCCAACTTCGCTAACAATTAATAAATGACTCAAACATTTTCAGACTTTCCTGTTTTGAGGCTTTTTTCAAGACTAGAAATAATACAAAACAATGTTAGTTCTCGTATCTCATTTGACTAAATGAACGAACGATATTATATTTTCCGTACGCTTGGTAGCTGCAAACTATGTTTGAATTCATTTTTTTTAGGTCTGTGTATAATACTGAATGAGTTAATGTTGATCTTTTTTTTGCTAAGAAAGTCTAAATTTCTATCATTATTTTTGCAAAGCTAAGTATTTGATGAATTGTGTAAGAATTCCAGATTGTTTTATCAGTTTTTTAATAATAAAACTACATTTTTGGTAACAACTATTTTTTAATATCACCTTAAAAACGCTAAACAAAATTATAAAATAGCCTTATAAAAATCAAATGGGCAAAAAACGGACTGAAATTTTTAATATTGGTATTTTTAAAAGTACTCTCTATGCAGAAAATGTAGAGATTTTTCAGATTGGTTTGTTAATATTATTGCGGTAGAGTAAGTGTTGACATAGTTTTAGACTTTATACGTTTCCTTGTTTTAACCCTCTGTTATTAAATGCATTCAGTATTCATGTAGTCTGTTAGATTTTGTTGAAAAAAAGTCAATTAATCTGAAACAATATTCTCAAATTGTATTTGACTGGAAACCATTAAATTGAGAATATACATACTTGGGCTATTTTTCGGGTTGTATCAATAAATATCTATAAATCCATAAAAAAAAACAATTAATATTGGGTAGGAGGTAGATTAATGAACGTCATCGTTTTATATTTGGCGGTGCATCGCACAAAGTTTCCAAATGCTGAATTAATTTTACGGTTGCCACGTTTACCTGTTGGCATAAAAATATTTAATATTAAAAAACGCTTTGTGTTTGTGTTAAATAATTTCAGTTACAAGGAATTAAATTTAAATTTTCAAGGAATGAAAATTCATTTCTGACATTTGCGAATTAATTTCGAGCATCACAGATTAATAATAATGTCAAAAATAAAAACCTCGGGTAAAAGTTTTGCCCACTGTCGCCGATGCAGCAAACCTGTTACAACACTTTTATCAAACATTTGCAATAAAATAAATGTAAACTTGTTCCGTCTGATTCATATTTGCACCAAGTTCGATACTTTCCTAAAATAAAGTTGCTTCTTTTGACACTTTTTGGAAATCACATTATTCCGTTGTTATACAGACATACCGGTTAGTGGCTGAGTGCTCTAAAACTTTATGTTCCCACCCAGATTGCACGGGTTCAATCCCTATTGAGTCTGTTCAAGTCCTCTTCCATTGTACAAGCAACATTTTCAGCTTAAAATGATGGTAGTAGGAGGAATTCTAATATTGTCTGGTTATTTATAACTTTTTATAGATTTTTGATTTGAAACACAATAACTTGGTTAAAAGAAATATTGTAACCGAACATTACATTAACATATTTCATAACAGTTAAAGTTGCATAAGATTTCTGGTTACTATACCGAATATCACTCATCCTTCCTGTACCAAATATATTAAGTCAACAATTAATATTCGAGGTAACTAAAAACTTTACCTTATAGTATGATGGATTTTTAATTAAATTTTGGTAGATGATCGAGTTCGAAAGAAAAATGTTGCAAAGCCAAAAAGGAAATTTCCGTACTGTATCAACCTTGTCATATGAAATTTTTTTTTTTTTAATTCTGAAAAATTATATTTGCACCAAGAAATACATTGAATATACGACTGTTGATGGATCCGAAGATCTGATTGAACACCCGATGTGTTTTCAGCTTCAGATGAATTTGGAAAATAGTGAACTTTAAACGATAAACTATACTACTGGATGAAAGTGTAGAAAAAATAAGTAACCATTCATTCCGATTGAGTTGAAGTAGAAAGTTCTTAAAGTGTTATCAAACAATTGTATTATTAACGATACGAATACATTACACTTATCTTATTCTTTTAAATTCACAATACCACATTTATTTTATACTATTTCGAGATCAAAACAATAAATCGACAAACAAGCGAAAAAAAACAGAGAGCAACACATTTTTTCACATCAAAACTATTCTGTTTGAGTATAAATTGTTTCGAACTCGGTGTTGTTGAAAACGGAAATCAAATGGTTGATAGGTAGGAAACTTGGGTGAAAAAACATCAAGGTAAGAAAAGTCACTTTGAAATCCAACAACTATAATGCCTAAAATATTTTTGAAATGGATCGACTGTGCCTTTTGACAGTATAATAATAATTAAGTTCATAAAAAAAATTGTAATCTTAACTGAAAAGGTAAACTAGCAACCTACCTTATTTCTTAGGTGTATTACATACAATTCACTGTTTTAGGGAAAATATTTTTATCGAAGGAAGCAAACACTTTGTAGCTTGACATTATAATTTAAATAAAAATAATTTTTGTTTTAAGCCACTTTATTTATACACATATAACAATTCGACCGGTTTCGGTTAAACTTAACCTTCATCAGGAACGTATAAGTATAAACTAAGATTAAATATAGAGTAATACAGTAGACAAAGAAATTAGTGAAAGAGACAAAACATTAATATAAACAGGACAAAGCATCAATTGTTTGTTAAAAATACACTACAATATAGGGGGATGGGATTAACTAAAAGGAACATTTTAAGAAAATCGGACTTTTCTTCCCATCTAATTCTCTACCTTTAAATTACCACCCCCTCTGATGCTTTGTCCTGTTTATATTAATGTTTTGTCTCTTTCACTAATTTCTTTGTCTACTGTATTAATCTATATTTAATCTTAGTTTATACTTATACGTTCCTGATGAAGGTTAAGTTTAACCGAAACCGGTCGAATTGTTATATGTGTATAAATAAAGTGGCTTAAAACAAAATTATTTTTTATTTAAATTGAAAATATTTTTAATCTGTATTTATATTATGAAAAGTATATTATGAGAGTAACGTGATTTGCTTTCATACGGTTGTAAACATAATTTTTTGCTTTGTGTTTGAGTACGTTTTTAACACAATTTTCAAACTAATTAAATATTTGCCAGTTTGCTTTTTCAGAAAAAAATAGTGATTACGATTTTTTTATTATGTTTTTCAGGTCCTCCTTTCACTGTGTTTATGTATTTAAACTGTTTTAAAAGTATGCCCGGTCTGAAATAGTAACTGCTCTGATTCAAATAGCGTCGCAAATAATTTGAGGCTTTTGAAATCTAAAAAAAAACTTAATGGAGTTAATATACATGCCATAAAACGAAGTCTCGCTTTGTCGTTTTTTTTGTCCATGTCCTTTTCATGCGATAGATTACATAATAAATGTTGAGGAACTCGTTAGTGCTACCGCTTGTTCTTTCATGGCCTCTATGGCGGTAATGATCTTAATAAAAAGCTTTGAGTCGGGAGGCTACAGGCTCGATTCCAGATCAACCAATATAAATGCATTAAAAAAAATGCTTGCAGAGCATGTTTATGGGCACTAGACCAGACGAGCACTATAGTTAGCAGGTAGACGTTGTGATAAATACTGCACCTCAGCCAAGAACCGACCAGATTTATAAGGCTGGAGGAAATGGGGAAGGGATGGAGAGTGGGATAGGAAAGATTGAGGTTGAAAATTACGATAAAGACCGAAAACATGAAATGTAATTAAAATATCAATTATTTTTTCAATATTAGTCATATTGAAACAATTCCCAATAATTAATTAAAATGAGACATATAAAATAAAATAAAACATTTATTTACGACCAAGTATTGAACTTGGAATCTCTCGATAACCAAACAGGTGCGTTAACCGATTCCGCTACCAAACTATATTCATAACAGTGGTTTACACCGCATCAATTTACGTTCTACTTTCCGTAAGATGAATTCATATTTTTTAAATTTTATTTAAATATCTGCATGTTTTAAAAATAAATAAATTATTATAAATGGGCTAAAAAGTAGTGGAGGTGGGAAGAAGATAGGGAAAAGAAAAGTGGGAAAGAACCAGACTATTCAGATCGGGTCACCAAACACGGCCAAAGTCGTTTCAAGTAACATTTCGATTCTGAATGGTGATCATTCCCCAGGGTGATACTGCAAGTATCAACCACTTAGGAATGTGCCACTAATATACAATACATTATTTTTAAACTCATTAATTTTTTTATTTCTTGTTCAAGCCTTCTTAAATATTGTTTCATCTTTTCATAGTATTTGTGAACCTTACGTCTATCTCGACACTGGAATTTCTAGTGGGACAGACATGGAGCAATCACTTGTATTTTGTATTTATCAAGATAAATAATAATTAAAAATAAATTTTGTACATGCTGGGATTTTAACCTGCGACCTTTGGTTTCTTAGTCGAGGATCTTAACCACTCGAACACGAAGGTTGTCAATTCTTATAATTTGGATTTTATTCATTTTGAATTAAAAAATTATTTCCCGACAGAGCGTTAAGCTGTACCAAATAAAAATATGTAATTGTGTTTATTTCTAACATTTCACGGAAATTATCATTTTACCTCTTTTGCAAACTTATTACTTACCTACTAAACTATGTCCCTTTAAACAAATGCTTTGATTTATACGCTAGTTCTAATTTGAAAACGTTGTTAATATTAAATTTGCGAAAGTAATCAAAGCCCTTTACGATCATTACGCAGCGGTAATTATTCAGAAACTTGATACTTTCTTTGTTTGTTCGGAGGACCCTAATAAATAATCATAACGAATGGCTAATGGCCAGTTTTACTATCCGACCGTCCAAGAACTACAAGTAGCGAGCTTTATTTACGAGTCGACAAACTTGCTAAGGTGTTAACATACAATCAACAAAACTTTACATAAAATCAGGTACTTACAAATATTTAACCAAGAAACCTCGGGGAGAATCGAACAAGGGTGTAGTTTACACGTGAATAGGTACCGCAAATGTTGGATTCTTGTTTTAAATTCGCTTTAAATATTTATATGAATATTACACGTTCGTTTTATTCGGATAAATTACACAAAAATTCTTCTGACATTCTTTTGATTTCCAAGACAATGTTTTAAAACGTTTTCCTTTTTGGTTTTCCAATTATTTTCTTAATACCTACCGTTGTTTGTTTGTTTCATTGCTTTCTTTATACGTCATATGTTTAAATAAATTGGTTGCAAGTTTGTCCTTGTTATCCGTTAATAATAACATTTGAATTATAACATAGGAACAGAGAGAAGGATACAGATAATATGAATTGTTTTGTTTTCTCACTGTTCTCTTATTTTATTTGTATTGTGTTCTCCTTTTGTATGTGTATGTAACCGCATTTTTATTTTTTCTTTAGTTTATTTTTTACCTTGATGATGGTTAGGCTAAGCAAAACCGGTCGGTGATAAAAATCAAAATATAATCTGTGGTCTTACACAATATTGTTTAGTAACAGTTAATTATTTTTTTTTAAATCCTTTAATTCTAGTATAATGATTAACGGTACGACCTGAATTTCAAAATCTCAACCTTAATCCTCCATAAATCTCTATTTCCATATTATTTCATAAATAATAACAAACTAACTAGCCGTTTCCCCGCAGAGGTAGGCTGAGAGGATGGACCGCTATACAACTCTCTCTTGGCACACACTCCTTGCTTCAGTCACATTCATACATCATCTCATATATACTCTTCTGTGATTCTGACTCTTCGCATGACCCGATTCAAGTATTTTCTTTTTTTTGTACAAAATGAACTTTTTTCTTTATTTAATACTAACAGTAGGTATAATATAAATTAAATAAATGTACAATGTCTAGTTTCTAGTTAAAGATAATTACATCCCTAATTTAGAAAGTTCTCGTGCTTAGGGAGGGCATTTGATTCACTTGATCGTGCCATGTCTTCTTCGGGCGTCTCCGACTTCTTCTTCCATTTACTTTCGCATAATACATTATTTTATAAGCCTTTTATATGCTTACTGGATGTTATTAACTATATTTTCATTGTTATAACATATTAATCATAGATATATATCCATAATTTCCCGGAAATGAAATTAAGATTAAATTTGGTTAGAATAGTAGTAGTTAGTTAGTTAGTAATAGTTTGGTTATTTAAATTTTGGTTCTTAAATTCATAAAAACTCACACGTGTCTACGTAAGAAAATTCGAACGATGTACCATTCACTGTTGAAAATAAATTAAAACTGGAGAATTTTGCCTTTGTAAGCAGCACCCTCAACAATTGGTCATGGGACTGCTTACATTACGAAAGTGGCTTTTCCATATTGAGAGATTATTCACGATCTGTCTTATTTTCCTCCTTATTCCATAACCCCTTATGAATCTTTTGTAATACCAACGCTGCTCTTTAAAATTAGCTTGGCAATATTTTCATACTCAAACTAGTACCACGGTTCTTCAAAGGTGAAATCAATAAACTTACTAAACATTATTAGTACATTGTGAAAATTCAAAAGAGCAAATAATGATTAATATATATATTTATTTTCCACCAATTATGTTTTAAATTAATTATTAAAAATATTATTATTCCTTTTCCATTTAATGTAGAAACTATAGGTATACTTCCCAACCTTTCTCTTTCCCATCTCCTTCCCCTCCCCACTCCCTTTAGCCTCACAACATACCCCAATTGTAAATGCCATACTCCCACTGGCTCTAGACGGTTGCACGGTATTCACTTTATTTTTTTTTTTTTAATAAAAAAATAGGTCGCACAAATAGAGTTGACCCAAACAACACACACTTGTAAGGGAGTGTATTTCTACATATTATATGTATGTATTGCTACATATACTTCCGACGGTGATGTCCCTGTAAAATGTCACTTTTTGTCTTGTTTACGCATACTTATTTTTTTATTGCGAAAAGGGGATTAGTGTTTACGCTATTCGAATTTGAAGAGTCAAAAAGTTTTTACAGTTTTTCGAAAAGTTTTAAGGGTTTTTTTTTCATCACCTTAAAAATTATTTATTCAATTTCACCGTTTTTTTTCTAAAGTCGAATAACGTTTAAAAATGATGAATCCAAGTACTGCATCTGTGTGAGTATTGTTTTCGTATCAACACTGGCGGCGATGCCTTTACTTAGCTTTCGGATTTTAAATCCGCCCCTCGGTGAATAATATTAGTACAATGAAAATGAAGTAATTACTTTGTATGAGATCACTCGTCATTTTCATTAAATATGTCAAACCACAAAGTGACTGCTTTCTAGGAAAGTATTAGTACATTTATCTGTCACCATAACGCTAAAGGGGTAAAGGGGTAACAACCCAGTGACTAGGCTATCTTGGGTTGTTTTTTGTATCCCTTACTGACCACGATCAGCTATTGACTTTCTCACCAAGGTCACGAAACGGTGCAAAAAATTCATCCCTGTCGCATAAAGTTAATCCGAGATCTTTTAAGTCCCCTTTTCGTGTAAGTGCCAGCCAGAGGCGCTGAAGTATTGACTCTAGTTTCATTTTATGCCATACAATCGTCCTAAGATTTTTTTGAAGAAAGTCAAACATTTCCGGGTTACGAAAAACCCGACAATATTTGAAAAATCTTTTCTACCGTCACAATAAGTGGAAAATGTTGCCTATGCCATGATGGAAGACTTAGCTAACAAATAATTAATTTACAGTTTTTGTGTTTAATTTGTTGAACTTCTTTCAATTTTTTTTATAACTCGACTGAATCAGTTTTAGTATTATTGTTATATTTGTTTTTTTTTCTTACGGGAATACCACACAAGAGTCTCAACTGCTCTCAATCGTATAGAGCCAGTGAGACTATGGCATCCCCAATAGGGGTATTTTGTATGTTGAAGGTAGTGATGAGGGGAAGGAAATGAGGAAGGGGAAGGTTGAGAAGTACCTGGATCTGGTCACCAAACACAGCTAAAGCCATTTCAATCAACGTTTTAATTCTAAATGGTGATTTTTCTTTCACCAGGTCGATATAAGTATCTAGTATCAAGTATCTAGTATCGAGTATCTACCACCTGGAACGTGGCGCAAATATACTATATTTTTATTAATATATCAATTAAATGTGTTATGACACATATTAATTGAATTAAAATTATTTGCGCACGCCAGATTTGAATCCGTGACCTCTGGATTCGTAGTCGAGCGTCTTACTACTCGACCATGCAGGCCGTCAAACAGAACTGACAGCTGTTTAGGCGTTTAAAATTATTATCAAACTGTGGCTTGCTAACTAACCACAGTTTTATAATGGCCTTGGACGCCGAAACAGCTCTCACTAAAAACAAAAAAACTAAAACTAGCAGAACTAAATAATAATAGATTATTTCAACTGAATTATATAAATAAAACGAATAAAACCCACGACCCTAGGTGGGTACCCGACGCATTTGTCGACTCAGCTGCTTACTGATCGAACTGGTCGTATGTGGGGTACATTCAAACCTCTATGTTTCCCGATAAAGAATGCCATTTGATTATATTTGAGATACAACGGTCATATATGAGTCGTTCTACCTCCCCTATACCGTCCCATTTGAGATTGAAGTTTGTGATTCTAATTTCAGCAGCCTTTGACTTCTAATCCACTCATAAGTCCTTTTATCTTGGAAGAAGGTACCTTACTCGACTCTTTTTATAACTCTTTATACGATGGTGACCGGGTCACAAAGTTCTTGATGCCCACGTTTGCGCTCCAAAGGAGTTTTTCAAATATAAATACCACTCTAAAATCCCAACTGTCTGGAGCCAGGTTGAAAAGTGTAGAGAGGTGTTGGATATGAAGAAAAAGACGGTTGGAAAGTATCTGGCCATTCAGACCTGGTCATTAAGCACGGCTATTGCCATTTCAAGCAACATTTAGATTCTAAATGGTGGTCTTTCACCAGGGTGATACTTAAAGTACTCCACCCTGTTAGTACGCGTTATTTGAATTCACGTTTTTAGGTATTAACGTCATTTGATTCTTCTTTAAATTTCGCTGGTCAACTTTTCATGACTTTTCTTTGTATTAATATAAGGTTTGAAAATAAGTGTCACATTTTTACGTGATTTCAAATTCAGCCAAAAGGATTATGAAAACATATTTTGGAGGGTTAAACAGTGTTAGAAAAACCTCTGCCCCGATGATGGACACCACAAGGCTAACTGGAACGTTATTTTAAGGGGGAGAAAACGCAACACAACTTATTACCCCAAATATTGATCATCAAATTTATATTGAAAATATTAAAAAATACATAAGGTTTTTTGACATCAAAGACGTGATTTACATTATGCGGTGTTTTTTACATCTACTTTGTAAATATCATCACTAATCTTTTATTAGCCTTTGTTTCGTAAGCGTTAAATCAACGTTCAACCTCTTAATTAATATACTTAGAAGCCTAAAGCATCAGCATGCAGACCACCGGAGATAGAGCACGTTTAACGGTGCTAAAGAGGTATATCCGTAACCCTATCACGGCCGTTACTCTAGCTACACGAGTATGTTACGAGAATATATTTTGTTATTTTAAGGCACAAAAATATTATATCATAAGTGCGCCACCTCAAACATTATCGTCATTAGAAAATGTTTTGCCATATACTTGGGTCAAGTTCTGAAACGAGATAAAGAAGAGCGGGGTAACATAAATTAGGAGAGGTACAGTATGGCAAACAAATGTGAAAAAAAGGAGGGAGCTAACATCGTTTGAATTGTTTTAAATGGCAACAACGAGATGGTTCCACGGTTAAAGGGTGTAAATATAAAAAAAGCGCTATGGTCCATGCAGATTATGTATACCCGGCGGCATTTTCCGAAAGGAGATAATTCCACTTCATATTCCAATGTAATTTAATGTTGGAATTTTTTTTTAGTCAAGTCTAAAATGGCGTAACTTGGAGTTGCCGTTATAATGGAAAAAAACTAACACCAGTTAGTGTTCGCTTTATTTTATTTCAAAACTGTATCAATTTTCATTTTTTTTATTAGAATACATTGCAGAAACTTATTTACGAACTAGGTAGAAGTACTTTCGTACGTTTAATGCTCATTGAGACCATTGAGACATTCATGGAAATCACACAAAGAGCCGTGCCAGGTGTTTGTTACCTTGCGAATAGTGAAATTAATGAGGGGATTAAAAGCAAGGATTGTTATGTGTTTTGCCCCACCTGTGTGGGAGACCTCGTAAAGTACCAAAATCTGTTAACTGTCTAATAATCCAAAAGCACGCCGAATACAGAAGTTTTATACTAAAATTTAATATTTTACTAGACTCCGGATTTAAACTCAGTTCCACTGAATAGATAAGCCGATAAAAGTTATTGTGTGCCCGAAGATCAATTTTATTTTACTTCTACTTAATACGGCTAAATATTTTCAATTAAGTACCCGAATTCTTTCTTAAGCACGTAATAAATGTCAAATGATGTACATTGGTAACACAAGTTCTATTTGAAACTGGTATAGATCACACTTGTCTGGATTATTTATTCAGTGCAATATGCAAACTAAGTTTTCTCTCCAAAATATTATTGAAAATTTTTTGACTCGAATCATTATTACATTAAATATTATCAATAATCAACACTTTAAATATGAAACAGAAAAGGCCAAAAAATAAAAAAAAGACAATGATCACAACTGAGACTCGAACTCGGATCTCTACTTTATCCGGGAGTAACGCCTTAACCAATTCGGCCATTGGGACCTCAGTAGAAAGTGGTATTTTAACATATCTCATATTTTCATTGAAAATTATAAATATTATTTTTAATTTCTTCCGATTTTTGACAACCATATTTGTTTAATATGAGATCAATTAAAATACCACTTTCTAATAAGGTCTTAATGGCCGAATATGAGATCGATTAAAATACCTCTTTCTAATAAGGTCCTAATGGCCGAATATGAGATCGATTAAAATACCACTTTCTAATAAGGTCCTAATGGCTGAATATGAGATCGATTAAAATACCACTTTCTAATAAGGTCCTGATGGCCGAATATGAGATCGATTAAAATACCACTTTCTAATAAGGTACTAATGGCCGAATATGAGATCGATTAAAATACCACTTTTACTACTTACTTTCACTACTCCTGAAGCGAGTCGAGGATCCGAGTTCGAGTCTCGGTAGTGACCATTGTCTTTTTATTCTCTGTCTTTTTTCTGTTTCATAATTATGTTTTGGATTATTGTTATTATTTAAATATTCAAAAAAAAACATAAGCACTAATGCTTTAAAGTTATTTCCAATTTTAATGTCATAGTAATATTTGTGAGGTGTGATATGGTGACAACTTGCCGTAGAAGTGAAATATTTATAATTACCTACCTGATTAGTTTTTGCTTACTGCTTCTTTTGTATTGGATTAACTCAACGATTTGGAAATCAAAAAGACATGTAGGAACGTGTATTCTATGATAAACCCTTCTGAATGAGAGAAATAAATAACCTTCACCGGGGAATTGACGCAATCTCGAAAATAAAATTTATTGACCTCGTAATCTACGCACGGTCTAATCGAAATAGGGACCAAATAAAATCTCTACAATAAAAGTACAAAATCCGATTGTCCCGCCCACTAAAAACTTCAGAACGGTGGGTTCTGGTATAATAAAATTACTAATATTTTCAGCGTGCAACACCACGCTCAACATGACTCATAAACGTTACTTTTAAATATTCGTTAAGCTGTCAAAATAATGGCATTTTATGTGTTCTAAAACTTGGATGAATTTCTTTTCGAAAATTAATTGTTCAATGTGAGAAGAAGTTTTTTTTTATATTTTAAGTTCGGACGAAGACGGATAGCAACAACTTGTATATTATAAAATCCAAGATTCCAATAATCAGATTTATCTCCATCCCACTTTTATATTAATTCAAAGTGGTAGATACCAACTCTCAGATTGTCCTGGTGAAAAATTACCATTCTGAATCGAAACATTGTTTTAAATGGCTTTAGCCGTGTAAAACCTCCACTCTAAAAAAAGATTTTAAGCAGACTACCAGTAAATTTTAATCATATCAGTTCAAATGTTGTCAAAGAATATCCCTTTAAGGTATATTTTTTTGTACGTTTTGTTGAAATGGTATTCAGAGAATAATGAATTGCTGTTCCTCAATCATCACTATATTAATTATGAGTATCATTTTTCACTGTCCAGAATGTCGAGACTTGTTAACTTAAGCCATGGTCTTGAAATTTTTGGTTCCAGTCTACATGATTTTGGTCATTCTTTATGACTTTACCAAAATCTTGTTTTGGCTTTGACTTGAATGCTCTTAAAATTCATATTTTTTCCCATTTTATTACGGTTTCAAATATTATGTATGTACTGTTCTTTCTCTGTTGCTCTTTTTTCCCCATTTTGTGTTACGTTTTTTTTTAATATTATTGGACAATGGTCCGTTAGTATAAAAATTAAAAAAGTAGACCGCAACTCTTCCAAAATGTTCGATTATGATAAGTTGTTGAAATTATGCATTGATATATTGCCAAAATGGCTGCAAGGATATGATATTTTTGGATGATTTGTTTAAGTATTTATGCACATTATTACCTACTAGTTCTGTTCACAATTTTTTTTTGCTTTTTTTACTTCCTTTTTACCTAGCATATAACAATATGTAACATTGTTATAACATTATATGATTAATAACTATTAGCTTTAAAATAATTTGTTCTTCCACAGGTCGTAAGGATGTTCATCCTCGTGATCGTCATTTTCGGCATCTGCTGGCTGCCCTACCAGACCTACTTCATCTACACCCACTTCGACCCCGGAGTGCTTTACAAGCGTTACATCCAGCACGTGTACTTGGGCTTTTATTGGCTGGCCATGGCCAACGCAATGGTCAACCCGATCATATACTATTGGATGAATGCCAAGTAAGTCAATTTAATCTTGTTTTTTTAATTTAGTTTAGTGGAACTGTTAAGAATTATAGACAATTTCTGTATGGAGCTGTGTATTTATTTAACAAATAGTGCAAAGGAAGATTTTTAATTTTGATGGTTATATAATCTAAATCTACGTACGTACGCCAGGAGATACATTAAGAGATAGGCCAAAAAACAATATTACGCAAATCGATAGAAAGGAAATAAAAAAAAGAAAAGGGAAATTTAGAAGGACTCGGAATTGATAAAACCCTCAGTGATAAGAATAAAATCTTTGATATAAATTGGACATAACCTGGAGTCGTACACTGAACATGTTACTAGTAAACTAGTGTTTTTCGTATTCCCTTGCTTTACGTTAGTATGGAGTTTGGAGGTTTCTACGACTCATAAATTTGTATAAAGGACAGGAAAAACGAACAGAAGATGTAATAAATTAATTTTCGGTGAAACTCAATATTTTTTATCATTTTGTTTTACTTGGATGACCTATAAAATCTTAATAGACCTTCAACAGACGTGTATTTCAACGTGAGCTTAACCGTTTTAGTACAAAGTGTGTGTACTGGCAATATTTGCAGTACGGCTACAAAAAAAACAGACCAAATTTCAGTAATTTAATCTTCTACATCGTGTTCTCTGTTTGTTTCCAGCTTCTTAATTTCCTTCTGGTGGTACAATGTCACTATATTACGACAATTTTTAAAAAGATTCTTGTGGGTTTTTTTAAATTTATTTATCTGGAAAGGAAATAGTATAATGGTTTTTGCTATGCCTATCTCACTGGTAGGAGTTTCCGTATTTACAAAAACATATTTTTGTATAAGACAACATTTTTTTATTTACCGACCGGTTTCGTTTAGCCTAAGCATCATCAAGGTACAAAATTAAACTTAAGAAAAAATACATAGTGTGTGGTTATATATACATAAAAATAAAAATAAGAGAACAGTGATTTTTATTTTATATTGTGTTCTCCCTCTGTATGTATATATTATAACCGCACACTGTGTATTTCGTCTTTAGTTTAATTTTAGTACCCTGATGATGCTTAAGCGAAGCGAAACCGGTCGGTCATAAAAATCAATATTTTAAACAATTAAATTAATTTTTCTTATAGTCCTCTCCCAGATATTTTTCCAATAAACCGCTCGGTTATTCCTATAATCCCCTCAATTACCCCTTCTCCTTCTAACTCCTGAATATGTAAATATATCTCAGTATTTTGTATTTCAGATTAATTTAATATTGTCCTGATGATGGAAGGGTACTTCCGAAACCGGTAGACATAATATTGAATAGAAAAGTGGTTATAAACATAGTGTATGTGTTCTATTTATAAAAACAATAGTAGACAAATACAGATAAAGTTGTTCAGATATACGTTTGTGTGTTTTACAGTAGTTTGTAATCGTATGCCTAGTAATTTCATTTCAGCCTCATTAAACATTGATATCTACGATGTGTACTTGCTAAATTTCAGAGATTTTTAGAAACATGAATCGAGAAATTGTATCTACTGGGGAGTAAATGTACAAAATGTAAAACAGAATATGTAAAAAAACGCAGGTTTTCAGGAAAGCCAAAAAAATGTAGTAATTTTTATTTTTCATGTTATCATGTCATATATCCTATTATTTTATTTTCTGACTCACCTTATTTTTCTTTACTAGATATTTATATTAGGAACAATATTCTGCATAATTTACTCAAAACTTGTTTTTTTTTACTGATTCCATTTTTCCTTTCGCACGCAGAATTGGTCTAGAATTTTTTTATTTGATTTTGACGTACAGAGTTTATTAATTCAACTAACTTTGATCATTTGTTATAAAGAACAGATTTATTTATTTTTACTATTAATACTTGCACTAGCACAATTAATTTAATTCACGGTCAAAATCCTTCTTTGAATCACAAACTTTAATTAAAGCTTTTATAAATTAATCAAATTACGCATACACTTTTGGTTTGGAGGGTTCTGGTGAATAAATCGAATTGCTTTAATTTAACATCGGAAATTAAGTAAACTTTGTTATTTTTCCCTTTGAAGGGCATTTAGCCCTTGTAAACATAAATTCTAATAAGATTGCCCCGCCTAGGCGTCGAGTATTTACGCTGCGGCTTTGAGATGAAGATTCGGTTGAATTCCTAAGGTACATCTCAGTGGAGAAGGTACTTGTAACTAGTTAGTACCGCTTCTACATCCGCCTGCCCTTAGTCCCCCTATCCGTATCACTTTTATGAAAATAAAACAAACAGAGAATTCAGGGTTATTTACCCAGAAACATTATGTTCTAAATGTTTAGAAAAACTTTCCAAAAAAATTATAGATTAGATACTCACAGGTATCTTGTTCGTATGTAATATAATTGTCTTAGATTTTGGTTTTTAAAAAAAAAATTGTATCTTTTATTTTTCAGCTAAAAGAACATACTTTTTTGTGTGTTAATCATTAATTTAATAAAATTATCTGTCCACCATATATCAAAATAATAGAATGAAGAATTCCATTATTTTCTTAATATTTTTGTTTTCGTAATATTAAAACATATTTTTTAGATAGTTTTTCATAGTATTTTATTTTTCTTAAAAATGGTAACCATTTAAAGTATCAAACAAGCTATATGTATATTTTTTTACAATTTATTTACCGCAATCGCCTTCCTATCGGTAAAAAATGAATTCGAAGGCATTTTGATATACCTATTATAAAAAAACTGTTTTTATCATAGTTTTAACATTCCTTTTAGTTTGATAGCTGCCTAAATTTCCACTAAAACAATTTTTGGATTTCCACGATAATTCGAGTGAGAACATATGTTAGAGTAGAGATCGAGAAAACAACTGAATCAATCAATGGACCCAGAGTGTCTGCTGCTACAGGCCGATAGTAACATGTTTAACACAAATAACCGGCTACAACAGTTGATTTATGTTTGCACTAAAAACTAAGCCCCGGAAACATGGCCAATTAAAGGCACATTTCATTTCCTAATGCCTGATATTCGAGGTGTTTAGCTTTTGATTATTTTAACGCGTAACTGCTGAATTAGGCTATTATAGTTCAAAATCTTTCCGGATTATGTTAGCTTTGTCTGTAGATACCTGTATAATAGCGTTCGGACACGAATTTCGTTTATGGAATGGCTTATAATATTTATAATTTACAATGGTTTGAACTTTATAAATTTATATTTATTTATTTTCATTGTATTTTCCTGAATTTTGTGCAGCCTTATATCAAAATTTGTCGTTCTAACTATTCAAAAACGCAAGGCTTTTTATTTGGTATGATTAAAAACACAAAACAACCCATTTGGGGTCTTGTCTTTTAAGCTTTATCATAGCACTGGAAGGAAATAACGTTACTAGCTGTAAATAGTAAGTCAAAACGTTGGATCTGCACTAAACATTTGAGAGTGTTTGCTATTTCACAAAATTGTATCTGGATTTCAGCAGTGAATAGAATATAACTTTTAAAACACACGTATTTACTCACGTGTAAAATAAATACATTAAATTAACATTAAAAAGCGATCGAAATGTTCTGGCTGCAAGGCCGCCGGAGGATTTATTGCGGTGCCGTGGCGGACACAAACCGGACGTGTGCACCGGGGCTAAAGAAAGATTAATTAAGTAGATATTCATTAATTAATATTGTCTGTTTCGATTTTGTTTTAAAGTCGGCAAATAGGGTAGAGTTGAACTCCAATAAAAAAATTATACTAAAAATTTTGGAAGGTAGTAGTTTTTATTCTTTGATCAATTAGTATTTCGTAAATCGTTTTTGATAAACCTTTGTACACACTTTCCAGGTGAATGGAAAGCAAAATTAACAGAAAAAATATGAGTTTCTACCTCTTAGTATTGATATACTACCTCCAAGTAAGATTTTTTTAATTTGTAAATTATTTTAATATCTTGCTAACAGTCATAGCAAACCCGATGAGTTATAAAAACTCACTCTGGGACAAGAAAAATTAAAGAATGCATTTACAGTAACAACCAATTTACAAATACAGAGTAATCAAACAAACATACGTCATAATAAATCAAACAATACTTAAAAAGATCGCATTTGGAAAATGACACGTTTCATGGAATAGCTTTAGGTATGTTTTTGAAACTAGATTTCGATAAAATTCAACACATTTTTTTTCTTTTTGCATTTTAACATTGTCAAATAACCCCGGGCCATTTTCTCATCTACTTTGGGATTTTTAGTCAAATAAATTGAATTAGTTGCTTGGGGAATTTTTTTGTAACTTTTTTTTAATTTTCTTTTTCTTTTGGATTTATAAAAGTTCTTCTTCCTGATTTCTCATTTATTAAACTAGTTTTTAATTTTAATAAATTCAAAAATTACCTTAGAAGTTGGAATTTTTTCCTTAAGATAAAATAAGAATCAATCAATGAAAAATAAATAATGATTAGTATAACCATCAATTAGTGAATACTTAGAAAACGAAGATTTAAACTATACTTGAATTGTAAATTTTATTTAAAATAAGCTTCAGCCTTTCTTGGGATGAACAGCTGATATCTCTCTGAATTTTCTTTTTTAGATTGTTCTTATCTAAGTCTTGTCTAAAGTCTTGAGTCTGTCTAAACGAACGTAAACAGATAATCACATAACAAGTCTCCGAAGGTTGAACTGCGCAAAACGACAGAGTACGGTATATACATACAATTACAGCAAGTGGATATTTTCTTCAGTGGATATTCAGTCTTGTCAGCGGGATTCAAGTCAGCTTCTTGAAAAAAATCCTTGTGAATTTTATTATTTGAATGTAGTCATTCGCCACGTCGTGCTCAGTAACGATAATGTTTTGCCTACTAACTGACCTTCACGCCATTTTGCTGCGGAGGTAGGAAGGGTGTTGCACCCTTGAAGTGATATTTCACATAAATGGCGCCATATAAATTAGCCAAGAATTATTGTGTCACACACTTTTGTACTTGCTCGCACTATTTGCCTGATTCATATTCATTGATAAAATAGGATAACACTTCGGAGGAGCGGTCAGATCCTCTCCTCACGATTTAGAAGTCACATGTTGAAGAAAAAAATGTTTTATATAATATTTTACTTTGTCAAAATTTGGTATATTTGCAACCTGTTTCAGAGTGAAAGATACTCGTAGAGATACCCTGACGTAACACCATTAATAGGATTCCAAACGTTGCTTGAAATGATGTTATCTGTGTAAAGAAACCAGATCTGAATATTTTTGTTTTTCCCAATATTTTCCTTCCTTTTCTTTTTACTTCCATCACCCTTACAACATTACCCTAACTGGATACCAATATTCCAATTGGACTCTTATACGATATCATTCAAAACAGTTTATTATTCTCTTGTTATTTATTATCGCATCATGTTTTTCTAAGACGTAATCGACTCGGTACTCCTTCTACACAAAATCTTTCCTTCGTCCATCCGGAGCACTTACCCAACTCAACTAAGCGTACCTTTCACAAACTTATTCATTACACCTGCCATCGGCCTTGCTATCTATTGGGATTTTCTCATTTGAATATTAATCGAATATTAATGGTCTTATCTCGCGCCTCAGAGATTTAATTTCATCTCATTCAGTCTATTTAAATCCATCCTCAATATTATTAGAATTGGTTTCTGAATTTCGTTGTGGTGAAATTCTAAAATAAATTTATTTATTTCAATTCAAAAAACTTTTCTAATAAAAGGTAATGAGTATTTTTCCATGAATTACAAAATATAAACAAATTTAAGTTCTTCACCGAATTAGAAATAGTTTTTCTTTAATAGCGGTGAACGGAGACGAAATATCAATTTTAAAATAATCTATACGGATAACGTAAAATGTAATGCTGTGTTTTTTTAAATTTCAATAAGTCTGCATAAAGGCAATTGTTAATAACATTCTTTAATTTATTTATAAACAAACAAACTATGGTCCAATCACAAACAAAAAACTTATCACGAAATGGGGAAAAAGAGCAACAGAGAAAGAACAGCCCATACATAATATTATACTGAAGCAATTACAAAAATAGGACAAAATACACATTAGAAAGAACATTCAAGTCAAAGCTAAAGTAAAGTCAAAGTTTTGGTTGAGTCGTAAAGAATGACAAAAATTATTGAGACTGGTACCAAACATTTCAAAACCATGGCTTTAGTTTAACAAGTCTCGACATTCTGGACAGTGGAGAATGATGTCTATAATTAGTAAAGTGATGATTGAAGAACAGCAATTAAATGTTTGCATAACAGATTATTTGTTACCATATGCAACCAAAATTCGTTTATCAAATGTTTTATAAACGGACATGTAATTCTACAAATTGTTTTTTATAATGCCCATCACCATTTTAAACTTTTTTTTGTTAATACCTACAACTTTCTAAATGACATACAGTTTCTTCAATGACTATCGCCTTTTATTTTAAATATTTGTAAAGTGTATTTTAATGCAAAAACTGCTTATTGACTAATAGGTGCATCCTTAAAAAAATTCTCTTGACAAATAGAGAAACCAATTTTGAAATTATATATCGAACGACCAAAATAATTATGATAATATCCTAGATATACATATTTGTTTAAACTCTCGTTATATTTTCAGAAGCAATAAATACAGAAAGTAACGCTTCGTGGCTTTGATATCTACGTGACTTGTACGGTAGCAGTTCCGCTGAGTTGTTTCGGGCAACATGTTGAAAAGCAAAGATTCCTCTGATAATATCCAACCTCTGATTAAAGAAGACACTAGAAGTATGTTTTAATACTAATATGGACTAAGGATAAAAATTATTTTTTCTCATATTGATACACTAATACAATGATACACTGAAAATTTAAAAAATATTTCGGGGGTAGGATTTATTTTTCTATGAGAAAAAAACGGTTTTTAAGAACTTTGGTGTACAAAAGTTGCAAATTTTAGTTACAGGACAAATACAAAATCATAAATAACGGACCTAGTTACAACTGTATATCTTCTAGGGATATTGCGTCATTTTTCAAAGTCAATCATTAGGGACATAGCTTCACCAGGAGACGAAGAATTCGCGGGAACGACCCAAAGGCATTACCGGCTAAATTGGGTATTTTATCAACGGTCCAAAACTGAGTGAGTTTTATAGGCGTGTCACTATATTATTTTAATTCATGCCCATTATTTTTTATCAAACCCATCTTAGCAGCAATTTTTCAAAATCATCATGATATTAACAACTTCTTTAACGACATGCTATAGGTAAAATAATGATATTGTTTGTATCAGATATTGACCGTAAATGTTAAAGTTCTTCGCCGTTACATATACAACACAGTGGACTGATAAAAACTACAACACTGTCGAATAATAAAAGAAAAATATTTTTCAAAAGTTTTTTCCCTAGTACGTGGTGAAAGGGCGAGGTGGTGGATGTTTAGAGCTGAAATACCGAAAATTATTCCTTCTTTAGCCTGGAAAAATCTCGATCATCTTCCTCTCATATAAATATTGCTGCATTTATTCAGAATAAAACATAAAGCCAGCCGTACACCGCGAAGTCTCATAAGGTTGCTACGGCACTTGTTGCACTTCCTACCAACGTAAACAACGTAGCAAATTCACACGTGAATGTAACAGTTAAGTAATATACTTTCGGTCGAAAAAAAGACAAACGCTTACCATAATGAACAAGTTTCATTATTTTCGTTTTTCAAAAAAAAAACGTTAAAACTTTGGGAAAGCCGGGTACTAAGTAATAATATTAAATTTAATAAAGCAAACAACATTTACAAATAATAAGCACACTTCTTTATGAATATGAGAAATTGAGGAACACTTTTAAAAAAAGAAGGTAACGCATGTAGTTTAGGCTATCGACAATCACCTGAATATTTTTTTTGGAGGACAAACAAAAAAGATTTATTACGCAAAATGTCACCATTATCATTTATGCTTAGACCCTTGGAAAGTTTTGAGAACCTATAAGGTACACGTGCTATCGTACTGAATTCCTGTCGTTTTACAACGATTCTTTGTGTAAAAAGTTAATTCTAAGATAATTTTAATGTTTTATTTGATAACTAAAATATATGTTACAAGCACATTTTGCATTTTGGCGAAAGTTTTTTTTTTTTTTTTTTTTTTAATAAACATATCTAGTTTTTTTTTAAATGAAATCATCAAAGGAACATAACTAGGGATTAAGATAAATTTTTGAAGTGAAAAAAGTAACATGAACCTAGAAAATTGACGAATAACGATTTTCAAAAAAATCTTGATGCTTTCGTGTTCAGTTGGTACTTTTTTTTTATTGAGAGATAAAATGGAACGTTTTTTCTACCCTTACTGCAAATTCAATTTCTTTAAGCGTATTTGGAATAGTTTTTCCAGAGCTAAAATTTTAACGTTTTTAGAGTCATTGTGTACCATATATTGTACATGGGTATAATATATAAGAGTATATATATACTATGGTTGTTTACGCTGATGTTACATTAATGGATGAAAACATCATTTCGTCATACGTCGTCCTGGTACCTATACTGTCATGGTTAATAGACCTAAATTGTTAAAACAATCCTGTTTTAATGGTGTGCTTTGATGATACCCGTAAATCGTCCATGAAATGGTAGTAATAAAAAATATAATAATCAGGTACCTATTTTTTTTTATGGCACCATTCTGATGGAATATCACCATAAAGGTTTTATTCGATGCATCTAACAAAACGTTTTATTGTATTTAAGACCAGGCGCACACTATTTGATTCATTCACATTGCTTCTTCGTCTCTTCTTTCATGCCAAATCCTGACATGACCTGACACCAGTTGATTCACTTGATCATATCCCATATGTTTGTTTTTTCATCTACCCGATCTACGTGTCTAAACTAGTGTCTTCAAATATGCACTTCTTCTGTGTAAAATCAATGGAACTATTTTCAGCTCGGAACGTAATACCTAGTATCCATGAGCTGTAAAACTTTGAAGTTTATTTTATACCGCAAAAATATGTTCCGTGTTTTGAGTCGTTCAACACGGAAAAACCGTGAAACTGAGATGAAGTCGAGTAGTAACTACTAGAAATTCCATACGATCATATTGATAGTATTTTACATAGCGATAATTATTTTACACTTATAGGCACTTCTTGTATCGTTCTTGGGTTATTTTGAAGTATTCGCGCGACACGTGTCTCGCCTAAAACAAATTATAATCTTTTTTTTATGAATTCACCCTTCACCTTCTGGAACGTGCCGTGACTTTCAATTTTCGATATTTTTGTGGGCCAATGTTTTGCTGTGGTTTCTAATTCAAACTTTTTGAGTTGTAGTCCAGAAAATGAAAACATTGATTTTCAAAATTTACAAGCTTTGTTTTGCTCTAGTATTTGTTTTTATTTATTATTTATTTATAAATTAACGGACTAAAGTCCAATTACAAAAAATACATATAAAACACGAAATAGAAAAAAGAGCGACACAGAAGAAATAGCATATACATTAAAATAAATGAAGCGATGACAAAATAAGGCAAAATAAACATAAGAGAAAACATTTAAGCAATGGTCTAGTCAATGTTTTGGTAGAGTCGTAAAGAATGACAGAAATCATTTAGACTACTACCAAAAATTTCAAGACCATGGCTTGAGTTGACAAGTCTTGACATTCTGGACATTGGAGAATTATACCCATAATTAGTATTGTGATGATTCAGGAACAGCAATTCATTGTTTCTGAGTCTACGGCAAGGAATGTTGAACTGGATAAGATGCAACAGAGAAGGTGAGTCAGTAAAACAATTAATGATTTTGTAAATGAAAATTAAATCGAAGTCTTTCCTGCGCTTTTCTAATGAAGACATTTCTAATAATTGTTCAATTTCATCATATGAATAATCGCCTCTTTCTCGTCCTAATCTCCATGCAATACCGCGTAAGAAGTTTGTTATTTATTATTTGTTATTCATTTCCTGAAAGTTCTCTCAAACGTTGCAGATATTTAAAGGCCTAGTTCAGTCGGAATTTAAAGTTGCATACTTTATTCTCATGTACTTTCTTTCACTAATTTGAGACGGAAAGAAAAAAGTTTGTGAAGTACCTGGCTATCTGGCCACCAAACACGGCTAAAGCTATTTCAAGCAACGTTTATATTCTAAATAGTGGTCTTTCCTCAAGGCAATACTTAGAGTATCTACCACTCTGGAACGTGCCGCAAATATACTTTATATTATTTTAAATGAATCAAATGTGTGACACATTCTGGATTCGTAGTCAAGCGTCTTAAGGCTGATTCACACCAACGTCCGGTTCCGCTCAGTGCCGATATTGTTCCGCAAGAGAGCTTATTGATATGGTATGAATATCAATCAAGGAGTATGTGCCAAGACAAAGTTGTGTGGCAGTATATCCTTCTGCCCACCCTTGTGATATTTAACTACTTATTTAGTTAAATAATTATTTTTAAGTGTAAAAATACTTACAACGCCGGGTATATTATATTATATTATATACGCCGGGTATACTTTGTCGGGTATATTAAATATAATTAGAACTTATATCTAAGTCATAACTACTTGCCGTATGGTTCTAGATTTCTTCTCCATTATTCAATCAGACTCTCCAAACCGAGTCTCCATCCAGCTCTTTTGCCCTCGTATTCGCACTTTGGCCACTGGCCGCTCTGGTTACCGCACTTTCTTCGAATCCCACCCAGCTCCACGTCACGGGGCGGGGAATCGCGCACCTGTAATCACCTGCGGTCCCCTACCCACTCGCTTTCGTTCTGAAGCTTACTCACTTGCTCAACCTCCACCGCTCCCATTTACGACTTGAATGTAACTCCTTTCTGTCTCAAAGCTGACTTTATCCACCGCCTAGTAACATGGCGCCTCAGACCACTGCCTGTCTAAAATTCAAGATAATTAGGTTTTTACCGTAATTAGTAATTAAACAAGGAACCAAAATTGTATAAATAAGTCGTTTCTATGTGGCTTAACCACAGTTTGATTTGCCCTAAACGCCGAAACAGCTGTCACAAAAAATAGCAGAGCTAAATAATAAGAATATTAAATTAAATTCAATTGAATTATGAAAAAAAAAATTAAAATGCAGAACAAATCAAACACAAAAACTTTAAATAAATTAATTTTTTTTTTTTTTTAAACTATGTTGCACATAAAAATATGTTTAATGAAATGAAAAAATAACTTTGTAAACGACAACGGTTTTTTTTTGTCATTTTTTCATTTCATTTAATACGTCAAACCACAAAGTAATTGCTTTATACGAAAAAAATATGTAATAAATTTAAAAATGTATTTAAATAAAATATGTTTGGTTGTTCCAATCTGAATCAGTAAAACTCTCGAACCGTGATAAAAAAAAGGTTGAATAGCTTATACTGACTGAATCCTCTATATCGAGGCTACTATTTTCAGCACTTAAAGTCGTTTACATGATGAGCTATAGGGCTTGAAAACATCCAAATTGCTGATTTTTTTTTTTAATTTTAAAAAGCGTTACTCTAGCAAGCTGCCGTGGTCAAGAAAAACTTGTATTTTACAAAGTAAAAAAAACATTTTTAAGTACTTTGGGTTTTATAAATTCACTCAATTAATATATTCCAAATAGCATTTAGACATAAGCTGGAGTTCATTAAACATTTTGAATCCTTTTACAAACGGTATTTGAAATTCCTGACAAATTGGTATTTGGAAACATTAAATCTTAGCAATTTCTCGTTGGAAGGCCATGAAATTTGTAATTAAACATTACATTGATAAATAGTAAGGGCCAGCGGGTGTGACATACTAATTCACGGTATTAGTAATTAAAACTCTACTAACAAACAAATCATTTTAAGAAAATAAACATCAAACAAACTTTTTTTTAAATAAAAAAGACCTTTGCATTTACTAAATAGTAATACTCGTATATCTAAATATTGGAATAGGCTACGAATCCGAAAATTACAGGTTTGAGGTCCAGCGTGGCCAAATAAAAATTATTTGATCAATATGTATATATTAGTATTATGCACGATCAAGTAAATCAAATACTTGAATCGGGTCATGTGAAGAGTCAGAATAACAGAAGAGTATGTATGAGACGATGTATGAATGTAAATGAAGCAAGAAGTGTGTGCCAAGACAGAGTTGTATGGCGGTCCGTCCTCTCTGCCTACTCCTGCGGGGAAACGGCGTGATGGTTAGTTAGTTAGTTTTAGTATTATGTATTATTATTTAAACGAAATAATGTGTTGTATATTTGCGGGACATTTCAGAGTGGTAGATACTCTTAGTATCGCCCTGGTAAAAGACCACCACTCGAATTAAAAACGTTGCAACGCGTTGCTTGAAATGACGAATGCCGTGTTTAGTGTCCAGACTTGAGTATCCAGGTACTTTTAAACGTTTCTCTTCCCCATCTCCTTCCCACTACCTTCAGCTTCATAACACACCCTTATCTGAGGTTCCATAATTCCACTGGCTCCGGATAGTCAGGAGCAGTCGGGACTCTTCTGCGGTATCCAAATATTTTTTTAAATAACGAAATTTGGGTGTATAAATTTAAATAAGTTTTTTTTTATATTTATATCATCAAATAATTTTCTTTGAGCACTCACACAAATATTTTTAAAATATGAAGGCAATATTGACGAAAAAAACTACCCAAGATAGGGCGGAAGTCTATATATAGTCTATTACCTCTGCAAATGGCATGATAGTTACTTGTAATTTCCATTTTTAATACTTATTTTTCAGTTTATAAGCCGATTGCTCAAGTATAAAAATAACTTTTTTTATTGGAAGAAAAGGATTTCTACGAAAAAAAATTACACCTACGTATATCACAACTTACTTCGATGAGAGACCTTTAAATAATACGTTCCATTGGTTTTTGATTGAATTAACCAAAGCTGGTGTTATTTTCGTCAACTTAGTTTTTTTTCACAAGTTACAAAATTCTGACGAATCACCAAAGTCTGAGGGAAGGTTACGGCCGCACGCAACTTTCATTTCAGGCAAGATACAAACATAAGTATGTTAGTTTATTAGAAGCGATCTCTTCAGAATAATAATTTCTAATTAAATTAGTTTGTTTATCGTCTGAAGCAGTGCCCCGCAACCAGTGTCCCGCTGGACAATATTGGGTAAAGCGAGCCAAAAATGTGAAAAATCTAAATAATTTGCCTAAGCCTATGATAATGCTGGTTTCTCTCTATGCACAACGTTGAGTTAACTAAAAGGTTGAATCGCCATAATCTGTAAAATTATGGCAAGAGTAATAAAAAGTAATAAAACAAAAACTTTTTAACAACATTTTTTTCTTCTATTCCAATATTCTTAAACACTTGTTTATTTTAATCTTAATAATAATTAGAAAATAATAATGATAATTTCATCACGTCATAAGCACTTAAAATACGTTTTTTGTATCCCGAACGTGAAAACTTACTTTGAGTAAAAACTTGGTCACATAAAAAATTACCTTTATTGTTTTCCTACCCAAGGCACAGTTTTCAAATCACTCTGTTTTACAGATATATCTTTATAACGAATCATTTGAGTAAGTTTTAACTGTAATATAGCGCTTATTATACTCATAATGCGATCGAATTCAATGTATTTTTTTATGAACCGTGCACTTTTTTACATCGTATATGTACGAGTATATTTTAACTACTGGAAAGAGCTTGGTGTGTCGTGGATGAGAAAAGGTTGCGAATGACCGTGTCAAAGACGGCACGCTGTTAAGTTTGTTAGATATTCAAGCCTTCTGCTTTGGCTGGCCTAATTTCTTTCAGTTCATTATTTTGAATACGGAAATGGACGTCCTGAATAAACCAAAACTTTTCTGAAATTCAAACTGGGCTAATTATTATTGGAGCGCAAGGTTATAAAGAAAATTCCAAGACTTTATTTGAAAACGGTGCTTTTGATACCTTCGTGAATTTACAATAAATCCTTCGACTGAAGTGTTTTTCTTATTACGAGTAAGATTTTTTTGATCTGAAATCAGAATTGTAAGTAATATTTTGGCTTCACGTGAACATACGTGGGTTTATTTTATTAATTTAAGTTCCTTCAAGAATATCCGATATTATTGTTTACCTTCCAACGATGACAGCCGGAATCGACGACAAATCGGAGGAATAAATTGCAAAAATAATATCAATAATCTTCAAAAAGCATGAGATTAAAAAATTCGGTTTCTAATAAGGTCCCAATGGCTGAATTGGTTGAAGCGTTACTCTCGGATAGAGTAGAGGATCCGAGTTCAAGTGTTGGTCTTTTTATTGTATGGCTTTTTCCGTTTCACATTTGTGTTGTTGATCATTGATATTATTTAAATATTTAAAAAAATATATGAAATGATTTATTCAAGTATGTATTAAATCAGATATTTATTAGTTTATAATATATATATATATATATATATATATATTTATGATGTTATTAACGAATGAACGGTGTTCTACCATATTTGCATCACGCTAAAGGGAATCTGTTTGAATTATATTACAAACGAAAAAACAGTTTCAAAATGCTATCAAATAGCATTATAAAAAAATACATTGTGACAGCCCATCGGGCTTTGATAAATAAATAAATTAAATTAAATTAAAATAGGTATTACTTTTTAAAAATAAATTAAAATAAAAACAAAAATGCACTTATCATACCCTAACGGGTATTAATGTAGGTTTTGAATAATAGTGTTTTTAATGTTATTAAAATTAAATGTGTAATATTGAGTATTATACCAAAAAGCAGGTAGTCTTCAATTATATTTTTTAATTGAACTAAATACTCGAAATATGTGGTAGTATATCATATCTGTATCACCCTGAAAATAATCTATAATTATGTTTCATAATTATTTCAACACAACAAAATAAATATGGTCATAAACTTGCCGTCATGACATTGGTTTACTTCGTGTTAATGTAGTCCAATTCGGATAAGGTGAACTGAATTCCAGAACTTTCATTGTATTAGTTAGCGGATGATGGGAGACTCACAATCCAGCATTCAAATCCCATCTATCGATTTTACATTTCAACCCAATTTATGTGTACCTTAGTTGGGATATAGTGGCGCTCGCTGGGTGGCTATAGATATAACAAAGCACTGAGAAGTGCTAAGGTAACTTTATCGTTTATCATGGTTGGAAATCGTAAAAATATTAAATATAATTCTTTAGATTTTTGTTTATAGAACCTGTTGACCAACTGTTATTGTTACAGAATAACGGGACTTGATTGTAATATAACATATGTAACTTTTGAAATAAGATCAAATAATAGTAAATATTTCTTTGCGTAGAATATAGAGCAACAAACGTCGATTCTAAATATACATATTGCTTGTATTTGGTTATTTGTATAGTTTCAGTCGATTTTGAGAAATGATTTAAAAACCAACATATTAAAAAGACCCTGACGCTATCCTGTACCGATCGTGACGCCATTGCGGAGTAATGTGGAGAGATTAACAACTATGGTGACTATTATATTGAAAACTTTGGGTGAAATTGATCATACTTGAACAAATAGTCAATTTCAATAACTTGTATGAGGCCTAGGAGTCAGTTTCATTTCTAAAATCCGTTCCTTCATCGGATTGTCTGCTCTGTGATGTTCATATATCTGTTTTATATATTATCACTTAAGGAAATAATTTTCTCCTCTCTGGGTCCCGTCATCTTTGGAAAACCTGTGTGGAGGGCTTTTTAAAAAAAAGGAGTGAACCTGGGTCTTAAAGAGGCCCGTTTTGCAATAGGGAGGCTAAACACAGAGGCTGTCAAATCGTTTCACAACCAACCTGTTGAACAAAAAAACCAAAGCGTTCTCATGTGACGAATGCCAGCCTTGTACAAATGTTGAGCGCGTGTTTTTCCGCTGACCACCGGTGCTGAATGAATCAACTACGAAAATTTCTCGGAGAATTTTCCATTTAAATAACGTTAGAATAAGGATAGCATTGCCACCTGGCGCCTGTGCTTCAACGACTTCAATGCGTTTATTAAGATTGAGAAATCATATCAAGCCATCACACGTGCTTAGTGATTCCGAGAAGCCATAGTATTATATCCTGACACGAAAAACAACCTTAAACGTAGAATATATTAATATTTGTACTGGTTTGTTTAGTATTTTCAGTTCCAATAGAGCTTGGTTGAGTTTCCTGTGGTTGATTTTGTCTTACGCTGCCTTAAATTAAATGAACAGATGGTGAGTGTTAATATCGAATTCACGGCACGTTCCTTCCTTGTTTATCAATTAAGAACACAACAATTTTCCGACTATCACGTTGTTTAGGATTTAAAAAATGTATCATCATAGTTTTATGATGGTTAAAAATAAAAAAAAATTAACATACACGTATCCAGGGAAAATCAAAAATAATAACTTAATAAAGTTTTTTTTTTTTTTTTAAACTTTTTTAGAAATTCTATGATTTTAAGATACTTTTCAGGTCAACTCTAATTGCGGGACTAGCATTCACAATTACTATTAACTTTTAATTATTTTCTTTGAGAGTACGTTCGTACAAGTGTGAACTTTTTCGCACGAGTGATTTGAAAATAATATTTTCAAATCCTTACCTACCTAATAAAGTGCGAGTATATACATATAATGTATTATAGCAGACAATATTCTATATTCGAAATGGGTGGATTAAAACAACCTATATTTTTTCTTAGTCAGTCAAATTATATCCCCTCGTAACCCATAATTTTTTCATGGGTTACGAGTTACAACTAGTTGAATTAATTAGTAAATGCCGAGGGTTGCTTCAGCTTAATTTATTACTAATAACAGCTTAAAATGCCATAGAAGATAAAGGGAAGCACTTCAAAGCCTTTTTTTAATAACTGGAAATTACCACCAAATAACACTTAGTACCATTCGAAGCTAATGTACTGCCAAAATTTTCAATATAACTCACTAATAGAGAAAATATCCCAATTGTTCTTAAATCAGTTCCCTGAAAAGAGATTCATCTGATACAGGTAATTTTTTTTCAAATAACCTTTTTATTAAATGTTTATTGTAATCCCAATTTGTGTTTCTATTGTGAGTTGCCACACTGTTTATTTAGTCAGCTGAAAAGCGAGAATCATAGTGGTAACAATGTGGGTTGGCAAAGATAAATTCGCAAAATTAATTTTCAAATTCCGTAGATTGCTTTCGATCTTTCGAGTTCTGGTAAATTGAAAACCAAGTTTCTATTGATTCTACTATCTATAATCTAGATTCTAAGGCTAGAACCCGATTCCCCATTATGTGTGATTTAAATTTTAATCATTAGTTGAGAGTAGTTAGGAGTTGGCTAGATTCCTGGACCATTAATTGTCTCGAGGATTGTCTGAGTGGATGAGTTTTGTTGAGAGAATTATTATCATTCTTGGCCGCTATCAAATCAGACAACTGTGAAAGTGTTTTTTTGGTAAAAATAAGTTTAATTTTTAACTATTGTGTGATTGTTTCCTATCAAAATAGAGTAATGCTGAAAAATCAACTAACAAGGACTTTACAATAATAATGAATTGTCAATTTCTGGCTCTTTGTGTGTGCGAAATTTAATGACGATAGTGAATTTTGTTGATTTTGATGGCGTCGGGTAAAATTTTATTATAGGCTTCTTGAACCTTTATTTTAAGTGAGTTGAGTAATTTTTTTTAATAATTTCAAAGCCTTTTTACCCGAAATTTGAGAAAATAAATTAATAAACATTACGTATGATTTTTCAGCAGCTTTATTAACACATATACACCTAGCCCATTATTGTCACTTCCGGTTATTTTGATAAATTATTATTCAACAACAAGACTTAAGAGGTAAATTGTCAGCTATTTATAATATTATGACTTCCATAATTGAACAAAAAAGACGACAATTTTCTGATACGAGCTGTAGTCAGATTCATTTTAGTTACAAGTTGTGAGTAAATAAAATTTTATTTTTTATTATTAATTAAATTGCTTTTTAGTGAAAACTGACGGACATACCAAATTTAGCAAACGAATTCACACTGTATATGTGTTTGCTAAATTTGGCATTTCTGTCAGTTTTATATACATATAATATTATAAATATCACTTTATTATTATAGTATTTTTAGGGCACTTCTATTTTTAAAATAATAATAGTGAAAGAAACAACTATTGTAATAACTGACATAATAACAATAACTTTCCAGATTGCCCTACTGTTTGTCGGTTCTCAGTCTCATCTTACCCAGGATCCACTCGACCGAATTATTTTGCTTAGAATGTGGTTTTGAATATACCATGGTAAATATATGGTATAATTTCACTAGAATCACGTCTTGTTTACCATTTTCATTGGTATGCAAAACGGTGATTTTTTTATTTGATTTTATAAAAATGCTCAAATTACACGTTCCTCATAAAAATTAAATTGGCTATATGACCACTTCACAAGCTGGTGTGCTATCATGGAATGGCCGACCAGCGCCCACCGCAAGCAAAGCTTAGTAACATTACTAACGATTAATTTATGTTTTCCTTTTTTTCATATTTATTTTAATAAAAATATTATGAACTCAATACTGTACGTATTTTAACAATCTGTAAAAATGTTTTTGTGAAAAGTTCAAAGATATTCCATTGCACCAAAAACATGAACAATAAATTATCCACTCCTGGAATTACAGTAAAGTTACTGATTACTTTTAAAACTCTGAAAAAAAGATTTATTTTTAAATAAAATTAAAAACTTTTATGCTGCCTACCAGTTTTTT
The DNA here is from genome assembly GCA_022651775.1 of Drusus annulatus. Lineage (NCBI taxonomy): Eukaryota > Metazoa > Arthropoda > Insecta > Trichoptera > Limnephilidae > Drusus > Drusus annulatus. The sequence continues at coordinate 587,605 of JAGWCC010000562.1, forward strand.
TCACTAAACAAATTGCCAACTAAAATAAATATTTATCACTACACTTTAATCTCTTACATATTATAAAATGCAATAAAAAACATATCAAAAACACAGTGAATAAAACAAAATTATTTTTTATGGGTTAGTAGCCAAGTTGACAAATTAATTGTGTTCCCACCCAGGCGTCGTGGGTTTAATTCTTCTGCTATCTAAGTCTTCCATCATTACACAAGAAACATTTTCCATTTATATGATGGCAGTAGGAGTTTTTGTTTTTAAATATTATCAGGTTATTCGTAATTCAGAAATGTTTGTCTCTCTTTAAAACAAAAACAATCAATTTTAATTTTAATAAATACTAAACAATTTCATAATATTTGTTTTATAAATTTGAAGTTAATTTTCAATAAAATTATTTATTTGATCATTTGTCGAATTCTGTACTTATCATCTTTTTTGTTTGATTAAAATACTAGACGTATTTTCCAACAAAACCACGAGGTTATTACGGTTCACGGTGCCTTTAAATTTAAGGAATATTGTATTTTTTTTAAATGTACATTATTTTTTCACCAGCCTTTTGAAGTATAAAGGGTCGTCACCTGGTGATGGGATTTGGGTATTGGTTTTCGTATACCCTTTCAGAGTGTGCACGTAATTATGTTTCGAATTCCAAGAATTTCCACAGCAAAGGCTTTTTGGTTTTCCCCGATAATAGAATAATCTGCCTACTTACTAACCTGTATTAGAAAGGCATACAATCAAAGCCTCGCTCTGTGTCCGTGTATTTTTTTGCATACATTAAATATGTTTCATTTTGTTCATTTTTGGCAACACTTTTTTGATTCAGTCTCAAAGGTGTTTTTTTGTTCAGATCTGTTATATTAAACAAAAAACTTAAAAACATAAGTGCAATATTACACATGTAAATGAGAATCAAGCCTCTTTTTAGGTATTTAATGACGGAACTTTCTTGAAAAATATTATTTTATCTCCACCTCCAGCGGGATTATGTAATTTTCATAAAGAGTAACTTACAAAACAATCAACCAATATAGTGTACCTAGTTTCAAAAAATATTTTATTCTCCCATGCAGCTGATGCATTATTATACCACTCCCAAGAAATATTCCACAAACTTTTTTTTTTTTGCCTTTTATTTAAGTTTTATTTATCCAACTCAGATAAAATCTACTCCCATAAAGTGAAAATAATATCGTTGGTTAGCGAAAGAATATTTGTGAAGGTGTTTACTAAAAGTTTTCCGGAAACTGAAAGATTTCTGCTCAATGGCGGCACTTTCTAAAACTAGTAAAGGCTGTTTACCATAATTTTATAATGAAACTTATTTTGTAAAACGACTTCAGAATAAAATGAAATGTTTTTTGTGTTGTTGAAAGTATAAGCTATGTGATTTATTCTATTTAAAAAACACAATTAAGTATTTCTCTTTTTTCTTTTCAAATTCTAATTTGATTCAACACTTTTGTAAATAAAATATGAATAGGTCATACAATAGGGTTGACCGAAACAAACTAACTTAGAATTGTGTGTATCGGTGCATATGTATACACTTTCAAAAGAGAATTTCGTGCGAAACATCACCGAGAAGCAGCCTTTTGTCTGGCGTACGCCTACTTATTGTTTTTAACAAAAAAGGGGATTAAGGGTAAACGCTGTTTGAATTTGAATATTCGAAAAAGTTGTGTTAGTTATTCGTAAAATTTTACTGTGCGTTCTTTTTATTTTACTAAGAATTAAGTTTTTTCCAATTTCACGGGATTTTTAAAAAAGTCAAATAAAAAGTTTTTAAAAAATTGTACCATGGAATGCATCTGTGTAAGTACTGAGCTCAGGTCAACTCTGGGTGCGATACCTAAAATAAGTGTCAAAACGAAAACACAACACCTTTAAAAGACCAACAAAATCTTAAATTTATTATTTGGCTTTAATCCAAATTGTCTAATTCAGTGTTTGGTTCCATTGAGGGGTATAAGAGCAAAGGCAGCAATCTTTGACTATTGTGTTTTTGACCAAAGGGCAAAAAATATTCAATGGGATTTCGTCAGATGCTGAAAAAAAGAAATCATTTATTATACTTTTTTGATATTTGAGATTATTCGCATCCACAAATTTTTTTTAAATGCAAGTACATAAAAAAATTAATTGCTTTCAAATCGAGAAATAGCTGTTTTTCTTCATACAACATTGGAGATTGCTGTGCTTGCTACAAAACTTCACAAAAAATGCCGTCTTTGGTTTGCGTTGAGTAGCTCCAAATAATACCTACCAGTTGAAATGGAGACTGCTGGGCTTGCTTTTTAAATAACAGGGAGATTTTTGTCTTAGCTTTTAAAACACAATTTTAAACGTGGGTTTTAATGGGAGAAAGCTGAGTTTGCAACTAACTATTGAATTTATTAGGTAACAATTTGAAATTTTATGGAACATTGAAGTTTGCTGTTTTTGATTTTATATCCGTCAATTATCTTATTTATATGGCTTACCGTAATAATGGCATGAATAGTGCTGAAACTAGTTGGCATATTTTTTATTTATTTTACAAAATGGCATTTATTTTACTACTCCAACTATGTGTTTTTTTTTTATTTTGTTTACGTGCTATTCTTTAAGCAATTTAAATTTTTAAATTTTAAAATTAGTTTTACCATAGTTGATTTATTTTAATAATTTGATTTTCATTTATATTTTAACGTTTTTTTTTCGTGAACCAACTATCAACGGTTTTTTTTTTTAATTAAAAGATTGTCCAAAACACTCTTGATTTCCTAACACATATGCATTTTTTAACATCACTTAGACAACAAACATGATTCAAAAAGTTGTTCAACCCTTTCGTTTATCCCTGTTAAACTTACATTCAAAATCAATCAAAGGTTTCAGCAAGTCAACAATAGTCAACAAGTCAAACAAGTAAAGCAAATCCCGCAACTGATGAATGAGGTCCTCGAGTATTTCTTTGAACAGTGAAGTGATTTACAAACCGACCCACTTTACTAACAAATTGGAGAGTTTCCTTATGTCATGAGAGATATTTTATCGAAGTTTTCAGTTTGTAACCCTTACGTTTTTAACTCTTTGACAAAATGTATTGTAGTACTTACTGCCCTATATCACGCATTAATTCATTAATGAGAAACGCAGACAAAATCTGGGCGGTGTGCAGCCCGCTAAAAAACAACTGACGATGACTTGCCAAGAGGGAATCGACTGCCGTCAGACTCGCAAAGGTGAGGGAGGAGAATTAACGGGTTCGATTCAAGGAATCGAAATTTTGAAATTTCCCGAAGAAAGTCTAAATCGGAAGCTGAAGAAAAAATAAAAGTGCGTTATTTCTGAAATACGGACAGCTAAAGTATAGCAACTACATCAAGTTGTTCAAACTGACCGGCAAGACCACAAGGAATAGCAAGACGACCGGGATTATTATCCGCCATATGCAGCATGCCATCCTACAATGCCAGTCGTTGAGGTTAGGTTACATTTGACGCCCAAAATTGCAATTGGCATTACATTTGGCGTAACAGTATTAAAGAGTGTCAAAACAACGGGAATATATATAGAAGTGAATATTTATTCAAGAAATCAGTATTTTCTAGTTAATTCTTATATACGAGTTCACTCATGTAATTCTTCACTTGAAGAAAGAATCACGTATCACGTGTTTTACTAAGGGTGGAAACGTCATTTTTTATCATGTTGATAACTGATAAATTCTGAAATTTACATGCGTTATGCGCATATTATCTTATTCGTAGTTACATTTAATTCTTTTCTGTTATATTATTTTGTCAATATATAAATACGTACCAACAATAAATTTTATAGTAAATATATATTTAATAAAGCTAAAGATGATGCGCATTTTTTTAATGCTTTGATCTATGCTATATAGGTATTAATAATCTTAAGGTTCTAAGGGTTGGAATCTTATTTTAATGAAGACCTTGATCTTTGTGGGTGTCTTAAGAAAAGTATTTTCAATGATTTGAAAATCAAAGTATAAACGTATTTTGATCATTGGACAACCATTGTAAAATCAGTGTTTATGACGTTATTATTTTTTTGTGGAAATGGCGGTTGTTTTATTTTCCTCAGACAATAAACATTTCACAAACAAGTGTAGATTATTTAAATTATAAGGTTTCTGAATAAGTGAGGATAAGACCACTCTTTCTCTAGTGGCCTTATTTTATGCTGTACCCTTTTCAATTAAAAAAAAACTTGAACATTGTGATGAAATTGCTCTTATTTGTTAGCATGTGCGTTGGATTTCAATTAGAACAATATACACTTCACGCTCCATCACCATCAATCACAACCCTTAGACGACTGCTACAAGACTCACACATTCATGAGATAAACAGTCGTAACTAGAACCTGGACTTCCCCTGGCAATGTCAGGGCCGGACTCAACAATAATAATAATAATAAAGTTTTATTCCAGAAGGTATGCAGGAGTAGTGCAATGCAATACCTTCCATAATTGATAAAAATACATAGTAATAATAATAATAACATAAAAGTTGTAATGCACACAATAATAATAATGAAGAAAAATAAACATAAATTCATGAGAAAAATAAATTTGAAATTCAAATATTAATGGAGGATATAAGGTCTCAGAAAATAATTTTAATTTTATATTTACATAAAAAAGACACACAATACACTTATTTTAGATTAGTTTGTTATTTGCAATGAAAATAGTCGTTCAACATCGACTTTTTTCAAATTCATTTTTCTATTTAAAAAAAAAAAACTAATCATAACAGCATATTTAACTCATTTTTTACCAAAGTGTCGCTTAATCCCTTTTGCTTTTCCAACGACGATACGTTCCGAAAAAAATGTTCTGGGAAATAGCCTTGAAGATAAAGAAGGTCACGGGCGTACTTATTCAGTAGGTTTTCAGATTTTTATAGTTATTACAATTTCTCAATTTTTATAGATATCTATTCATGAAGATGAAGAACTTCTAAATTGGTTACCCCATCTATCCATCGTATTTCTATGATGCGCCTTTAATATACGCATTTCAAAGAATTCCGTATTACTGTATTTCCAAAAAAAAAATTCATAGATAAGTTAGAACATGGTGTTTGTACAACACGGTCGTGAAGTAATGATTAGAAACTTTTTTTGTCAATTTCAATTTCTGATATAATGGATATTGAACATAAAATAGAATACTTTATCTACGAGTTTGATCATATTTCAACAATAAACATACTTTTATATTATAATAGGCCAGTTGGGGGCCATTACCCAGCTACAAATTATTTTTATCCGTAAATCTTTACTTAAATGCATGACAACAATATTTTTTTTTATGCGTATACTATTATTTTTGTTGTTAAATATTACTGAATATTACAAGGATCATTACCTTCTCTAATAGATCTAATTCTCCCACAAAAGCTCGGTTATGAACTAAATAACGAAATTACATTTTGATAAATTATAACATAATAGAAAATTAATAATATACATTCAGTTTCATTTGAACGAGTTGTACCGCATAATTATCACATTTAATTTAATTATTTTTTTAAATACAGAACTTAACAATCTAAGCAAATATGAATTCACATAATTTCATCGTTTTTTTTCACTGTAAAGTGGTATGAAGATTACTTCCAATAAAAAGTCAGACGTCCAGCTGGCCGCCCCAAGAAAATTTGGAAGAAACAACTCAAGTGATGTCGTGGCTCTTTCGCAGCTGCCTGACGTGTTTTAGTCTTTCTTGTTATTTTTCGCCAAATAAATAGGATATTTTACAAATTACTTCTTTAAAATTCCACTTAAATTACCGTTGTTGTGTACAGGTTAAGTGAATAAACTCTAAATAATTTTAAAGTGACTAGTTTCGACGTAATTTCGATTTTTAAGAAAATATTTTAATCTTTAAATATCAGTGTTTTAAATGCAGTGCCATAGCCCAGAATGGTCACTTGCTTTGACCCTTGTCCAGATGTGTCCCTTCGACCGCTGGCCTGGGAACCGGCAGGGGGAGCGGGGGAGTGCCGATTTTGACCGACTGTTCCAGAACGCGTGCGAACCAGGCATCCAACAAATCGCCCAAGTGACACCCTTACGACAGCCAGATGACATTTGCCCACGTTGGTCTAAATCTGTTGGGGCGGCCGCATTCCATCTTACATAAACATTACAATTTAACAAGATCTGTACAGCGCCCTTGAGGTGATTTTTCACAAAAACGGCGCTATAAAAATCATCATCCAAATATTATTATTATTATTATTAAGAGGCTGTGCGAGGAGAGGTTTTACCCAGTGTGGATGGAAGTTGCCGTAGCGCAGCACAGGGAGTAGGGAGGCCTGAAATTGTCATTTCGGGGCGATGGGTCCTCGACCCGAATAAGACAAGAAGAGGAAGGTGAGATGAAATGATTTTCCTTTATTCCGCATTATAAAATAAAGACATCACCAAGCATCGACACGGAAAACAGAGGCATTCAATTGAGAAATGTGAATTACAAACTCACGATATTGTACATGTTTTAAGTAGAAGATAAAACAAATAACTTTGCTTTATCATCATGAACGATAAATACAAGATTAACCCACCTGGGAAATGTTGAAAGAAGATGTAGTAGAACCAGTAGAAGTATACTGTTTTTATTTTTTTATGAATACCGCACAAGAGTCCCAACTTCTCCCAACCGTCTAGAGCCAGTAAGACTATGGCATCCTCAATCAAGACATGTTTTGACGTTGTAGATAGTAGAAACGGAAAGGAGATGGAGAAGAGTAGGTTTAGGACGTACCTGGCTATCAGATCTGGTCACTAAACACCGCTAAAGTAATTTCAAGCAACGTTTCAATTCTGAGTGGTGGTCTTTGACCAGGGCGATACTTATAATATTTACCACTCTGGAACGTGCCGCAAAAATACTATATATTATTTTATTTGAACTAAATACACATATTATTTAAATAAAATATATTTGCGCACGCCGGGTTTGAACCCGTGACCTCTGGATTCGTAGTTGAGCGTCTTACCTCTAGACCATACAGGTCGTACATCTCGTGACTTCAAATTTACGTGACTGGTTTGAGGGCAGCTCTAGTCTGCTGACAGCCACTTTTAGTAGGAGGGAGCACCAGAAGAGAAAGACTAAAGATTATTTTTCAAAAATTAAGCCACGGTACGAGTAGAACCACTACTAATACATATTTCAATTCATAATACACTATTACATAATACACAACGCACATTTAATATTAAACGTAATAATTACAGAATTAAGTAAGTGTAATAATTTATTTATTAAGTATTATAGTTTGAAACGTTTCAAATACCAAGCGGTCAGTTTTCAAAATACACCAATAACTACGAAACAAACTTAAAATAATATTTATTATACCTCTCGTGTAGCCAATACTCAGAGAATAGTAATAATTCAATGGCGCTGTTATGAATAAAGTTTCAGAGTAGGATGGATATTTTAGAAACACATTTTCACCAAAAACGTAAATTTAATTACTTGGGGAAATATAAACTACCATAGTTATTATTTAAATAAACAGAGAACGTGTCAAAATGTTAGCAGCGTTTAATTAAATATTCAACGAAAATCATTTCAATTTGAACGTAATGGGCTTTTTATAAAATTATTTCGCAAAATGATGTATTTCATTATTATTGTTTTTTGCATATCTTTTTAATATTTTTTTCTTTCACTTTCATACAATGGAAATTTGTACTCGCTAAGATACTTACTAGTTCTAGAATGTGAATCTAATAATTATTTTCCTACTGTAGAACATTCTACCTTACCTGTTTAGTAATAATTAATTCAATAATGGTGTTAAATTGTTGATGAAAAGTTACAAAAACACATTTACGTCAATTTTACAACTCTACAAGTCAAATCAAATATTAGTGAATCCGGTGTTACTTACGAAAATTGTGGGCATTAACATTTCTCGATTTGGTTTGAAAGGAGCTCACGTTCTTTCACACATAGAACGAAAGTTTTCTAATTAAATACCAGTCGGTATCTAATATAAGTCAAAAGGCATTCAGTATTAAAATACAAAAAAACCTGTATAAACAATAATGAGCCCACATGAATTGCTTAGTCATGTATGTCACACTAAAAACCCCCATTTGGTAAATTCTGGCGACCTAAAATTTACACAGAGTTTTTGTCTGTAATTTCTAGATGGACGCAATTATATTCACCTCGCGGTGTCATTTTCGTAGTGAGCTGTGTAGCTTTGAAATGTTTATTAGCCGTCAAAAGTATGATCGAATGCCATATTTTTTTTTGCCATTTATCTAGTTGAAGTATTAAAAAATAAAATTAAAGATTTTGGAAAAACGTGGAGTGTTGAAACTAACCATTTTTGCCTATTCCAGGGCGTGAGTAGAAAAGCAAGTATTATAATGATATCGTGAATCTAGAATTATTACACATTAGCAATATATTTATTCGTTATAATAGTGGATTCTATTGAGTTTTAGTGTTTTCCGTAATATTAGCAATAGGTGTGATCTGAGATTCGTATATAAATCCAAAACGATGTAAGAGAAACTATGTTCTTGTTTAAATTCGTAGAAAAACACGTTGAAATGAGGAAAATCGTGACAGTAAATCCATCTTTGATGAGTTTTATCCAAAACCAGGTACTACTTTAAAAATGCCTATTTTTCACGGAAAAAACAATACTGCGATGTATGATAAAGTACGATTTTGTCTTTAACAATATTGTATTGTTACAAAATTGCATTACTTGTTATACAACCCCAAAATCATAATCAAACACAACAAGCAGCCACAAAATATTTCACCAATCTGGCTAGAAGGAAACAAACTACTTGTGGCCTCACAGGTTAAATACTGAGTGAAAACAAAAGTGCGCCTTACCCAAGGAGCATTCTGTTGGTCGCATCGCGATTATTACAATACCTAGGACATATCCTTACAGAAGATATGGAAAATATGGAATATGCGAAGATATATAATAACGTTATCAAAGCGGTTCTACCACTGTAACGTACTGACGATATCAGGAAACTGCTTTTCAAGACGAACTGCACTGCCCTATTTACATCTGAGCTGTGGCCACAATATTGAACAGTGACAAGTTGAGGGTTTTACATCCTTTTAGACAGCTGTGCAACTTTTAAATATCCAACAGTTCCAAGAAGGAAGGGTTTTTCCCAGTCTTGCCTTTCGGCACCGCCAACTTCTGGGGTGCACACTTCTACCACCGTTATTGTCGCGGCTGCATCTGAGTGGATCAGCTCTCCTCTCAACGAGCGATGGATGCAGATGATGCGGAGACTATCTTGAAGCACGCTCCACTTTAGTTACTTTTTTATTAATTTGTATAAATATGTTTTTAATTTTATATATTTTTTTTTATTTTAACTCTAAACTCATCAAATTTATCATTGTTTTTTAATCACCCTCTCAGTTGACGTTTAGTCTCATTCAAATCATATTATCTGTCTTTTTCTCTTTGTTCGCTTTGTTATAATTTAAATGTTATTCTATTGTTTTATCATTTTTTTGCTATGTTATTTTATATTTTGTTCTCCCTCTGTATGTATATATAACCGCATACTTTGTATTTTTTCTTTACTTTAATTGTGTACCCTGATGATGTTTAGGCTAAGCGAAACCAGTCGGTCGTAAAAACTCGTTGTACAAATCTTAATTTCTAGTTGATATTAATTCCTAGTTTATATAAATATACAGCAACATACTTACCTGGCAGGTCATTTCTGGCAGGACACAATCACTATATTATAATAACTTAGAATTTTTGCTGTTTTACATATATATATTTATTATTATTTTTAAATATGGTCTTTACAAAGTTGTTTTTTCATTTATTTTATATATTTTTATTCATATTTTATGGTAATTCTTTTTTGTATTGTTAATAATAATTATTTTTATCTTTTTACATTATTTTAGCTCATAACGAGAAATTAATCAAAACAAAATAACATAAAACATGATAGAACCTTCACGGTAACCCATATGTTTGATGACTAAACTTTTTGCTTTGTTGTTAAAGTTTGATATTAGATTACGGCCGAGAAAAGGTTTCTCTGTCGGTCAGTACACAAAACCTCAGGATAATTAAATGTCTGGCTATGAAAACCGTATTTAACTTACAGTGGGCAATAATTGGTTTTCTCAGAAAAGGTGACGACCATTTAGGTTTACTTAACAAAGTATTCTCCAATTTTCTCCGAAAAGTTTTTGAAGTGTTCGCTTTTTTGCTGACAATTAAAAGAAGAATCCTCACTTCTCTCTGGAATATTGAACTGTGTCACGGCTTTACTTACGGTTTTTTTTTATTGAGGAAACCTTGCGCCTTATTTATCACCCTAAAAGAAGCTATTCTGGAATATTGAATCCTTTTTCAGTGACACTAAACGTTCTCTGCTACAAAGCGCATGTTTCTGGATTTTAAAATACGATAGTAGGAAGCTTTCTTTGAAACCTGACAACGGTAGAGATTTTTATGTGCTTTTTTACAGTTCAAGTCTCAGTCGCAATATAAGTTGTTTTTTTCTGTCTTGAAGAATGTAAATATCTAGAAGACTGTATCATATTTTGTTGAAAATTTTTGATATTGTTTCAACAATTAAATTACGGTCTTATACCGTCTAGAATTTTTTTTTATAAAATGCCTCCCTTCCGATTCCAAATATAATGTAATTCAGTTTTCTGCTCTTATGCTTCGTGGTTATAAATTGTCTCAGTTATTCATAATATCATCGGGATGTGGTAGTGTTACATAAAAATCCAATAAAAAGTGTTGTTGTTTCTCAAGCTGAAATAATTTTCTCTGAAATTCTTGGCACAGGATATTAAACTTAAATATATTTTCGGAATGCCTGACAATGCTCCCTTGGTAGGAGACCAGGGAGTAGAACTGGAAACAGTCTAGATCTTCCTCGGACCAAAGGGTACCTATTTAAATATTTTTTCTCTGTGTTCATATAAAAAATAAAATATATATGTACCCTACTTTGAAAAACCGCAAACGGTGTCTTCTAAAATCATGAAATTCTTGCTATTGTTTTTCTGTCTAATTTTTAGGTAAAAGCAACTATTTTCGACTCGCAGTGCCATTTTTGTGGTGAGCTGTGGTGTTTAAAATATCAATTTTAATATAGAGAGTTGTTTTTTTTATTGTTGATTCGGAGAAAAAGTGTGTTGGTACTCGGACGAAACTGGATAAAATACGTTTTTTCTTTGCCGGAAAATTATGTATTAATAATATTAAGTGGCATAATGTGTATTTTTAATACTCGGGTTTGAAAAGGTTTGAATTTAAAACAGTAAAGGTACTTTTCATACTAACGTTTTCCGTTGTAACAACAATGTAAAAAGGTATTTCATTAGTTTCTACGAATAACTTAAATATACAGCCTCAAGGGCTGAAGCCGCTAACCGATATAGTGAACAGAAACTGAAAAAATACGATTATTGTGTTTCAGGTTAAAAAAATATATATACCACGCCACACACGAGTCCCGTCGCCCGAAGCCACTGGGACTAGATTATCTTTTCGTGGAATTTTTGTAAGGTGGAAGAAAGGAGGAGGGGATACAGATCGACTTAGAGTTAGAAAGCCAAAAATAATTTTCAGCAATATTTCGATTTTGAATAATGGTTTTTCCCCAGAATGACACCCAACTAACTAACCGTCACGCAATGTATCGGAGAAGTAGGCAGATAGAGGTAAATGACAAAGAACATTTTCTTAGCACCTCATAATCGATACTCTTCTGTTTATTCAAATATGTGATTCACTTGATCGTGCCATATCTTCTTTAATACATAGGTACTCAACTTCTTTTTGCACCCATTTATTTTTATTAGTTACTGTATACCTACATTCAAGTTTCCAAGTAGTTAATTATTTCATTTTCTCTATGCATCTTATCTCCTATTGAAATTTTTACGTCCATCTTCTCTACTGGCTAAGTTATTTCAGAGTTTGTAGTTTTGGTGTTTAATTTGTTAAACTCCAAATTTATTTTACGTTTTTATAATTTTTAATTAATGTTTTTTTTAACTAAAATTAACTTACTTAAGTTTTACGCTTGAGTGTTATAACGATTATTGAAACAATTTCTGCATCTCAATCAATACATTAAGCATATTTTTTAACAATCACTTACTTGTTGAAAGAATATTAATATTCTTTGTCATGCCATTGGATTTTTTCCAAGAGATCTGTTTTAATTTTTTTTTTCTAAACAGGAATTACAAACGTATTTTGAATGATCGTCACAAATAAATTTATCACAAATGTTGTTACACTATTAAAAAATTGTAAGGAATAGGTTTCTGAAAAAAACCGTAATAAGTCGTGCGGATTTAATAGATAGTCAAACGAACTTTAAGATCTCCTTCTGACAAAAACACGTGTCGCAAGGGCACGTGCCAAACTGAGCGATATCTGTTATCCATGTACTTCAAATACACTTAAGGGTCAAGTTGCACCCAAAGATAGATCTCTAAATATTCTAGTTTAGATCGTGGTGATTTTTTGTTGCATACATTTTTTGAAAAAAAATAAAAAAGAAAAGATTACAAAAATAAAATAAAAATATTAAAAAGAAAGAAACATATTATAAAGCATAAAGAAAAGAATTAACAAAGTGAGGAAAAATAATGTTGACATAGCAAAAAATCACATACGCAAAAGCCAGCACGTGGGTATACTAATACAAATCAGTAGTAGGCTTTCTATAGCAATAATAAAAATAAAATAAAACGGTATATAATAACAATCAATCAAAAAAATTAAAAAAACTTTCTTTAAAATTAAGCAAAAATATTTTTTTTCAAAATCACAGCAGATAAGTTAGTTTAAAAAAATTAAAAAAATTAGCAGTTATAGTATGAAGAGGTTGATATCTTTTGTTTTATCCAATTTTGTATTACATTTGTGTATGTATTTAAAGATGTTGTGTTTGAACACTTAAAATGTAAAGAAAGTAAACTATAAATATTTGAGGGCAATGAAGTATGCATGTCTCATACTTAGGCACTGTATATAAGTTTTTTTCTTCTTATATCTAAGAGATCAGCTTTTTGGAATAATTGTATGTGGGGGTTTGTAATATTTTTAATGCAAAAAAAAATATTATTACTTTTTTAAATATTTCTAATGTTTTAATACTTATAAATACCCCCCCAATCGATTATTCCAAAAGATTCTGATGACTGAACCAATGCATGGTACACCAATTTCATTATGTTTATGTTAACTGTGTTATTTAATTGTTTAAAAACGTAAGTTAAATATCTTAGTTTATTTACAAACTTTTCTACATGATTCATGCATTTGAGTTGGCTATCTATTAAAATTCCTAAATATTTGACTGTTTTTTTTCCGATTTCATTTGTAGACAATTAGAGCATTAAACAGGATTGCAATTGTCGTTATGGAACAATATATATTTAGATAAGTTAGAGGTGCTGCCTTTTTGGTATTATAGAATGGAAAATAAATATATTCGTAAAAAGCATTTACTTTGTGGCTTGCCATATTCATAAGTAAAACAGATAAACTTTGTTTGCAATCACTTTTTATTATTCAATATTATGTCGACCGTACACACATGACAGCACCCTTCCATCATCAGGACAATATTAAAATACAATTTTCTCCTAAGGTTGCTTCCGAAACCGGTCGCCATAATATTGAATAATAAGAGTGGTTATAAACAAAGTTTACCGGTTTTATTTATAAATTAGGAATATAAATGGTTTTTTCACAATTAATTACCAATGTAGACTCTGCACCAGCATCAGGGTTAATTGCTCGTCGAGGTGGTCAAATCGCACTGGCATAGTTGCCCTTAACTGTAAAACTAAAGCGGTTTGAGAATCTTTACCGAAAAAAAAAACAATTTTCCAAGAAAATTTATCGGAAGCTAAGAGTTTTATGGTAAAAAACAAAAGTATTTTTTTTCAGATTCCAATGGTATAAAATGTTATATTCCAACGAAGATCGAATTTTGATGGGTGGTCTCAGACGGAGAAAATCAGTATACCGGAAATACGATGAAACATTTCCTGAGAGGCCTGTCCATAGAATTACAACATCAGTGAGTTCGTTTCCTGGAAGGTTCAGACTATTCCAATGTAGCAATAATGGAAAGCTGTAAACTATTCAGATTTCGTTTAAAGTGTGGAAATAATTATTAGTACCAACACGTTAACCCTTTTCAATATTAACTTATCTTACTATTTTCAAATGTTCTATTTCTAATAATAATAATAATAAGAAGCCTATTAAAAGCCATTCACTTACCTCCGATTTAATGTTACTGTATTGTCTCTCCTGTGGTAAGTCGGACACTTGGAGTAACAATATATGGAGGGATAGCTAATTTGTTTTACCCAACCCATCCGAAATTGTAATAAATCACTTTTTCCGAGTTTTTACTACGTACATGAGAGAGAAAGAGACAACAAATTTCTTGGACCGATTATATATACTGTCGCAATGATCTTAAGCTGGCTATCTTCGCTGGTTAACGGCGGGACTCCACCCACATTTTTTTATTATGCCACTAAACTTGACACAACTAAACAGTTTTTTAGGTAAGATGCTATATTTTTGTTGATAAAAAATACTGTGAAAAAGTGGCTATACGAATACACAAAAACATTATGTCGATATGTGATATGAATGGATGTATAAAAACCGTAGCCTTAGTCTTAGCCACGCCCAGGTGCGCCGAATTATGTTAAAATCATCAAAAACAAGGCCAAAACTGACTTCACTGCCTTGGCTTGGGCTACCTCTAGTATACTCTAAGGTCGGACAACATTTTGTTTCTCCGGCTAGCTCTATGGCGGAACACGAGGATCTCTCACTCTGCCCATCGCCTGGTGGGATTCTAATGTAATGATGTGTGAAAACAAACACCAACTCGAAGAAAGCAAGCTAGAACAAGTCCCACACGTGGCGTGCTCAACACAAGTGCCTTCGCTCCGAGGCCGGGCGCTCTTCCGCCGCGTTGCGGGCAGAAATGGAATCTCTCCAATTCATCCCAACCTTCGTGGGGCAAACATACTCACAATGGTCGTCTAGATTATATATCAAAGCTCCAAGGAATGATATATATGCACACAGATGTTTTGCCTTACATAATGTTTTTTCCGCATAGACGGAGCGAAACCAATTACCACTTGACTGCACATGGATAGAACTAGAGTTAAATAATACAAGTAGCGGACCCTTCTTAACACTTCCGTTCCGAGTGGGAGTTCTAATTTAACCCCATACAACAGTTTTGTGCGATAAATATTACTGAAATGTTATGTTTATACTTCTCTCTAAGTATTACCAAAAACAAATAACCTAAGAAAACGCTATAATATTCCAAATCAAAAACTACATCACCCCACCCCTCCCCCCGCCACGACCCTTTCACATTGGATCGGACGTTTGATTTTTACTTTCAGGTACGGAAAAGTTAACAAGGCAACGTTTAACGTGCAACACCACACAAAAAAAAGAATCTGTTTGAAGTAAATATATATATTGTGTTTTTTTTTTCCTTTTGTTTGTGGTTCAACCCAATATTGGGACTTCTCGAAATATTATGCTAAATATCAAAGACTCAGTGTACCATATTTGAATTTCCGTCTGTATCAAATTATTAGTTTTTTTCTGGTGAAATTTGAACGGAAACCAATTTAGATTATTTAAAAACTTACATTTTATTTAATGATATAATCATCTATTTATACATTGGAATACTTATTTATGCAGGCGACCAAAAAAAGGACTACTTGGGAACGAACCAATTTTTATTCATGGTGTTTTTGTATAAAAAATATCTCCGAAAGCGACATTCCCAACTGCGCAAATAAGATTGTAAATCTGTAGCTAAAACAAAGTTCTAAGACTTTCCTCAAAACAATATCCTTTTACTTTTATATAACTTATAAAACAATATATTTCGCTCCAGGGCCGCGTTTTGTTCCGTATATATAGTATAAGTTGAGTACGTCAAAGTTTCATTAAAAAGTTAATATTTTGTTGAATTATTTACTTCTGCCACCACATCTTCAATGTTGTTCTTTTGACATATTAATACAAAAGTGACAATAAATTATTAAGCATTCTCTCTTAAATATGAACAGTGAAGTCGATTCATGATATCTTGAAATGAAGCATGATTTTAATTTTATTATTATTATTAATATACTTATTTTTTTATTAATATTCAATACTTTAAATTATCATGTTATATTATTTATGATCGTTGGATTTTTTTCTGTGTACATATTATATGGAACTTAAATGATTGCACCACCCTCCCTTAGATCTGGAATAAATATTTAGAGTATATATATATATATATATTAAATTCTTACAATTTAAATAAAAAATAATTTTGTTTTAAGCCACTTTATTTATACACATATAACAATTCGACCGGTTTCGGTTAGACTTAACCTTCATCAGGAACGTATAAGTATAAACAGTTTATACTTATCCGTTCCTGATGAAGGTTAAGTCTAACCGAAACCGGTCGAATTGTTATATGTGTATAAATAAAGTGGCTTAAAACAAAATTATTTTTTATTTAAATTATAATGTCAAGCTACAAAGTGTTTGCTTCCTTCGATAAATTCTTACACCTTTAGCAACCAGTTTTACTTTTTTCGATAATATTTTTTGTTATAACATATTTCATAAATCTACAAGTCTTATAAATCACAAAAGATTTCCTATGTTTGTTCTAATGCACGTTTTTAACGTAAATACTATTTTTAAGATTTAACCAACCTAGATGCTGTTTTAATGGAAACTTAAATGATTTCTATCTCGAGATGGAAACGTTACATTGTCTAAATAAACATCCACACGTTAATTACTAAGCCAGTGCACAAGTCGCCAGAGTTTCGTTGAACTAATATACACATATTATAAGTAGTAAATAGATATACAAGTAAAAATATATTTTTTATTAAAAATAATTACCATTCAATGTGAAATGTTCAAATATTAAAATTTCAAACCCAATTAAAACTTTGCAAAAAAAATCTGCTGGATGGATGCTTATTGGTTTTCGATTGAAAGGGTATTACAATTTCTCGTAAGTTTTCAAGTACAACATAAAACCAAGCCATTTCCTTTTAAAATCGTCTCATAATGGAAGCCTAAAGAAACTCTTGGCTTGTTTTGAAAGTTCTTTGTGGAGAATTGAAATGCCTCCGAGGAAAAATAGTATGGAGAAAAGACATCGAATTTCGCCATGCGCAAAGGCCACCCTTCAGCTTGTAGAATGTTAATTTCGCTGTAAAGTTATTGACGTATTCTTTTATCTATGTTGCTCACTTACAAACTATTTTTGCAAGGTCTGTAAAACTTAATAACGTACAGATGTCGTCATCTTATGTACGGAGCTGGGTACTGGAGTACTGGCCAATTGAGGGCGTTGTTCAGAGAAAACATGTTACAATCGTACCTGACAATCTTTTTTTGGCCCGGAGATTGTAAGTTCGAATAGGTAGGGAAAAAATACATTATTTGAAATAATTAAAATCTGTATAAACACATTTTACGAAAGTGTTTTGTACTTTTTTTCAGTCGTTTCGTGTTTACATCACAAAGCGTGCTAAACGGTGTATTTAAATATTTTGATCGATCAATGAACTGTTACCACCGGTTTCGAGTCAATACACTGTCATTCGTCTAGAAAATATTTTCCTTTAAATTTGACTACTAACGTGATTTGAACAATGTCACGGATACCTTGATCCTCGAAGGAAGATATATGTTATACTATACTACAGCGAAAACACTGCTTCGCTATGAAGTTTCCTTTCCATTTGCACACATATTTCTAAGTATTGTTCACTGCATTCTTAACTGAAGAATATCATTCCCATTGATTCACATTAAATTCCCAAAGAACTGCACTTGGCGTATCCTTGCGCATTTTTGATTACTGTATATTGTATTCATGATTACTGTTTATTGTATTCATGATTACTGTATATTTATGCTATTTCGTATGCACAGTTCTGAAACTTTTATTTAACCCTTCCGGACACGCTATTCAAATCTTTTATTTTATTTTTTAAATGTATCTGAATAAGAATAATAAAAGAAAAATAACGTAAATTTTCAAAAAGTTTATACTCTCTAACTAACACGAGTAGAGGTGTATAAGTCGTGCAAATACATTGCAGAACCCACAATAAATTAACACATATTTACAGTGTGCAAACACATCGTCAGAAAGGATTAATGTTGTTTTTTTCTTTATACTTTTACTGGGGTATTGAAAAATTGTTACATCTGAATTATAAGCCATTCCAAAGTATGTTTCGATTCGATTTGAATGGTGGTATTTTACCAGGGTGAGCGATACTTAGAGTATTACCACTTAAAACCTTAAAAGAATTATAGATAATTTTTTTTAATGTTGTATTTCACGGTTTAGATGTATCGTATTTAAATGATTTATTTTCGGTAACATAGCACGTATTATATGTGTACCAACATAACAAAAAAAATCGACAATCGAATATACAGAGCCCGCAAAAATTCAAAATTAACCTTTTCTTTTGAACATGCCATGTATGTGTTAATAAAATTCTTAAATTATGAAAAAAGATCTTTTCAAATTCAGAAAAGCGATGAAGTACCTACCTATAGTATATTTTATTAAAGTATACCATAGGTGGTATATTTTATTAAAGCAACATTTTTTGATTCTGTTTTCATCTTGGTTAATCAAGTTACATCTTATGATTTTAAGATGTGACTTATGGTAACTAGTAAATATGTAAATATGATTGAAATTGGTTATCTGTTATCTTTTACTACCCGTAAGAACAATTTGTGTGGCTTTTTTTGCTATATACACTTCTTTTCTTCCAGGATTTATGTTCAGGGATTTTTTGGCTGAAGACTTTTTAGTTTCAGAGTTTATTATTTTACTAGCTTTGAGGCCTGTTTTCTTGTTACAGTAAGTTCACCTAAAAATGTACTTTTTGTTTCCTTTTGTATATCAAATATCCATAAAATAATAAACGAAGACAAGGCAGTTTGGCACAGCCAGAAAATTTGAATTGTTTATGAACGTATCCGAGCAGATAAGAGCTTCCTTTTTGTTTATCCTTCCCTTTCCTATGCTGTTAACTTAGTTGACTATCATCTCTAATTATTTAAATATCTATGTAATATCAAATACAAAGCTCATATCTTGAGTATTTCTCCTTTGTATATTTATTGATTATATAAAATAAATTCAAAATATAAGTATTTATCGAACGAAACGGAAAAAAAAATGTTTGCCCACAAATTGGGAAAAAAATTGACAATACGTATGTGTGCGTGCTTTTCCAAGTGATTATAGGTGTATAGCTTCGTCCAGACACATCAAAATTCATCATGGAATTCAAAGCGTCTAACCGCGGTTGACACTCCAGTAATTGCACCATTTACTGGATGGTACAACATTTCGTCCTGTCGGTTGACTAACATGTGCAGTGAACCAAAGATCAACATAATCAACTTCGAACAAATATTTGTCGTAAATAAGTGAGTGCGAAGCACGAGTTACTCGAATTGAAGAATCATCGTAACGCGTGGAATTTGATCAAGATTTCTAATTAAATAGTTCTTTACCCATCTCTACGTTAAGGTGGGTGCGAATTTCAAATATTCGCATTTGTAGACAAGACTATAGCGGTTACAGGTAACCCTTTCCGCCGTTTGTGAATTTAATAACTTTAATGGGGGTGGATTGAAGATAACTTGTTGGTGGAAAATACAAGAGAGCATTTGAGCTTTTTCAACAATTTACTTTCAATTTAAGGGTTTTAATTAGCTAAATAGTTGTATAGTATTTCCAAACATGATATATAAGAAAAACAACTGCGGGGACTGTTTCATACAAAGTTTTGTTTTAAATTTGAGGTTCAAATATGTATTTTACTACTCTGAATGATCTTTTTTCATCGAAAAGTATGTCACCTATATATTTAGTACGCTGGAGAGAGTTTTATTTTTGTTTTTACTTACTAAAATTGGCCACGAAGATGGCGATTTTCATATTTTTCGAAGTAATTTGAAAATGATTTGCAATTGAATGAAAGTCAAAGAAATAAAAAAAAACAACTTTGTACAAGACCACTAACATTATTTTAATTTTTACGACCGATTGGTTTCGCCTAGCCTAAGAATCAACAGGGTATGAAATTAAACTAAACAAGAAATACAAAGTGTGCTGTTATATAAGCATACGAAAAGAGAACAAATTATAAAATAAAATAACCAAACAATGATAAAACAATTGAATAACATTTAAATTATGTTATTCTGTTGTTTTCTCATTGTATTTGTGTGAAATAAAAAAAAAAATACTTCAAATTCAAATTTATCGCCATATAATCTATGCATGCATTGAATCCAAACATAAATGGCTTTTTTATTTAATTCGAACAAAATACCCATGCATCTTCTATTGGTGGCGTTAATTTAACCTAGGCATTAGAAAATAAAGTGTTGGTAAAACTAAGTGAGACAAAAAAAAGAATATTCAACATTGCCAAAAAAATAGTATTCTGAGCTGAATTTATAAACCTAATTTTAAGAAGTCGACGGTCTTATTATGTTTAAATGTATCTTAATCTTAAGAGGGGTAAATCGATGGTTTTTTGACGAAACGTTTAACGAAGTTAAGCCACCTTAAAACATCGGATGTCTTAATAGTTTTCAGAAGCTAAAATAATATATCCGATATCACAATTCTTCTCACACTTGTGAAATGGAATGTAGTCCAGCGTAGTTATTTGTCTTTTTTTATTATCATCGAGTGAAAATACATATTAAATACTTGACTATTTCTTCTCTTTTCCAGATCATTTTTTTATAAATGAAATATTCGTTTTTTTTAATATCTTAAACGATACTTCTTGCTTAATACTTGAGTTATATTTAACTTTAGTTTTTATGAGTGCCTTTCAATAATTAAAATTCGTTTGTTTTAATGATATTCTATCTTTTTTACGTCATAGGTGTTAATTAAAAATAAATTCACCAAACACTCAAGCAAAATATAAAACTATTACAGAAAATAAAAATCGAAAATAACAAGTTTTATATTTTTTGAAGAACAATCTAATACAATTATTATTTAACATATAAATGAAGCATTTTGTATTTAGATTATTACATTAATAAATAAAACATCACAAGTCCCGTTTAAAACGATGAGAATTGGCACGAATAATAATAATTTAAACATCGTTTCATTTCCTGGAAAAGTTTTTAATCTAATTTTGATTAACCGAGTTAGGTTTTCCATGCCTACAAAATAAACAAAATTAATTGTACGCTTTCCTATCGGTGTTTTTATTTAGGTTTAGGAGAGACAAGTAAGAAATTTCGATTTAAAATACACACGCTTTAATCCTGCAAAATCGTTGAGTTATATTTTTCATAAAACAATCAAATTCTATAAAAAATTTTTAAACAAAATAATAACCTTTTCCCTTCAGCCATTTTTGTGTGTTTCTTCATTATTTTGGTTAATTAATTTCTTACATTATATTACATTTATAATGTATTCTTAAAGAGATTAAGGTATGATTTTAAATTCTTACAGCGGAAGCTCAGCCAGAAAAAAAAATATCAAGAAAAAATTTGAATTAGAAGTTAGAAAATGACAATTATAAATGTGCTCCAGGAACATAATTAATACACCTTATTAGTACCTTTCTTTTATCTCTCTTCAACTGCAGCTACTTTTAAAAAAAAAATTCCATTCTACGTTCCAAAATAAAAATATTCAAAAGTTGTTTAAAATTTGTATTGTTTTCGTAGCTTTACAACAGATTCCTATTTGTCACGTCACCACTAACATTTTGTGACAGTAGATGCCCGACCAGGAACAAAAAATAGCCAACCAGTCGTTAGGTTACGGTTGGTCAAACAAATTTCTCATTTAGCCAACCAGTAGCGGTAGATTTCCGGCTGTAGTGTGCGGAAGAATGTATATTATTAAGGGTTAGTTACATAATTAACTGTACGCAAATACAAAAAAAAATTATATTTGGCCTTCACAAAAAAAAAGGTATTTGTCTTGGATTTCTATGATTGGTACCTATTTCTCAATACCACCCTGAAATAGGTGTATATGGGAATTTAATAAAAAAAAAATACAAGGGAATCTAGGGTCGCTTAGTTCTTAGTAAGTAGGTAATCTATTTCTACTCATGTCAAATCAACTTTCCTAATTCTACAATATATTACATTACCAATTTGGAACAACATACTCGTGTGTTGGCTTGAGATATTTAATCAAGATTTCAAGTCACTTCTTGCGAATAAATAAGATTAAATGTCATAATTCGCTTACGAAATACGTACCTAATCATTGACTTTTAGAAAACTTCACCTAAAGTTTATTCAAACTTCAGAAGCTCGTATCAAATAATTTCAAATCAATTGATGAAACAAAATAAAATCAAATTAAATGACAAATGTCGTCAAATCTAAACTTTTTTGTTTTGTTTTTTTAAGAAATACACTCATTCCCGGATTACGAATGACCTGAAAATATTTGTAAATCTTCTACCATAATACGCAGAAAATGTTTCTTGTGCAATGATGGAGGACTTAGCTAGTAGACATATTGAACCCACGTTGCCCGAATGAAAATCCGACGCGTTCGTTCACTCAGCTACTAACCGGTCAAAATGATATAATATAAACAAACAATATAATCGATTTCAATTAAATTCCGAATTGGCATAATTTTGTTTCGTCATTCATCAAAAAAATATTTTGTAGGTAATATCGTACCTCTAGTTTTAATCAGCAGCTTTTTACAAACTTAGTTTTGAAATAAACAATTTTTTTGAAGAGTTATGAACACTGTATGCTACATATTCGCAAAAAGAATTTACTTTGTGGCTTGCCATATTTATAAATAAAACAGACAAACTTTGTTTAAAACCACTTTTTTTTTTCAAGATTATGTCGACCGGTTTCGGAAGCACCCTTCCATCATCAGGACAATATTAAAATTAAACTAAAATACAAAATACTGAGATATATATATATATATACATATTTAGGAGTTGGAATGCAAAGGAGATAGGTAATTGAGGGGATTGTGGAAATAAAAGTGCGGTTTAAGGTAAAAAAGGTAGATAACTTAGAAGTATTAGAAATTGGAGAATCTCAAATGGTAAATGTAGTATTTTCAATTGTCAAATTAACTTATCTTATAGTCCTATCCTAAATATATTTCCAGTAAGCCGCTCTGTTATTCCCAAAATCCCTCAATTACCCCTTCTCCTTCCCATTTCAACTCCTAAATATGTACATATATGTCAGTATTTTGTGTTTTAGGTTAATTTTAATATTGTCCTGATGATGGAAGGGTGTTTCCGAAACTGGTCGACATAATAGTGAAAAATAAAAGTGGTTTTAAATAAAGTATATATGTAAATAAAAAAGATAAACTCTGTTTATGAACATTTTCTAGGCCATAAAACTCAATATTTAGAAAATAAAATAGTTCTAAAGTTTTGGTAGATAAATTTACTTGGTCTTGAAAAATAATCATTTTTATAGTCGTATTGTTTGAAATGAGAAAAAAAATGTTTTTATTTTGTGAAGTTTTATTGCAGAGTATTTGTTGAAATAATATCATTTTATTTTCAAAAATCACTCTTTTTTTCAAAATAGTACACTGAATCACTTACATTACGTATTAGAGTCCAAAAAAAATCATAAAACCGCATCAAAATGAATTTCATACATTCTGGCTTATTGGCTCTTAGAATCAGCTTTTTACCCAGAGTGCGACGTTTCGATTTTGAAGGGTGGTTTGTCACAAGGACGATAATGAAGAGAATATCTACTCTGAAACGTGCCGCAAATATAAAGAAGTGAAAACACTGCCTTGGGGGTTTCTCTCACGGCCAATGTTTTCGGTGCTGTATGGAGGGTGTTTTTAAAGAAACAAAGGAGTGTGCCTGGATAGAAGCACACAGAAACCACCAAATTATTCAATAACCCAGCCGATGACCTCAAGAATGAGCCGAAAAAAACTCCTTCTCTTATGTGGCATATGGTGTCTTCCAGATGTGCACATATGTCAAAGGGAACAATGATTCCAACTAGTCGACCTATTTTCCATTAAAACAGTGGTAGTACAAGTACAGGATTTCTATTTTCTAAATTTAAAATAATCATTTTCTTCTGAAAACAAACGATTTATCGCTCACGCACTTTTGAATTAAAACAGTTGATGCGCGCTCATTGTTTATTTATTTAATTAGAAACTAACAGACTTTTGTCCAATCACAAAAAAAACATAACACGAAATGGAAAAAAAGAGCAACAGAGAAATAACAGCACATACATCATATTAAATAAAGCAATGACAAAAATATAAAATAATAATGACAGGTCAAAGTTTTGGTAGAGTCGTAAAGAATGACAAAAATCATTTAGACTGGTACCAAAACTTTCAAGACCATGGCTTGAGTTAACAAGTCTCGACATTCTGGATAGTGGAGAACGATACTCATAATTAGTAGAGTTATGATTGAAGAACAGCTATTCATTGTTGTTGCGTCTACGGCAAGGAATGTTGAACTGGACGAGTTGTGACAAAGAAGGTGTTTTCATTACACAATTAATCATTTTTAAAATTCAAATAAAATCAGAGTCTTTCCTCCGCTTTTTTTATAAAGAAATTTTCAATGATTGTTCAATTAATTAATTATTATAACTAAATCTTGGCAAGTTTACAAGTACAAAGTTAAATTTATCTAACGCTGTTGTTCTGCCGTTTCTTGTTATTTTTTCTGCGAACACAAGCCATGTTTTAAAATAATGATTAGTTGAGGGAACAAAACGGCTTCTTTCACGATTTATCCTATTATTTACGTGAAAAAATTGTAAAAATTATTATTTCAGAGATGGAAAAACCCCGCTAAAGATACATCATATTTGATATTGTAATATTAAAATATTGACACGTGGCTAGGTAAAATAATTGGGATAATCCTTGACAACGCCAAGGGTATAAAACCCACCCGCCCTGCGTGTTGTATTCCATACCCTATCAGCAATATACAGCCCATTATTAAAAATATTTCGGCGCTCTGTGAAAATACATAGAGAGCACTGAAGAGTTAAGCCGATAGAAGTGTGTGGCAGGCGTGTCTGTGTTCTCGAAGTAAGTTTAATTGTTCCTTACTTCTCGTCAAATTGATCAAAATAATTTCAGATACCTAAATCTCTTTCCAGAACAGATATTCATACTTATTGACCTTTTGATAATAAAAGATATTAAATTTGACAAATTTAAAAGGAGACGTGAATTGGCGGTTACGTGAAAACGTCATCTATGTTGCTTCCATATTTGAAAATCATTTAAAAACTCAAATAAATGCAGGAAATCTGTTCATAAAAAAGCAAAATCTCTCGTGGTCTCTTTTTTGTAGGATTTAAGATGAAAAAACAAATTTCAAAATATAGCGCGGTAAAATTTTCTACAATTGCGCTTTATTTGGAATCTAATCAAACGTCATAGAATGAACCAGAATATCTGATTACTGTTTGTTGACTCTATGAAACATTCTGTTTTCGAACACTTGGACCAACCACAAACTTTAAATTTTACTTTTTCTGTGAAAGAATGAGTATTTCAATTTATTTTTTTCAAATTTCAGCGACCAATATTTTGACTTTCTATTTTTTTTTATTCGTTAAAACGGACCCGATTCGCACTGTTAATAAAAAAATAATGATTACAGATGACGGCAAGCCGGGTCGCGTCGTGGCGTTTTTTTTAAATAAAACTGTATATTAAGAATTGTTGTTCAAAAATATGGAAATATTTTTACAATGTCAATTTTTTTATCTCTGGAATTCATTATTGAATGAGCTAAATTATGAAATTTGATTTCGTTAATTTAACGAATTGCGCGCATTTTTAAATTTTTTTAAAGGTTATTTTTTCATTAAAAAATTAGAGTACCTTCCTATGTTCTGTGAAAAACATTTCTGCCATGCTTACATACTTATAATAACTAAATTCTTAAAGTTGGGTGGCTTGATACTTTTTCGTAGCTTGAAGTCACTTTGCAACATGGTCTCGGAGACAAATTTTTGCTTAAGTTTTCTAAGATCTTCTTTAAAAATGATCTTTCCGCACTCTTGTATTGCGAAATTTTTACTAGTGACTTATTTATTTTAAGCATGCTGGAAAGCATGGTTTCAGAAGTTAAAGATTCACACTTTATTTAAGTATTCATGTAATAAGGGAAAACTGAGTGAAGAGTGTTCGAGAATTAACAAGGATAATTATAAAATGAAAAAAAAACTTTTTGTAACTTCTGTGAAATAACATTTCTTATTCTTTTAACGAAAGAAACGAATAACTTTAAAATATTAGAATAACTATTACCCCCATAATTATAAGTGTTTTTTTTTGCTTGTGCATCTTAGCTAACATAAGAATTGAAAGAACGACGTCTGGGTGGAAACCCGACGCATTTATCTATTCAGCTATTAACTGGTCGTTCATTCACAATATATAAAGAAGTATCTTGTTCAGGTTTTGTTCAATATAAGTTGCTAAAATTACAACTTTTCGTTTCAAATTTATTAAAAATTGCGATTTTTCCTCTCTAAATAAATTACTTTGTGTCATTCACTTTTTTTTATACGTATTTTATTTCATAAAAAAAAACAACCTGCTACGTAATATTTTCATAACTTTTTTTATAAAATCTTTAGGTCACTTGTTTTTTTTTTAATTAAATATTTTTATACATGTGACAACTATTTACCTTTTGTAAAATATGAAAAAAAACAGTTGCTCGATATTCTTTTTTTGCTGGTTGCACTGATCAGTGCCGGCTGTATTGATATTGGGTAAGGCTATTTCATGAGCTTCCATTGAAATCTTCTAAAAAACTACTTCAGTGTTGTAATACGTTAGAAAAGTACTTTATTAAAATTACATTCAATGAGAAACTGCCGAGCACAGGTGGATTTTCTAAAAAAGTTATTCTTACGTACTAAACAACTTATGAAATTGAGTTTGTCAACAGTGATATTTGATCCCTTTATTAAGCTTGTAAAAATTCTAACAACCATACATTTCTTAGCCAAAGCTATTTTTCCAACATCCTATATCAAAGTCAAAACAAATAAATCCTTCTAAAGAACCAAATATGCTGAAACTTTGCTAATCATTTTCTTTTTTTATTAGTTATGGTGTCAAAAGAAACAATGTGGAATTTTCTTAACTTGTAAACATTCCGGAGTTTCCAATTTGGTTCACCTACCTTCTGATTTAGGGCCTCCTTCTTTCCCTAGCTTAAATGTCTTTTATCAATTTTATATGTAATGAAAACGCAAAAAGTGAAATATTTCCACTAAAAAATAATCTTAAAAAACTAATCTGGTTAAAAAACTAATTTCACTGAAAAAAATTTCTAAACTCTCCTAAAAAACAAGCTTGAGTAGTTGTTCAGCAAAGCCATTTTATGATCTAAAATAAACTTTTAAATTACATCACAACTTCCACACCGACAATGTCCATATTATGTTTACAGTAAAACTCACTAGGACAAGACGTCCACGATATTGAGGAACAGAAAATTATGTTAAACATTCGTGTAAAAATGCTATCGCTTATATCCACGTAGTGCGAGTGTGACATACTCTTGATCATCTGCAAAACTATATGTGTGAACACATATGCCCGACAGCTTCATATGGATAGTTTGCACAACGCACGTGAGCTTTTTCTAACTGGCAAAATGACTAAATAAAGTGTATGAAATCAATTGTGACTATAATAATTACATGATAATATAATTAGGCCCTTCCATAAATGTTCGAGAAATAATAATGTACTTCCTAGTTGGGAATGACTTATGCTTTAGGCTCGCGGTGTCTAGACAAGGCTGATGAGTTTTGGTTTGGATCAGGTCTTTTTAATCTCAGTTTGTCCGAAGCCAAACAAAAAAAAGTTATCAAATTCACCGAATTTTGAAAAAAAAACACAGCACTTATAAGGTATTGTACAAATTTGATACAACGTTTGTTTATACCATTTTGATCGATGTTTTTTTTTTCAACAAAACAGTAAACGTAAATCATGATGCACTAGTAAGTGCCCAAGGTAGCGTTAATTTAAATACATAATTTTAATTATTTGTTCCCTAACATGCAGCTTTTAATTGGAAATAATTTGTGCATGATTTTGTCTAAAATTACAAACCGTTAGTTCATAATATTGTAAATTGAATTAATTGGTTTGCATTACTTTTTTAGTTCAATTAATTTGAATGTAAAACGTTAAATAATCACAAATAAAAGGCGTTAGCATAATTTACAATTAATAAAAAAACAAATTTGTTGGTGATAAAAATAACCCGATTTATTCTGAGACAAACCATATTTCAAAATACAATATATAAAGCTAATTAAATCAAATTATTGCTAATCTCTGAAAAACAGGAACGAAGAATAAATATTCTTGAATATGTTTTTGGATTTTCTTCGAAAAAATGGTTTGAAATTTCTCGTTTATTTTTAGAAAATCAAACTTTTGCAATCCTTGATAGTTCAGTAGCTCAAAGCGTTTGAAATATTATTTTTAGATGTCAACGAAGTTTTTTTAGATACGATACAATGAAGTATAATAATACTGTCTATAAACATGTAGTAATGGACGATATACACTGGGAAAAATCTAATAAATCTTTAAGGAACAAAGTTTTACATCAGATATTCCACATTGGGTTTGTGATGGTTATTTTTCAAATAAAGTATTGCATTAATATATTTCTCAAATATTTGAAAAAATTATATTGCTTTGAAACAGAGGAGGAAATTTACGTTGAAAAGAGTAATGTAGTTATAATACGAGGGTCATATAGAAATTAAGATTACAAGGGCTCCCGAAGTCAGGGTCCGGGATCAGAACAAGCATTTTTCGATCCTACCATACATAAATGTTGTAAACTTACTTTCTGGATGACCCTCATACATTAGCTTGAAATAAAAGAGGTAATTTTAAATAGCACTAATAAAAAATTTGCGAAATTAGCTGATTATTTCAAGACAACATTTGTTTATCCGAAAGTTCAAAACATATCTTTTATTCTGTGTAAAATAACCTAACAATATTCAATTTTGGTACAACTAATACTTTTTTCTTTCCTCCATGATATGTCGATATTTTTCAAAGTTATCGGTATTGGTTTAACTATGATATTAGTATGATAACTCTGCACTCTGCACTACAGTATTATCGGCTCTTTAAGTCCGACATTATAAAAACATTAACTCATCGGTTTATTGTAAACAACATTTTCGAAAACCTTTTTTTTATGTCTTATAATATAACTGTAATTACATTACGTATCTTCGCTATTTTTCACGTGGACCTATGGGCACTATACACAAAAGCATCAAATTTATGGAAATTTCGTTACTGTTAACCACTTGTTTTTAGCAGGTTTCCCCTCGGAAAATATCTGAGTATAAAAACTAACAGATCCAACTTTTGTTTTAGTTTTAAAAAAATAATGTTTTGTTCTGTTAAATCTTTGTCAAAAAAATTTATCAAAACACAACAAAAACTACAACGTGCGTCACAAATTTCTAAATGATTTGCAAGTAGCTAGATGTTTCTATTGCATTGTTTTTATATCCTAACATAACATTTATATCAGTATACAAAACAAAATTTACGCTTCTCTAAATACATTTTAAATTCGTGTACATTAAAATTGTGAGAAACGTGGCTATTCAAGTCAAAATAACTGACATTGCTGGAAGGATGCGAAAGCACCATAAATTCATATGGCGCTGTCTCATTATTTCATTAAACTAAATTCCCACCAATTTCTCTCCCATTTGGTTTACGTGTTTCTGCATATTTCTTTATCATTTAAACACACAGAATCAAGTATAAAACGAGAGGCGCGTAAATTCCTATGTTATAGTAGAAATTTTTAAATTTCATCAATCGGATATTTGACTAAACACAGTTTTTTTTTTGCTTAGTTATCATGAATTATTTTATTATTTTACGCATCAAGTCATTTAAATAATTCAGTGTAACTGCACCACTTTCGCAAATTTATTATAAAAATGCTGAAAACAGTTTTTTTCGCAGAGCTTTACGTGTTTTTTTATTGTCTGATGATTTCCATTCGTAGTAGATGTTAAAATCAAAGTAAAAACAGTTTTTTTTCTGTTTGTTCAGACAAAGTTATGAACTATCACCCCCTGAAACACGCTGTACAATTTAATGAAAAAATCTTTCAAATAGAAGATTTGTTAAAAAAATACCACTTTGCAGACAAAATGCGAGCCTTGGGGTCGGAAATAAGATGCTGTTTTTTCTGGCTCTATGGAAGCTAATGAACAGAGCCTTCAGAATTTTGTTCAAAATGATATGCTAATGACGATTAAATGAGAAAGTCTTTCAAAAGTAAGATTTGTTAAAAAAAAATACCACTTTGCTGGCAAAGTGTGAGGCTTGGGGTTGGAAATCAGATGCCGTTTTTTCAGGCTTTATGGGACCGAATAAACTGAAATTTTAAAATTCTGTTCAGAATGATAGACTAAAAACGATTAAATGAAAAAATCTTGTAAAATTATGATTTGTTAAAAAAATACCACTTTGCAGACAAAATGCGAGCCTTGGGGTCGGAAATAAGATACTTTTTTTCTGGCTCTATGGGAGCTAATGAACTGAGCCTTCGGAATTTTGTTCAAAATGATATGCTTATGACGATTAAATGAGAAAATCTTTCAAAAGTAAAATTTGTTGAAAAAAATACCACTTTGCTGGCAAAGTGTGAGGCTTGGGGTCGGAAATTAGATGCCGTTTTTCCAGTCTCTATGAGACCGAGTAAACTGAATTTTTAAAATTCGGCTTGGAACGTTGGACTAAAAACGATTAAATGAACAAAAAAATCAAAAAATTTACTTTGTTAAAAAAATACCACTTTGCAGGCAAATTACGAAACTTGGGGTTCATAATTAGATGCCTTTTTCTTGGCCTCACGCTAACGCTGTCTGTTATGAAAAAAAATTGACGTTTTCCGAATGAAAGTACATTTTTATATTAAAATTTATAAAATTAATTAAATAATGAGAATATATTATTTTTTAAATTTAAAAAAATACATATATATTCTACTCGTATACATTTGTATAGTGGCTGTTTATGGATTCGAATTTGTGTAGGACACATACGAACTTACTAACTACATGTATTAAAACCAATGATTTAACAAAATTCTTGGGTTTATTGAAAAAGCATTAAGGGTTATCACACAATAAATGTATAAAGCAGTTTAACCTTCTCGTTATGCTGTTGTTTGTTTATCGCCTGGTGACATCTGTTTAATGGATATGATTTTTTAATTTTAATATATATACGCATAACCAAACATCCCATCAATTGTTTTTCTTAGTCCAATAACAAAACGAACAAAAATGATGACTAAATGAACAAACGCGACGACTAAATGAACAAACACGATGACTAAATGAACAAACGCGATGACTAAATGAACAAACGCGATGATACCGTTTTCAATAGTATTTTTTCGTCCTGGATCATTATCCGCAAAAAATAATTAGCAAACTAACGCAAGTTAAAATCTAGTTCCGTTAGATGCATTAATATGCCACAAAACTATTAATCAACGAACAGGGAAATATTTTGACGAAGTTCTCAAGATAGAAAATGCCAACAGATGGCAGTAATTTGACTGTAAACCATGTCACTCAACGATTTGCTTTGAAAATGTTGAGTATTGAGTTGATTTTTCGTTTTTTTTTATATGATAAGTAAGAGATACACTTATTTAAATATTAGTTAATCCACGTACTGAAGTGCCCTTATTAAATGACCACCCATGCATATACGAGTATATAAACACCAACCAGTTTTTGCTTTAACAGCGTTTGTAGTATACGTACGTGATTTCGTTGGAAGAAATAATATCCGAAATTCAATCTAAGCCTGAAATATCTAGTCAAAGGCACTGACATTCGTGTAAATTCATGGAGTTTGTCTTTATTTGACCTTAAACTTAAATTTTTTTTTTGGCTTACAATTTTACTCTAACCTTTTTTACATAATAAATCAAATTTCATAAATGTTTTTTTTTTCTAAATACATATCTAGTAACGCCATGGTGACAGTTTCAATGACGACTGTTTCCTTCGAACGCTATCTTTTCATCAAGACAGCGTTCGAGGCCAGGCAGCGAACACTCAATGGTCGCACGCTCCGCCCCACAGAACGCTCTACCACTCAGGTCATACCCTAAAGCCGCGGTATTGATCTCCACTCCACACAATCCAACTACATTCACATAGATCTTTCAATATTTTTCGGTTCTGCAGAATTACATATTAAGTTATTAAATTAATTTGTCCACTCTGGATTTCGAACATGCGACCTCTCCGTCCAGTGTCAAGGTGCTAACCCCTTCACGGATATCGTTATTAGTGACAATCAAACCTGATTGAAACAATCATTAAATAAAATTGTATAAAATAATTTTCATTTTATGGCTACGGGACAAACATAGCAACATCGCACCATCTCTGGGAAATTTAAAGAACTAAGGTAAAGTCTGTAAAAATGAAGAGAAAATAATCACTCCGTTTTCTCCTTTTCAGATTCAGAAGTTACTTTAAAAAAGCCATATGCGGCTGGCGCTATTATCTCAAGAGGAAGACAAACAAGAATAGTGCGGTGGAGTCTCCACAGATGGCGGACCGTCAGTCAAATTCCGGATCAAGAAGCAGATCAGGTTTTTACTCATTAACGTAATTACCAAAAGTCTTTTATGTAGAAACAACTTTTTAGAGTGTGAATTGGAAAAAATGAGAATCGTATGAAAGATTTTCCATTTTTGTAGCTACGTGCGAAATGCCAATTTATGTAGCACGCGCCATCTCTGGAAAGTTTTCAAGAGATAAGAATGAGGAACGCACGCTGAAGTATGTTATTGAATTACTGATTATTGAAAATATGTTATATTGAAGGCGAAAAATTTAAACCATTTCACTTGGAAATCTCACCAATCTTAAAATAAACTGTGTATCGTATTTGCTAAATTGTTTCTTCTACTTTATTTTTTTTTTCTCATTCCCGTCGTATCGTCATCAAGTTAAACTACCACAACCCCAAAACTTAATTGCGCCTTCTTATACTGGTGCTCTCGCCTATTGGATATTAACTATCATCATCCTATTTACGGAGGTCTTAAACAAAAGTTGGTTTCGAAGCCATGAAATACGATACCTTCTTTTATACCACGTCTTTCATCAATCTTCCCCTAGATTATTAGATAAATTATTTTACATTGCTCCTCATAATACGACCGAAATATTTCTGTTTTAATTTTGTTGTAGCCCATCAAAATAATTAGAATTATTTATATCATTGATCGATGCGTGTGAAGCACGTTTTCTAACGGAGTCAAACATATAGATTGCTCTTTTATATCCACCTGACAAGGTTTTTTTTTCAGTTGTTAAAAAATAGTTTCAAAACGTGCATATCCATACAGTTTTTTTTTTTTAATTTGAATGATTCAAAACCTTTTCAATATCACTAAATGTAAAGTAAAGGTATCAATTAAAAATAAACTGAATATTATTTGGAAATTAGAATTAACTTTAAACCTTTTATGCTTATTATTTTGTATTAATTATTGATAAAATCCTCAACGTAAATATGGAATAGAAAAAATAACGGTCGTGACTGACACTTGAACTCGGAACTTCTACTCTATCTAGAAGTAATGCTTATGCCAATTGAACCACCGAGATCTAATGAAAAACCGGCATTTTCAATCGATCTCATTCGTCATTTTTTTTAAATAATATCATTTTTTCTTCCGATTTAGCTGCCATCTTTGCATGGTATACAAAGCTCTACCCGAGCACATATCATATACCTAAATGGTGTCTTGTCGTATGAGGTCTCAGTGGTTCAATTGGCAAAAGCGTTACTCCCGGGTAAAGTGAAGGTTCCGAGTTCGAGTTTCAGTCGCGACCGCTATTTTTTCTGTTTCATATTTACGTTGAGGATTATTGATATTATTTCCGCAATTAATATAAATATTATTTTATTAACATTTAACATGGAATGTTTCTAAGTTGACTCCATTTTTGCAAAAATGTACGAAACAGCTTTGTTTTTCACGGCTTAGTTTGTTCCAGCTTGCTAAAATTAAAAAGTAAAAGTGTAATCTTCTCTATATGAATATAGAGAGTAGATTGGTTGAATGGAGAACCTTTTGATTTTATGGGGAAAAACAAATATTCAGGGTTGCCCGTGTAACATGACACCATCTATATCCCACTACGGGAAGTTACAATAAACTTTATTTGGGGAGCATGTGCCACATTTGTCGTAATATGTGATCACCACTTCTGTTAGGGGTGGGTTTCCGTTAACTCTGAATATTTATAATATGGATGTTGAATATTTGGTGGAAATTGGGTAAAGTTCAAACATTCGTTTCCACAACTTATAACATATAAATAAAGATTTGTCGGCTCGTAATCTGGTAGATGTATGGCTATTAGTTTTAATATGTATGATAACTCTGACGACCGACTTGGCCGAGCGATTATTCCTTGGCTCCGAATCCAAAAATACAATGAATGTGTCTGTAGTAGGTATATTTACGGCACGTAGTAGATACTTCTAGTATTGCTCTTGTGAAACACCATCATTCAGATTCTAAACGTTACTTGAAGTGTTAAGTGGCCAGATCTGAGTAGCCAGGTACTTCCCAACCTTCTTCAACCCCATCACAATCCCCTCCCTATTCCCCTCACAACATACTATAACCACACTTTATTTGTGTTTTAACCAACAAGTACAGTGCTTCCTTTAATATTTTAAAGGAAGCAAAGTAAGCAGTCTATGATGGATTTCTAATACCAGCATTGAGGCATGAAACTAGCCGAGAAAAGACAAAAGTTGACCGAATGCAGTAGAAGTTGGATAACTGAGGCAAATGCATGGTAGAACAATGTACGACCGTATTGCGAATGACGATATTAATATTAGCAACCTTATAAAAAAAATCCCCTTAGATGGTTTGGACACATAGAGCGGATAGGATAAAAGGGAGTGTCAACATGCTGCGTGATGTTTATAATAAGAATCTTAAATAAATGGAAGAAAAAATCGGTTTGCCTCAGTAAGACGTAGTCGAAATGACAAACTAACGTATTTTAAATTATGTGTGAATGTGAGTGAAGCAATGAGTGCGTTTCAAGAAAGACTTGTTTGAAATTCCATCTTCTCTGTCCACCTTTGCGATTAACGTGCAATGTTTAAAACAAACGTTTTCCTAAGACCACTAAAGTAGGGGAGTTTAACATTAAAAAACCAGAAACCTTCTTTGAGAATTCAGTGTAAATTACATCAATATTGTTAACGATGTTGAGTATCATTTAATCACTTCAAACTCATAATATTTGACATTAATAGGTTAGCTGTCCCATATTTTAAAACTTTACTCAGAAACTATCGAAATTAGGACGACTGTAAAATGTCAAAGTTTTTAATTTGTTTTTGAAAACTTTATGTTTACAACCAGCCAGACGAGTAATTTATCACGACCGAAATGTAAGGATTATGTGTTCCACGATGATAGGATTACCAATTCTAACATAAGCAATATTAACTATAAAAGAGAAAAACTTTCTAATTTTCTCGCTAAAAAACAAACTAGTTTGCAAAATTTTGTATTTAACCTTTTTTTGGATCACTTAAAATTTAAATCAAACACGAGTTTTTTTAAGTTCAGCAGTTATTGTTTTAACTTTTGAAAGCTGTTTCGCCTTTCGATGATGAATGCGATACGTTTTAAAATGCATATATCGCATAGCTTTAAGGAATATTGTAATATTAATTAAAATGAAACTTGGACAAGAATTAATCAGTTAAATTTGTTCAGTAGTTCAATATTAGGTACAGTTCCTCTAAACTCATAAAATTTCTCATTATTACTCAATCACCTTCTTAGTTGACGTTGTGTCTCTTTTAATTCATATTATCTGTTATTCTTTTGTTTTCTCAATGTTCTTTTATTTTATTTAATATATTGTGTTCTCCCTATGTATGTACGAGTATATATAACCACACACAATGTATTTTTGTTTAGTTTAATTTTGCACCCTGATGATACTTAGGCTAAGCGAAACCAGTCGGTCATAAAATATAAAATAAAATCTGTGGGATTAGATAAAGTTATTATTTCATTTCATCAAAAATTATTCGTTACGTTTCTCAAAATATCTATCTATTGCAATTTTTTTTTAAGCAAGACAAACATTCCCGGGTTATGAATAACCTGACAATATTTTAAAAACTCCTACCGCAATCAAAATAAGCGTAAGATGTTGCTTCTGGAGTGATGGAAGACTTAGCTAGCAGAGGAATTAAACTCACGACGCCCGGGTGGGAAACCGACCCGTTTGTCCACTCAGCTACTAACCGGTCAGCAATGTTCTCGAATGATGGGCACTTGCGTCATTATTTTGTACCCAACTTGTTAATCTAATTCAACTTAACTATTTTCAGCCCTACTTAATTATCATTACGAGCTATGTAGCTTTAAAATATACATCGTAAAATAAATAAGGCAAAACACAAAGTTTATCATAAAATGTATTGCCTACCTTATTTTTTGTCTTGTTTCTAGATTTTGTACAAACATGTTTCATTTCAATAAATGAAATTAAATATCAAAAGTGTCAGAATATATGCAAGGTTAATTATATTTGAAAGTCTCCGAAAGTTTAGCCTTTTGCTTTTATTAAATTTCGGTTTTCATGAATATTCCGAGAACCATGTTTCGGAAAATGTTAGACGCAAAATAAAAACGTAGCATCATTTTTAAATTCTGGGATGGAGGACAAATGTCGCTAACCCTGGGTGGTTTTATTTGAAAAGCATTGATACAGACAATAAAGGATTTACCCACTAACTTATTGTTTACAAATACAAAGATATACGCCATTATGTATATTTATTTTTAAAGAAGCATCGGATTAATAAAAATAGCAGTATTGAAAGGGGTTTCGGTAGCAAAGTTAGTAGATGCATTATGCTTAGATTAGAGATCCCGAGTTCGAATATCGGTCGGAATTTAATATTTTTATTTACGGTGACTTTTTTATATTTATTACTCTTTGAAAATATTTTTACCATCGAAACAATACTCAAAATAATTCATGTTGTTTTATTTGTAAATAAATATACCAGTTTTTATTATTTGAGCAAATATGACTATAATAGTTGCATTTTTTTGCACTGTCCAAATGGGATTTTTAGTCTGAGGTTTAAGGCTTGTTCGCAAAAGCTTGCTCGTAATTTAGTCGAGTGGCGAATAATTTAGAAGCTAAATATGTCTGAACAAGATAAGTTAGGTCGAGTCGTATAGTAAGTTATATAGTAATTTAGTAGTTACTGGCTATTCTACTAAATTACTAGCACAGTACGAATAGAGACTATTTTGCTGTTAAATAAATATTTCAAAGCTAATGATAGAAATAACGTGGTGGGCTTTATTCAAACTATTACGTCGATATTGAAAAATTCACACAAAAATCTTTGAAAATTTCATAACGCTAGAGCTCAACTTTGAAGAGCTTTTACTTCTTCAGAAAACAGGTTTTCTACTTTAATAGCAACTGAAAATACTGTGCATAAGGAAATTGTGCTTAAATAAGACTTATTTGAGAGAATATAAAGCTTTACAGCAAATCTTAACCCAATCTAGAATCGTCTTTCTCATTGGGTTAAGAATTCCTTTCTTTCTTCCCGGTATTAATATATATCCCAGAATATTATAAATATGACTAAAACGACAACGAAGTCATAAATACATTTTATTTGTTATCTCGGAATTTACTCCATCTACGGCTTTTGTCCATTATTTTCTTGTTCTCTCATATTGAATATTTATGAAGCTACGTCCAACTAGGGAAAATATTTATATCCCAAATAGAGGAATTTTGAATGCTGGAGAATTTATTTATAGGTTGAATAAGAGAGGGAAAATGTTTGTAATATAGAGCAACCATGAATAGTTACCAACACTTAATTTGTGGAATAGTGTGAATTAGTGGGGAATTTATTGTAATTTTATTCAAGTTTTTTTTTTGTTCCACCGCCTAAAAGAAATTTTATGAAATATTTTCATTCATTATTAAATAGTTCAAAGAAGCAATCCATTATCTTTATATGTTTATTTTATTTTTACGAAGCAAAACGTCTCATGATAAGGCAGGAACAAACTCTAAAAAATAAAGTACTCGTAAGCAATGACATTCCTTTGAAAAATAAAATACTTTTATGTTATATATTGATTACGGTAGAACTTCCTAAACATAAATACATAACTTACTACCCCCTTTCCAATAACATCTTCTATTTTATTTTCAAAATTCAAAATCTTGATAATAGATCGATCGTAATGCAAATAAAAAATAAACGCTTTCCCGCTGCCCTCCCCGCCTTGCAGATTTTTTTTTAAATCTTACACACAACAAACAACCTTCCCTGATCTCCAGAAGGTTACTCTCCACGGCATAATTGTTTTGCTCCCTTCTAGTAAAAGCAAAACCACAAATTATTTATCTGTTAATTCCATACGGGTAGTTAGAAAAATGTCTAAGGTTTCTTGAACAGTAATCTTTTAAATTCTTTATGGAATGCATACTGGAATTTTAGGTAAAACGTTCAAAAATGCCTTCGCTGGTTTTCAAACTGTACCTTTAAACTGACATATTGGTAGGTTTTTATTACAAAATTGGATTACAGTTAAAAAATTGTATTCACTGGAAACCTCAGACATTTTTATAACTACCCATAGGAAATATGCAAATAAATTATTTGTATTATTGCTTGCATTAGAATGCTACAAAGTAACGTTAAGCGTCATTGGCCCATGAAAAATGAATTTGAATATCTTTATAATAAAAAAAAAATCGTTATTGAAAAATTTGTTGATAATTTTCACCAGAAGTGTGAAAAAATTGTTGTTACTTTAAATTGTTTTTACTTTGAGCTGACAGACAAGTCCACAAAACTACCCGTATATCTTTTCAGTGAACCTAGCCTAACAATGTTGTAGTCGAGCTGTGCTCATATGTAAACATGTAAAACTCATTGAAAACACGTTGCAGGTGTCGCCGAGGAGTTCAAAGAAACCAACAACCACAGCACACAAACCTACGACATTCGCTTCAGTCTGACCCACCAACACCAACACCCGCACCAGCAAGGCACTCGAGCGTGCGCCACGGACAAGGGCCCGGCCGCGGGGAATGGTTGTAGGGACGCGCCCCCGCGCAAGGAGCCCCACCGCGTGAGGTTCCCCCCGCCGGAGCTGCTGGCCTGCAAGGGCCCGACCTACTTGAGGGAACATCCCAACGCCTGCTGTCTCCACGCGGACTCGGAGAAGCGCAAGTTTACCATCACGAGCCGAGTCTGAAACGGAGAGCGATGCTAGAGACTCCGGTCTGACTCTAGTTCATCGGGAGCGCAGTGTGACCTCAAATATTAGACCAAACGTGAATTGAACTTCATAAAACCTGTGACATTAAATTGTGATGCTGAGACTCCGGTCAGATTGTAAACCGTCAGTAGCGATATGTGACCTCGGCAGATTGCGAAATGTGAGCTTAGCAACTATGACGTGTGTATTGTGATGCTAGGGACTCCGGTCTGACTCTACAGCTGTTACATTACATCTAAAATGCTGACATTAAATCCTGTCTGACTCTACAGTAAACCATGTAGCGATATACCTCTGTGATGCTAGGGACTCCGGTCTGACTCTACAGCTGTTACATACATCTGTGATGCTAGAGTATCCTGACTGACTCTACAACCGTGACGTATAAACACGTCAGTGACTTGCTTCTGATTCTAATCTATCTGGAGTGTAATGTGACCTCGAACTTGATTAAAGTGGTAGACTCCGATCTGTCTCTAATTTAACGGGAGTATAATGTAACCTTAAATTAAATCAAATATTAAATGGACTTATGTACTCTAAATGCATTGTTACATATTTATTTGACTCAAATATAGAAAAAAAATACTTATTTGCCGCTGAGTTGATCAGACTTACAAACTGCAAACTTAACAACTGTAACGTTTGATTTTGAGATAAGAGGCTCCAGGCTGACTCAAGTTTATTAGCAGTACAATTTGACCTTACCTATTAGACCAAATACGAATAGAACTTTGTTTTTGAGTAGTTTATCAGACTGCTAAAATGAAAGCCTAACAACTGTGTATTTCATTCGTCATTCTTAAAACTCCGGTTAGTGTAACGTGACCTTAAACTTGACTCAAATATTTGACACAGGCCTAGATACGGTTAATCGGGAGTGGGATCTGATGTCCAATATAAATCTAATAAACCAAATTGAGTTAATAATCGGACTGATGAAATGCCAGCATAAAAACTGTGATGCTCAATTTTACCGTTAGTTTTAAACCCGAAGAGTTATGTTGCTTAAAACTGAATCGAGACTCAACTGTGACTTAACTTTACTTTGCCTCCCTTGATGCAACTCAACTCAAGAATCAAATCGAATCATCTTAGTGCCAAAAGGACGATTTTATAAATCACTTACCTACTTGACCTTAATATTTCAGCTCAAATTAGAACGGTGTGAATCGGTAACTCATTAAAAAATAATTTGAAATGTGGTGTGACGAATTAGAATCGAGAGTGCTACATTGTGTTTCATTGGTGTATCCAAGGTTAAAACATGTAGCTTAAAGCTCCAAGTGCAAGACACATCAGTAATATTAAAAATATAATCTACTACCTTGATGTAAATGGTATGTCTAATTAACGTTGTGAAAATATAGCCATGTTTAAAACTCCATGTTATAGAAATAAAACTAAGAGATATGGTATAAAATTAATTGTTTTCCCGAAAATTGTTTTATGATATATAAATCGTGAAACCTGCTATACGAATGAGATATTTTTCCAGAGTTCCAAATAATCTACATTGTTTGAAATGACACATTTCCTACATCGACATTTCAACTTGTTTTCATGTATGAACTGCAAGTAAATCTGTCTTTTTCTGATGATTAATGTTCTGACGATTGTAGTATATTATGCAAGCTATGCGAAACGAGGGCAACGGAAATACGTGATAGATTTTTTCATTTCTCGACTCACTGTACATATTTCAATTTTTACTGCGGAGTAAACCATAATAAATAAAACTAGTGTTATTATATTGGGAGGCTCATAAGAAATTATTGTATAAAATGAAAATGTTATATGGTGCGATTATGTATCTTTAATGTTTTAATAACAAGAAATGCTTTTTGCCAACGCGTGTTTTAAAATACATGTATGGTGATGTTTGACAAAATATATAAAAAGGTCTATCTGTATCCAACATGGTGAAAATATTTGAAGTTTTTCTTTATTCGTGTGTTTTTTAATGTGATTTTACATGCTAATCTGTGGGGGTGTGTCATTATTTATTCTTATATTTTCAATAATGTTAAAACTCATAATATAATTTAATAACTTAGTAACAATATATTCACCTTATTATGTTACACATATTAATTTTATTCATTGTGTTATGTCGATATTATATCTACTCACATCAAATCCGGTTGATCATGCATTGAAATTTACAAACGTTTCACGATTATATCGCTAAACTTCTGGTGTGATTCACAAATGTTTCGATCGGTTTTTTATTTGCGTCCGCTAAACCAAGAGTTCCGATAAACATGACATTCGTGATTTTTTGCGAACACGGGTTAATATGATTGACGTGCGTAACCTTAGTAAGCAAAAAGTGAATCTGAGCTCACACCTCTACTTTTTAACAAAAACAACAACTAACTACCTATCTACGCATAAAAACTTTACCAAAAATTATGAATTTAATTACGACTTTAAAAAATATATATTAATAATCAACATCTAAGGTTTAGTGGTATGCGCGTGAACTACGGCGTAAATGTATATTGTACTAAGATTAAATGACAGTCAACATCGTCACGCACAAACTAAAAGGGTATGTTTAGAATATCATGACAACATGGCGTTAACGCTTTAGTTACTAACATAAAACTGTATATTGTAACAATTTATTTAAAATATTTATCACCAGCAGAGGAAAATTCTCAATTGGCATGATTCGTTATTCTTATTACTATATATGTATTAATTATAAATTAAATAGACACATAAACTTTTAGAAAAAATGTGTTACTAAATCGTGTTATTTCAAATTAGGTGCTGACTACACCACATACATATATGTGAGAACACTTAACTATCCCCTAACTGTTGAACTAATGTGGAACTGAGAAATCCCCATTATTGGGAAATGTTTTCAGGTTAATTAATAGTTGAAAGCTTATTAGCTGGAAACATTCATTTTCCACATTCTAGATGACTATTCTACACGCCTACCTTACTGACAATTTAAGCTAACCTTTATTTTCATTCCTACGGTCACGCAACGTTAGGAACCTTACCTAACCGAATTACGTGCCTAAAACTAGCGCGTTCGCATAATAACATCAACTACGTTTACCTTTCAAACTTTAAAGTCCTCATACTGTAGTTATATATTCCACTGCGTAAGTATATGTTTATTTGTATCTACGTAGGTAAATAATGTATATTCAACACTTTTCTCACAATATCAGTTGAAATTAGTTATCGTTTTTATATTTTGATCAAATAGAATATTACGACTTATTTTTTTGATAATGACTAAGTTTTGAGAGGCAGGCACCTCTACAAGCTTAAAATTGATAATATGAAAAGAAAGCATTTGATTTATTTATATTCTTTTGATCAAACATAAAACTCATACCAAGGTTTATTTTTTCTTTGATTATTTCCTTCAAATAATTATTACTACTTATAAATAAGTCTTACGACCACTAAATTAAATAAAAGCCCGTCTCATGGTAGCTGAAAACTTTAAATATAAATATTAGTTTTTTTTAATCAGGTTGCGTCTATACTTTAAAATATGTATATATTAAACTTTTTTTTTTTAAATATTAAAAAACGTTTGCTCTTAATATTACGGTTGGTCGGAAGACACTGGACATGATATGCATTTAATCCACAATTTAGCCATTCAGTTAATAACATCCAAGCATGTTAAATATATTCATTCTCAAGGTGTTTCCATGTAAGGACTTTATATATCTTTTCAACGGAAGGTAGAGATCGTTATTTAATAAGCTTTTTCCTGCATTTTAATAAATCATTACTCCGAAAACACGTACAAAAAACTTCCTCATGAATAATTCAGTCCCATAAAAAAATATCGAAGCCATTCTGTTGGAACGAGATCATAACAATAAAATCAGTCTTTTATGTTAAAAAATTATTTTTCATGAAATAAAATTGTACTACTTATGTGCACATAGAAACAAACATAAAAACGCAATAACAACATTAGTATTACGTGTGAGGGAGGCCTAGTGCTACCTCTTCACTATCATTTTGAGCAGTTGTTACTTGGATGGTTATTGGCTTTGTAGTTGCTGTGTTTACCTATGACCAGTACTCTCCATTCTCCGGTACCCGTTTGGTTAGTGATGGTTCGCTTCGGTTTTTAGAGCTCAAAAACCAACTCGAGGCTGAACGCGGAGGAGGCGATTCAAAGCGAGAAGAAACGAGCGTGACAAATACACTCTCACGATCGGGATTTTCAGGTAGTCTCACGGAAAGTGTAAAACAAGCATTACGTAATAATACATTTAATGATTCCTGTACGCTCTCCATGAGATCATTGACACTTTTCCTTACAATTTTGTATAAACATCCTACGTTTGAAGGACAATTTTACTCCTTTACTATTGTTGCCGAACTTATTCACTACACGCGAACAAAATTAAGACTGCTAACCTTAGAACGAAAAAAAATCTACACCTTTGTTCTTACATCAAATTGTTCCATTTCCTCTTCGACTTTACTTTGTCATATTGCTTGCCTCGTGAATGCCTAAAATTATGCCTTCGTCGTAAAATTGACATTCTAAGGTACAGGACTAATAAGAAAAACGAGATAGGCGATAGGGAAAATCTAAATCATGATTAAGTCTATAAGTACGCTGAAAACTTCGCTGATAATTATACCGTTATTTATGCCGCCTAAAAAAATTGTAATTATTTTCATCCCTTTTTCCCGGTCGGGTCAGAGACCTATTACTCGGGAAAGATGCCTCTTGGGGTCACTATTTAACAACAAAAAACCGTCCTCTTTTGTGTACACATCCTGAATTTTATCGCCGCTCGAAATTTAACAAAAAAGTATTAATACCATTGCTATTTCTGTACGTCGTTTTTAGCTTTTAAATAAACCAGATTGTGTGGGTTTTTTTGTGGGTTGTGTAGATTTACATAGGAGAAATCATATTTTTTACGAAATGGGTAAAAAGGGCGTTTTCTAAGATTCTTTTTTTTTGTTCCTTATTCCATACATATTTATTTATTGTTATTGTAAATATGGTACAAGTGTCCCAACTACTCGGAGCCAGTAGGACCATGGCATCCTTAATTGGGAATATTTTGTAGTCATCAAAAATGGCTATAGCCATTTCAAGCTACATTTCACTAAGAC
The DNA here is from genome assembly GCA_022651775.1 of Drusus annulatus. Lineage (NCBI taxonomy): Eukaryota > Metazoa > Arthropoda > Insecta > Trichoptera > Limnephilidae > Drusus > Drusus annulatus. The sequence continues at coordinate 632,342 of JAGWCC010000562.1, forward strand.
GGTGATGAGACTATCTGCCGCTCTTTACGAATGCTTAAGCTCTTGTCCAATTTTGCTGGGAGAAATCAGAGATGTGGAATCTTAAAGAATACTTTTTTCATCGAACTGAAAAATTTAGCATTCGCCTGGGAATGACTACGATAAAAAGCTACCCTATTCCGTGGCCTTTCTTAGATCAAGAGATGAGGTTTAGATTTGGATTAACATGTCATCTGCATAGGTGAACTTAAGGTTATCTTTTTCTTCTGATCCTCTTTCCACCATAATTCCCGTCAAATAACCTACAACCGTTTAGTGATATGCTCTCTGCATGAAAAACAAATTATTCTGATTTTCTAAGCTGGATAACCCTTGACGAATTTTTGACATATACAATATCATTCCAAGCTTCACTGACTTTTCAATGGGAACCAACCTTATCATTTTGTTATAGGTACGTTATAGAACTTGAAATTGTTCACTTCAATTAGCTTTTTTGTTTTTTTTATCGCTTTCTACTTTCTTCCAACGAGCCATCGCAATACTAATATAATTGAATTTATTCTTACACGACACCATTTTCTTAACGTCCTGTTTTACGACTAAGAACAGACAGGAACCATTTTGTTGTGCATAACTAAACCGATATTTACCAAAGTCATTGTAAGTCACGTTCTTTTCCTGTGACAATGGTCTTTTTGTGGAATTCCAACCCTGCTTCAGAGTTTGTCGAGATGTCATTTCTGATAAGATTTACTAAATAGTGATATTACGCCAAAACGAGCTGAGTAGACGTTATTCTTTTTCCTTGAACTGTTTTTCCAATTTACCACAAGGACGCAGACATTCTGGAGCTAAGTTTTTTCTGACCTTTTTCTAACTAGTTTATTAAACTATCAAAGAACCAAATCTCGCATTTTTGCCAGATTTCAAAGAGCGAAATAAACGTTTTTGGATTCGGGGGTCCATAAAAGGGTATCTCACTAAATTAAAATGCTTTGAACAAAATTAATACATAACAGAAAAAAAATATTTAATAAAAAAATTTTAAGTCTCATGTTTATACGAAATTCGTTTTATATAAAAAAGGCATTTTGTTTTTTGAGACAAGAATGTAAACCAAAGTAAATATTTTTGTATATAAAACGAAAAAATGTATTATATTTAATTAGTTTTTATTCTCAATACGAGCTTATTACATTGTTGAAAAGTGTTTCTCTAAAATTAATAACATAATAGTTTATTTATATTTATGATAAGCTTTGAGATATTGTTACCTTTATTAATTTTAAAATCTCAAGTATTATAATAATTAAATGTTTGATCATATTTAATTGTAAATAAAACTAATTTATTTAGTATTTGTCAGCCTTTATTATAAAAAAATATTGTAGGTACACAATAAATAAATCGAAAAACAGAAAGTTTTCAGGTAGCAATCATTTTTATATTTAAAAAAACTTGTTTGTGTTATTAATAATTAAAATTGAATAACATTACGAATTAAGAGTTGCAATAGAAATGTTAATCATTTTTAAGTTCGGTTTAAATTGTATTTAAATACAAAAAGTACACTATGTGCAAAATGTTTTATTTTTTTCACTGTATGTTATATTGTATCACTATTCATTTTGTTATCTCTTCTTATAATTAAAATATATAAGTGTAACATAGTTAGGATAAAACAGTGTATAAAATTATATTACGTGTACGTTTCAATCTTAAACTTTATTATTGTAATAAAAATAAATGCATTGACTCACGAATCGTGAGGTATTATGAGACCGTCGTTTTCATTTGTTTCTGTTCAACCGCACTTCGGACAAAACACTTTTTTAACGAGTGTTGGGCAGTCACATTCATCACTAGTCAACTGGTCAACTGGTCAACTGGTCAGCTGGTCACCTGGTCACCTAGTCAACTGGTCAACTGGTCAACTGGTCAACTGGTCAACTGGTCAACTGGTCAACTGGTCAACTGGTCAACTGGCCAACTGGCCAACTGGTCAACTGGTCAACTGGTCAACTGGTCAACTGTTCAACTGGTCAACTGGTCAACTGGTCAACTGGGCACCTACATAAAGCAATTCTGATTTTATTTTCATCTTTATGTTAACTAACTATCCATCACGTCGTTTCTCCGCAGGGGTAGGCAGAGAGGACGGACTGCCATATAACTCTGTCTTGGCACATACTTCTTGCTTCATCTACATTCATACATACTCTTTTGTTATTCTGACTCTTCACGTTGCCCGATTCAAGTATTTGATTTACTTGATCGTGCCATGTCTTCCTCGGGCGTCCTCGACTTCTTCTTCCATTCACTTTCGCATCATATATTATTTTCACACTCTTTCTTCGTTCATTCGCTCTACATGCCCAAACCATCTAAGTGTCCCTTTCTTGATCCTATTCATTACGCTCACTAATGCACATGATATAGAGCAAACGTAATCAAAACGCTTAAAGTAAATCTACATCACAATTACATACAGTATAAGGCTATAACTATTGAACGGGAAATTTTGTGAAATAGTTTACTAGAGATGACCAAGAAAAATAAATTGGTACATTATAGAGAAAGTTTTTTTTTCTTGTAACCGTATTTTTTTATGGGGATACCGCACAAGAATTGCAACTGCCCGAAACCAGTACGACCATGGTATCCCCGATTCGGGGAATGTTGTGAGGCTGAAGAGAGAAGGAATAGGGAAAAGATTAGAAAAAATATTGAAAGGTTTCAGGCTGTTTAAATCTAGTCGCCAAATACGGCTTCAGTGATTGCGAATAACGTTATGATCCTGATTTTTTACAGGAGGATATGTTTTTTTTTTTGTGAATGCTGCATAAGAGTCCCAACTGAAAAAACTTTTCGGATCTGACAGGACTATGTCAGCTCTATTTGGGTACTTTATAGAGCTGAAGGTAATGGGGAGGGTAGTCTAAATTCATAAGCAAAAAGCGGAAAACGAGCGTCGAATATGTCGATAACTTTTTAATTAAATCAATTTTATTTTCAAAATTTCAAAAGAGAAGTGTGAAAAAGCCTAATTTAAATTAGGAAATTTTTTGTTTTGTCTGGTTTCACAACATTATTAAACTTTTTATCTCATTTTTTTATGTATGAATACCGCACAAGAGTCTCAACTACTCTCAATCGGCTAGAGCCAGTGAGACTATGGCATCCCCAAATAGGGTATGTTGTGAGGCTGAAGGTTGTGGGGAGGGGAAGGAGATTGGGAAGAGGAAGGTTGGGAAGTACCTGGCTATTCAGATCTGGTCATCAAACACGGCGCAACCCATTTCAAGCAACGTTTCGATTCTGAATGGTGGTCTTTCGCCAGGGCGACACTTAGAGTATCTACCACTCTGGAACGTGCCGCATGATGTTTATATGAATTAAATGTGTTATGACACATATTAATTAAATAAAAGTTATTGGCGCACGCCGGGTTTGAACCCGCGATTTTTGGATTCGTAGTCGAGCGTCTTACCACTCTACCATGGAGGCCGTCGATATATTAAACCTTTTTGTTGTAAATGACATTGAAAATTTTTTTATTTTCATGGGATTTTGCTCCAGCATGTTTACAAATACTTCCTTTGATTTTGGAATATGGTTGACCCAGATTTTATTAATACCCTTGTTTTGCAAGACTGGCACTTTCCCCATTTTCGAGTTATGTCCAAACACGCCTCGTGCGAAAACAAGACAGCCAAGTCTTTGTGAAAAATATATTTAAAAGGTAACTTTGTCCTATGGAGCAAAAACAATTAATTGTAAAAAATATAATTTCAGTACTATTATTTTTTTACACTAAGAAAATATGCACTTTTTAATTATTTTCTTTTGATGTTTGATAAGTAGTCCTCCGTAGTCGAGTAGTAAGATGCTCGACTACGAATCCAAAGGTCACGGGTTCGAACCCGGCGAAAGCAAAAACGTTTAATATGATTAATATGTGTCACAACACATTTATTTCATATAAAATTATCTATAGTATATTTGCAGCACGCTCCAGAGTGGTAGATACTCTAAGTATCGCCCAGGTGAAAGACCACCATTTAGAATTGAAACGTTGCTTGAAATGGATTTAGCCGTGTTTGGTGATTAGATCTGAATAGCCAGGTACTTCCCAACCCTCCCCTTCCTCATCTCCTTCCTCTCCCCACTACCTTCAGCCTCACAACATACCCCTATTGGGCATGCCATAGTCTCACTGGCTCTAGACGGTTGGGAGCAGTCGAGACTCTTGTGCGGTATTCACCTAAAAAAAAAGACATAAAAGGTATATAAATTATTTTAAAAAGTAAAATTTTTTTAGATTAAAAACATTAAGCCATTCAATATGACCCATGGAAAGAAAGTAATAAATCTTACAAACAAAGATTCATTCGCATTAAATAATGGGCAGATTTTTTTTTCTTTAGGGGTGCTTAAAGATGTAATAGCACGATTCTGCCATCATGCCATCGAGATCCAATCTTTGCTTTTTATCATTTTATTTAAAAAAAAAAAACAATTCCTAAAATACTCAAATGAATCAGATCGTCTTTGAACAATTGCTTTAAAACGTATTGAAACGATTTCAATGCTTATCATCACATTACTGATGAAAAATGTCGAAAGTGGTGGTTTTATAAAGTGAAAGAAATATTTTGAAATTCCGGTCTGGCTTTTCAGATCTGGTCTCTAAACATTGCCAAAACTATCGTTTTACTGAAAATGTCTTCAACGCAGGTCGATTGGAATTCAAATTTTTTTTTAGCAAATATTAATATTTATACACGATTTTTCACATGTCTATATTTTATTTAAAGGTGCAATTTCCCCATACCCAAGATAAATATATATTTTTTTAAATTTTATGTCGTTAATAGTGACGTGACAATACTTTTTACGAAGAAAAGTTTTTATTTGACATTTCTGTATAAAACACATTTTTGTACCTAGAAAAGGTTAGACATTCGGAAATTGCTCCTTTAGGAAAGGAAAAACTTTTCAGTTATTTCCATAGAAAAGTTGAACCGGCTTTGAAAAGTATGGACTCATTGTGTTCTTGACATTTTGAAAAATCTCCGCAAAATTTATCAGCTATGGTGGAAGAAGAAGCGAATATCTCAAACCAAATATAATTCTAGGTCGCATCAATAGTAAATCTTAAGAACGGAAGGGGCAAACTAGCAAGGATTTGTTTATTAATTGTGTACCTTTATAATATACAATATGTTTTCAGCAAAAATGTTTTTATGATGCTTTTAAAAGAACTCTCTCCTAAAGATTATTAAAATTGATTAAGGTCATGAACATTCAATCGAAGCCTTTTATAAACAGAACCTATTTTTTTTTATTTTCTTGTAGGTTTTTGTTCATGTTTTTGACAACTTGACATAGTAATCAGCCTGTCACTATTAGAAAAATCCGCTTTGATATTTTAGTCTAAGCCGTAAAAACTATTTTTCACTATTATCAGTAGTAATTATTGATCGTAATGGAATACCGTTACATTTTTGTAGGGCTTACAAATATTATAAAGATAAAAAACAATAACCCTTTCATGGACCGCAACATCTATGAATACAAATATGACTTTCTTATGATGCGTAAATTGAAATATCTTAAGGGTAATCTAATCATAATGATTTTGAATTCTCACGATTAATTACACGTGTGGACGTTATTAACATTTTGGGTATTTAGCCGTATTGGGCAGATGAGTTATATTGAATAACTAGCAAGTGAAAATCTTATTACACAAAGTTTTTTAAATAATTGATAGGTCTACGAAAAGGTGATATTTCACAAATATGACGTTGAAAAAAAAGTTGTTAAAAATTTGTTAGAAAAAGCCGTCAGGCTGTATTGAATGTCAATAATGTCTCGAGTAATGAGGTTATTGTTCTAACCACAGTATATGTTTTACTATCTAAACTACACCACGCCGAATCATAAGATGGTCAGTTAAGCTGTGGAATTTCGATCAATGAACAAAAGGATAAGTAAAAAATCGGAGACACGGCAACAGGGAAATAGTGGTGTGTGCTCTTGACTGTAAAGCAGAAACCTATTTGTTAGTCTGAAACGTGGAGTAATAATATAATTATATATGGAGAGAGAGCTAAATATTTAACCCAACCAATTCAAATTTAGAATAAATCACTTTCTTCCGGTTTTTACGTCGTAAACTGTGAGAGAAAGTTTTCACATCATAATAATATCGCACCACCTTTAGGTATGTAAGCATGTTTTCCATCTCCCGCGTCTTCGGCGACTTCGCTCACTATGTTTTGTTATGCGTCATTATACGATTTTTTAAGTTATATTTTTGTTGATAACAATACTGTGAAAAAGATGTTGTACAAATAAACAAAACATAATGTCGATATGTGCTATGAATGGATGTAAAAAGGTGTCCATGAAAACCCTATCCACGCCCGAGTCAGGTAAAAATCAACAATCCTGACTACACTGTTTCTAAAAGCTATCCCTCCTGGTATATTATTGCTCTGAGGTCTAAAACAATTAAAACTCTCGAGTGGTGAGCTCTGCCGGCTTGAGTGCTAGATACCTACTCTCAGTGTCACCCCGGTGAGAAGCCAGCAGAACCTAAACGTTGCTGATATCAGTGTTTAGTGACCAGCTCTGAAGAGCCAGGTACTTTCCGACCTTCCTCTTTATCATCTTCTTACCCTCCCTACTCCCTTTACAGTCACGAAATACCACAATAATTGATGATATCTCATTGTGCGGTATTCACTTAAAAATATATATTTATTTTTTTAAGTGTGCAATAGACAGGTAAACAACTTTTTCTAGCTCCAAAATTATGAATAAATTGGACATAGTTATGCAGAGAGCATCCAACCTCAAAAAGATGAAACCGAGAAAAAGGTGTTTGAAAATATGACAGTACGAAAGTATTAATATGCGTAATCGGCATTTGTAAAGTGAATATCAGTGTGTTTTTCTTCATGAGAATTATTATAAAGAAGTAATTTATAATCTGTTAATCTGTTTAATTTAAAAAAAAAACTAAGTTACCCTTCATTTCGATGTTTTTAAACATCAATTTAAGTCAAATATCTGCAATGTGCGTTATTAAAAAGTTGAATTAACTTGGACGCTTTCTGCCTAACTACGTCCAATCAAGATGTGTTTTGGTCTTAGATAAAAAAAATAACACAGCTATTTTAAATACTCGGTTGAAATACGCGACTGAAAGAAGATTATCTTGATTTGTCTGTTTGTTTGTTGTCTGTTTTCGGTGATTCAGTTTCTGCCTTGATAAAGACGACAGTGTGTGGGCTAGAATAATGGATTTAAAAATAATCGGTCTTCTGAGCATAAAGTACGCATTTAGCCTACCCACCCTATACTTAAAAACCAACTTGCAACAAATGCGAAAATTTCGACGGATCAGTAGTTATGACCTTAGAGCAACGATTTAAGGAGGTATAGCTAATATGTTTACCCAACTTACACTTTTTTGCGATAAATCACTTTCTCCAGGTTTTTACGTGTGTATACCATGAGAGAGAAAGAGACAAGAAAAATCGTCACATAATATCGCAGCACTTCTAAGTATGTTAGAATGTTCTCCGACTGCGCTAACTTCACGTCGTCGAATCGCATAACTTACGTTAACGATTTTTGAGGTTATTTCCTATATTTGTGTTGATTGAAAAATAAATACTTGCACTGGTTATACAAATAAATCAAACACGATGGTGATATTATGTGCTACGCGTGAATGTTCAAATAAGACCAAACAAAGATAAAACATCACTTTTCAGAGGTATTTCTACAGTTTTAAATATTTCTGACTGAATTATAGAATTTTCACATTTTCAATGATATAAAGATATAAAATCAACAAAAAGCTTCTGTCATTATTTTGACAAACTTTTTGTTATTAGTGTTTGTGTGATATTTTGACTTTATAAATCATTTTAATGGTATATTGATATTGTTTTGTTTAATGTTTTCAAATATATTTATTAAAAATGTTCCAATTCCATGTGGGCGGTAACTAATAGGCTATCCAACATTCGTTAATATATCTTTGTGTCTTTTTATCGAGTCAGTATAAAGACAACAATCGCAAATGTACCTCTCCATGTCCTCCAAGGTTATGACAGACTTTACGTATTTGAAAATTCAGATAAAAAGCGTAATTCAACTGATTTCTATAGGTTTATTAGAATAATAAAATTGGCAGTTTTTGTTGGTTTTTATTCTCAATAAGAAAGTAGGAAGGAATGAGCTTGAATAATAATAAGATACTAAATACCTTCTAAAATGAAATTCTCTGTTTTGTCAACCGATTGATAATTAGTTTCCAATCGAATTATTATGAACCGATTTCATTTTTATTGCAATATAATAAATATTATTCACGTGCATTTAAAATAATTCTCATCGGCGACTTAACTGACGGATTAAAATGTACTAATAATAATAAACAGGTAATTTTTATAGCGCCGTTTTCGTGTGAAAATTACCTCAAGGACAATATGAAGTGTTTCATCATTCCCCGTTCATTGACTTTTATACCAAACTTGTCGTGTCGGTAGGTAAACAGGATGATGAGAGAAACTTG